>JACAVU010000002.1:16241829-16933634 GCA_014183005.1 Castanea mollissima | reverse complement strand
CCGCTATCTCCACACCACTCGCTCCCCTCAATTCCTCAGCCTCAAAACCACCGGCAACTCTGGCCTCCTTAAAGAGCTCGACTTTGGTTCTGACCTTGTCATCGCTGTCTAAACCCACCCATTGCCCAACCCACCAAAAATAAATAAATAGAAAAACCATTGGTAGAGAGAGATTGTCGTGGAAGTGATTGTCAGCGTCAATGTTGGAGAGGAAGAGCAGTGAGGGTGAGAAAAGAAAAGATGAGAGGTTGAGACAGAGGTGAGGATTGGGGTTTGAGAAAAAAAGAGAGGAAGAGACTAACGGAGAGATGAGAGAGAAAAGGAATAAAATAATAATAAACACATATGTCATATTCTTCCGTACCGTGCCAAAGATGAGAGTGTACTATAGCATGTCTCAAAAATTTGACACATTTAACCCACCTCATGATGCTCTGTTTTTGGTGTTGTGTCAAATGCCAAACATTTGGCATTTGGCACACCTAATGAGAATGCTCTTAGGGACTTGCGATTGCCTCTTTATCTCAATAGCTACCACACTTTTCAAGTTCTAGATATAGAAGCTATAGTTGTAGGTCAAGTTCTTGAGTTTGGTGCATAGATTGGGGTTAAGCGAGCTGTGTTGGAAGGTGATTCTGAGGTGATCATGAAAGCATTGGTGGAGGATGGGGTATTCAGCCTCTCTAAACCCTCTTATAAAAGATGCTAAGTTTTTTAATAGGTCTTCTTCTAAATTTTTTTACTCTCATACAAGTAGAGAAGGTAATAAACTTGCCCATTGTTTGGCTAAGAATTCTCTTACTGTTTCAGATTATGCTGTATGGATGGAGGATGTTTAGCCAGTTTTCATTAATAAAGTTTCCAATTTTACCTCAAATATATATATATATTTGAAAAATAATTATAACATGATTCTAACCCCGCAGTTCGAACCCTTTCTTCTTTAAACCCCCAAACACTTTGTACATGGAGAAGGGCATATATATATATATATATATATATATATATATATATATATATAATATATATATATATATATTATATGCAAATGTTATGAAGTATCATTAGAATTAAACATCAATGATTATGACGCTCATATTTTAAAAATAAATAAATTATATAATTATTAATTTTGATTGTAATCTTTTTAAAGAGCTTCTTCTCAATTGGACAACTCAGAGTTACGTGCTATGAGGGCTGAAGAGTGAAGACCTGTCATTCTTTCCTGGAACACTATCTTGACTCTAGAGTATGGACATAAATAAACTTCCAAATTTCCAATGGTCCACTATGTTCCCTTGCTCTTTCCTTTTATTTCAAAACCGTCCACTCCAATTTATTCCAGTCACCCGAAGAAATTTGGAACCGTTGACATATTTGGCAAGATGAGTTGACTCAAGGCCACACTAGTGGAAAAAAGTCTCTCCAAACTAATTTGGAGATAAACACTTCAAACTCATAAATTTTTTAGTTAGTTTAGAGATAAACACTTCAAATTCCTCATAAATTTTTTATTATGTGTGAAGTTTGAAAATGACAAAATTTAGCTACAAAATTGGTTGTAACTTAAGGTTACAAATTGACGCAATAAAATAAATATTACTATATATTTTGAAAATCTAACCGTTGAATTATATGTTCCTTATGCTCTTAATACACATGTCAAATTTTGTGTCAATCGGATATTATTTACTATGTAATCTACAAACTTATATTTTATGCATAATTTTAAATTACAAATATTTGCAATTTAAAAATTTATTGATGACATAGTTATTGATCTTTAATTTTCTCGAAATTTTGCAAGCATATGGAAGATAAAAAAAAAATGTAATCCAATAGTTGATTTGTCAAAATTTACCTTCAATAAAAAATATTGAGTGAGTTTGTAGTCTAAGGCTACAACTAATTTTGTAACTAAATTTTGTCCTTTTGAAAATCCAACCGTTGGATTGCATGTTTTTAGTATATCCTTCATGCTTGCAAAATTTCAAAAAAAATAAAAATCAATAACTACGTATTTAATTAGTGTTTAAATTTCAAATTTTATAATATAAAATTATGTATAAAATATAAGTTTATTGATTGAATAATAAATGATATTTGATTTGAATGAAATTTAATATGCTTATTAAAAACATAAAAAATATATGATCTAATAATAATTTGATTTTTAAATTTTACCTCCAATAAAAAATTATAGAGAGTCTAAACTAGAGAAAAACCTTGCCCCCGCTAATGGGTCCACACGCTTAGTTACAAGGGTATGAATAACACTTTTACTTGGTTCGCACAAAACCTTCTGACCCTATGGCACTTGCATAGGAGCTTGGTCCTCCATATTTTCACTTAAAACACGAATTGATCCGTTCCTCTATAGCAGCTTACCGTAAAAAGACTCTTTTATGACCAGCAGAGCACAGAAATTAATATTAATCATGTATGACAATTTTTAATTTAATTTTTATAATTTATCATTTTATTATTTTTATTTGATTTCCAAAATTTTATGTTTAGGATTATTATTTCCATGATTTTAAGAGTATTTATGCTT
Organism: Castanea mollissima; assembly: GCA_014183005.1. Classification (NCBI taxonomy): domain Eukaryota; kingdom Viridiplantae; phylum Streptophyta; class Magnoliopsida; order Fagales; family Fagaceae; genus Castanea; species Castanea mollissima. Next base: position 16,931,080 of record JACAVU010000002.1, on the reverse strand, counting down.
TTCTAGTCAAATGACTCAAATTAGAGTCTTGTTATGGCATGGTATCAATTATGATCTCTTTTAATATCTTTTTCTCGCCAATCAAGTTTTTTGGAGCCACAAAAATTAAAAACATATTTTTAGTTTAATAAAGATTTAGAGGCTGTTTAGATGCATTTTTTTGGTCACTTAATTTCCGTCACTTATTACTCATCACTCTAAAATACCATGTTTGTTTGGCATCATCACTCACTTTCCATCACTCAATATTTTTTACACTATTTGTGGGCTCCATACCTATCACCCGGTGTAGCTTTTTTCTTTTTCTTTTTCACTAAAAAAAAACCCAAAACAGACTGAACCAGTGAAAAAAAAAAAGACCCCCAGAACAGACCGAACCGGTGAATAAAAAAAAAAAAAAACCCAGAACAGACCGAACAAGTGAAAGAAAAGGAAGAAAAAGAAAAAGAACAAGTCAAAAGGTGGTCAAAAGGTGCAGCTGAGCACTGTTTGTGGATCCTATGTGTGTTTAATTACAATATTGCCATTGAGTTATGAGTTATGAAAATTGAAAACAACCAAAATGTGTTTTTAGTTTTCATAACTCATAACTCAAAAATTAGATAATTGAGTAATAGAAACAGAGCTATGGACTTCTCAAACAACTTTTTTGCTATGGGTCCTATTATTTTTGAGTTATGAGTTAAGAAAACTGAGAATTGAGTTACAGAAACCGACCATCCAAACAACCCCTTAAAGATTTTTTGCCCTTATTTTTCTAGTGGATTCTAGAAACCCTCATGTGAATTTAATATACATATAATATATATATATACATATATATATATATATAATATATATATATATATATATGAGATAGGTGTGTTTTGTTTCTTATAACTTTCTACTTAGCAAACATAAAAAAGTGAATACAAGTAGAAAGCCATAAGAAATAAAACATGCATGTCTCATTAAAATATATAAATATATATATAATTTTGTTTTTCATTCAAATTTCCTTATACCAAACGATAAAGGACTTTATATAGAACAAAAATGCATACCACATAGTAGTTCTGATGGTTAACCACTAACATTATACGTTGGTCTCTTATGAGTATTATAAGACCAAGCAACAAACAAACCTATCATGCTAGATGTTTTTTCTATGTTTTCAAATGAAATGAGCCATATCCTTCATCAAAAGTATTGAGATGCATTCATGTTGGTCACCAAGTAACAGATAGACCTATCTTGCTAAATGTTGATTTTATGTCTTCAAATAGAACTCTTCAACTCTCCACCTAAAAATAACCTTAACCTGCATATTTTATCAACGCTATTGTAGAAGAGTCGTCAAATGTTTTTGAAATTAAGCCTCAAAATTGTTCCACAAATATTGTTACACTTTATGTTATGAAGCCAGCAGATAAACTTAATCATCAATAATCCTTTGTTGTTTTATGTTTTTTCTGGCATGTCCTATGATAGGCTTAGGCCTTACTTTGTTCCTTAATGTTTTCTTGCATTAATAAGATCCTGGTTTACCAAAAAAAGAAATGCTATGAAGCATCTTTGGAAATATACTTTTCTTTTTTTGGTCAATCATGGAAATTGCATAAAACTAAGAATTAATTAGTCTGTTACATCGCAAGTTAGCTTTATCAAAAGTTATAATGCTTTCCACCACAGACGGTGGGCTCAAAAATACAACAAAAGATGACAAACTACTTGCACCTAATTTAGTCAATGCATGGAAATATACTTTACTGACAAGGGTGTGCATATTTCATCAAAAATAAATAATATATAAAAAAATAAAAAATAAAAGTAGAAGAAACAAATCAAATGATAAAATTTTCAATTTTGATTGGAATCCTTATAAAGAGTTACGTGCTTTTGGGGTGAAGAGCGAAGACCTAGTATTCTTTGATGGTCCCCTCTGTGCTCCCTGTTCTTTTCTTTTCTGTTACTATGTGCTCCATGTAACACGCTTTGTTACATGGGTACAAAGAACACTTTCACCTTTTTTGAATTTAAAGGTGCACGTTTACTTGGTTCACACAACTTTGCCACACAACTAGACGTGAGTTGTTAATTGTTTGTGGTATTAGCATTTTTTTTTTTTTTTTTTTTGCACAAAACCTCCCAACCCCATGGCCCATGCCACTTGCAGAGCTTTTTTTTTTTCTTTTTTTAGAAGAACTTGCATAAGAGCTTGGTCTTCTCCATATTTACACTTAAAAATGAATTGATCCATTCCTCTACAGCAGCTTCCCGAAAAAGACTTTCTTGTGACATGCAAAACACAAAGACTGATATAATTTTTGTATTTTAATGTAATTTTCAAAATTTTAGACTTAAGGTTATTATTTCTTGATTTTTAAGTACATTTATAATGTTTTCTAGTCAAATAGAGTCATGTCATATAGAGTAGGGTATCAATTATGATCTCTTTTAACATCTTTTTCTCGTCAATCAAGTTTAATAGATTTCAGTTTAATAAAAATTTAGACTTTCTCCTTTATTTTTCCAGTAGATTCCTAGGAACTCTCCTTGTGAATTCAAGAAAATAAAGACATATTTTGTTTCTAATTACTTTCTCCCCGCATCAAAAATTTATCCTTTATTATATGTGTTTGATATTCTTGATAGTAGTTTGCTGAAGCAATAGCAAAAAAATAAATAAATATATAAATTTTTTTCATTCATTAGTCCTTATACCACACAATCATAGATTCCAAATAGAACAAAAATGTCTACCACACAATAGTTTAGATGGTTATATTTTATTTCTAACACATTAATAAACTCTAGAGAGAGATTGGACGTGGGATCCTTAGGTATTTCAGACTGCAGTAGTAGGATTGGTTATACATTTAAGAGTCTATTAACTTGACTTAAAACTCCTTCTAATTTTATTCCTTTTTTTTTTCAATCATACAACAAAATATTTTGGACTTCTACAAATTGAAATATTGTCCATCAACACATTGCAATTGACCTTTGAAAATTTACCCGTCAAGTCCTTGAATGGCGGCCAACCCCGTCACCATTTTCTGCTTCTTTGAGTGACGGTCAGCATTCTCTAGCGGCTGCCTCTTAGAAGATGGATGGAATGAACCCATCTTGGGTTGGGGATTTCCTTCTTATTTCTTCTTAAGGGCAGCTTGCTTAATAAGTGCCCTTCTCTTGGCAGCATCCATTTTTGCGAAAAAAGTACACAGGTGAAAAACAATGTTGTGCGACAAAGCAACGGTAGAGGGTTAAAAGACTTACGCTTGCGTATTCCTGAGTCGTATCGACGGGCAGCAGCTGCAGGTTCTGGACCGTCACAGTACCAATGCAGGGTGTCTAAGGTGACAAGCTTTGCCCAAGTCCTCTCTGGCAACCTGATGGTCTAGAAGATTTTTTCCAAAAAGCCAAACTGTTCTATGGTAACAGGTGGACGGTCCTTAGTTGCAAAATTGAATGGTTAGAATAACTTCAATGCTTCGTAAAAGCTTGTAAAGTAAGACGGGCTCATACCAGACGAAGGCATTATTCCCCAAGTCTTGTCCACCAGCATGTATTCGTAATCATCAGGACGACACATCCAATCGTCTCCCTGAAGGAAGAAGTATTGACCTTTCCAGTTACGATTGGAGTCTGGGGTCTTGGACATCAGCTTAAGCACCAGACTCCTCGGCATGAAGCTATACATACCCTTCGACTTTGTAATCTTAGACGGAGGGTAACAATGAAAGAACTCTTCCACTGTCAACCGTCTCGCCCCGTCAGACATCACACCATACAAGACCTCAACGCTTAGGAAAACTCTCCAGGCGTTTGGTGAGATTTGACTGACGGCCAAACCTAAGTACTGAAGCAGACGACGGTACAAACCACTTAATGGGAATCGAAGGCCCGCTTTGAGCATCTGCTCATATACGCCAACATCTCCAAGACCCTTGTAATAGCACTTCTCATACTTAAAAGGTAGACGAATGGGAATGTTATCAGGTATCTGATATTTCTGCCTAAGCGTATTGAAGTGTGGCTGCTTGATGCCGGAGATGAAATCATTCACCGTCCACAAAGGGAGCATGACGAATTCCCTAAAACCGTCAGGGCCTATGATGGACTGGATTGGTGGATCTACACCATCTAAGTCATCATTCGAGTCATACTCTGACCCGTCCTCATCCTGCCCTTCATCTTCCACATCGGAAGGAGAGCTGGCTGACGGTTCCCTCTCCTCGCTAAAGGTGTCTTGATCTGCTTGACCTGACGGGAACACCTCTTTGTAGCCCGCTCCCTCGTGGATATAAGACTGACCACTTGACGCTTCACTAGACATCTGACACCTACATATGACAGGTAAAGGAAACCTAAGACTCTAGATCTATGCTGACAATGGACCAACATGTGAAATAAAGAACAAAAATTAATAAGTGAAGGAGGTACTTACAGGTGGACAATACGAAAAGACGACGAACGAGCTAAAAGGGAAACGAATCTCAACTTCTCGAGGCAACGAATCACACAAAGTGGACGGTTGCGCTTTGATCAGCAGAAAAATTTTCCAACGTATAAAAATGAGAGGGATGGGTAGAATATATATAGAGGGAACAGCGCGGTAAACGAAAGGGCGCATCGATTCCAACAAACCACTAGTACGTTTATGACTGTTCCAACGTGTCCCTCAAAACAATCCAATCAAGGGTCAAAACTAACCGTCATTCCATCAGACCGTAGAGTAAAGTTGACGGCCTCATGGAATGAGGGGGCAACTGAAGGGGAATAAAAATGAACATGACAGATCTACATGGTTGATGTGACGACATAAGGATGACGGGTTCATATTTAACATGGCCAAGGAGGACAGATCCACAGTGAACGGACGAGTATGATGTAGTGTTCATCCTTCTAGGATTGTTTCCAAGAAACCTTAAATAGGATTCACGCTATATAATTAGGGCTGATGTGGCCTTGCTTGATCTCCACGTGAACGTATAAGAAGAATTCTTGCATCACACGTTTAGCCTTGATCAAAGGACTCCTATGAGGAAAAGAACTCTAAAAGGTATCCAAAAGGAAAGAGTTCCAATTCTAAAAGGAAAGGACTTCATGGTCAAGGCACGGATGCTAACCCTACACCACTATAAATACTCCAAAACCCTCATAAATCAAGGTACGCATTAGTGACTCAACTCTAAGACTCTAGGGTTGTGAAAAGTTCTAACTTGACCTTTGGAGGATTTTTGGCCGGCACCACACCGGTGCTCTCTGTTAGGTCTTCTCTTTTCGTTTTGTAGGTGGTGTTTCGATTTGAGAGTACTTGCGGCTTATTGGTGATTTTTCGGCATCATCATATAGTAACAGTATTTTCAAATTCTACTTATTATGTATGTTAATCAGGGAAGAAAAAGATGAAACAAAATATTCTAGTACAAGAATTTGGACATGCAATGACTTCGACTGATTTGAAAATCTTTAGCTTTGAAAGCATCACAGCTGCTACAAACAATTTCTCAACTGGAAATGGGCTAGGAATGGGTGGTTTTGGACCAGTTTATAAGGTAAAATCATGAACCTTCTTTCTCTTTCTTTCCTTTTTTTTTTTTTTCCCATTTTTTGGAACAATTTGAAATAAGATCTAGCCCTTGAGCTCAAGCCAAGGGCTTGGTAAAATTTTGACAGGTAAATTGAGACCACATTAATATAATTAATGGGAAATATTTTCAGGGAAAATTGGTCAATGAGCAAGAAATTGCCATAAAAAGACTTTTCAGAAATTCTCGACAAGGTTTGATGGAACTCAAAAATGAAGTTATACTCATCGTCAAACTCCAGCACACTAATCTCGTGACACTTTTAGGGTTTTGTATTCAAGAAGAAGAAAAAATATTAATCTATGAATACATGGCCAACAAAAGTTTAGATTTCTTCCTTTTGGTATGCTCAAGGTTTAGCATAATTGCATATGTAATATTGCTATTATCATTTTTATAAGGTCATCGCTTATCAATTGCTTATTAACTTATTACATAATTCTTTGAAGCAGACTCTACAAAAGGAGGTATTTAAATTGGGAGAAACGCATCAACATCATTGAAGGCATTGCTCAAGGGCTTGTTTATCTTCATAAATATTCAAGGCTTAAAGTAATTCACTGGGACTTAAAAGCAAGCAACATTTTACTTGATGATGAGATGAATCCAAAAATATCTGATTTTGGCCTAGCTATAAAATTTGGTTTAAAGGAATCAGAACAAAGGACAAATAGACCTATTGGAACATTGTAAGAATACATTTCAACCTAACACAATTTAGTTTAATTATGGGTGAGTTTAAATCTCTTTTTAGAAACATTAAGCTCTTTTTTCATTTCTCATTTCAGCGGCTATATGGTTCCAAAATATGCTATGAATGGTATTATCTCAACAAAAGTTGATGTATTCAATTTTGGAGTCCTACTATTAGAAATTTTGACTGGCAAGAAGAATAACAACCTCTACCATTCATATCACCCACTCAATCTTATAGGGCATGTAAGTAATCCAAAGAATAAAACTTTGTAAATTTTATAAAATCTGGTCTTACATGATTGTAAGCATTTTGTCTAACTGAACTTCTATTAGGCATGGCGAATGTGGAATGAAGGTAGAGGTATAGAGCTAATTGACACAACATTGAACGAATCATGCTCTTCAAATGAAGCATTGAGATGCATTCAAATTGGTCTCTTGTGTGTACAAGAAAACGCATCAGATAGACCCGCCATGCAAGATGTTATTTGCATGCTTTTCAATGAAATCATCCGACTACCTACACCTAAACAACCAGCATTTTTCACGAAGACAGTCGTAGAAGAGCCAATGGTAGCCATAATGAAGAAGGAAAGCTTTTCCATCAATGACGTTACAATTTCAGGGATGGATCCTAGATAAATGCACTAATCATTTTCAGATGTATGTTCATCTAGGGATAGACATAGTAGCATTTATTTTTCTATACATTTCAAATGTATTAGAATTTTTATTAGGGGCTACATGTAATTAGATTTCTGTGTCAGGAACACAAACACCTGTCGTCGTCACGTGTGCTTATCTCCCCCGACCAAAATCGGGTATCAACAATAAGGTTATATCATTTGCTACACTAATTTCACTAATTAATTTTATCAATTTCGATTAATTTAATTGGAGAACAGAAATATCCTTTGTTCTTTGTCCTGTCAAAGATGTTTGATATTGCGCTATAGTTGGTACAGGTATCATTAAATATTGAAACCAACTATGAACCATTCACAAAGGGATAAATTGATTGCTAAAGTATCTATTATCTATTGTAAGAGGTTAATTGTGCAATATTCCGTTGTGCATTTTATTATGTAAAGGGAAAAAATGATAGGTTAATTAGGGAGGGAAAAAAAAAAAAGGAGAGGATGATTTCATATAGTTAAAATAAAATAAAACAATATATGTGGCGGTTGATCTATCATTGATCTCGATTCGACTAAACTTAAGGTTTTCCTGAGTTAAGTTCTTATTATGTTAAATAAATAATAATAATAATAACAACCATATACGTTAATAATAATGTATATTTTCATATTGTGCGGATTATAATTTCGTGGTGAAAAAACTTAATCATCAATAATATTATACAAATGCTATGAATCATCTTTGGAAATATACTTTACTGACTAGGAAGTGCAAATTTCTGTTTCATCAAAAATAAACAAATAATAATTAATTATAGAAGTATTCAAATGATACAAATATACAATTATCAATTTTAATTTTGATTGTAATCCTTGTAAAAGAGTTACCTGCTTTGGGGGTCGGTGAAGAGTGAAAGACCTATTATCCTTTGATTGAACGCTGTATTCTCTTATTGCAGTTAAAAATGAATTGATCCCTTCCTCTACAGCAGCTTACCAAAAAAGACTTTCTTGTGACATGCAAAAAAAAAAAACTGGTATTCATTTTAGCATTTTTTATGTAATTTTTAAAATTTAAAATTTAGGGTTATCATTTTCATGATTTTAAATGCATTTATTAATGCTTTTTTATTCAAATTAGAGTCATGTTATAAATGATCCAGTATCAATTATGATCTCTTTTAACATCTTTCTCTAGTCAATCAAGTTCAATAGATTTCAATTTAATAAAAATTCATGGACTTTTCCCCTTTATTTGTCTGGTAAATTCCTAGGAAATTTCCTTGTGAATTTAAGGATTTTTTTTTCTTGAGGCACGTATTTTTTATCTAGTGACTTTCTACCAGAATGAAAAATCTATCCTCTATTTGACATGTTTGATATTCTTGATAATTTGCAAAAGAAATAGCAAAAAAATAACTTAATTCAAAAATCCTTATACCACACAATTATGGATTCTAAATGGAACAAAAATGTCTACCACACAGTAGTTCAAATGGTTATCTTCTATTTCTAACACCTTAGTTAACCCTAGAGAGAGATTGAATGTGGGATCCCTAGGGATCTCAATCTGCAGTAGTAGGATTGGCTAATACCTTTACGAGGCTATTGACTTGACTTAAACTCTTTCTAATTTTGTTCCTTTTTTTTTTCCCAATTGTTGATGCCTCACGGCGGTCGACCACCCACCACGACAACACTCGCACCTCAGCATAGCTCGGGTGCTGTAGAAGAGGGTTAGAAAAAGGGTAACCTCTGATGTGTGATTGAATTAAGTCAATTTTAATCTATTATTACCAAAGGTAGTGAAGTTGCCACCAATCATTTGGTTTTTTTCTAAGGTGTGACTAGTCACCTGACTCTATTTGATTTTACTACAAGTTCTAGGCTAAGAAAAATGGTCGTTTTTCCTAATCTAATACAAATAGTAAAAATCTTGATTCTTGAGTTCGGAAGTCTAGTTACATGTGGAGAAAGTGTTAGGCACCCCACAACGCTTGTCCGGAAACAGTCCTTTGTTTTGGTAAAATCTTAATTCTGGACATTGGAAGTTAAAAAACAAGCTATTGGCATTAACTTTCAGGGCTTTAGAAGAATTGGGCTTTGAGTTTTGATTTTGGAAAGGGGTGTGACATTTATCAATGCTTTGCTAGCACATTTGGAATTGTTGCCAAACTTCCACGACAAAAATCCAACAGCATTTCTCCTTATTTTCGTGGCAGAAATCCAACAACACTTTCGGGTCAGAAGTGTCATAACACACAAAATACTATTCTCATCAAGCTTTCGTTGTAAGAATATGGCAAAAGGATACCCCATTTTCATAGGGAAATTAAATCTAACAGAATTTCACGTTTGGTGTGTTATGGAACACCGACAGCATTTTGTACATGTGTATACAATATGCATCGGTATGTTCATACTAAGGCAAGTCGAGGCTCATTAGGGCATTACACACATTTATGCATGTCACATACATGGGGAAACCAATGTCACTTACATGGGGAAACCAATGTCACTAGCTGACATGGATTGAAACAATCATACCACAATGATCATACACACAATAGCATGAATATGCATCTATAGCAAAAGTCTTGAATGCACACCCACACTCCAAGGTCAAGAGCACCCGTGATCACGAGGGGGGTACCCTTCTAATCACATGAGTCCATCATACAAAGTGCATGACCATCTCTCTAAACAAGCAAACATATATATATATAAAGCATGCACAAAGAAAGCACACACTTTAGGAAAATAAACTAGACATTGCCAACGCTCCAAGGATATGACCCAAGTTAGGTACCAGAAAAGTAAAGGTCAAACATCACCATACCCAAGGAACGCGGCTCAAGTAAGGTACAGGAAAGGTAAATTAGACATTGCCTATGTCCAAAAGGTATGGCCTAAGCAAGGTACAAGAAATGTAAAGATTAGACATAGTCATACCCTAAGAATGTGGCCCAAGCAAGGTACAACGAAAGAAAGCCCTAGTCTAGAAATCTATAGACATGGTTCTATAGAAAAAGGCTAAGAGAGAGAGAGAAAAAAAAATCACACAGAGAGGCTAAGCCTTCTAATCTACTAATCGTTGCACTTTTTTGGGCTTGCTCATTTTGCTTACATTTTGCCCTTTTTAGCTTGCGTTTTGGAAGTTATGCTTGCGCTCCAAGCGTGCACATGCAACAAACAAAGAAAACCCAAAGCCAGTAAACAATAAAAAGAGATAGCAAAGAAACAAGTATAGAGAGCACTAAGCAAATTGTAAATTCGTGATTTCCAACTATATTGTGTTGGCTTTAATTCCGTACCAAATTTGATTGTAATTTCTTCAATCATTTTCCCTCTATGTGTGGGTTTAATTGTAAGGGATAAGTGTGAGAGATCAGTGAAGAATCAAGTTTCAAAAGTTGAACAAGTGGATTTTGTGACTAGCTCGCAAGTGTTTCATGAGAAGCAACCGCAAAAGAGCCACGTGTAGAGCACATGATTGGAAGATGAAGAGTCATGCTAGGCTGTCATTTTTGTGACTGTCTTGCGGGAAAGGCTAACCCGTGAAGGACCCACAAAAGTCTCTGTTTGACAAAAAGTTGTGTTTTGCTTTACTAAGTATTTACCCACACTGTATATACCCCCATTACCCATAAATTGTAAGGAGTGTTTTTCAGAGAGAAAACCTTATAAAATTCACTTGAGAGTTAGAGATTTTTATACCCACAATCATCTACATATTTCCTTGTAGTTTTCCTCAACTTGTACCTCTCCATCTCTAGATCTTTGAGAGGTCACTAGCCCAAACACTTACCACACCCATATTGAGTGTAAAATGAGATTTTGGTGCTGCTGGGCAGCATTGGAAGGAGTCATTCATTGGCGGATGCAATTGGGCTGAATTGCGAGATTGGGAAAGCTAAAGAAGACAAGGTTCTGAGAAGTCAGTTGGCAGCAGGAACTTGGATGGCTCAAGTACATGGGGTAGACTAGGCTTAGAAGGTCTTTTGTTATTTGTGTACTCCAACTTTACTCTCTAGTGGATCAATTTCGACTTAGAGGGTCGCGGAGAGGTTTTTTGTCGAGTTCTTCGATTTCCTCTTCGATAACACGTTTCGGTGTTATCTTGAATTTGCATATCTCTTCTCTACTCTTTAAGCTTTCATTATATTGTTGATAATAGATGAATATGGCTTAGGGTAGAGTTATCGGTTCATTGCGCTTATTTACCCTAGTTCTGCACTTAGTATAAGTTAGAGTAAAAGCAATCGAACAGTAGTTTTTATTTCGGGGTCTGAACAAGCTCTTGTGTTTTAACACAAATCCGAGCTCTCACAAATAAACAAGGCAAGCAAGAAAAGGAAAGGAAGCATGCAAAGGAGCAAACAAGCATGCTATCAAACAAACAAACAAACAAGAAAGGGTGTCTTAGAAGGACAAATTTAGGTTTTTATTTGGTGTGGGTAGTGCCATTGTATTGTAGTACGGACGACACATGTGCCATCAAGCAAAGTTCCTTAAAGGGACTTGAGATCTCGTGTACAAAGATGAGTGTGAACTGCACGAGATTGTGGGTAGGAACTATGCTTGATGACACAAACAAGCACACAAGGACATATACATGAACGCCTAAACAAGGATTGATGTATTTTTGTGACTGTCTTGCAGGAAGAGCTATGAATGGTGTTGTTTCAACAAAAATTGATGTATTCAGCTATGGAGTCCTAGTATTAGAAATCGTGAGTGGTAAGAAAAATAATAGTCACTAATCATTCACTTAAACTTATAGGATATGTAAATTTCTCACTTAACTCTTCTAAAGTAGTAAAGTTATACATTGAATTTTAAACTCATTAGTTTATCCAATTCCCGGCCCCCACCCCCAAGAAATTATTCTTGGGCCTTCAACTACTTTTAGTGGTATGTCCCCATAATTAGTTGATTAGTTTTAATCTCTTACATGAGAAAAATACACGTAAGAGGTATATTTCAGATAAAACTTTTAGACTCGCGTATTTATGTGTAATTACAATATGCTACTAACTCTGCAGCTTGAACTATTTTTCTTATACCTACAAGCATTTTTTTTAGAGAGTGTTTCAAACGTTCGCTCCTAATGATAGCTCTTTATCATTAGACCAAGATACCAGTCAATTTGTGGTGTAGACGAGGATTGAATCCTAGATCTTTTATTTAACTATAAGAAATATTACCAGTTGAGCTAACAAAAACCTACTACCCTCCAACACTTTGTGCATAAAAGTGTACCAATATAATTAATTAAATAGAAAATGAATATGATATAATATTGTAATTGGGTAAATTACAAAGTTAGTTTCTATCCTTTGTACCATATTTTAATTTGGTCTCTAATCTTTTAATTGTGTCAATTTGGTCCTTAATGTTTTCAGTGCTGTGTCAATTTAGTCTCTGTCTTTATTTCTTGAATAAAACCTCTGTCGTTATCCCTTGAATAAAAAAGAAACTGATGTGTTAAACATAACAATAAAAAATTATTTTTCATACCACATCAACTACTATCTACACTGCCATATCAGTATAACTTAAAAAAAAAAAAATTGTGACTAACCTCACGTCCAAAATAAAATGATAATTCCTTCTCAAAAAATAATAATAATAATAAAATGATAATTAAAATATTATTTAACATTTTAATATGTCACATCAGTATTTAAATGAAAAAAATTCAAATAACCAAAATTTTTCATATTCTTTATACTTTCTTTTAATTTTTCCTGCACTTTCCAGATAATCAAACATATCTACGTTAAAAAAAATTCCAAAAAGAAAAACTACTTCACTTTTTTTTTTTTTTTAATATGTAGAACTTTTAATGAACCAAAGAACTTAAGAGGAGCCCGTATTAGAACTGTTAGAAATATTGAATTCAATAATGTTGTATTTCTTACTGACACAATATACATGAGTGCCTTTATAGGAAGCATATGAGTGCTGTACAAGTAAATATGAGTGCAGTACAAGTAAGAGTGTAGTACAATGTGTGCTATACAAGTAAGTAATCTAGTTGGGCCAAGCCCACAATACTATGCATACGTTAATAGCCCCCCTCAACCTTAGGTGGATGTGAGATCAGCCTGAGGTTGTCAACTAAATCACAAAGGCGTCCCTTAGGATGGAACTTGGTGAAGATGTCTGCAAGTTGATCTTTGGAGGAAACGGAGAAGAGCTTGAGAGCACTATGAACAAGATGATAACGGATAAAATGACAATCAATCTCGATATGTTTAGTCCATTCATGGAAGACATCATTGTGAGCAGAGGAGTAGCAGAGGATGTAGACACACCTAAGTCCTTAAGAAACCATCATAACCAAAGGAGCTCAGATGTGGTATCAGCAAGAGCACGATATTCTGCTTCAGTACTAGAGCGGGCCACAAAGATTGTTTCTTACTTCGCCAAGAAATCAAGAAAAAGCCAAGGAGAAAACAATAGCCAGTGGTGGACCTACGATTAGTGGGATCTCTTGCCCAATCAGCATAAGAGAATGCACGAAGTACAAAAGGAGACTGAGCTGAGTAGAAAAGGCCATGGAAGAGAATGCCCTTCAAGTAACGAAGAATGCGCAAAACAGCAGCATAGTGAGTCGACCGTGGAGCAGACAAATACTGGCTGATCTGATGAACAGCGTATGAAATGTTTGGACAAGTAATTGTAAGATAGACTAGGCTGCCAACCAATCGTCTATAAAAAGAAGGATTAGACAATGGTTTCCCCCCCGAGGGAGTCAGATGCGCATTAAGCTCAACTGGGGTGTCAACAGTCTTGTTGTTAGTGAGTCCAACACGAGATAAAAGGTCAGAGGCATACTTGGCTTGAGTAATATAAAGACCATCTGAGGAACGAGTGATTTCAAGACCCAAGAAATAACTAAGGTGTCCAAGATCTTTCATCTCAAACTGCTGACTGAGAAAATCCTTAAGTTCTTGTATGCCACTAAGGTCATCACCAGTTATGATCATATCATCTACATAAAAGAGAAGTAAAATGGTGCCTTATCAGTACGACAAAAAAATAAGGCAGCATCATAAGAACTGGCAATGTAACCCAAGCAAAAGATGGTAGAGCTAAATTTTGCAAACCAAGCTCGTGGAGCTGTTTAAGACCATACAATGCACATCGAAGGCGGCAAACCTTGTGGACTCAATGGAGAGACCTGGAGGAGATTGCATGTAAACTTCTTTACTCAAATCCCCATTAAGGAATGCATTTTTAACATCCATATGAAAAAGATCCCATTTTCTAGTAGCAACAACAGCCAGGAGGGCACGAACAGATGAGATGCGAGCAATTGGAGCAAAGGTCTCTTCATAATCAATCTCATACTCCTATGTAAAACCTTTTGCAACAATACGAGCCTTATAGCGCTCAATGGACCCATCTGAGCGAGTCTTAATCTTATAGATCCACTTACAACCAACCACAGACTGTCTAGGAGGGAGAGTAACCAGGTCCCAAGTATGGTTTTTGGTTAATGCATCAAGTTCCCCTTTCATTGCAATCTGCCATAAAGGGTTAGTGGAGGCCTCACGATGGGTTTGAGGCTCGTGGAGTGTAGCAAGGGCAGTGTAATAATGATAATCAAGTAAATGTGTAGGAATGGATCTTACCGGGTTGAGTGACGAGGTGGAATGTCTTGTGGAGGATCTTTAGGCGAAGCAGGAGCAGGGAACCCAGGCTCAAGTTGGGGTAGCTCGTCATCAACATGTTCATCTTCGACCTGTCCAGAATAAGCATAAAAAAAAGAGCTGGAGGTTGAATAGAGAAATCCAAAGGAGGATCAAGAGGATTTGGAGAAGGAACATGAGACTCCTCTAGAAAGACTTCGAGTACAGATGAGGTAGTTAGGGAAGAACGAAAATAAGAGAGTTCAACAAATAAGCGGTGTTCCTAGAATACAACATTACAAGAAACACGAAGACGATGAGAGACATAATCATAACACCGATATCCCTTTTGTATTTCACCATAACCAAGAAAACAGCAAAGTCTAGATGAGGCTCAAGTTTGTTGTGCTCATGAGGCTGAAGAAGAACGAAACAAGCATATCCAAAGGAGCAAAGGTGATGATAGTCAGGGGGTGACCCAAAGAGGCGCTCATATGGAGTTTGATTATGGATGACAGTGCTTGGAATGCAGTTAATAGTGTGAATAACATGAAGAGCAGCTTCACCCCAAAATGGGGAAGGAACTTTGGCAAAAAGAAGAAGAGCACGAACAGTGTCAAGAATATGACGAAGTTTTCGTTCAGCTTGACCATTTTGCTGAGAGGTACTTGGATAGGTTAGATGATGTACAGTGCCATAGAAGTGTAACACAGCTTGAAAAGCATATGAGTATATTCAAGAGCATTATCAGAACGAAAAATTTGATTCATTTGGAGAATTGGGTTTCAAACATTTTTGCAAAGTTACTGTATATTGGCAAAATTTCATAACGAGATTTCATAGGAAAGATCCAACTGTAACGAGAATAATCATCGATTAAAACAACAAAATATCGAGATCCACCAATACTAGCAACAGGAGAAGGTCCCCAAACATTAGAATGAATTAACTCAAAAACACTATTAGAAATAGAATCACTATTATTAAAAGGTAAAGCTGGCTGTTTTCTAACTGGCATGAAGTACAATTAATTTGTCTTTGGACACAAAACCTAACAGACCCTTAGAAGCTAACTGTTGGACCCGAGAAGAGGGTGCATGACCAAGACAAGAGTGTCAAAGTGAGAATAAGGGTAAGGAAAACACCGCAATGGCAGCAGCAGCAACAACAGACACCGGAGCGATAGGTGGAAGATAAAGATTGTCCACGGGAAACATACGTCCAACTCTAGGATCGGTCCTAAGCTCTTGCCCCGTCCTCAGATCTTGCACAATACACCCAGAATAGTAAAAAATAAGGCGATAACTTAGTTCAACTAATTGTCCCACAGAACACAAATTATAGGAGAGGTCAGGGAAATGGGAGACCCTAGGAATAGAAAGGTTGGAGGTTGAAACAAAACCTAGACTATTCCCATGCATGGTGGAACCATCAGCTATGTGAATATTTAGAGGATGTGGTACAGGGTCAAGTTGGAGAATAAGGACGAGTAAGGTGTCATGTGATTGCAACAGGCATAATCAAAAAGCCAAGTTTGAGACTTACCGAGTAAAACTGAAAGAGTAGTGGAAAGAGATGCATTATCAGCCATACGAACAGCGTGAGCTATGACCTCCTGTAGTTCAGTGGTGAGAGGTTGATAGTGGATCCAGAAGACTGGGACTCAGCTGAAATAGGAGGCATTGGCGGAGTAGACTCTGTATTAGCAACTGCAGCAGTAGATTTGTTGCAATTGTAACAAGTCTCAATAGTGTGGCCAGGATGCTTGCAATAATTGCAGAACTTTTTGTTGGTCTGTCTGCGACGATTGCTGGAGCCAGAAGGATCACCTGAGTGCTGAGGTTGCTCTATGGGTGGAGTAGAAGGAGTAAGGGCCAGAACATTAAACTTATTCTGGGCTTGAAGAGTTGCAAGGCGAGCTTCTTCTCTTACTAACTCGTTCACAGCAATATCAAGAGAGGGAGGAGGACTACGATTAAGAAATTGACCTCGAATAAGCTCATAGTCCTTGTGGAGTGACATCAGGAACTCATAAAGACGAAATTCATCTCTAATCGCAACATATTGTTGAGCATCTTTTAAGCATGCCCAAGTTGGATCAGAATGGTCAATTTGGTCCCAAATGAAGCGAAGCTGATCATAGTAGTCATTGATGGACTGCCCCGGTTCTTGCCTGAGTTGATGCAATTCAACCACTAACTGATATTTCATGGATCTGTGAGTAGCGGAGTATCTTTTGGCCAACATATCCCATGCTGATTTCGCAGCATCAAAACTGCCTAGCAGATTGGAGATAGAGGGAATGGAAGTGTTTCGAATCCATGTGAGGATCATGTGATTGTGACTATCCCATTCAATCATGCGACTGAGGAAGGCAGTATCTTTTTCACTTGCCCTCTTCACAAGAATAGTGATTGCACCAGTACAATAATGCTAGAACATGTGACCCTAAGAAAATGCGCATAACTTGAGACCAAGATAAGTAATTTCTAGTCCCCTCCAATACAGTATTGATGGGGTGAGGAAGAAAAACATCCTTTTTATCCATTTAAAGACACAATATGCAAAAACAGACTGCAAAAATGAAATCTATGCGAAAAACTAAGTAATGAGAACCTAGGTTGCAAAAGTCAACTCTGAAAAAGTCAACGGTCAACGGTCCGAGATGACGTCAGCAAGATGACGTGTCGCTGATGTCAGTTAGGGCTGACGTGGCACTGATGACGTCACAGATGACGTCAGCCTGGAAGGGATGACGACGTGTGAGCTTCAGTGCAGGTCTTCGAGTGGCGCGTGGAGGTGCGTGCGGTCTCCGATGGCTGCGAGGCTTACACGAACGGGTAGATCGGTGCAAGACGCTCTTCGTGGTACCTTCAGAAAATTTATCGGAGTAATATTCACGACAGTGCCGGAAAAGGCAGTGGTCTTTGCAGTGTTCGAACTCCTTAACGACGGCTACTATAGGTCCGGAACCCAAGGACGATGTCTGGAAGACTCAAAGGTTCAACGGCGAAAGGTTGTGGCTGTTGATGTGACAACGGAAGCAATATTAAGAATGGAGTTACACCAATAAAGACAAAACTGCTAAGAAAATGTCAGAGTAGTGGCTCTGATACCATGTTAGAAATACTGAATTCAATAGTGCTGTATTTCTTACTGAAACATATACATGAGTGCCTTTATAGGAGACATATGAGTGCAGTACAAGTAAAAATGTAGTACAATGTGTGCTATACAAGTAAGTAATCTAGTTGGGCCAAGCCCACAATACTATGCATACGTTAACAAGAACCATGGCAGACGTATTGTAAGAAAATGGTAGCAAAAGCTTGGGGGGCTGAACTTAAATCAAAGAAAAAAAACTATTCTTCGAAGATCACCTAGCCACACATAAGGAGATTTATTAGCTTCCTATACAAACCCAATTGAAAATACATACACCGCAAGTCTTTGCTAAATTACAAACTATATAGCTCCAGCTTGAACTCCTCAATGGACAACTCTGACCCAGCCCCTGAATAGGCTCTATTCAAGCTTTAGAATTACTTTCAATAATATATATATATATATATATAATATATATATATTTTTTTTTTTTTTTTTTTTGAGAATCACTTTTGACAATTACTTTCTCTAAGCTCTGGGTTAGATCACTGATCAAATCGACCCAAACCCAAATCCCTCTCTCTTTCTCTTTCACTCTCATATCGACCCAAACCTAGATTGGTTCCCACCACCTTTTGAGAAGCTTTTAGATCTCCCACGGCGGACTTGTTGGAGACTGACACATACGGAATGCTCGATTTCGGCTTGGACTATGATTGAGTTGTAACTTGTTTGTTTTGGATTATTTTTAAAGAATCTTAAGCTTCCTTGAAACTTGCTGGGTTTTGGGGTTTCAACCACCGTATGCGATATATTGGTTCTCCAAAATGGGTTGTAGTTGGCTTAAGGAGATTGGGTTGGCTAAGATCTTTGGTTTTTTTTAGAGTTGTGAGTTTGATTTTGAATGTGAATATTTGAATACGTTTTCAATTCAGTATGTGAAGGTTACATTTACATCAACTAAATCGAAATTTGAAAGGGTTGATATTTGTAGGATTTGATTTCAGAGTGTGTTCTGATGCCAAGAAATTAAAAGGAAAAAAAATGCAAATTAAGAATTTCTTTTTCTTTTTCTTTAAAATTTTAGGAAAGAAGATTAATATTTAATTTAAGAAAAATGATATATCCACAACATTTTTACAATAAATTTCTAAGTGACAGGTTGTTACTGCTTGTTATTGTTAGAGCAAAAAAGTAATCTTAGTGTTAAGTTTAAATTTGAACCAATAACAACTAACCACCTGTAATTTGTTATGAAAATGTTGTGGATGTAACATCTCTCTTAATTTAATTATGATGCTAATATGGTAATCCAAATGGAAGTTTATGTGGCAAAAAAAATTATTTTTGATTTTGGTTGTTAGCCACGTTAGCATTTTTTATCAATTACTTAACAATAGAAACTAATTTGATACCGTACTAAAAAGTTAAAGATCAAATTAATATAATTAAAAAGTTAGAGACTAAATTAAAATAGGATTTTGTTAATGTGTACCCTAAATGCACACAATAATTAATCATTTATGAAAATATTTTAAAAAAAATTGAAAAAGTATTGACAACTTTTTCAATTCTTGAAAAAATGTTTTTAAAAATAGATAGCTTAATGTGTGCCTTTAGGACACACATTAACCAGATTCATTAAATTATAATATAATTTACCGTATTAATTTTAGTATTTTTTTTTTTTTTTGAGGAGGAATTTTAGCATTTTATTAATAATAAAAAGGTACAGCGTTTCATTATTGACAGGTCTTCAGACCAAAGCACGTAAATTTAGATACATATATGATTTATAATTTCGCGATTTGGGTAGTCAAGACTTACGTGCTATTCGAGTGAAGATCTGTTAATTATTAATGAAATGATGTACTTTTTGACCCTGGAACTTGGAAAACCCTTGCTCCTTCTTATCTTTTGACTTAGAATTTTGAATGACTAGTTCAAGGTTCCACAAAATCTTCAGCAAGAGCAGTCGGTCAAGACTCAAGACCGCAGTTTCCTGGGGGTGGCTGTCGTCCATTCGGCATTGTCTATAAAGTAGGTGGCTACAACAGGCTCAATTGAATATTCTCTAATATAAATGCAGGTGATTGATGTTTCCGCGAAGGCACAAATTGAGGAAAAGAGGTTTCTAGGGCCCGCCTCATGGAGGATATACACCGATGTTGAAAGAATGTTTGGTATATGTATTAAAAAATTAAAAATTATTATTTAAAAATATATGTTGATGAAAAGTGCAAAAAAAAATAATGTATAATATTATTTAAGTATTAAAAATTGGTAATTTAAAAACATATCCCAAACCCTCCCAAAATTTCTGTTCTTTTTTCAAAAAAATATTTTTTATTATTATTTTATATACTCAATTTTACCAAACAACTCATCAATTTGTCTGCCATCAATTTTATTTAAATAATAATATCTTTTAATTTTTTATTATATCCAATAAACAACTACCACGTGCCCTACCCACCTCTTTCTTTCGTTTTCTCACACCAGCCCTCTTTCTTTTTCTTTGAACTATCTCCCGCTTTCTTGCTCTCCTTTTCCTTCTTCCTTCTTCTCTTCATTCTTTCTTCTTTTTCTTCTACAGATTTCTCAAACTCAAACCAATCTCACCACCACCATCATCACACTACCATCATCGCACTGCCGCCACCAACAACCCAAGCAAGCCCCAGTTGCAGCGATCCACCACTGCCACCTCTGATCTTGATGTAGTGCTGCCATGGTACTCACTTGACTTCATCTGGATTTTGGTTAATTTTGGGGCTTGATTTCATCCGATTCTTGCTAGTTGTATGATGGGATATTGCTAGTCTTAGTTTTTGAGTTTTTCTATTATGATGGGATATTTCTAATTTTAGTCTTTGGGTTTTTGTATTTGGGTGGTATCACCTTGATCTGTGGTTGAGTCTGGGCAGGGGTGGTTTGTGATTTTGTTATTGGAAGAAGACTGAGATTGGTGGTTGAGGCTGGGGCAGGGGTGATTTTGTAGTTTCGATATGAGTGTTTTTTCTGGTTAAAATGTGTAAAATTAACCACTTTTTATTTTGCACAATATTGCTCTAGTTAAGGAGGCCAATTTCATTGCCAAGCCTTTTTCTTTACCGTCTTCCTCCAGCTCCAAGTTCCAACAACTTCCTTTCCCCAGCCTTCTTCCAAATTTTCGTCAAAATCAAATACTCTCTGCTATGGCAAGCAAAGCACAAAAACTTAAGCTTGGTTTTATATGTTTGGTACTCTTTCTGGGGCCATCTTTGCAATCCCTGCAAGACACATTAGAGCAAGGACAGGAGCTCAAGAATTGGAGTGAATTAGTTTCGGCTCAAGGATTCTTTAGACTAGGATTCTTCAGCCTTACAAGTGGCAGTTACTATTTGGGAATATGGTACAACAACGTTGCACGCCTGGAGGATAATTTAGTGTGGGTTGCCAATCGTGACAATCCAATCCTTGACAATTCTAGAAGCCTTACCATTGACGATCACGGAAACTTGAAAATTTCATACAACGGGAGTCTTTCTATTGTACTATATTCAGGACAAGAATCCAGTAATGCAAGTGCTGTTCTCCTTGATACTGGTAATTTTGTACTGAGTGAAAGAAGCTCAGGGCGACAATTGTGGCAAAGCTTTGATTATCCTACTGACACACTTCTACCAGGAATGAAAGTTGGAGTTAACCACAAAACAGGACATACTTGGTCTCTAAGATCATGGAGAGACGTGGGGGATCCAGACACAGGCGCCTTTACCTTTGGACTCCACCCTAACCATACAAATCAACTGGTCATCTTGTGGCTCGAGCACATCTATTGGACTAGTGGGCCTTGGGAAGACGATTATTTTCACTCAGCTATTGGACTAAGAAATTCCTACCGCAATTTCAGCTACACATCGAATGAGAATGAAACATACTTCGAGTACTCTCTGGAAAATTACACCGTCGGTAGTCCCCCAAAGTTAAAGATAGATTACTCGGGAATACTTTCTGATAATAGCAGCACTTTATTTAATTGTACTTTTGCTTCCACTGACTTCAATGAAGGCTGTGCGGCAGAGCTTCCTGAGTGCAGGAGTCTTAATGACAGATTTCTTCTAAATATACTCTTTGGCCGGTCGGCTAACGGATATGTATTGAAGTTTAATGAAGGTGACAATCTGAGCCTTGTGGATTGTGAGGCCAAGTGCTTCAACAATTGTTCTTGTGTTGCCTATGCATTTGCAAATGAGACGGCCCGTACTGGCTGTGAGATTTGGAGCACAGTGCCTGAAGATGGTCCGCCATATAGTACTACACGGACAATGTACACCCTTTATCGAGAAGGTAAGTCTAATTACGTCATGCTCAACTTTTATATATATATATATATATATATATATATATGTGTGTGTGTGTGTGTGTGTGTGTGTGTGTGTGTGTAGGAAAAAAAAAAAAAACAAAAACTATGTTACTTTTATATAATTAATTAGAATTTATAAGTTGGATGATTAGAATTTATTGTCTATATTTGGATAAAGCATCCCAGCATTATTATATTAGATAAAAAAAAGTTGTCTCTTATTTGATTTTATTTTTTTATATACAAATTTTCTAATTTGACCTTTTTATTAATTCTTATTAATTAAATAATTATTATATATAATTAAAGCTTTTGAAAACTCATCTCTTTTCATATAATCATTCTGGTATATATTTTTTAATTCAATTTTCAGAGTTTCAAATTTGGTTAAATTATATTAGTTTAAACTAACTAGAAGTCGCCATCTTTTTGGATAAAGCACCCAACACAAAACAAATTCTAATTAATTTGTTTCATATTTTCTAAGTAAATTATAATTAAACTTGGTAATTTTTATTTATTTTTTTTTAAAAAAATCTCTATTGACATTTTTATTTATTAATACTTACTAACTAAAAATGTATTACGTATAAAAATATTGATAGAGTTTTTTCGTGCATTGCATGAGTTACTAACTAATACAATATATAAAAGTCGAGACCTAGAATTCTTTTAGCATAAAAAAGTGGTAATATTCTCTCTATGCCAAGTTGTTATATCTTCTTTCTGTCAAATAAATTTGTAAATTATATAATTCTTTTCAATTTTTGGAATGGTTTCTAATTAAATCTTAAATTTTAAAACATATTAACTAAAATAATTAAAATTTTAATTCAATTAAATCCATGCCTCAATGAGTTACTATTAGCTAAAATTGACCAATATGCACATAAATTTGGACTAAAACCTATCTAAGGTATCAAAAAAAAAATCATTTCATATGAAATTATAAGACCTCTATGGTACAATATGAGAATTGTGAAATTATATAATAATATCAGTTATTGTCATCAAAATTTATAATAAAATTAACATTATATAAGTTCATGTTCAAATCATATCATATCATATGATAAAACTTGTGTAATACTTGTAGTTGCACCAAGTGGATGCCTTCTTATTATTTTAACATTATTTTTAAACTTTTTTTTTTCCATTATGTTGTATAGCACACTATAAGTAAATTAAAATAATTAACATGGTTGCTCAAATGGAACATTATTGTCAAAGTTTTAAAAGTTTAGAAAATACAACCCAGATTAAAATTTTACTACTAAGAGTTTTTATAAATTTGAAATATATTTCATCATTTTGTTTTATTTTATTATAACAATCAACTACACTTGTTTTTTTTAATATTGAAATTTGAGTTGTACACGTCATTCTTTCACTATATAGTTCTATATAAGTATTACAAATTATATGACAATTTCTCTACGTAACTAATCATTAGTATATAAAATTGATTATTATCGTATTATTTAAGTTTATATATAATTATTGACCAGTGCCGGCTCAATAGTATAAGCTATTAATGTGGCCCTTTAAGGCCCTAAGTGAAAAAAAGACTCATAAATTTTAACTAATAGTATCAATTAAGCTGAAATATTAACCAATAAATAAATTAATATTTTCTTATTAAATGAAAAACAAATAAAAAAAGAGAAAGAAATGCTATGTCCACAACATTTTTACAAAAAAAATCCTAAATAGCAAATTGTTAAAGATTGTTTATTGACAGAAAAAAATAATTTTAGTGACATGTTCAAATAGAAAACAAGAAGCAACTTAACACCTAAGATTTGTTATGAAAAATATTATAAATATAGCAATTCTAAAAGAAAAAAGAAAAGAAAGAAAGAAATCCACAAAAAAACTCACAATATTTTTCACAGTAGTCGAGTTAGCAAATTTTTACTAGTTTTCAACTAGATTCACTACTAACATTACTCTTTTACTCACTATTATCAATTTGCCACATCAACAAATGTAGAAATTTTTGTCAAATTTTTTTTATGTTTATAAACTTTTTTTTTAAAAAAAATTCTAGGTTATTCGTGTTAATTGATAGTAATTTTACATATGAAACAAGATAATTAATTTTCACCTTAGGCCGCCAAATGCATTAAACTGCCCCTGTTATTGACTAAGTCATTCATTGTGTGGATATTATACTAATCTATATATATATATATAACCGAAGCCTCTGAAGCTCCCACAATTTTTCACGTCAACACAATATTTAAATAAAATTATTTTTATTTAGTCCAAACTTAATAAGGAATGAAACTCTATCTCTCTAACAAGTCCAACTTAAACTTAAACTCATCATTATCATTTATATCATCTATATCTATATAATAACTAATAGTCTCACTTTGTTAATTCTCACGTGCTTGTGTGCATAAAGTACTCTATGATCAAATCTGCTATTATCTTCTTGTAAAGTTGTGATTTACAACTATGTTTTATGTTGGCTTTATTCCATGACAAAAAGTGTTGTAATTGCATAAATTTATTTCCTTGTATTTTTGTGGGATTTTATTGTATTGAGTTTAGTATTAAGTTAGTGAAGACTTAAGCTTAATTGAAGATCAGTGCATTTCGCGACTAGCTCGCAAGAAGGGTTCTCGTGAGAAGTTCGCAAGAAGGGTTCTCATGAAAAGGGCATGTGAGAAGCACATGACTGGAAGCTAAAGAGTCGTGTCAAGCTGTCAATTTCGCGAGTATCTCATGGGTAAGGCCTTCTCGCAAGATACCTGTGAAACTCTTTGCTTGGAGGATTTTTAAGTGTGACTTTCTTACCCTTCACCTATACTATATCTACCCTCATCATCCACAAATGTGTAATGAGGTCATTCAGAGAGAAAAATCCTAGATAAGTTTTCGACAACACACATACCCATCTTTTAGAAAGAGAGCTACACATCCTTAGTGAGAAATCATTGTAGCCTCTTCTCATTCCCTCTTCTATTGTCATACCTTAAGAAGATATTTGTACCCAAACACAACCAATACATTTTCAGAGTGTAGAGAGTGTTTGGAGATTGGGAAGTTTTAGAGATTTGTCAAAAGAAGCCGGTGAGACTTAGCGAATGCAATCTGGTGTATTGCGGAATCCGGAAAGTTAGACAAAACACGGTTCTAAGAAATTTTGTTAGAGTAGGAGCTTGGAAGGCTTAGGTACATTGGGTAGATTAGGCTTGGAGAGTCTCTTGCTATTCGTGTATCCCAACTTATTTTCTAATGGATCAATTTACTACTTGAAGGGCAGCGGAGAAGTTTTTTGCCGAGTTCTTCAATTTTCTCTTTGACAACACATTGCCGTGTTATCTTGTGTTTGCATCCCTCTTCTCTTACTCTTGTGCTTTATTTTTATTTTTTTTAAACATACACTAGAATCGTTTCGGTTGTTTGCGTTTCATTTATTCTTATTTCCACACTTGGATAAGTTAGAGTAAAATCAACCGAGTCGTAATTTTTAATTTTGGGATCTATATAGCTCTTGTGTTTTTAACACAAATTCGAACTTTCTCTTCTTTTGCCACAACACAATTTTCTCCTTAAAACTTCTTTTTCTTCAAGATTTTTTTAGAGAGCGCTCATGCTTCACAATTCACATATTCCACTTATGTATTGGATGACTCCTTTCCTTCTTCGGTCATTAATGCATCAAGGTTAGGGTTTTCGATTTGTTCAATAAAAATTATAGATTTGTTGCTTTTTCTTATAAGTTTGTCAATTGTTAGTTTTTTTTATTTAATTACTGGGCCTAAATCTTTTAATTAAATCTTCAATTTTTTTTTACCTTTTAAAAGTTTTAATATTTTGAATTTTAGCATTTAAAAGGTAACTCATATTTTGGATTTTAACATTTTTTGTTCAATTTTTGCAATATCTAAAATAGTTTGGTAGATTTCAATATTCAACCCCTATAGACATTGATTTTGTTTTAAAGGCTAACCCATCATTTTGTTATATTTCTCCATTGTGTAGTCACATAATTTTTGTTTTGTTTCAATGAATTCTTGGCTCAAAATCTTCTAATTGTTTGATTTACATATGAATTTTTAAGTTCATTTTTTGCAATACATTTAATTGTCTAGTCAATTTCAATTGTAGAAAAGCTATAATCATGAATTATTTTTTGAGAGTAACCCTTCTTTTTTATTGTATTTCTGTATTGCGTAATTATATATATATATATATATATATATATATATATATATATATATATATATAGTTTTATTTCAATACTTTTGAAGCTTTGAATCTTCTGATTTTTTTTTTTTGGTCTTTTGAAAGTTTTAACATCATAACTTTTTTTTTCCTATATTTTTTCTTTAATTGTCTGTGTTTACGTCTCTTTTGTTTTTCTTATTTTTACTTTCATAGCATATGTACATGTTTTGTATGTTCTTTGATTCTTTCTTAATGATTTTTGTGTGAGTTTGTGTCATCGTATCTGAGTACTTAGGCAAAATCTATAAAGACTAAAGATGCTTCTCTTTTCTTTTTTTTTTTTTTTTTTTTTTTTTTTTTTGTAATGAATCCTGTGTTTTTCATGACTTTATATAGTGAGTCGTATTCTTAAATGATCGAAATGGTTTTCTTTGACGTGGATTTTGTTCATATTGGTTTCAAAGTTTATTTCTTGGCTTATATTATAGATTGTAATATATTTATTCATCAAATTGTTTAGTGAGTTTGTTTTCGAAGTTGTTTTCAGTGTTGGACATTTTCTTGAAGCATGTTGGTATCATATATTTAAATACTATTAAGTTGATAATAATAATAATATAATAATAATAATAATAATAATAATAATAATAATAATATATAGTTTAATAAATGTCTGAAACATAAAGCTGTTAACAAATGTTTTAGCTATATGATGTTATTTTACGATTTCAATTCTGGTGTTGTAGTAAAATAAAGCAAAACTAAATTATATAGTGTACTCAATATATTTCTTGTGCAACACACGGATTAGTGACTAGTGTAATTCTATTTTCAAACATCTCATTCTCGTCATGAAATAGAGGACAGGCCAGCTACGTGGGATGGCACTACAGACGTGAGGACAAACAGGCGGCGAGCAAATAAGTGGTGGATATGGCTCATCGTGGCAGTAGGGGGAATTATCATCACCTTGTTGTGCTTATTATGCTATGCAAAAGTGAAAGAACTCATAGCGGAAGGTAATTGATATTCTTACCATAGATTTTTTAGATATGTTACAAATGATAAAGCAAGACAAAATTTTCAAGTTATATTTTGCATATATAAATTAGGGGAGAGAAAAAAGAAACAAAAGATGCTCCTACAAGAACTTAGAGGTAGTGCAATACCGTCCACTGTACGTGACAAAGTGAAGAAACAAAATAATGATAGGCAAGGTAGCCACGACTTGCAAATCTTCAGCTTCGAAACCATATCTGCTGCTACAAGAAATTTTTCAACTAGAAATAAATTAGGAGAAGGTGGTTTTGGACCAGTTTATAAGGTTCTCTCTCTCTCTCTCTCTCTAAATGTATATACGTGTGTGTGTCTGTGTGATATATGAAATTGTGCTGATTTGATTGTATTGAATTGTTTGAGTTTGTATTGTCTAGGTGTGTGATGAGTCACATATTGGGTCTTTACAAAGTGGATCTTGGGTTTCTAGAGGCTCGATTGCAACTTGACTAACTATTTTGGAGTGTCAAAGTATATGTGGCTAGCGCTTTTCTCGAGTAAATAAGCAAACTTGATAGCATCATGTGGCTTAGGGTCATTGCAATATGATGTGGGTCTTGATAAGGTCATCAAAAATTTAAGAAAGGGAGATTGTGATACTCAAATTGTGCAAATTTGATTTGATTAGATTTTTTGAGTGTGTGTTGTGTGGTCATATGCCAAGTCGCATATCAAGTTTTTACAAGATATATCTTCATTTTACAAGTAATTACAAAGAGCCTCAATTACAACTTGACTAGTCTTTTTTGAGGTGTAAGTGCAGATGTAGCTAGCATTTTCTTTAGGTGTCACACAATTTGTGTGTATGATTAAATTTGAATATGATTGAACAATTAAATGAATTTTAAGTTTATTAAATAGGTGGTATGGTTGATAATGGAAATCAGGTTTGAAATTAAGACAACATATTTTAATACTATTATAAATTATCAACCATACACAAAGCTTATTCAGAAATGAAGAATTTAAACCATCTAACTATTATTCAAACTAAATCTACTACCTTGACCCAATGCTCTCTTTATTTATTTTTCTGGCACAAAATTTGAACCTAAGAACTAGCCCAGCTCATTAATCCAATTTGTCAAATCAACACTTGAGTTTTGGCCAAGGGCAAGGTAGAATCTTGATAGAAAATTAAATAATACAAATGTAAACTGATTTAAGATAATTTGAGTGAGATTTGACTATTGAAATATATTTTCAGGGTAAATTATATGATGGACAGAAAATAGCAATAAAAAGACTCTCAAGAAGTTCTAGACAGGGATTGGTAGAGTTCAAGAATGAAGCTATTCTTATTGCCAAACTCCAACATACAAATCTCGTAAGACTGTTAGGATTTTGCATTCAGCAAGAAGAAAAAATTCTAATCTATGAGTACATGCCCAACAAAAGCTTAGACTTCTTCCTCTTTGGTAAGGCGTATGTTCATTACAAGGAAAATTTTCTTGTGTGATATATATATTTTCTATTATTTGCAATCAATCATTACTTATCATTTGCTTGCAATTGTTTTCTACTTTGAGTCAGATTCTACTAAAAAGTCTTTATTAAATTGGAAAAAACGCTTCAACATCATTGAAGGCATTGCTCAAGGACTTCTTTATCTTCACAAATATTCAAGGCTAAGAGTAATTCACCGAGACTTAAAAGCAAGCAATATTTTGCTTGATGAGGATATGAATCCAAAAATTTCTGACTTTGGCTTGGCTAGAATACTTGCGTTGAAAGGATTAGAAGAAAACACAAATAGAATTGTTGGAACATAGTAAGTATTCATTGCATTTCAAGTAAGCACAATTTAATTCTATTTGTGTGTATGCGTATATGTGCTTATTCATACACTAAATTTTATTGGTCAATTATTATTTCAGTGGTTATATGTCTCCAGAGTACGCCATGAATGGTGTTGTTTCAATAAAAATTGATGTATTTAGCTATGGAGTTCTACTATTGGAAATCGTGAGCAGCAAGAAAAATAATAGTTGCTATCACTCTGAGTATCCACTCAACCTTATTGGATATGTAAGTTTCTCACTTATAACTCTTCTGAATTATACTCAAGATTTTGAATATAATAGTTAATATTGTGTGTACAATTGGTCTTGTATTAGGCATGGCAGTTATGGAATGAAGGGAAAGGTTTGGAGCTAATAGACCCAACAATAATAGATGAGTCATGCCCTTCATCTGAAATATTGAGATGCATTCATGTTGGTCTTTTATGCGTACAAGACCAGGCAATAGATAGACCTACCATGCTAGATGTTGCTACTATGCTTTCAAGTGAAACTGTTCAGCTCCTTCCTCCAAAACAACCTGCATATCTTATCAACATTGTGCAAGAAAATTCATCAAAGGTTTCTGAGATTAAGCTAGAAAATTGTTCCATAAATAATGTTACAATTTCAAAGATGGAAGCAAGATAAATACTAAGTGAGGGTGGTTACAAGACCATCTGACTTGCCAAAAAAAAAAAAAATTCTTGCAAAAAAATATTTTATATAAACAATTTGTTTTAAACTAAATTGTTTTGTCTACCCTACAAAAGTTTATTGAACACCAGACTTGAGAATCTCAAGAACCTCACCAAGCTTATCTTTTATCTTCCTATGAATTATAGAAAGAAAAAAAAGTTAATCTTGGAAAGACGGTCGGTGAACTCCTCAATTATCCTCTGAACGCCTACATATATAAATAAATAAATGATAGAAAAGATCTTTTTGATATTGTCTACAATAGGCTTTTTTTACTTCCACAACTCAACCTCGCTAGAACCACGTTGAGCCTCTGTTCCAAAGAATTATTAAAAAAAAAAATGTCAATCTTGGCTAAAGGATTGATGAGCAACTTACGTAGCTCCACTATTAGCCTTCAAACGGCTAAATATATAAATAAAATAAATATATTAATAACATAATTAATATAAAAGATATCTTTGATTTTGTCTACAGGAGTTTTATTTACTTCCAAAACCCAGCCTTGTTTGGATCTCGTAGAGCCTTTCTTTTTTGTCCCTATGAAGTATAAAAAAAATGATAATTTTAGTTAAAGGGTCAATCAACTTACCTAGCTCCTCTATTAGCCTTTGAACGGCTAAATATATAAATAATAGAAAAAATGTCTTTGGTTTTGTCTTCAAGAGTCTTCAAGAGCCTTTTTGTCCTATGAATCATAGAAAAAAAAATGTTAATCCTATCTAGAGGGTCGATGAGCAACTTTCCCGACTCCTCCATTACCCTTTGAATGGCTTAATATATCAATAAAATAAGTATATTAGTAAAATAAGAATTAGATCAAAGATTTTTGATTTTGTTTGCAAAACCTTTTTTGTTCCTATTAATCATAGAAAAAATTGTGAATCTTGTTTAAAGGGTCGATGAGTGAGTTGCCTGGCTCCCCTATTAGCCTTTCAACAGCCAAAAAAAAAAAAAAAAAATAGAAAAGATATCTTTGTTTGTGTCTGCAAGAACCTCTTTTACTTCCATAACCCTGCCTACTCAAGACCTCACTGAGCCTTTCTTTTTTGTTCCTACAAATCATAGGAAAAAATGTTAATCTTGACTAAAGAGTCAATTAGGAACTTACTCAGCTCCTCTATTAGCCTTCGAAGGGTTAAATATATTGATAAAATAGATAACAGAAAAGATATCTTTGATTTTGTTTGCAAGATCTTTTTTTGCTTCAACAACCCAACCTTGTCAGGACCTTGTCAGGCCTTTATTTTTTATTCCTATGAAGCATAGAAAAAATGTTAATCTTAGCTAGAGGATTGATGAGTAACTTATTTGGCTCCTCTATCAACGTTTGAACGACTAAATTTATAAATAAAATAAATAATAGAAATGATCTCTTTGATTTTGTCTGCAAGTGTTTTTTTTACTTTCATATCCCAACCTAGTCAGGACCTCATCGAGCCTTTCTTTTTTGTTCGTGTGAATCGTAGAAAAAATGTTAATCTTGGCTAGAAGTTCAATGAACAATTTCCCAGCTCCTTTATTATCCTTTGAACGGCTAAATAGAAAGTATATCTTTGATTTTGTCTGCACGTGCTTTTTTTACTTCCACAACTCAACCTTGTCAGGACCTCACCAAGCATTTCTTTGTTCCTATGAAGCGTAGAAAAAAAATGTTAATCTTAGCTAGAGGTTCGATGAGTAACTTACCCGGCTCCTCTATTAGCTTTTGAAGTGCTAAATATAATAGTAAAATAAATATATAAATAAAATAAATAATGAAAAAAGATCTCTTTTATTTTGTCTGCAAGAACTTTTTTTACTTCCACAACCTAACCTTGCCGAGCCCTTCCATTTTGTTCCTTTGAATCATTGGGAAAAAAAAAATATTAATCTTGGCTAGAGTGTCAATGAGCAACTTACTTGCAAGAGAAATATAAATATATAAATAATTTAAATAATAGAAAATTTTCTTATTTTGTTTGCAAGACTCTTTTTTACTTCCACAACCTAGCCCACCCGGACCTCACCGAGCCTTTCTTTTTTGTTCATTTTAATCAAAGAAAAAAAATGTTAACCTCTGTAGATGGTCAATGAGCAACTTACTAAGTCCTCTGTTAGCCTTTGAACCATTAATGTGGACTTCTTATTTATGGTGCGGGGCTTGCGCGACCTATGTAATTCAAAATATTCCAATAATATTATATATTCCATTAAATTCTATTTTAAATTATTGCTTATATAAATAATTTATAGAATTAATAAAAATAAATTAAATTTATAAATAAGTTATATAATTAATAATAAATATATGAATTAAATAAATAATAAAAGTGGGACCTCTTTTATTTCGTCTGTAAGAGCATTTTTTCATTTCCACAACGCAGCCTAGTCAAGACCTTGCTGACCCTTTCTTTTTTGTTCCTATCATTAATATAAAAAATAATGTTAATCTTGGCTAGAGGGTATTGAGTTATAGAACTTGAAAGTACCAGAATCAACATGTCCCTATAGAATTATTCCAAAACCGAAAGAAATATACACCAAGAGTATAAAAAAAACACATTAGAAGAATTCATAGAATTGAACGAACTTGTTCCTATGCTTATATCCCACAGTGCAACAGTAGTTTCTTGTATGTTTTTTACAATGCAAATTGCATTACCATGAGGATTGTTTAATCAATAAAATTTAAACACTTTATGGGATAACAACTAGAAATATAATAAAAGTTTATTTGAAAACCTACTACACTAGAAGAAAATGATAATAAGAAATAGCATAAATAAGCAGTTCATTAGAATCACCAATAAAAAACACAACATCTAGAAGAAAAAATTCTTCTAAAACTCCACAAGAATCAGCAACAAATGAGGTTAAAGCAACAAATCTCCTAACAGAAACACATGAATTGATTGAGCAGCCTAATTTATGTCTATATATTACTAAAAGTTGAAGCGTAGTATTTAATGTTGCTAGACTCAGATTTAGCCACATTACTTGCCATGTCATTATCATTTTTTTTCCTGAATTTGTCATACAATTTAAAAATGGTTTTTCTAAATTTAAAAAACCTAATAAAAAGAAAATAATTCCCAATTCTATCTCTTTCATAGTTATAATTTTAGACGGCAACCTTTTGTGTTCCACGGTTACAATTTCAAACAGCAACTCTTTGTGTTCCACGGTTACAATCTCAAACGGCAACCTTCAGCTTCTTAATGCCAAACCTTGACTTTTTGGCTCCTTCATCTCTTCCTCTTCTCACACTGTATTAATACTAAAAATCTATATCTATCCATATACAATATAAAACACCACTCCTTATTGCACCAGCCATGTTACATTTAAAACACCTAAACACAAGTGACTTCTCGTTAGTGGTAACGTTTTGATACTCTTAGTAACTTTGGTGTTTAGTAACTTTGGTGTTTAGTAGCCTACGATAATTTAAAGAAAAAATATTCTGATTCATTAGAACATTTTGAATCTTGGGTAGTAATTACAAACCCATTTCATATCCTAACCATAAAAAAACTATATATATATATATATATAAATCTAATAGTTTACATATATCTTTTTCTCTCTATACGTTCCTCTCTCCAGTTCTCTCTCTCACTCTCTTCTGAAAGCCTTCTTCTCTCTAGGCTGCCTCACGGTGCCTCTTCAAGAACAAACCATCCTGGATCAATGGGAAAATCCCTCTCCAGTTTTCGCACATCCATGTGAGTGTTGCCTTAAAACTTCCCAATTCAATTTCTGATAGTGGTTTTTGCTGTTATATTATTGCAATTTTAATGTGGATTCCTTCCCTTTGTAAATTTGGATTTTTCTTTTTGAGGTTTCTGCGTAGGCATTGATTTGTGAGCCTTTGATTTATAGATAAATTCAAAATTCGAAAGGAAGTTTTAGATAATAATTTTTATTGGGTTCCATTAGGGAGTGTATATGAAAGTTTAGGGAAAACTAAGAAATAGGTATGGTTTTATTATGATTCATTTATGGTGGGTTTGTGCATTGACATTAGAGTTTGGGAATTTCTCTGCAAATTTAAAAATTTTCATTTAGAATGAATTTGGGTCTAATTTAGAGGTGGCTTGGTGTTCTTGAGCGTAAATTTGGAAATGAACTGTGCGTATGTGAATGTAAGGTCATACCTTGGAGATTTTTACTGATTTGCTTGAGCATTGGTTGTGGGATTGACATTGAACTTGGACTTGGTCTTAGCCATTTGGTATATAATTTTGAAAGAAAATTTCAGGCTTTCTGAATCACAGGGGTTGATGTAGTATAAAGATGTAGAGACAATAGAGTGTGCAACTGAATGGGCTATCTTAATTGATTCCCTTACTCCCTGTAGAAATATACTCCTAGGGTTGCCCACAGCCTTCACTTGCATTGTGGAGGCTGAATTACTTGAAATAGAGATCATGTCTATTGATGAAATAGAGAGGCTGAAGCAAAGCAGAAAAAAGCAGTATTATGATGGTTGGTCTTTTCTGTTGTTCACCATCACTGTTATATAAGCATATAAATCTTCTTGAAGCCAACATTTTATGGCTTTTCATGCTTAGCAATTCTTCTATTGATGTAAATAGTGAAGATCAACATCTTATTGCTTCTAATAGGAGGTATCAATATGTTTCTAATTTGTAGATTCCATTTCTCTAAATATTCTTTAGGTACTGGAAGTATTGCTTCCCTCTATTATAGCACCTCTAGATTAACCAAGTTCTATTTCTTGGTTATATCTGCTTGGTGTTCGACAAAAGGCCTCTAAGGGCAACTGGTTTTACTTGACATTATTGCACTTATGTTAGTTTACAAGCCTGTACAGGTGTTGAGAATCTAGTATAGATGAACTGTCATAAACTAGATGATGATCCACTAAATTCTGTATTTTTGTTTATTTACTTTTATTTAACACAATAATCATAAATATCTTAGACATTGTACCTGAGGTGTGCATTTTTGCATTATGCAGATTGGGGATATGTTGTCTTGGTTTTGAATACTAGAAATATAATTGTTTGGACTATCTAATGTGTTCATTCCCACACCTTTTGACTGATGTTTGGATTGTGAATTCTTGGTTTTTTGCTACATTCTAATTTTAGAAATTTTCTTAAAATTAATAATTTTTAAGATTTTTTTTTTTTTTTTTTTGAATCTGTGGGTTATTGGTTTATAAATAGATATAAATTATGTCAAATGTCAAAACTCATGTACAAATTAGTCCTCAAATCTCAGTTGGTTACATCCTAAATGTAATTCCTCATTATTCAAGTTGGCTTGGGCTACCTATATATATATATTTGGATTTAGAAAAATGCAAGGGTGTTTAGTGGCAAAGTATTATTAGAGGAGGCTATGCTATATCTGTTCAATTGTAAAGTATTTAGTTTGTCATGGGTGTAATTTTTGGGTGGATTCAAGTTGTACTAATTTTCATACTATTTTATCAAAAAATTGTTCTCTTTCGAAGTTTCTGTTTTCTTTGTATGTTAAGTCATGTTTTTCTCTTTATGATGTTAGGCATAAAGAAAATGGCAAATTAAATTCTACTGCAACTCTCTAATATGCCAATAGACCTTCACATCGCTATGCTTTCTGTTGGTGACTGCACAAAGGTAACAGAGTTGTTTGGAAGTAAAATTTAAGTTATGATATGATGAGGGGAATCCTATTTTACATTTAAAGATATTTTTCTGCAACTCTTCACACACATCATTTGATCAACTTGAACTAAAATTCTTGCTTGCTTAGTGTTGATTTCATTAACTACAACCATAAAATAAAGGACAACATGGTCCAGCCGAGAAGGTTACAATTGTAGCTCTTTCTAAATAAATAAATAAAAACACATTTTCTCTTTTAATTTTCCCCCCACAAAATCTGAAATATCTGTGATAAGAGAAGTTAGACAATATATGTGATTGATGATAGTATTAACAACTATGTATGACATATGGTACCTCCAATGCATAACGGATGAATATTAAAACTTCATTTTCATGGGAGTATTGGTACATTTGCAATTCAGTGTTGTTGCTGATAGTCCAATATCACTTTTCTTCTAATGCATGCATAAGTTTAGTTTCCTTTAGTTTCCATATATAATATATTTTAGATTGTGTTTGGCAGGGAATGATGAAAAATTAGCTGTTTGCAAGGATCGTGGAGCTAATGTTTGCATCAATTACAAGATGGAGGATTTTGTTAAAAGGGTGAAGGAAGAAACTGTCAAACTGGTGGAAAATGTATTTTCTCTAATATTAAAACCTCACTTTTCTTCAACTACGGATTAGTGAAACTAAAGAATATGATTATTATTTTCTTAAGCGGACAATTTCATAGGGAGGTCTTTGTTATTGTTTGCTATTTTCAAGGAATTTAATAAGTTATCTCCTTTTTCAAGGCATATAAGCTGCACTTTTGGGAGTATCTAGGGTACCATGGAAACGAAAGAACATTGCAAAGGACCAGAAAACAACTTTTTGTTGCTCTTGGGGCCATGTTTAACTTTGTCTTGAGGTGAAAAATGAGACTGCATCATACAAAAATACAATCCCTTTGCAGAATGTACAGCAATATAGAGATATGACCGTATACAGTAATGAAGATTTCCATCCATGAGAAGTGGAAGCATACAAGCACAAACAAATTATTTTCGTATTTATTTGTATGTGAGTTTTTGTTGTTATATTATTGCAATTTTAATGTGAAAATTGTTATATGAACCTATGAAATAACCCTCAAGTTACTCTTAACCTTGATTTATTTGTTCGTATATACTCTAGAGATAACATATATAATATTATATCATGTTAATATAAAATTAATTGACTTTTTTGATTTATTAGTACTTAATAAAGAAAACAAATATGAATAATATATTAAAATAAAATAACTTTTCCGTGCATAGCACGGATTAGCAACTAGTAGTAATAATTTGAAAGACAAATTCACTTCTACTAGCCCTTAGGCCAAGGCCTAAGTAGCCTAGACCATAAGCCACCCCCTGCCTGGAGGAATATCAATCGTCATAAGAAATAGAAAAAAGACGAGTAGTTTCAAAGGAATTACCTGTGCAAGATTCCATGACCGAAGGCAAAACCCACATTAAACTCTACATTAAAAAAAAAAGTCACCAAAAACTTTCATTAGGTAAAGAATGGAATAAAAAATACTTCGAGGGAAAAAACTGTAAGTTCGTAAGTTATAGCCGATAACTATAGACTTTTCCAAGTATGATACTAATAGCCTTAAACACTTATAGCATGAATGTCCTCTCTAGACGGAAATCAGTTTCCAAGTACAGTTCATAATTATGACTTTAGTAATATGTTGTCATAGATACCAGATTCCTAAATTGAGCTCAATATTAAAATATAAATTTATTTTTTTAATTTTTGGAAAAGATAAATAATGTGAAAGTGTCCATCATGGTTCACAATACACCTCATTAAAGGATACTTTTTTTAACGATGATTTAAGCACATTCTGAACCATTAAAATTTGTCTTCCAATTGCTACAATAACATCAGAAATCTTTAATCAGTGGCATAGATTGATTCATTGATTACTTTGGTATGATTTAAAAACTTAAATCTCTAAAAATTTTGTTTTATATACTTCAAATTAGAAATATTTTTGTGGAAGGATAAATTAGGAATCATCATGATTATATAGACAAATTAGGAATTTGACTAGATCATTAGCAATATTAGATGGTGGATTAAAAACCTAGTATTTACCCAAGACTACAAAATCCCAAGAAAAGCCATTAAGTGCTGGCTAAAACGGCACTTCTTATCGCACAAGAATGGGTGGAAGGCGAGGTATGGTTTCAAAACTACTTGTGCCTCATGTGCAAGTTGTAACATAGCAATAAAAAGAAATTCCATTTCGGTGCTCTAGCACATGTGCCAAAATGTTAGCCACAAAGGCACCTGCATTTAGTTAATAGGTAATCTTAACAGCTGATGACAGTACAAAGTTGTGATTTGTTAGTGCAAGGCTGCTCTGCATTCAACATGCCTTGCAGAAACATAATATAAGAGTCGATCCTATTTAAAATTTAGTCTTATAATTTTTTTTATTAGTAAGTTATGGATCCCATGGATGTTGAACCCCACAACCCTCCACTTCACCTGGCACTAGTAGTAGTAAAATTGGTGTTTCTTCATATGAAATTCATTCACTTTAATTCCAATTTCGATTGCCAGAATAATACACAGAGATAATATTGATTACTCACCAAAACTTCGACTTGGCATGAACCTCATTTGTAGCCCAAAGTTTCATCCAATAAATCTTTCGATGCTCGTCGATTTCAGTAGGCAGACTCCTCCCCACCACCTGGTACTGATGAAACTGTAACCAACCAAACCAAAGTCAATTCAAAACCCCACCACAAACTTGTCATCATAAAACATCATACCTAAGATCCATATTCAAGACCAAAACACATAACACAAACCATCACTCAACTGAGCGAAATACAATTATGTGGGCAAGCAAATAATTGACTTAAGATCTAGTCAGAACCAAACCCATGAAACAAGCTAAAAAATTTAACCATTTGGTAGATGCATGAAAAGCAATGGTTTGCTTCTCTTCCTCTTTCTTTTCAACTTTTTACCTCAATTATCAAAAACCCATTTGAGTTTTCTCTCATGTTATTCAGTATATGAAAAGTTTATTAGAACCCCATTTGAAACTTTTGTACTTTTTTTTTTTGTCTTTCTTGGTGTCATTGTGTGTGCAGGAACAAGTTGAAGAGAAAATGGTGAAACCTGATGTTGTGCAATGTGGTCTCTAAGCTTTACTTTTATTTCTTTGCAATTCTTAACAAACCTATGTCTTGCTGAGATAGCATAGGGAAAATTCTAAGACTACATTGTTCGTGGCCTTAGAAGACAAAAACCTCTAATAAATATTAGGCATTGAACCCAATTGCTTGTTTAAGTGAAGGGAAATTTATATTTTCCTGAGAATCATTTGGCTTTCTGAGATTAAGTTTTGATGAATAAAAGTTGCAACAGAATGAATGATACAAAAGACAATGAGCTATATGCTGAATTCAAAACAGCAACATGAAAATAGTAAATGGGCCAGGTAGAGAAAAAGCAAACAACAACAAAAAAAAAGTCACTAGCATAATATTTCACTCACAATCATTTAGACCTTTCGTAATTAAGATAAATCAAGTACCTTCATCTTGTTCCTCAGCATCAACGTCATCCTCACATCCCTCTAAAGGTGCAGAATGCTTTTGAGTCGAAACCACATTTAAATCATTTCTTATAGCTTTAGCATATGCAGCATAACCAACGCTTGCAACAAAATCCAGTATAGTGGATGGTGTATCTACAAGAATCAACCGTTATAATTATATCATTAGCATTATAATGTTCAACATCTTCTCAAAACAGAGCTTTAAGGGAAGAACAAAAATCACCCTAGTCCTTACCATCTTCCTCAATCATTCAGTGAAAGTGTCTCGGGTTCAGACATATTTTTCCATACAGGTTTATTCGCTTCATTTTCAACAAGATTAGCTTCATCCCATCTTACACGTCCCCTAACCATAACAAAATTGATATAAGTGTTCATAATTTGTTCTCATTAATCAAAAAATACAAAAGTGAAATCTAACACTAACAGTTCATAAGTTTTTACATAGCACTCAAAGCCCAACTTTTTGTTGATATATGCTCAACCAATAGAAGATCTAATTTACTTTCCTGAGTACCCATGTTTTGAAAGGTCTACAGGCCAGCCGCTAGTAACTTGAGTATCCATGTTATGTCTGTGTCTGTGTTCATGCTTCTTAGACTAATTGAAGGCAATGCTGTTAAAAATCAACACTGCCTCTCTCTAGAAATTTCTAGAGTTTCTCACTCAATCTCTCTCTCTCTGTATTCTCTAGAGCTTACTTGCATAACTTAATCTCAGCCACAAATTTTTAACTTGTCTAGAAGGTCGGTGAAAGAGAGATATTTTTACTGTTAGTGAAAGACAATAAAAGAATGTGCTAGAGAGTTCATAGTTGTTAACCTACTTTAAGCATGTATAAATATGTAGAAGTGGTGCTCAGTTTTCGTGTGTCATAGGCACCAAGTCAGAGTAATGTGAAGCAAGGAAAGTCCTCATAGTGTTAGTAGGCAGGTGTCTTGCAGTAAGGTGTCAGGTGTGTGCAAGTGTATTTGGTGAGTG
The DNA here is from genome assembly GCA_014183005.1 of Castanea mollissima. Classification (NCBI taxonomy): domain Eukaryota; kingdom Viridiplantae; phylum Streptophyta; class Magnoliopsida; order Fagales; family Fagaceae; genus Castanea; species Castanea mollissima. Next base: position 16,891,159 of record JACAVU010000002.1, on the reverse strand, counting down.
AGTGCATTATTAAAAAGCTAGTGTGTAAAGTGAAAGAAAAATGCTGTGTGTGCTGTGCACTGGTGCCAGTGTATGTGAGTCAATTTGGTGTTTAGTTCAACAACTTGGAATCACAGCTTCCTCTAACTCAACAAATGCGTCCAATAATAACAACTCTCTCTTTATTGTATCATGTGTGTGTACAGAATGTGCGATGATGCTAATCCATTTCTACCCTCTTAATAAATTACAAATTCCAATGCTTCCACCTCCATATTTGAAAAGTTCATCCTAAGCATCAATATGAATAACATAAAAAATTCATGTGCATCCATTAGATGAATATCCATTTAGCAGCCTCCAGTAATGAATTCAGCATCAGTCACAAATCGTGATCATTTAAAATACTATCATAATTGATCATTTAAAATCACAGCTAGTCAAACTGCCAATACAGATTCTTCAACAATACAAAGACCATTAAAAAAAAAAAAAAAAGAGAAATATATTATTAATGTATTATATACATTGACATATTGATGGTATCTTAAAATGCTGCTAACAAATTTTCATATTTCTCAGTTTCCACCATTAGTCCCACTTTCATCGGGATAACCAAATAAAAAAATCATATTTGCTAAACAATAGTAGTTCTAATTTTTCTAAAATCATATCGGCCCCCTTCAAACCAGAATGTGTATATATATATTTAAAATAGAAATGTGAAACTACCTTTTGACCCAAAGGACACAGTCATAATTTGGTTATAACTAATACAAGAAACTACCTACATCATATCAACTGATGCACCTATTTTTGATACATTTAGGTTCATTTGAAAATTATTTATTTTCTCACAGGTTTAACAGCACGAATCAACTAGAATCTAAGGGAAAAACAGAAGTATGACACCTTATAAGAAAAATTATTCTGCCTATGGAGCATAAATGATTTAGGCCAAGATTTCTACTTATTATCACTTGTCTGACATGATGAACAATAGCTTTCAGCTAATTGGCTTCCCTTACTCTTTCAATAGACTGACATTCCCCTCCAAACATTCTTCATACATAACCAATGGAAGATTACCGCAAACCCTAAGATTCTACACCAAACAAAAATGACCATCACCAAAAATATCAATCCACAAAGAAGAATTCAAGTGAATGACATTAAAATTACAGAAACCTGACTAGTTGAGAAAAGCTTAACAACCATCAACTATGGTGATCTCCTAATATCAGGGCCAGCAAAAAAAGGGAAAAGATTGAGTGCTGCACCAACCTGACCAAGGTCTTAACAAACATAGTTCCTTTACCATTTTATAAACACTATAACAAGACAGACATCTGAAGTCAAATTGAATAACATGAAGAAAAAAAATCCTGAAAAATTATAAAACATGATATATTAATTGGATGTACTGACAGAACTCTATCATCACATACAATTATGGACTCTGCCAATTCAAGGCTGAATAATTTAGAGAGTGTATACCTCCTCAATGCTGCCAATTCTCAACATTAAGAGACTTGAAAAAAAAAATCATCAAGTAGCTTCTAAATCATCAATAAAGAAGGCCCTGGTGGGGGGGGGGGGGGGGGGAAACCAATTTTATCAGTAAATAAAAGGTTCCTCACCTACATCTTAAACGAAATAAACAGAAATTACATTCAAAATAAAGTACAAGAGTAAAAAAAAATTGAATGACAAAATTACTGAGATCATAAAGCCCAATCAAATACCAAACCCCGCATCAATCTTAGATTTCTTGAGGAAGTTCGTATCATAGAATCCTTATCAATCCCTACTTTTCTTTGCAAAATCAAGTACTCAACTGAATTGATTAAACAATAAAAAAGAATCCAAACTAGTGAACAAGACCCAATCAAACCTCAATTAATTCTACACAGACAAGCAAATTAACTAAAATAATAATAATAATAATCCATTTTCACTACAAATCTTACTACATTATTTAGATTAAAAAAAACCCATTAGTTAATAAAAAAAATTAAACCTCTAATTTCCCATGCCAAAATGAAAACCTGTTGGTGCAAACACAATGATAATAGAAATACACAAAGAGAAAGTGAATAATACTTCTGAATTTTTTATTAATTTAAAGAGAGAAATTACACAACACTATTTCGACTGAGGCGCTACACTCGCTCTCTTTAAGGAGATTCAAGCCCTTGGTTGGCTAAACTTTGTAACCGGTGCAGACCGTCTCTGACTTATCTCCCCTAGGATACAACAGCCCAACAAGTGTCGTATGACTAGAACAACCTCTGCACAAAGTGTTCAAGCCCAAATCCCCACCAGAAAGAACACCCTTCCTTGCCAAGAATCTCTTTATTTATTAATTCGGGTGCCAAGAATCTCTTTATTTATTAATTCGGGTCATTTACTCACCAACGGATATGGTAATTACTCTGAAGGGGCTATCAAGTAGAAGGATCCAAGGTGCAGATTCATTTCCAAATTTGACACCTCCACCCTTCACCTCCCCCTTGCGCACGTATCTGGCTCAATATTTGAGACAATTCATGTTAGCCCATTAATCACCACAATTAAAAAGAACAAAATAGTCTCTCTCCTTTTCAATGTGTGATTAAACATTTTCACTAACTCCTCATCTTCTACATTCACTCCCACATCTATACATTTACGTTATAAAATTTATTCACTTTAATTGTTTAATATTAAAATGTTTCAACAATCCCCCACTCATTTTAATATTAAATTTTAGTTAAAGAGAGATTACCAGGCAAAGATGGGTCACTATGCATCATGAAGGTATGCTCTGCATTGAACTTTCACTTAGTAAAACAGCGATCTCAACTCCAGAGTCGTAGTGGTCTCCGACTTGAACTAGGACTGCTTTGGGGAAATTAAGTGTCACTGCTTACACATAACAACCCAGGTGTTGACATGAGCTTTTATAGCTAGCACTTTACGGCCATGTGCTGATCCCGGTTTCATGAGTGTATTTGAGATTAAGTCCAAATCTCATAGGGAGCGGCCCCACCCCCACACTCACATAGGTGAAATTTTGTCAAGGGTGCTCCTGTAATTCCGACACCCCACTCATACGAGCTACAAATTTCATTAAGAGTTTTTTACTCAACCTCTCCACATTACAGGATAAATGCACTTACATCATAGAGATGAACAATTAAAAAATTATTTACAAAATAAATAATTAACAAAATAAATTGTGCATTTCTTACGACCATCGCATGATTCGTTTTTCCCATTGAACCCAATTCTCAGGATCTCTAGTCTTTGGGTTGGGTATCTTCATACATAGCTCATGATTCTATGGACTTTAGTCCCATCCCTCTTGATGTATTCCAGACTCTATCTTTTGCCAAGGCCTTGGTAAATGGATCTACAAGATTATCATTAGATTTAATATAATCCACAGTTATGATGCCACTACTCAAATAAGATCACACAGTACTGTGCTTTCTTCTTATAGGTCTGGATTTACCATTGTAATAACAGTTTTTAACTCTACCAATTGCAGCAGTGCTATCACAATGAATTAATATAGGTGGAATTGGCTTTTCCCAAAGTGGAATTTCATATAACAAATCTCTAAGCCAATTTGCCTCTTCACTAGCTGAAGCTAATGCTATTAATTCAGCTTCCATTGTTGAATTAGCAATTATTGTTTTCTTTTTAGATTTCCAACAAATGACACCACTACCTAAGGTAAAAATATAACCAATGGTAGAGAGAGAATCACCTGACAAAGTATTCCAATCGGCATCACTAAAAGCTTCAATCATAGCAGGGTACTTTTTATAAAATAAGCCATAGTTTTTTGTTCCAATTAAATATCTCATGACTCGCTCAATAGCTAGCCAATGATCTTTACTAGGCTTGCTAGTAAATCTGCTTCGTACTCCTACTGCATATGCAATGTCAGGTCTAGTACAATCAGTAGCATAACGCAAACTGCCAATGATGCTAGTATAATCCTTTTGATTAAGAATCTCATCATCATTATTCACAAGAAATAAATGAATACTAGAATCAAAAGGAGTAGCTACACTTTTTTTATCATGAAAATTATATTTTCTCAATATTTTATCAACATAATGTGATTGATCAAGATATATTCCATCACATGTTTTTGTAATTTTCATGCCCAAAATAAAAATTAGCCTCACCAAGATCTTTCATATCAAAATGGCTTTTAAGCATATTTTTTGTCTCATTTATAACATGCATATTTGAGCCAAAAATCAACATATCATCCACGTAGAGGCTAATAATAACATGTAAATTATTCCATGATTTAGAATAAATACATTTATCACATTCATTTGATTTATAACCATTCTCAATCATGCAGGAATCAAACTTTTCAGGCCACTGTTTAGGTGCTTGTTTTAAGCCATATATGGATTTAGTTAGCTTACATACCTTACTTTCTTGTCTAGGCTCTACAAACCTTCAAATTGATTCATATAATCTCTTCCTCTAGGTTCCCATTTAGAAAAGCAGTTTTTACATCCATTTGATGAATTTTCAAATAAAAAATTGCAGCAATAGCAATTAACAATCTAATAGATGTAATTCTCGTTACCGGAGAAAAAGTATCAAAGAAATCAAGATCAGCTTTTTGTTTAAAGCCTTTTGCAACAAGTCTAGCTTTAAACTTATCTATTGATCCATCCGGTTTCAACTTTTTTCTAAGGACCCATTTACAACCTATGGTCTTACAACCCGGTGGAAGATCTACTGATTTCCAAGTTTTATTAGAAATTAGAGATTCCATCTCATCATTTATAGCCTCTTTCCAAAATATAGCATCAGGTGATGTTAAGGCCTCTTTTAAATTTTGAGGATTTTTCTCAATGTTAAAAACATAATAATCAGAACCAAAATCCTTTTCAACTCTAGCTCTTTTACTCCTTCTAGGTTCCATTTCAAAATTTTCTTGATTTTGTAAATGTGAAGTAGAAGAACTAAGTTGTGACAAAATATTTTCTTCACCCCCACTATTTTTCAATTTAAAAGGAAATTTTTCTTCATGAAAAATTGCATCACCGGATTCAAAAATTATTTTGTTTTCAAGATTAAAAAATCTATAGGCTGCACTATTAAATGCATAACCAAGAAAAGCACAGGTAGTAGCTCTTATACCTAATTTAGGTATTTTAGGTCAGTAAGCCTTACATAAGCAAGACAACCCCATACTCTCAATATCCCAAATTTGGCTTATGTCCTTTCTACATCTCAAAAGGTGTGGTGTGTGACTTTTTATGTGGCACCCTATTTAAAACATGACATGCAGTTAAAATAACTTCACCCCAAAAATTTAAAGGTGCACCAGATTCAATTAACATGGCATTTGTTAACTCAATTAAAGTTCTATTTTTTCTTTCAGCCACACCATTAGAAGCAGGTGAATATGGTGCAGTAGTTTCATGGATAATTCTCAAAGACTGAACAAATGAGTTGAATGCACTTGATTCATACTCACGGCCTCTATCACTTCTTATTCTTTTTATTTTTCTACCGAATTGATTTTCAATTTCTTTTAAAAAATCTTGAAATTTTTCAAAAGCATCACTTTTATTTTTCAACAAATAAATAGTTGTATATTTTGAGAAATCATCAATAAAAGTGACAAAATATTTATTTCCTCCACGAGTTAAAATTCCCTCAAATTCACATAAATCGGAGTGAATTAACTCAAGCAATTCAGTATTTCTTACAACACTTTTATGAGGCATTTTTGTAATCTTAGCTTGACTACAAGTTCCACATTTTTCAAAATCTTTTGACAGTCTTGGAATTAATCCTAAACTACTCATGATTCCCACATATCTACTATTTATATGACACAAATGAGCATGCCAAAATTAACAGAAGAAAGCATATAAACTGAATTGGTAGATGCTTTATTATTCTCAACATTTAATTTAAACATTCCATCACAAGCATAACCCTTTCCCACAAATAATCCCTTTTTAGTGATTACATAATTATCAGATTCCATAGATTGCTTGAAGCCAGCCTTGTTAAGCAAAAAACTTGACATCAAATTCTTTCTCATGGACGGAGTATAAAATACATCTTTCAATGTTCGCACACGTCCAGAAGTGAATTTCAATTCAACCTCACCACTCCCAAGAACCTTGGTTTTACTAGAGTCACCAAGCATAACAGTTTTTTCTTCTTCAAAAGGAGTGTACAATTTGAACCAATTTTTGTCATAGCAGACGTGCCTATTAGCACCAGAATCTGCCCACCACCCTTCAACATATTGCACCATATTGATGTCTGTAATCATAGCCACTAAAGGCTCTTCGGTTACGTTAGCCTGCGGGACAGATTCACGTTTTCGAAATTTGCAAAATCGAGCAATATGCCCCCTCTTGCCACAGACAAAACAGGATCTATTAAATTGATCTTGTGAAGGGGGTCCTTGGTTCTTATTGTAATTTTTATTCGAGTTTCCCCTTCCTTGAGGTGATCTATTATTGTTTTTAAAGGCTTTCTTTTTTTGGCTTCAATTGACCATTTCTAGGAAAATGATTTTTGGGCATATTATTATTGGATGAAATAAGGTTTACCTTTGTGGTGGAATTACCATTGCTCTCTTGTGTCATGAGTGCATCTTGTCCTCTAGCCTCCTCCTCCACACGGATGTGTGTGATCAAAGTCTCCAAGGATGTCTCCTTTTGTTTGTGCCGCAAAGTCTTTTGGAACTCCCTCCAAGATTGTGGTAGTTTGTCAATTATGCCAGCTACCACCAAATTGTCTCCAATCTTTATGCCTTCGGATCTCAATTCTGCTACAATCATTTGGAAGTCTTGTGCTTGATCCACCACCGATTTTCCATCCACCATTTGGTAACGAAAAAATCTACTAGCAGCATACTTCTTTGCACCTGCCTCCTCGGTATCATACTTGCTTTGTAAAGCTTTCCAAAATTTTTTAGCAGACTTGTAAGTTGTATCATAATAATCATAGAAATGATCGGCAAGACAATTCAATAGATAAGAGCGATAATTATATTCATCTTTTGTATACTTATCTATTTTTTCTTGATGGAGAATATATTCTTCGTCACTCATCTCATCGGTAGGAACCTTTGATGGATTCTTCTCAGTGAGGATGTAGGCAACTTTGAGAAGGCTCAAGTAGAAGAGGACTTTTCCTTTCCACCTCTTGAAGTGGGCTCCCTTAAAGCGAAAGGGCTTGTTGAGATCTCCAACAGGCTCATTTGGTTTCTCTTGTGTAGGCTCCATGTATTGAATCTCCTTAAAATTGTTGGTGCAAACACAATGATAATAGAAATACACAAAGAGAAAGTGAATAATACTTCTGAATTTTTTATTAATTTGAAGAGAGAAATTACACAACACTATTTGGACTAAGGCGCGGCACTCGCTCTCTTTAAGGAGATTCAAGCCCTTGGTTGGCTAAACTTTGTAACTGGTGCAGACTGTCTCTGACTTGTCTCCCCCAGGATACAACAGCCCAACAAGTGTCGTATGGCTAGAACAACCTCTGCACAAAGTGTTCAAGCCCAAAGCTCCACCAGAAAGAACACCCTTCCTTGCCAAGAATCTCTTTATTTTTTTTTTGTATATTACAGTTGTAGACGACTAAATTCTTAGTTCGAAATAAATCAAACAAGTAAAATAGTTTCACAAATGCAAATTTGTATTGATGAATATGTGGTACAATTCTTTGTAATTACAAAAGAGTGATCCTCTGATTCGATCTCCTTGAAAGATTTGTTGATTGGAATTGTGGTAATGTGATTTTGATTCAAACACTGAATATACTTCAATTTGGTTGAGAAGTGGATCGAAAATCGTTGAAACGGAATTACAATGAATCTCTGGCTATGAGCTTGTTAGAAATTTTTTGTTCTTCGTGTGTTCTTGGCGTTCTTTGTCTTTGAAGGTTTTGTGGTGGAAATTCTTCGGTGCTTTAAAGGCTTGATTCCGTGAAGTTTCGTTGATTTATGGTGTGTTGAGGTTCCTGGAGGCTTTTGAGCTTGATTCCAGTGGACTTTGTGATGTAGGAATATGATTTGGATGATTCCTCTTTGATTGTTCTTCGTATTTGAAGGTTTGTGGTAGAAGTTCTTCGGGGCTTTGGAGACTTGAATCCGTTGAGCTTCACCAATTTGTAGTTTGTTGAGGTTTCTGAAGGCTTTTGAGCTTGATTCCAGTGACCTTTGAGATCTAGACAATTAATTTGGATGACTTTGCTTCAAATGTTGTCTGTATTCGAGGTTGAAGTTCTTGGAGTTCTTGGAGGCTTCGGGGTTTGATTCCGGCAGAACTTCTGGATTTCTGAACTCAAGATATCTTCTTCCTTCTGTTTCTGTCTATCTGTGTCTATCCTCCTAAATGTCTTAGGAAGGCTTCTATTTATAGGAGTTTAGGGGTGGGTGAACGACACGTGGCAGAGTCTAATTGGTGACACATGTCACAACCTAATTGGTCCGCTTATGTCATCGCTTACACGTGCTGATTGCTTATGTCATTGCTTACACATGCAGAGCTGCTTGTGTCATCGCTTACACGTGCAGAGCTGCTTGTGTCATCGCTTACACCTGCTGATGCAGTTTCATGCATTTATTTCAATGACACTTGGCAAATTTCTATTGGTTTCTAAATAGTGATGGCAAAACCTAGCAGCAGTACGTGGCGCTTTGTAATTGGTTGTATTTTGTAGACTTGGTAGTATGATATGTCAGCTTGTGATAGGTCGGAAGTTTTCCCTTTCTGCAAATGCCCCCTTGAGACTCGTTCATGCACACAGTTTTGGAGTGTGGTGAATGAATGAGTCTTGACAAAAAATGGATTTTTATGCTTGACTCTTCTAGTGAAATAGTTGATGGTGGTGGAGCTTTTAATAGGATGAAATAATTGCAGAAGAGTAGACCCACCCATATGAAAGGCTTTGATGAGACCGAGAAGGGGTCTGCGAGCATTTGAATGTACTCGCGTGATCGAGTTTTCTCAACTGAGGTTAAGTCAAAGTAATTTTAAAAGAGTATTCAATGGTACTTGGAATGGGTTGGTGGGGCTGAAAGTTATTTGTAAGAAGTTAGATGTACTTGCAAGACTGAAACATTTCGGTACATGTTAAGCTGAGGTAATTTCAGAAGAGTATTTTGGATCGTTGGTGGCGATCACAGGGTGTTGAAGATGGAGAAGAGGTGAGGATGTTGGCTGGGTACAGCATGCAGAGCTCTAGAGCTAGCCTCTTATTTTTAAGAACTTCTGGTGAAGTTATATCTGAAGGGTATACTTTGGATCACAGAGAGAACGTATGGGAGGGTGGTTGAATGTGCTTGCATTATCGCATCACTCAGGTTAAGTTGAGGTAATTTTAGAAGGGATTTTGGGTCTGCTGGTGGTGGTGGTGAAGAAGATGGTGATGAAGCGAAGTGAATGGGTGAAACATATGACACCATGGCCCTGCCCTACATGTTGGGGACTTTCTGGCGTAGATGTCTCTAGGAAGTACACCTTTGGATGTGGGACTGGCTGCATGCTGAATGAGGTCCGTCAGCAAGTCGTTGAATGCTCCTGTGTAACTGGACCATACTGACAGACATTAAGTTGAAGTAATTTCAGAAGTATATTTTCTGAAATTCTTCAAGCTGATCTTAAGTTGGAGTAATTCCAGAAAGTGTGTTTTGTGGTACCAGCAACGATGACCTTTGGACCCCGCGTTGGTGGAAACATGGAATGGTGCTTTGGAGACCATTTGCCGACACCAAAGGCTAATTTCTGATGAGCTAGTACCTTAGAGGTCATCACAAGTGTTGGATGGGAGACAATTTGTAGGATACCCCAACACTTTTTACCATCTTCACCTGATGCAACTTTGTTGGGAAAGCACAACAAATGAAAGATGGAGCTAACTTGTGATCCTGGTTTTAGAAACCAGCCGAGCTGCTGTTTGTTCCGAACCACTGCTTCTAATGGGAGACCAAACAGTTGAAGAGAGACTACGGAAGCCCTGTTTTTAGGAGTAGGTGTCTCTGCTGGACTTGGGTTTCCTGGCCAACCAATTCCACGGAGGCATGGAAGGTTGATGCAGACCTTGTTATGAATAACTTTATGAACAAATGTGGTCATTATGTGAGGAAACAAAATTTGTTTGAATCCTAAAACAATGATGATGTTGTGAGAAGGGTTACTACTGAACCATGAAGGGTTTGATTTCAAACTGATTATGAAGCGATCTTGGTTGCTAGGTATTGAGAATGACGAGGCCATAGTGAGAACTGGCTGTGAGAAGGAGGATTTGAAAATTTGAAAGAAGCAAATCTTCATTTCATGACTCAGTGTATGTGTTTTTTTTTTCTTGATGGATTTAGCAGATCCGGCCCTTCTATTTATAGTGAAGAGATGAAGAATGGTAGCTGGGTGGTTAAGAATGGCGGACGAGACTTTTTGGTGAGAACGGTGGATGGGAACGGTAGGCGCCGAATGGGAATGTTAGGTTGGAGACTGGTAGGCACCAGCGGAAATAATTGGCTGAAGTAGTGACCCAATGTAATTTCAATTTTGAGACATACTTGTGAGAGTTCGTCTGTTTTTGAAAGGGGAGCCTTGATCAAGTCTAGAGGATAATTTTAAGGGAATCCAGACCAAATGGATGGATCTTAAATTATGATCTTAAGAGCTTAAATTTTGGACACCACTAGTACTTTGGGGAAGCGGGTGTAGTTTCTAAGTCCAAAACAAATACCTAGATTTCAAAATCAAAATCTTTGCAAAAACCTGATAGGACAAGTTTTGCTTGAATATCTTGATCTTCGGTCAAAGTTTACATCAAAGCCAATAGTTGTAGAATCATACTATTTGAGCAATTTTGGATTCTCAAATGAATAAATAGATCCCAAAATTGAAAAGTACGCGAAAAATTGAGCAAGACAAGTCAATCTTAAAAATTTTGACTTTTGGTTAAAATTTGTTGAAAAGTCAATTTTTTTAGAAATTGGACTGTTGTGCAATTTTCGAGCTTCGGTCGAAGAAACAGACCCCAAAATTGAAAAGTACGCCAAAAATTGAGTGGGACAGGTCTGTTTGAAAATTTTGACTTTTTGGTCAAAGTCAAGTTAAAGTCTTAATTTGTCAAAGTTTTTTTTTTTTTTTTTTTTTTTTTTTTTTTTTTTTTTTTTTTTTTTTTTTTTTTTTTTTCAGGCAGTCCGGATCCGGGTCGAACCGGTTTGATGGCGTCATCTGTGATGTCATCGGATTGCACCTGGCGCGTGTGACGCGTGCCCGGGCGTGTGGCGCGTGTGGGAAGATAATCCGGCGCGTGTAAACGAAGGCCCGGCGCATGTAGGCGCGTGGAGGATGATGGTGGCGCATGGGAGCGCGTGTTCCTTCATCGGAGTTTCTGGCGGCGCGTGGCTTGGCCTCTGAACCTAAAATTTTTAGGTTTTGTAGATCTAAGGCCGTTGAAGAGCCCTGTGTGGTCAGTTTTGTGAAATTGTGCACAGATTTGCACAGTTTTGAGTGAGAAACCCGCGGGTCACTTGAGAATTTTTGGCCGTGTGTGGCGGCGCGTGGCCAGGTATCTGGGCCTGAAATTTTCAGGTTTGGTGGATCGAAGGCTATAGAAGACTCCTGTGGTGTCAGTTTTGTGAAATAAGGTCTGGATTTTCACAAATTTGGATGAGAAAGTCGTGGGTCTTTGTTGGACTTATGACTTTTTTTTGGTCTAATTTTGTGGTGGCCACCCTGACAGGATGCAGAAATTCTGGTGGCCGCCCTGACAGGACGAAGAAATTCTGGCAGGCTGTGCGTTCATGGTAATCACTGAATGTTGATTTTTTTGGGTCATCTTTGTCAGAAAATTTTGAAAATGTGGAAGAGAAGCAAGCATTGTTGGACTTCTCCTTATTTGTTTGAAATCCTCCGAAGATTTTTGTGGCCTCTTGTTAGAGGATTTTGAAATTTGAAAGAGAAGCTTTGATTGTTGGACTTTGTTACTTCTCCTTTTTTTTGTCTGTTATCTCAGATGTTTTCTATATAAAGGCATGCTATTGCCTTCATCACTGAGGCACATCTTCAGCTTTCTTCTCTTGCTTTCAAGATTTTTTTTAAAAATCTCATTTCTTTGTACCTGTTTGCTTCTTTTTTTTTTTTTGTAAATCTTTTTCCTGACAATTTTTTTGTTGCTTGTTTTTGTTTTGCAGCACAATTTTCTTGAACTTTGGGTTTTGACATCAAACTTTACGTTGACGTTCTCACGGAGGTGTTTGCCTTCATTTGGTGGCTTTGAATTTCATTGATAGCTTTGAATTTCATTGATAGCAACATTCTCGCAATGACGTATGCCTTCATGTTGTTACATTCTTTTCTTGCATCCACAATCTTTTAGTGATATTTGTCTTTGCAACGACGTTTCTATGAGGATATTCAGCTAGGCAACGATGCTATCGCTAGTACTCGTCTTTGAAGTCGTACTAGCTCCGGTATTGGTAATTAAGCTATACCAACACTTGTATTTGCAACGCAGCTATATCAAGAATCTTTGAAACGTAGATACATCAAGAGTCTTTATCATGAAGTTGCGCTAGCATTTTTCCTTGTACTGAAGCCATATCAACACTTACCTTAACAATGAAGCTGTATCCATATTTTTCTTTGCATCGAAATCGTGTCACCACTTATCTTCGTCATGAAGCGGCGCCAACACTTGCAAATTCTATGAAGCATCACCATTAATTTGTCTACTGAAGCAATATTTGCACTTTCGTCTTCTATGTAGTCGCAACACCATTTGCCATTGTAATGAAGATGCACTAGCATTCTTCTTTTGCCATAAAGTTGCCTCGACGCTTTATTTGCATTGAAGCCATGCCGATATTCATCTTAGCCATGAAGTCACGACAACACTTCCTTTGTACTGAAGCCGTGCCAGCATCCATTTTTGCCATGAAGCTGTGCCAACAGTTCATTCACATCGAAGCTGGGCCAACATTTATCTTTGCCAACACTTCATTTGCATCGAAGTTGGGCCAACAGTTCATCTATATTGAAGTCGTGCCGACATCCATCTTTGTCATGCAGTCGTGTCAACACTTCATTTGCACAGAAGCCATGCCAACATTCATCTTTGCCATGAAGCAACGTCAACACTTCCTTTGCATCAAAGCCATGTGGACATCTGTCTATATCATGAAGCAACGTCAACATTCCATATTGGCACTTGCATTCGCATTGAAGTTGCAGTAATATTGGCCTTTATAATAAAGCTTGAAGTTTCAAGAAGCTCCCATCAAGACTTTGAGGATGCAAAGAGATTCCAACAAAACCTTGAAGATATGAGAAGAATGCCGCCATGATTTTGACATTGCACAAACATGCTCTTAGAGGAGAGATGATGCAGCACCAACTTCAGATGTTTGGAGGAAGGTGACGTTGTCTAGATTTCAGAGAAATGATGTGAAACAACACCACTCAGAAGGGAGATGATGTGGTTCAAATTTCAGAACTATGAAGTGGCACAACCCAGAAGAAAGATGATGTAGCTTAGACTTGCAAGGTACAAGAAGATACCCCCAGGAGATAAGTGATGCAAAGCACACTTCATAAACGTGGGAGAATGTTTATAGAAGATGAGGAATGCCATGCAGACTTCATTTCTTGCAAAAGAAGTTGAAAACTTCATTTTACTCCACAACCAAGAAGCAACTTATATTTATCATCATTTCAAGGAAAGCTAAGCAACGCTAGCTCTTTACAGTCTCCATGTTCTACTACAACGATCTTTGAAAAACTCCTTAAGCTAGACTGACAATCCTTCTTCCTTTCATATGACTGAACTTAGTGAAAAGTTCTAAGCTGCCTACGTACCTTGGAGAGGGATCAAGTCATTACGTAGTTCAACAATTTTTTTTTTGATGACTTTTTTTTTTCATGGTTTTGATGATTTTTTTTTTTTGTTTTGATGATTTTTTTTTCTTTGTTTTTGTTTTTGTTTTTGTTTTTTCATGATTTTTTTTGTTTCTTTCTACAAAAAGGGAGGGCTCACGTGTGTAATCCTCGCCCTACGCCCCACGGCATTTCATGGGTACCATTTGCGCAATAGTGGGTCTCACCTCTAATCGAACCCGAGACCTTGGCCTCAAGGGTGACATGGGCATCCAACCACTACGCCTCACTCACAAATGGTGACATAGAGTGAGATTAATTTCTCCTTATTTGTACACTTTCAAAGGTAATGGAAAAACATCATGCACCCTTGTAGTGCTGCAATGGGTAGTTTAAGCTCTTACCGAGGAGCAATTCTCAATTTTCAAGCATAGAAGCGTTTAAGGAACTTCCCATTGGTGGGGCCGATCCTTATATCCTCCTGATCGATCAACTTGTAAGCCTTATTGGTGTTTGCCCCCTGCCTGAGAGTTGGAAGTACATCACAAGTAACGGTCACATGGTTTGACCCGACAACTTCATCAAGGTCTAAATCAATCTTGTTTTCTTTGGCAAGCTTCATGATTTGTTCTTTGAAGATGAAGCATTTTTGAATTGGGTGGCCAATGATGCGATGATATTTGCAGTAGTTAGGGTCATCAACTTTCCCTATGTCTTCTGGTCGCTTGAATTTTGGCAATTCAATCAGCTTCAATTGCAATAGTTGTTCTAAGATGTTTGGCACATCTTCATCGGGGAACGGATACGCTTTTTGTTCACGTTCCTTAAAGGTCAGACGACGCACTTCGTTATTTTGCCATCCTTCAAGTTGTTTTTTATTTGCCTTTGCTTTTCTCCTTGGAACCTTAATTATGGTAGTGTTAATAGTTATTAGGTCTTTGAGATTGCCTTTTGCATTCCTGTCATTCATCTTTACTTCCTTTATGCTTTCCTCAGGTATGAGAGGTTTTGTATTTCCATGGCTAGAGATACTCAATTCCATGTCATGTGCACGAGTTGCCAATTCTTCGAATGTTCGGGGTTTTATCCCTTGCAAGATGTACAGAAGTCCCTAGTGCATGCCTTGGATGCACATTTCTACAGCAGATATTTCAGAAAGTCTATCCTTACAGTCTAGACTCAAAGAACGCCATCGATTGATATAGTCAACAACGGGCTCGTCTTTCCACTGCTTATTATTGGTAAGCTCTATCATGCTTACCGTACGGCGTGTGCTGTAGAACCGGTTGAGGAACTCCCTTTCAAGTTGTTCCCAACTATCGATTGACTTGGGTTCTAAGTCTATATACCAATCAAAGGCATTCCCTTTTAGTGAACGAACGAACTGCTTTACAAAGAGGCCTCCTTGAGTCCCTGTGTTCTCGCAAGTTTCTACAAAATGAGCAACGTGTTGCTTAGGGTTTCCTTTTCCATCAAATTGCAAAAACTTAGGGGGTTGATACCCATTTGGCATTCTCATATCGTCAATGCGCTTCGTATAAGGTTTTGAATATATGAGAGAATTTGTAGAAGAACCTCCATATTGTGCTCGTATGGTATTCGTTATCATGTCCTGCAGTTGTAGGACAGATATTGAGGCCATTGAGGTGGATTGTTCTTGTCAGGGAGTGTTTTCAATTTCTTTCCCTTCACCATCCTTCGCAGATGTGAATTTATGACCATGGCTTGATTCACCAAGATCTTGTACTTCGAGTTTGTTCATTAAAGTTGCAATTTGGAGGTCCTTATCTTCAAGTGCTTTTGTGAGAAGGATGACCCTTTGTTCCATTTCAGCCATCTTTTCTTCCATGGTAGAGGTGTTAGTCATCATGATTGACACAACTTCCACAGATGATGGAGAAGGAAGTGAATTGAAGTGAGCACATGAATTCTCATCTTTTGGGTTCCCTTTAATGAGAGAGAAATTGTGCGACCAACTTCTTGTGAAAGAAGAAGGGGATTTGCCCCCGTACTTGAGGTGTTCCAAGGTGGAGATGTCCTTGTTGATGACCTTGTTTCTTTTAAGAGGGTCTAAGGAGACGATTGTCTGGACCTTGGCTTCCTTGGTTGATTGAGATTGAAGTTGATTGTGAGTTTTAGGCTGACTACAATTGATTGCTTCAATGCAACTGTTGGTGGTAGCCGTACCAAGTTTAATTGAAGTAGCTATTGTTGAAGATTGAATGTTCTTGCTAGAGGCCATTGAAGTTGGTAGCAAGATGATGAAGATTTTTTTTCTTTGAAGGAGAATGAGATGAGAGGCAGAGAAGTCCCACCGGGCGTGCCAGAATTTGTAGACGACTAAATTCTTAGTTCGAAATAAATCAAACAAGTAAAATAGTTTCACAAATGCAAATTTGTATTGATGAATATGTGGTACAATTCTCTGTAATTATAAAAGAGTGATCCTCTGATTCGATCTCCTTGAAAGATTTGTTGATTGGAATTGTGGTAATATGATTTTGATTTGAACACTGAATGTACTTCAATTTGGTTGAGAAGTGGATCGAAAATCGTTGAAACGGAATTACAATGAATCTTTGGCTATGAGCTTGTTAGAAATTCTTTGTTCTTCGTGTTCTTCGTGTGTTCTTGGCGTTCTTCGTTTTTGAAGGTTTTGTGGTGGAAATTCTTCGGTGCTTTAGAGGCTTGATTCTGTGGAGTTTCGTTGATTTATGGTGTGTTGAGGTTCCTGGAGGCTTTTGAGCTTGATTCTAGTGAACTTTGTGATGTGGGAATATGATTTGGATGATTCCTCTTTGATTGTTCTTCGTATTTGAAGGTTTGTGGTAGAAGTTCTTCGGGGCTTTGGAGGCTTGAATCCATAGAGCTTCACCAATTTGTAGTTTGTTGAGGTTTCTGAAGGCTTTTGAGCTTGATTCCAGTGACCTTTGAGATCTAGACAATTAATTTGGATGACTTTGCTTCGAATGTTGTTTGTATTCGAGGTTGAAGTTCTTGGAGTTCTTGGAGGCTTCGGGGTTTGATTCCGGCAGAGCTTCTGGATTTCTGAACTCAAGATATCTTCTTCCTTCTGTCTCCGTTTGTCTGTGTCTGTCCTCCTAAATGTCTTAGGAAGGCTTCTATTTATAGGAGTTTAGGGGTGGGTGAACGACACGTGGCAAAGTCTGATTGGTGACACATGTCACAACCTAATTGGTCCGCTTATGTCATCGCTTACACGTGCTGATTGCTTGTGTCATTGCTTATACGTGCGGAGCTGCTTGTGTCATCGCTTACACCTGCTGATGCAGTTTCATGCCTTTATTTCAATGACACTTGGCAAATTTCTGTTGGTTTCTAAATAGTGATGGCAAAACTTAACAGCAGTACGTGGCGGTTTGTAATTGGTTGTATTTTGTGGACTTGGTAGTATGATGTGTCAACTTGTGATAGGTTGGAAATTTTCTCTCTCTACAACAGTCATATGGATTGTGTTTGAGTGTATCTATTTATAGGCTCAATGGGCTTCACGAAATTACTACCCAAATTAATCTGATTAATTAGGTCCATTATTCTGATATAGTGGGTGTTACAAGTTTAATTGCTGGATATTATTCTGATGGGCTGGAGTTATACAATTAATGGTGAGATAAGGAGTTTTCTAAATAATGAAAAGGCCCAAACGGATAGTCCATTAAGTGGGTTAATGGCTCATTATTTTCCATAATAAAAATAGAATATTAATTTGGGTCATTTACTCACCAATGGATATGGTTATCACCTCCACCCTTCACCTCCCCCTTGCGCACGTATCTGGCCTAATATTTGAGATAATTCATGTTAGCCATTAATCACTACAATTAAAAAGAACAAAATAGTCTCTCTCCTTTTCAATGTGGGATTAAACATTTTCACTAACTCCTCATCTTCTACATTCACTCCCACATCTATACATTTACGTTATAAAATTTATTCACTTTAATTGTTTAATATTAAAATGTTTCAACAAAACCAATTTTGTTAATTTCGATCAATTTTCCCAATCATATTGTATTGCAATCACAAATTAGCTAATTCCAACCACACAAATCCAATCAATAATTAAAAAACGACATTTTATAACCCAAGAAAGAGGGGACCAAGAGACAATATCATAGCCGAGTTTATGTACCAAACTAATGTGCAGAATGAGAGATGCGAAAGATAATAGATATGCGAAAAAATGAGGAATTCAATAAACTAATAAATCACAAACCGAATAAATTTTCATACTGTTTTGGGTTGATAAGCAGGCAAAGCCAAGAAACCAAAACTACTTTCAGTAATCACTGACGCAACTTTTGTTAATAATTATAAGGATCTTAAGCTTTAATAAGATGTGTAGAAGTAACAAAAATTAAGAAACACTGAATTAAGAGGAAATTACCTGTGCAAGAATCCATGACCGTGGCAAAAAGCAAAACCCTTTTGCCCCATCACTCTTCGGATCTCCTCTCTCAAGTTGAGCAGCCCCCCCAGGTTTCCTCTTTCATTTCTCTGTCTTCCTCTCTTTTTTTTCTTTTAACAGAATAACGCTTCCATTGCTGATCTCTCTCTCTCTCTCTCTCTCTCTGTAATTTCCAAGTCTAAGATCTAAAACAGACTCTGACTTATGTGAGGGATTCCAATTTATAAACTATATGGGGAAAGCAGGGTAGGGGCGTGGCCTGGAAATTTTGCCTGTTGCTCAACTCAACGGTAACATTGTTTGAAATTCAAAATGGGAGAGTTGGACTTGGATCTGCTCAACAGTATGGAACTATGCTCATTTTAATTGGGCCCATTATTATTAAAATTTTAAAACTGAAATAAATGATAATTTTCTAGCTCACTAAATTTTTTTTATTAGTATATATATATTTTTAAAAATCA
The DNA here is from genome assembly GCA_014183005.1 of Castanea mollissima. Lineage (NCBI taxonomy): Eukaryota > Viridiplantae > Streptophyta > Magnoliopsida > Fagales > Fagaceae > Castanea > Castanea mollissima. Next base: position 16,872,401 of record JACAVU010000002.1, on the reverse strand, counting down.
GTAGTATTTGACGTGAAATCAAAGTTCATTTTTGTTTCCCATAAAAAATAAATAAATAAGCTGAATTTTGTGATAAGTTTTTCTTTCCAGATTTTGATGATATTCATCGTGACAAAAAAAAAAAAAAAAAACAATAATTTAAGGAGGGTGGGATATTATAGGCGTAAATTACATTTTTTTTTTTCATGTTGTTGACTTATTTAGCTAAAGAGAGGTTTTTTCTCCAACAACAACAAAAAAAAAAGGCCTAAAGAGAGAGTTAGTACTTTGATATATTTGCTAATTAAGTAGCTTTTACATTATGTATGAAGTTTTTTTTTTTTTTGGGGTGAAAAGGAAGTATTTCATAAACTAAATCAGTAGCAATACTACGTTCATACAACATTCTAGTAGCGTCTAAGCTCAACAACAGAGCAACGTCTGCTGGTGGAGAATCAAAAAATAGAAAATCACAAGACAGCAATGCTCCTCTCCTTGCTAGAGCATCCACACATTTGTTCACTTCCCTATAATAGTGTTGGATGTGGACTCTCAGGATTTTGCTCATTACTTCTCTACAATCAGCCACAATATTGTTGTTTCCGCATGAGTTTTGTCTTGCATTTCTCATCAACTCAACAACAATCATAGCATCCAGCTCTATTATTACTGCAGGCAGCTTCAAATCTAAGCATAACTGAACACCATCACGCAGCGCCCATAACTCAGCGACAACGCTTATTGTGCTTCCAATAGCTATTGCATTACCCTTGATCCATTCACCTTCAACATTCCTGATGGTGCCTCCTCCACCAGCCTGACCCGGATTGCCCATTAAAGATCCATCTGAGTTAAGTTTGAACCAGTGAGTGGGTGGCGGGTTCCATCTGACTTGGATAGTTGTTCGCATCCTGGCAATTTTTTTATTGACACCCAGGAAGGCAAATTCCGCAGCCTTGGCAGTCACTTCATCTCTATTCAACTTTGGGGGTTGTTGTCTCTGAAGACAGCTTTATTTTAATGAAGCCAGATGCTCCATGCTCCATGCTCCAAAGGAAAATATAATATTCCAAGGAATCCCCAAATGCGAGCAAGCATCTGATTTGCAATTCTTATAGAGCCAATCCACTAGATTTAGCCTATAGAAAATATCCAAATCAAAAGGAGGAAGGAGAGAATCCCATACCTGCCGGGCTAAGGGGCAATCTCTTAGCATATGGATAATTGACTCAGGAGCACCATTGCACAGCAGGCAAAGATGGGAGATGTTCATACCTCTGGCAGCAAGAGCATCTCTGACCGGAAGGCTTAAATGGCAACATTGCCAGAGGAAGCACCTAATTTTCGGTAAAGACGGAATCTTCCAAACCCAACTACCAGTATCCGATCCAAAGGTGTGACTTTCATCTTCAAGGCATGCAAGCTTGTAAGCATCTTTTAAAACAAAATCCCCACTTGGGGACATGAACCAAGATAGGTGATCAGGGCCATTTTCCATAAGTGGCATTGGGTTTGCCTTAATATCCTGAGCAATAATTGGGGGAATTACAAAGGAAATGCAACCCCAATCCCATTTTCCTTGTCTAAAAACATCTTTTAAACGAAAATGCTCTTCCCCTTGATTCAAAGGACCAGCAATGAGCTCTTGCAAAGACCCTTTATTGAGCCACTTGTCAAACCAGAAGGATAACTTACTCTTTATTACGTATGAAGTTTAGAGCTTAGATTCTCTACCCATTTATTTTGATATCATTGAGCTAAATTATTATATTTTAATTATTATCAATATCATTTTCACATGCCTATATTGAATTGAATATTCTATTATATTAGGGTATGTGCTTTTTATAAAAAATCTAGAGTTAAAACTTATATAATTTGTCATTAAATTCCACATGCATGGAATGCATATCTTGTTTGTTATTACTTTAAACAAAAACAAGTATAGAGCTTACCAAGTTAATCTTCCTATATCAGTCTATGGCTTTTCAAGACCTACTGAGCTTGATAAGTTTTCGTTCTATGGTTTAACGTTTGTTAGTTTCTTTATCTATGTATCTAACGTAATAATAATGTTTTATTTTTTAAGTGATTTGACAACTTTCTCATTATTAAAAAATTACACATAAGTGAAAAATCTTTGGACTCCTAATCTATCTAAAAGAAGGTTGAAAATCTTTTGAACAACCTGCTTCAAATGAAAAATTAAATCTCAAACCATTTGACTCCTAATCTATATGTAACATCACCTTCTTTTCTTTACCTCTATCTTTACGATATCATCACCATTGGCCACAATCAAATTTGATATTCATATGAGCAAATTGCTTATTGTAAAAAAATAGACCATAATTCTCAAAATCCTAAAAATAGGAGCATAAATCTTATGGAATGGAATACGTGTACAATCATCTAATCTATTATCATTAATCAATTACATATGAACAAATCAATATCCATGTACTAAATAACTAATCAAAAAATCATGGAATGCATAAGAAAATTGAATAAAAAAATATTTTTTAGAAAACAAATATAATTTTATTTTAAAAAGAAATTCTTCCTCCTTTATTTTGTATTTGAAAATTGATAATTATGATAACTATTATAATAGACATTTATTTTGATTGTGCCTATATATGAAATATTATGTATAAAATTTGACAATTATGTTAATTATTAAAAGTTATTTTTTATGATTGTGTTTTTTTTAAAATTATTATTATTATAATAATAATGTAAATTAATAAAAGATATTTATCATAATATTAGTAGATATTTATTATGATACTTATTAATATATTATATTTATTATGATTGTGTATGTATTTGAAACTATAAAGAAAATATGATACGACAATTGTTGATAGTCATTTTCGCAAAGAAGTTTCATAAGCCTAGTACATGCCAAGCCCTAGTTATTCTTGGGTCCAATTCATTTATTTTATTTTATTATTTTTTGTATGACCCAAGCTCATGTGTCTAATGGGAGATTTAAGGGAATGTTGTTTGGATGGTGCAAATAGACTTTTTTCATGAGCCCATAACATATATCATGCTATATAGGCTGGGGATGCTTGCATGAACTAGTACTCATGGAGAATGTCACATGTACAAAGTTTTGGACAAAGACTTGTAGCTCTCGTTGTATGTGACTAAAACCTTCAAACGAACCATTTTTAGTCCCTAAGAATAGCTAAATTCTTGGCTAACATTGGGCTACATACTACCAATTAGGGTAGCTTCCCAAGGAGTTGAATTCAGTAAAGTTGATATCGTACCGGTATCGGCCGGAATGTACTATACTGGTATGTATACCGGTATCGAAATGATAACGTTTCGTACCGGTTTAAATACCGGCTAATTTTGGGCAATACCAGCCGTTATTGGGCATACCGATCAGTATAGAAAAAAAAAAAAAAACTTTTTTTTTTTAGTTTTGTAATTTTTGAATTTTTGTAAGGGTATATGGTAATTTATTTACATTATAACTTATTAATATTATTTGTTTTCTTAGTATGCAATGAACAATTAAGTTTTCTATTTTTTATATTGTGTTTTTTTTTTTCTTTTAATTGATGCTAAAGTCTAAAACTATGAATAATTTTTTCTGAATTGAGGTAATATTTTATGATAAACTTTTATATTTATTATAATATTAGTGAAATATTATATGCTTATAAACATGGTTCTAGAGATTTTGTGTATGTGTGTGTGTGTGTGTATATATATATATATATAATATATAAAATAGCGGTAAACCCGAAACGGTACACCGGTATTGATCGGTACCCGAAATATATCGTACTACTGGCCAAACCGGTACAACCTCTGGTACGGTATTGACTTTCTTGGTTGAATTGGCTAGCAAAGAGCAACCAATCACATTTGGTCAAGTCTTTTCATCATTTATGCAAAAAGCAACCCATTATTTTACCCAAGCAAACAAAAATATGAAGTTTTCTACTTATTTAACATGGCTGTTAAGTGCTTCACTTCTTATTTATAGACTAGTCATTAAAAGCTCTCAAAACATGATATGAAGTCCTCCTATACGATCTAAATGAACCAACCACGTTCTATCTAGTACAAAAGCCCTCACTTTAGAGTGAAAGCCTATATAACAGCAACATAGGAGACAGATTATTAGGTCAAAGGGGTGAAAATACACTAATTATGAATGAATGTGGTATGTACTACATGCCTATTTGATTATGTCATCCCAATTGTGACTAAGCAAGCCTGTTTTTTATTTAGAAAAAAAGAAGAAGATAAAGCTGGTTTTCTTGCGTTTAATGACTTATTAGGATTTGTATTAAGGGGAATATGCCTATACCTAGTTTAGCTTTCGTCTTTGTTGTATGAATTAGAAGAATTGTTGATGCTTTTGTGAGTTCAATATTTTTATTTTGGGAAAAAGTTTCTTAGTGCAGCCGTGAAGGTGTGATAGGTAAAGCCAACCATACAATATAATTTAATTTCAAAATAAATGTGAAAGTTGGCGTGTGAGTGTATTCATTTATCTCATCCCCCTCCTCCTATATATATGTGTGTGTGTGTGTGGTATGTGTGTTTCTCAAAAAAAAAAAAAAAATGTGGCATCCATAATCTCCAACAAAACCCTTACTAATGTGTTCCATTATTTGGCATGCATAATGACCATCTATGGACTATAAAAGTTTTACATTTTTAATATACTTCTATATATATATATATATATATATATATATATATATATATATATATATAATTTTATTTTTTTGACAGAGTTTTAACTTATAGCATCCGCTCCTGATGATAACTCTTTTTTATCAAACAAAGACACCAGTCGATTTTTTGTGTATACTTCAATACTTTTAAATTTTGAAGTATACACATATTAATTAAAATTTCAATAACTTATCATTGCGAATAACTTTTCAATTAATGCTTTAACAAACCTTTTTGTAAAGAAATGGCAGCTATACAATTTGATGAAAAGCAATATGACCGCAATTGTATAACATATTTTAAAATCTGTTTGTCATATGTATGATTATGCTATGCTTTGTGAGATGTTTAACAGGCTTCGATCCCATAATTTTTTGTATTATATTTTTCATCTATTAGCATTAATAAATGTAAACTTATATGCAATAATTAAAGATAACATAAAAGTCTTCAAAATTAAACTCATCTACGAGGTGTTAACAGCCTTATCAACTATAAAGTCTTGGCAAAATTTAAGAAGAATGAAACTCAAAATTCCTATGAGGAAAAGTATGCATTTATGCTTTTAAAAAAAAATAATAGTAATCTTTTTGTCAATAGCAAACATTTTTTTAATCTTTCAACCAAAAATTTTATATTGAACAACAAGGAAGAAAGAAAAATAGATTTAAAAGTTTTCACCATATTAAAAAGAAAATTCATATTCCATCACCTGCAAGGCATAGGTTATATGCCTAGTTTGAATCAATAATAGATATGGGGATTCGATCAGGTGATTATAAATTATAATTCATAACCTTGTTGGTTCTTCCTTGTCGTTTTATTCCTTTCGGGGCAACAGGGGACAAGATCCTACAATTACAATAGATAATTTTTTAGGTTAGAAGCCTTTTTATGCAACTGTAAACACAAATTTCTCAATTGAAGAAAAATCAAACAAATTGAAAAAAAAGAGTTCTACAAATATATTTTTATATTAATCAAGTAATGAGTTCAATCTCAATTTTGACAAATGCTCCTCTGATTCTATCTTCTTTATGGTCTTGACTCAAACGTGAAACGTTCTTCAATTTGGTTGAAAAATGGATCAAATGGTCTTCACAACGAATCTTTGGCTTTAAGCTTGTTAGAGATTTGTTGTCCTTCAAGTTCTTCAAGCCCTTCGAATGTTCTTCAAGTTCTTCAAATGTTCTTCAAGTTCTTCAAAGATGCTTCAAGTTCTTCAAAGATTCTTGAGAAAGAATTTCTCCAAAGCTTGGGCCTCTTGAAAACCCCTTTTTTTAAAATGAGAGGGGATGTCCTCTATTTATATTGATTTTAGAGGATAAGCTCCACTTTGAGTTGATATGCTTGAAAGTATGTAGTAGACTTTTGATTGGCTCAAATTCTTCTTAGAGATAATTGTCTCTATTTATCTATATCATATTTTGATAAAGATAATAATCAACAAAGATAAATCATTATCTCTGTTTAGTTTATTTTAATAAAGATAATTATCCATAAATTTTGAATAGGAAGTTTATCTTTATCTTGCGGGCCAAATGACATGTGGCAAATTTTGATATGCCAGTGTGATGTCAATTTGGATGACACATGTCATTATCTAATTTAATTAATTTAATGACATTAATTTGGAATTTGCCACTAAATTTTAATGTGGCATTTTATAATTGGCTTAAAATTTTGCCTCTTACAGCAACATTGCATGGTTGTAATTTTTGGGTCGTTCTATAATATGCAGATTTTTTGAGATAGTTCCATTGTAATAGCTCTTTATCAGTAGACCAAGACACTAATCAGTTTTTGGTGTAAGCTGCCTATCTCAACCTATGATGTCCACTCTTGGTGATAGTTCTTTATCATCAGACCAAGACAGCGATTAGTTTTTTGTGTAGGTGGAGATTAAACCTGTTTGTCTATTTAGGCCTTTTAAAAACATATTGTTTAACCTAATGAATTAGCCAAATAGTTACTTAAGTTAATCATGAGATCTAGGTCAAATAGTAATAAATCATATCATGCAGTGTGAAAAACTAAATAAAACAACAATATGATTACTTAAGAAAACCAATAAAACCAACAGTTTTAAGGTAAAAATCTGGGGAGGATTTGACTTAACTATCCTCAAGATAAACAAATCCACTAGATTGAATTGCAGTCTACAAAAAATTTAACTCCTAAACCTAATGCTACCTCCAGTAGAACTTACTAACCGACTATATGCAGCTTTGACTCTATGGACTATTCTCTCTTGAATTTGTAGAGCACAAACTCCCACGGTTATGACTTTAAGATCTCACTCAAAGGTTTCAGATCACTAGTCATTGTTGATCTTGTAGTAGCAATTTAATTCTACCAGTTCTTGATTATAAATCTTTTGATCCGGCAGATACTTGTTGAGTTAAAAGGCACAGAACCTCTCAGATCTTATAGGAGTAACTCACAAGACTTCTAAGAAGTTTTAAAATGTAGTTAGGGTTATCCTAAACCAAGAAGATTTTCACTTAAAACCTTGAACACTTTTGTAGTGTTTAAACTGAAATAGAATTTTGCCGAAAAATCCTGATTACGATTTTCGATCGGTCAAAACTTAATTTTGATCGTTCGAACCTCACTGAAATTAACTTTCTTTTCTACAGCTTGTAAGTTTTTGAATTTTGATTTGTACTATCATAAGCAATGTCTAATACATAATCTAGACATGTTTTGATCCTGGTTTGCCAATATACATAAAAATATAAATCTAAATATTTAATCCTAAACATTTAGAACCTAACGGAACCAAAGATCTCTTATATACCATCAAAAACTTTACTAGTTGAGTTAACTAGAACCCACATTATGCAAATTTTTAAGGTACCGTAGTTGCAAATTTTTTTTCATCATCTATAATAGGCACAAGCCGCACAACCGGTTACTTGTTTAATTAGTTATGCCTTTACTATTTGGATTAAAAAAAATTATGTATTACATTACTCCTTGCAAAAGTTAAAAATAATATCAATTTAGGCTGTTTTTTTCCCCCCTTTTTAATCACGACAAATAATAACAACTATACACAGAGACAATAACTACTTCACATAAGTAGTAACTTCTCATTTTTCATCGCCTTTGATGGTAACAACTAACAAGGTAAACACATGACACATGAGAATAAATTTATTTATTTCTACAAGTAGCTCACTTGTAGAGACGCAGGGCCAAGCGTGAGATTAAACAAGGTCCGTATAAGCCTATAAGGAGTAAGAGCATATGAGGGCGAAAGATGCTCTTTGTTAGGGCATCTTTCGCCCTCATAAGCCTGTAATTATAAGTTGCGTGGCCCCTAGACTTTGTTGGGGCCTTTTGATTGATTAGAGATAGTGGGTATAGTTGAGTGTCGAGAATCATGTGAGACTGTAAAGAGCAATGGGCCGGATTGCTAATGAATCTTTTCACAAACCACTTCATGAATGATGCAGGTGTAAGTGACAAGAAGAAGAATACATTAACTTTTACAAAATTAGAAACAAAACACATTTCCCTCTAAAAATAATCTATTTTATTTATTTATTTATTATTATTTTTTATACAAGATAGAATTCTACTCTAGCTAAATCTAAGTATATATGTGTGTAAAGCTCCCTTCTGAAGACTTGAACTCCGGCCTTTGCCCCCACATCCAACAAGCACTTATACTTGTGGAGTGACCATCGATTTCCTCAAATTCACACAAGTTGTTGAATCCATAAGGAAAAATGATCTAAAATCCACTAGAAAATAGGAAAACCTATTTAAAGACTCCGTAAAACTTGAAGACAAAAAAAAAAAAAAAACTAAAATTAATCTTAATTAATACCTACACATAATAAGAACTAACTTTAACCATTAAAAGCACCTAAAGACAAGGAAATAAATACCCTAAGCCTAAATTCTGAAAATTAAAAATTAAATATCAAAATTAATAAAAAAAACTCGTCCTCGAGTTGATAGTGAAGATTTGAAATATTCCATGCCAAACAAATACTTTGAATTCTTTTGGTTTTCTTTTCAAACTTGTAACTCATCAACGAAATAAACAAGTCAACTTGATAATCCAAAGTCACTTGTAGTTTTTATCACGTGTCCACGTTTTGTCCGCTCCAATACATTGGAGCTAAGGCTTATCCCAACTAAACAAAAGATTCAAACTTCCACTCCTACCATTACAGATCATTAAACCAAAAAAAAAAAAAAAAAAAATCTGACTCAACAACTCCACTTGACTCACAGATGACTTCCAGAGCATATGACATATCAGCCTCACACAACTGAACAAAAGATTCAAACTTTACCCAACCACTCCTACCATTGCAGGAAAAAAAAGAAAAACTCAGACTCAACAACTCCACTTGACTCGCATATGAATTCAAGAAAAACGAGGCCAACTCCTCCATATATCAAACCAGAGCATATGACATATCAGCCTCACACAAATGTGTTGTTGGGTATGTTTTAAAATTAGTAGAGTATGTTCAAAGTTTAAGTCCATAATATTTTGCCAAGCCCATGCTCTAGACTGGCGTGGGAATTTTGACAGAAGACAAAGTCCTTAATCATCTCGTATTTCCTTAGCAAACTAGTCAGCCGCAACTTCCTCTCTTTTGCTGAGAAAATACACAGCAACTTGCGGCATAAAGGGTGATGTTTGTAGTTACTATAAACAGTGCACGAATATACTGTTCACAACAAAAAGTCAATACTCACGTTTAAAAAAAAAGAAAAAAAAAAAAACCGCAGACGTTGGATAACGCTGCTTATCCAAAATGTGTGACCCGCGTTTTTAGAGGTCCTCTCATAGAAAGGACAAGGAGATATTTTTTCCGCCACAGTCAGCCTGACGCTTTCTCTCAAGTAACACTTACAGTTGCCAGAATACAAAAGGAAAAAGGCCCCAACACAGATGTACTATTCTTGAATCCTAACTCCATTCCTACATGATCGAAGACTTTTTTGATAATAGCGAGCAGAGCACGAAACCTTTTCCTTGTGTTTTCCTGTTTGCTACCTTTGTTGGGTCCATCTTATTCAAAGCTAGCTGATAAATTAGTCCATGGGAAAGAGCTCAAAGACGGGGATGAACTAGTTTCAGCTAATGAAAACTTTATAATACGATAATTCAAGCTTGCAGGAATAGCTTACCTAGGAATATGGTACAACAGAAACAATGAGAAGCCAGTTTGGGATGCTAATCGAAGCACTCCAATTGCTGACAAGTGTAGTGTTCTTACTATAGATGAGTATGGGCACTTGAGAATTTCATACATTGGGTATCAGTCTAAGATACTATGTTCAGTTCAAGGTGAAAGTAATACTAGTGCTATTCTAGTGGATGTTGGCAATTTTGTACTGTACGAAGGGAATTCAAATGGGTCTGTGAAGCGAGATTTGCGGCCAAACACTACTGACACATTCTTGGCCTACAACACCAAAGAGAAACCGTGATGTCCCTGACTTTGGATCCTTTACCCTTAACAATAGTAACCAACTGGTCATCTTGTGGCTAGGTAACATCCATTGTAGTACTGGGCCTTCGTTCAATGGGCGTTCCAACTGGTCATCATATGGTTTATCAATAACTTTTCATACCGTTTGGGTTGATAAGCAGGCAAAGCCAAGAAACCAAAACTACTTTCAGTAATCACTGACGCAACTTTTGTTAATAATTTTAAGGATCTTAAGCTTAATAAGATGTGTAGAACTAATAAAAATTAAGAAACACTGAATTAGGAGGAAATCACCGGTGCAAGAATCCATGACCGTGGCAAAAAGTAAAACCCTTTTGCCCCATCACTCTTCGGATCTCCTCTCTTAAGTTGAGCAGCCCCTCCAGGTTTCCTCTTTCATTTCTCTGTCTTCCTCTCTTTTTCTTTCTTTTAACAAAATAACCCCTCCATTGCTGATCTCTCTCTCTGAGATATCCAAATCTAAGATTTAACACAGAGTCTAGCTTATGTGAGGGATTCCAATTTATATCTATATGGGGAAAGAAGGGAAGGGACGTGACCTGGGATTTTAGATTGTTGCTCAACTCAACGGTAACATTTTCTGAAATTCCAATGGGAGAGTTGGACTTGGATCACTGCTCACGGTACGGGCCTATGCTCATTTTAATTGGGCCCATTATTATTAAAAATCTAAAATTGAATAAATGATAATATTATCTAGCCCACTAAAAACAAAACTAGATTTATTAGTATATATATTTTAAAAATTACTGTTTGAAGTGAAACCAAAGTTCATTTTTGTTTTCCATAAAAAAAAAAAAAAAAAAAAAAAAAATTTGGATTAAGTATTTACTTTCAGATTTTGATGATTTTTAGTGATCACCATTTATTCATCGTGACAAAAAAAAAATGATAGTATAAGGAAAGCAGGATGTTGGGGGCGTAAATACAGTTTTTCTTTTGATGTATTTAGCTAAAAGGTGAGAGTTAGCTTAAGCCTATTATAGGTGTAAATACATGTTTTTGATTTACTTTGATATATTTGCTATTTGAGTAGCTTTTACATTATGTATGGAGTTTAGAGTTTAGATTCTCTACCCATTAATTTTGATATCATTGAGCTGAATTATTATATTTTAATTACTATCAATTTCATTTTCACATGCCTATGTTGAATTGAATATTATATTATGATATGTGCTTTTTGTAAGAAATTTAGAGCTAAAACTGATATTATCTGTCATTAAATTCCACATGCATGGAATGCATAACTTGTTTGTTATTTCTTAAAAAAAAAAAAAACAAGTATAGAGCTTATCAAGTTAATCGTCCTATTTTGTTCTATGGGTTTTCAAGACCAATTGAGTTTGATAAGTTTTCTTTCTATGGTTTAACGTCTGTTAGTTTTCTTGCCTATGTGTCTAACGGAATAATGATGTATCATTTTTTAAGTGATTTGACAACTTTCTCATTATTTAAAAACTACACATAAGTGCAAGTCACAAATATGAGTTGTCAAACAAAGAGTTTCTATGTTTAAAGATTAAATGAAATTTCTCATGCACTGGACATCTAAACGAAGGTTAAAAATCTTTTGAATAGTCTGCTTTAAATAAAAAAAATGAATTCCAAACCTTTTGACTCCTAATCTATCTGTAACATCACCTTCTCTTTTTTTACCTCTATCTTTACAATATCATCACCACTAGTCACAATCCAATTGGATATTCGCATGAGTGAATTGGTTATTGGAAAAAAAAAACATAATTCTCAAAATCCAAAAAATAGGAGCATAAATCTTATGGAATGGCTTACGTGTACAATCATCTAATCTATTATGATCAATCAATTACATATGAATAAATCAATATTCATATACTAAATAACTAATCAACAACTCATGGATAGCACAAGAAAATTTAATAAGTATAATTTTATTTAAAAAATATTCTTCCTCCTTTATTTTGTATTTGAAATTTGATAATTACAATAATTATTATAATAGACATTTATTTTGATTTTGACTGTATATGAAATATTATGTATAAAATTTGATAATTATGGTAATTATTTAAGAGTTATTTTTTATGTTGTGTTTTATAAAAATTTATTATGATAATATTAATTAATAGAAGATATTTATGATAATATTAGTAGATATTTATTATGATTATGTATGTATATGAAACTATAAAGAGAATATGATATGACAATTGTTGATAGTCATTTTTGCAAAGAAGTTTTGTAAGCTTAGTACATGCCAAGCTCAATTTATTCTTGGTCCAATTCATTTATTTTATTAGCTTCCGCACGAAAGCTCATGTGTTTAATGGGAGATTTAAGGGAGTGCGATTTGGACAGTGCAAATAGACTTTTTACATAAGCCCATAACATAAGTCATGCTATACAGGCTAGGGATGCTTGCATGACCTAGTACTCATGGAGAATGTCACATGTCCAAAGTTTTCAAGCAAATAGAAGCTTGTTGCTCTCATTGTATGTGACTAAAACCTTCAAACAAGCCATTTTAAGTCCATAAGAACAAGCTAAATTGGCTAGAGATTCCCCAAGGGGCTGAATTGGCTAGAGAAGAGCAACCAATCACATTTGGCCAAGCCTTTTCATCATTTATGCAAAAAGTAACCCATTATTTTACCCATGCAAACAAAACTATGAAGTTTTTAACTTATTTAACATGGGCGTTAATAGCTTCACTCTTTTCTATAGACCAATCATTAAGAGATCTCAAAGCTTGATATTAAGTCCTCTTATTAGATTTAAACGAACCAACCACGTTTAACCCAGTACAAAAGCCCTCACTTTTGAGTGAAAGCCTATATAACAACAACATAAGAGCTACATTATGAGGTCATGGGTGAAAATAATGGCATGCACAAGTCTTTCCTCTCTCCCTCACTACCTTTGTCAGATTTCCTTTCCTGTTATATGTAAAGAAAAGTTCTAAACTTATGCATTTTATATGTTGTTCCATTTTTCTATCGTTTAGCACCTTAAGCTTGTTATTATAGAGCACCAATAGCCTATATTACAAAATATTTGAATTTCAGCCTTGACTCCTCATTATTACATTTTCTAAGAACCCAAAGGGATTTTGAGCTCTTTTTCTTCATTTTTGCCCATTAAAAAATCATTCCTAACAACAATCGAATTGAGGGTTTCAATATCAAAAGAATTATAACTCAATTAACAAATACACACACATATATATATATATATATTAGAATGTTAATGTATAAAATAAAGGAGACACTGGAAACTACATAATTACAATTGCATTTTTTCCCATAGAAAATGATATAACTATTCTATGGAGAGACTTGCATATCACCTAAGTAAATCTTCCACTAGCTAATGCATATTACCTTTTTACAAACATAATTTTTTTTTCTTTAAAGAAATAATTGAATACCAATTAAAAGATTAAAAAGATAAGAAGGAATGCCATCTCTCACTTCTCAATAAAAGACCCAATTAGAAAGAGATAAAACAAAAAAGGCATCGACATTATAAAAGCTTGTCCATTTAGGGTCTGTTTGGATACCGTTTATTGCTAAAAACTGAAAACTGAAAATACTATAGCAAAATAATTTTTAAATGTGTGAATAGTGCCGTAGGACCCATTTTTTTTAATAAAATTATTGAAATCCGTATTTACAGGTCCCGTGAACAGTGCATGAGATCCATAGAAAAAATGCAGGCACGCATATATGGCCTTTTCATTGCAATCCAAACCTAGCCTTAGCAAGTTTATGGGTTAAATGGTTTGTTTGTCTTTTTACAATACAAAAATTTACACAATAGTTTGTAAACTACTATTTTAGTATTTAAAGCTAGGGATAGAAGAATAAGTTACATAAAATAGCATTTAAGTACTATAGTTAAGTTTTATCCTATATAAAATATACCCATATTAAACTTGGGCCCAAGAAAAATTAGAGTTTGGCTCCCTTTTCTTCAAAAGCTTGACCCCCTCCACAAAACTAAAATAAAAAACTCAGTCCAAACAGCACAACAATCCGATTACTAATGTAAGCAAGATCACAACCCAGTCCAAACAACAACAATCATATACCTTAAAAAGACCCAACCCAAACAATAATTATCAGTCATATTATCAACTAAAACTCATAAAATAATTTTTTTAAAATAGTATTTTACCAAAAAAAAAAGTATTTAATAAATTTTAAAGACCAAAATAGTATTTTACCAAAAAAAAGAAAAGAAAGGAAAACAGTCATGAGCCCAACCAGCGACTGCCAGACTAGGCTGACTAGCGACGCCCGGTATAATTACATCTCTCACCGTCTCTTTATTCTGTCACACAATCGACTTTTTTAACCTCTCACTAGATTCTGACTAGCGGCAAGGGCGAAGGTAACTAATAGGTTCCCCCCCCCCCCCCCCCAAATTTTGTTTTTTTTTTTAATATATATAATTATTTTTATATTTTTAAAATTTAGTATACAAAAATAAGAGTTGGCCCCCCATATAATCGAATCAGTCCAATGATGCTCTTAAAAAAATAATTGGTCTAATAGTTATAGAGATATAACTTTATTTTTCTCAATTCTATTTTTTATGGTAAAATGTGCTTTTATATATGTGAAATATTTGATAAAGTTTGGTACCAAACATGTTTGAATTTATTTCTTTCAACTCATTATGGCGATTAACAAGTTACTGACTCATTAAAAAAAATCTTGTCACTAAAACAGCACATGAAATGTCTCTTTAGTAGCCACATAATATGTTAGAGTAAGATAGTTTCAAATATGTTCATAGCTAAACTTATTCCTCCAAGTTTTGGATCAGTTTTTGAAAATTGCATTAGTTCAATGGAAAGATTTTTTTAGTAACTTTAATATAAAATTTGATAATTTGTATTGAAAATAATACTTTTTAAGAATTTCACTATGAAAATGGTAAAAATGAATTTTATTTTATGAAAGATTGCCATCAAATATAATTTTAATTGAAAATACTAAGTTTTTTTTTGTTTTTTTTGGCTGTGTGTGTATATATATATATATAGATATAACTTATGAAATAAAAAATGTGTGTGTGTGTATGGATGGATGTATGTATGTATGTATGTATGTGTATATATAATAAAAAAGCGTGTATGTCTATATATGTGTGTGCGGAGTTATCTTGATAAATATATTAATATCGTAACTTGGCCCCCCCAAACAAAAATTTATGGCTCCGCCCCTAACTGGCGGTGAACAACAACATGAGTAGCTCTAAAACTTCACATGAACGACGACAGGAGTGGCTTTGAAAGTTCATATAAGTCCAAAATGAAAGCCTGAAACTGTTTGTGAGAGTGAGAGATGGAAAGAGAGATATAACGTTTGGAAGTGTATAGATTTTTGGTTGGAAGATAGAAACATGTGGAGGAGGAAACAAAGGAAGGCAGTTGGGATTTGGGACTTGGGGAAGGTGTAAAAAGCAGATAATCTAATACAAAAAAGTAGCTTAATTAACAAACAAAGTAATTAACCCTTCTCAAAAAAAAAAAAAAAAGATAAAAAAAGAACAAAATTAAAATACAATACTTTAGATGTTGTTCCTTAGGTTTCATTTTTAAGATTTAGCCATGTGACAACTTAACTAAAAATTACACTTCCATTTTATGAGAAAAAATTTACATGGCAAAATCTTAAAATGAGAACTTAAGAAACAGAACCTAAGTACTGTACCTAAGTCTTGCTAAAAAAAAAAAAAAATTTATTAATAGCTTCTATTTAAAAATCTACTAAATATATTATTCTTAATAAAAATAATATGTAAAATAAATATATTTAGTAGTAATTTACTACTATATTTTATTAAAATATCAATTATTTTTAAGTGTTTTTAATTGTTTCTTTTTCTTCACACATAACAACTACTATCTATTCTCTTCCTTTATTCTCGGGATACGTAAAGAAAAAATAAAAAGCTAAATGCAAAATGAATAATGCAAGTGTAAATATTTTTCTTTTATACAAGTACTAATGCGAGTGCTCATAATAATAGGTAAAGTTTTTCTCACTTGAAACAGCCAAAAAAAAAAAAAAAAACCATTAAAAAAAAGTTTGACTTTGTTTACAATTGACTTAAAACAAGTGTGGTTTGTTGGGTTTATCAATTTCTTCTCTTTTAAAATTGATATCCAACTACTTCTATAAGTGCAAGTGAGGAAATTTGTTAGATACTCTAGGAGTGATACTCGCCCACCTACCCCCTCTCACATGAGAAGGGCCCCTTATGTGAGAGGGTGCAGGGACAGAACTAGAATTTAAAGCTAGGGGTTGAAGTATAAGCAATATATATATATATTGTGCGTACCCAAATGTGGTTATTGGACTTGAACTCTATTTGAACTCACAATTTATTTGCTTTATTGGCTTTTGGATTTCCTACAACGGGTGGTCCTATGTTCGGCAGCCCAAATACCCTTGTTCCTTATGCTCTCAGAATTACTCTCCCTATTTTCCTAGAATGATCACTATTTTTCCTTCGTTTTTTCTCTCCAAAATTGCCAACCCCATTCTCATATTCCCATCTCTTATTTATAGCCTAAGGTTAATGGAAGGGTTATGATTGTTCTCATGATGAGTGGGAGGAGAGGTCCAATATTATTACCTTTAAGTGGGTGTTTAGTTAGGAGTGGGAGGTGGTGAGAGTGGCATTGGAACTGGTTCCACCGCTGGATGGACTGCCCGATAGCGATACTCCCTAGGCTTTACTGAGCGTACCGGGAATCATCCCTTTGGGAAATTGCATTCCCCGAACAAGCGGGATCCCATCTTCGCTGTTGATATTACAACTAGCTTCATAGCATTTTCTGGATGAGTTGGGTGCCGAGGACCACCTAGACCATGTCCGTGGATCCGATAGAATATGTGTTCGCACATGATACTTTAGGACTCGAGGCCCAACGAGTTATGGGTCTTGTACACGTGGCATTATTATGATGGGTTTTGTGTGTCTTGGGCTTACAGAGGAATAACGTCCCGTACAATAGCCCCCCTTGATTCGTGCCCTACTCTCGGGCACGAGTTAAGGATGAGAGTCAAGTGCTACCCGAGACACTAAACGGATAGGCGGAGGGTGGCTCAGAATTTTCATTAATGCGTTCCTAAAAAGGTGTGTGGTATGTGACTGCTGGCTCAACTGTCATCATTGCCTGACAATTCGTGAACTGAGGCGACATGCGTGTGGTAGTTGACATGGGGACCTGCAGGATTTCCCGCTCTTCATTTATTAAGCCACGTTTATCTCTCCTCTCTTGGTTCCTATAAATAAGTCCCTCAAAATCCTTCTTTCACTTTTACGATCTCTATTCTCTGAGTTTCCTTTCTACCGAGCATTCGTCTGGTGTTAATCCTTCATCCCAGAATACCCCTCTCTTAGAGCCCAAAGTAAGTGTTCCACCTCTATCTTTAAATTTAGTTTCTTTCTTCAATCTAGGAGTCTAGGATGTTATGCTCACCTTCTGATTACTGAGGCTTCTTTAGCCATCTTTAGGCAAACGCTCAACATCCCTGAGGATATGGATGTGGCGTACTGCCATGAGAACGAATTTGCTCTCTATAGGGGTTCTAACACTGCTTTGTTCCCTTTAATGTCAATCTTAGAGGGTGGGGTTAGGTTCCCTATGGATGCTTTCTTACTCGATACCCTTAGGTTTTATGGCTTGTGTCCGGACCAACTCCCTCCCAATTTTTACCGGGTAGTTAGTTGCGTCAGTAGGTTGAACCAAATATACGGTTTGAGATTGAGCCATCATGATATACATTGCATGTACAATCTATGTGGAAGTAAAGAGACCAATTATTATTTGAAGGTCAGAGATACGTGGGTACGGCTAATTTCGTGCCTGCCTTATTCTAACAGGAATTCTGCCGGAGAGTTTGTCCGAGTGCGTGGTAATTGGTTTACCAGTGACATCCCTTGCCCCCTCTCATAGCGCAAAGTTGGTTCATACTGATCATTGATTCATTATTTCACTTTCCTTTGTTTTTTATCTGGGTACTGACCCACCATATTTTTTTGTTGCAGACAGTAAAGTATTTACCCAGAATCTTAGAGTGGTAAATATAAGAGACCTAAATTTCGTGCTTAGGTCCAAGATATTTGTCCACAGTGACGGGCAGCTCCGGACATCGCACCTCATACTCAGCTGCACTCCCGTGTACAAGACTTGGCAATCCTTCAGCCAAGCCCTTTTGGTTGATAGCCCATTGCTATCTTATATCGATGTCCGACACGCCAACTTCCTTCCCCCCTCGTTAACTATCGGCGAAGCCCGAGACCTTGGTCCCCGCTACATAACTACTGAAGACCTTGCCCCGATTAGGGAAGAGTCAGCCGAATGAGTTTCCCGGGCTCTCAGAGAGGCGGGACATGTTCCCGTTGAAGGGAACAAAGACTAAGTCCAAGCAGATGAAGGAGAAGCAGCTGAGTTGATCGACATTTCGAGCGCCAAATTCGGCCCAGTAGAGAAGATGGTGACTAAGAGAACGATGACCCTTGCTCGATTTCTACCCAGGGCCAACCCCGTGGCTCCACCTCAATCCCCCCAAGGAAAAGGCAGACTCTTCCAATTGGTGAAACCAAAAAAAGGAAGCGAGCCGCTAAGAAAAATACTCCCATCCCGAGCGATGTCCCACCTAAGACCCCTCCCCATGCAAAAGGCGGGCCTAAGATCCAGGAGACTCAGGGTGTCACTCAACCGGTGGCCTAGGTCGGGACCCAGGTGGCATCTTCTTCCTAGCCCGAGGTTTGTTGGCAGCCCACTTTTCGATTGGGCGATAAGCCTTTACTGGCAACCGCCAGCGTTCGGCTATGGGATAAGGGTGAAGGAGGGCGGGTAGCTCAGAGTTTGGCGCAAGGCCTCCTTCTTCCTGAGGATGCTCACTTTTTCTCGGACAGTGACGATGAGTCGTTAGCCAGGCGGCTGCAGTGGCACACCATTGCGGTAACTTCTTGTCCCCTTTTTTCACGCGTTGTGATACGTAGGTGTCTTTTAGCCTTATTGCTCTATCATCGTTATGTCCTTAGGCTGCGCAGCTAAGCTGCGTTATTGACAGGAGACTAAAAGAGGTGGGCAAGGTCATTGAGCGGGAAAAGGCACTCAAGGCTATTGTTGAGGTCACGGCCAATGCTTCTGAAAGAAAAGCAGTAGACATTGAAAAAGCTCCGCTGGCGGCAGAAAAGAAACTGGCAGACATGGTGACCAAATTGGGGGAGATCGAGCTCAAACTGGCGAAGGCGAACAGTTTAAATTTGGCTCAAGCCAACCAGATTGCTGGCATAAAGGATGCTCTTGAGGCCTGTGAGGATAAATGCTATAATGCAGGTTTCTTGGATGCAGAAAATGTTGTTGAGCCTATTATCCTCCAAGCTCGGCATCATGGGTTCGGGGAAGGGTGGTTGGTCACTCTTCAAGCAATGGGAATGGCCGAGGATTCTCCCTTGTGAAATCTTAAGCGAATCCCCTACCCGGCCCTTCCCCCCTCTCAGTACAGAGTCGAGCTAACACCACGGATGAAGAAGATATTCCGAGTATGAAGGATCTAGTATAGGCGATTGATGATCACGTAGAAACAGCTAATTTGGAGGTCATAAGCCAAATTCGCACCGGAGTTGAAGATACTCAAAATTAGGCCCCCGCTATGAGTCAGACAGTTAAGGATGGATCCGGGCAGCCTGTTGCCCCGCCTCAACCTACCGACCCTGCCGCATGATAATCTAGTTTTTAATTAAGTTCTTTCGTCGTATATTTCGTTAAGCTTAGGTCACCGGGTTGTGGCAATGAAACAATTTATTTAATATTTGCCTTGATTGAGTTTGTTTAAATGGAAATTGTGTGCTTTTCCTATTTCTTTTGCCCTTTACTTTTAATGATATCGAGGCTTGATGTTTGCTAATGAGCTTGCACATTGTTATGGTTAATATGTTCATTATACCTTACTTTCTCACTTGTGGTAAATATTTTTCTGCCCTTAGGATAGTTTGGCATAGAGTTTTTGTCTGCTCGGTGACGAAGGTCGAACCGAGGATAGGTTTCTGTAAGAATATTATAGACTAAGGTTTCCACCTGCTCAGTGATAAGACCGATTCGAGGACATGTTTTTGTCCTTAGAAATGATAGTTTAAGGTTTCCACCTGCTCGGTGATAAGATCGAACCGATGACAGGTTTCTATCCTTAGAACTTTGTAAGTTAAGGTTCTCATCTGCTCGGTGATGAAAATCGAACCGATGACAGATTTCTGTCCTTAGAACTTGATAGTTTAAGGTTTCCACCTGCTCGGTGATAAGATCAAACAGAGGACAAGTTTCTGTCCTTAGAAATGATAGTTTAAGGTTTCCACTTGCTCGGTGATAAAATTGAACTTGGGACAGCTTTCTGTCCTTAGAACTTTGTAAGTTAAGGTTCCCATCTGCTCGATGATGAAAATCAAATCGAAGACAGATTTCTGTCCTTAGAACTTGATAGTTTGAGGTTTCCACCTGCTCGATGATAAGATCGAATTGAGGACAGGTTTCTGTCCTTAGAACTTTGTAACTTAAGGTTTCCACCTATTCGGTGATGAAAATCAAACCAATTGAGGACAGGTTTCTGTCCTTAGCGTAGAATGAGTTGCCTTGGCCTACACAATTCTCTCTGTATTTGTTGATCGACAATAATAAATTAACAGTAATGGAGTTAAATGCACCTGCATGAATAAATGCCGTCCTATTAATACGTAATACATGTATTGTAAAATTACATTCAATTTACACCCTGGAGTACAACCGGTCAGTGATAAAACTTCTTTAAGTTATGAATATTTCATGGCCGGGGAAGCGGTTTTTCCTCCAAATCTTCTAAGTAGTATACTCATGCACCTGCAATGGCAGTCACTCTATAAGGCCCTTCCCAGGATGGTGCTAATTTCCCTGCATTGATGTCTCGTGTACTTTCTACAACCTTACGAAGTACCAGATCTCCCACGGCAAACTTCCTTTTCCTCACGCTTCTATTGTACCTCCGGGCGAGCTTTTGCTGGTACTCTGCCAACCAAATGGTAGCCTCTTCAGCTGTTTGAACATTAGCTTTTCATTCTCGGTAGGAGCGAATCCTAAGACTCGGGCGCTGCATAGGTTTACTTCGACGAGGATAATAGCCTCTGCTCCGAAAGTTAGAGAAAATGGTGTCTCTCCCGTGGATCTCCTCGGAGTTGTCCGGTATGCCTATAGGACGCTTGGCAATTTCTCGGCCCATTTACCTTTGGCGCCCTCCATCCTCTTCTTCAATCCGTTAACAATGGCCTTATTGGTAGCTTCAGCCTGGCCGTTGCTCTGCGGATATGCCGGTGTAGAATACCTGTTCCTGATGCCAAGGTTATTGCAGAACTCACGGAAAGCTTTTCTGTCGAACTGCAAACCATTGTCTAACACGAGAGACTTCGGCACCCCAAATCTAGTTATAATGTTTCTCCATACAAACCTCTTGATATCAACATCTCGGATATTTGTCAGCGCCTCCGCTTCTGCCCACTTAGTGATGTAGTCTATTGCCACCAGTACAAATCTTCGATTACCTGTCGCCCGAGGAAATGGTCCGATTATGTCTAGCCCCCACTAGGCGAATGACCATGGGCTACTTACCAGATTTAAGCCCCCGGCAGGCTGGTGGATCATCGAGGCGTGTATTTGACATTGCTCACACCTCCGTGAATACTTAATGGCATCTTTCCGCATTTGCCCCGCATTTGCGGCCACCAAAACCCTTGAGTCATCGCTTGGTGAGCCAATGACCATCCACCCACGTGACTACCGCACACACCCTTATGCAGCTTAGCCAGGAGCTCTCCAGTTTGGCTAGGATGCAGACACTGCAGGTATGGCCTTTCAAATGACCTTCGATATAGTTTTCGATCGGCAAATAACCAATACCGAGCAGCAGTCAATCGTACTTTGGCTGCCTCTTTTTCATCTTCTGGAGCTCGGCCTTCCACGAGAAAATCAATGATAGTGTCCATCCAGCACTTCTTGGTTATGGTGACCTGTGCAACCGGTGCCTTTGCATTAATACTTGGTTCAACCACCAACTCTACTTTGATCAATCGAGGTACCTTGTCGGCTATCGATGATGCTAGCGTCGCTAAGGAATCGGCATGTCGATTTTGTCCCCTGGCTGCCTGTTCCATTCTGACACTTGAAAAATTGCCTATGGTCCTTTTTACCAACCATAAATATTCAAACATTCGGGGATCTTTGGCCTTGAAGCTCCCCTGCACTTGATTAACTACTAGGCGGGAATCTGAGTAATCCTCCACCTCCTTAACTCCCAAATTCGAGACAACTTTCAATCCAGCAAGTAGAGCCTTATACTCAGCCTCATTATTAGAGGCTTTGAAGCCTAATCTGAACTAATGTTCTAGCTTTATTCCTTCCGGGGAGATGGCCACAATTCTAGCCCCTGCTCCCGCCGTATTAGATGCGCCGTCCACAAATACCTTCCACAGCTTGACCCTCACGAGGCAAACCATCTCCATACTCTTCGGCGAAAACTCAGCAATGAAGTCTACGAGTACTTTTCCCTTCACTAAGTTCCTTGGCCTGTATCTAATGTCAAAAGATCCTAGCCGAGTCCCCCACTTAGTTATCCTTCCCGTAAAGTCAGATCTCTTCAACAATGATTGCAGAGGATACTCAGTTAGATACTCAGTTAGAACATGGATGGTGCAAGCCTGAAAGTAATGGGACAACTTTCGGGTGGAATGCACGAGTGCCAACACCAATTTCTCCAATGGTAAATACCTACTCGGCATCAACAAATGTCTTGCTTATGTAGTAAATTGGCAGTTGTACACCATTATCCTTCAGTAGCATTGTGCTGGCTGTATGCTCGGATACTGAAAGGTACATATACAAATCTTCTCCGGGCTTCGGGGCTGTCAACGTTGGTGCCTGCCCAAGATAGTCCTTTAGGTCTTGGAAGGCCCTATCACACTCCTCGTCCCACTGGAACCACTTCCACTTCTTCAAAAGCTGATAAAACGGTCGGCACCAATCAACGAACTTGGAACTAAATCGGTTAAGGGCAGCTAACATACCGGTCAATTTTTGAACCTTTTTCGGATTGCTCAGTAGTTTGAGACGTTTTATGGCTTCAATTGGATTGGGGTTAACTTCGATTCCCCATTTGGTGATTAAATAGCCTAGGAACTTGCCGAACCCTACCCCGAAAGCGCACTTATCGGCATTGAGATGCAGCTGGTGTCACCAGAGTATTTCAAACACTTCTTTAAGGTCGTCAATATGTTGCCCTTCCTGCTTACTTTTTATTACCATGTCATCAATGTATACTTCGACCATACGCCTAATCTTATCCCTAAACATCCTCGTCATCATTCATTGATAAGTGGCTTCCGCAGCTTTCAATCCGAACGCCCAATTTTATCCCTAAACATCCTTGTCATCATTCGTTCATAAGTGGCTCTTGCGTTTTTCAATCCGAACGACTTCACTGTATAATGATAGTTAGCATCAGGTGTTATGAATGCAATCTTCTCCTGATCCTCAGCGGAAAGGGCAATTTGGTGATAACCATGGAAAGCATCAAGAAAACTCATCCTTGGGTGCCCGTACGTAGCATCTACCAATTGATCAATTTTTGGCATCGGGAACGGATCCTTTGGGCATGCTCG
Source organism: Castanea mollissima (assembly GCA_014183005.1). Taxonomy (NCBI): domain Eukaryota; kingdom Viridiplantae; phylum Streptophyta; class Magnoliopsida; order Fagales; family Fagaceae; genus Castanea; species Castanea mollissima. Next base: position 16,848,537 of record JACAVU010000002.1, on the reverse strand, counting down.
ATTTAAATTAGTGAAATCAACACAGACCCTCCACTTACCATTCTTCTTCCTTATTACCATAGTGTTTGCAAACCATTCTGGAAAGAACGTTTCCTTTATGGCCCCCGCTTCCTTCAGCTTCCCAACCTCCTGTCTGACGGCTTCAACATGCTTTTTAGCCGACCTCCTCGGTATCTGTTTCTTAGGAGGGCATAAAGGATCCACATTCAGCTTGTGAACTATAAATTCAGGGTCAACCCCGGGCACCTCGTATGGACTCCAAGCGAATACGTCCACGTTTTGCACAACAAAAAGCAATAACTCCACCCTCTCTTCATCCCTCAAGCTTGCCGCTATCAGAAAATTCCTTTCACAATCCAGTAGAATCTTTACTTTCACCAGATCCTCGACACAGTTGGTCCCTTTTCTTTTCTTGGGGTTGCTGTAGTTGCTATAAAGGGTCCTTCTTGGTGGACTCCTTTCGCTTGGTCTATTGGTTGGCCACGACCACTAAGCACTGTCTGGCTACCTGCTGATCACCCCTTATCACCGTGATTCCATCCTCAGTTTGAAACTTGACCTTTACATGCAAGGTGACGGCACAACCCCCATGTCATGAATCCATGGCCTTCTAAGGATTGTTGTGTATGGCGAGAAAGAAATGATCACTATGAACGTTATAGTTGTCTCCATACCTCTGATGCTGACTAGGAGTGAAATCTGCACTTTTGGAATTACCATATGGCTATCAAACCCCACCAATGGCGTATCATACTTGGACAAATCCCCCTTTTTTAGTCCGAGCCCCCTGTACAAGTCGAAGTACATTACATTTGCACCGCTCCTTTGATCTATCATTATTCTTTTTACTTTGAAACCCTTTATACAAGCCGTGACTACCAAAGCATTGTGGTGCGACTGAGTGGTGCCTTCCATATCATCATCATCAAACGCAATAGGTTGTTTAGTGTACCTCAGCTTCTTCCCGGGAGAACGTTCGCCCGCGCAACTTTCTGCTGGTACCACGACCAATATCCCCCTTGTTCTGGATGCTTGAGCGCTCTTTGGTACTGCATGGATGACTTGTATTACTCCCATAAGGGGTGGGAAAGGATTTTTGCGCAGGCAATCTGCTTGCCTGGTCTCTTGATTCCTCGTTGCCACTAGAAACTCTTTCAGATGCCCCACCTTCACCAACTATTTTAGATGGCCTTTCAATACTCTACACTGTTCGGTGGTGTGCCCTTTATCTTTGTGGTAGGTATAATACAAATTCTGATTTCTCCTCGATGGGTCACCCCCCATCTTGTTCGGCCACTTAAAATACGGCTCATTTTTTATTCAATCAATGATCTTGTGCAATGGCTCCTTGAAGGCTGCATTAACTTCTCCAATTCCCAGCCCGGACTCCTGAATCCTCAAATCCTTCCGGGGTCTGGGCTGGAAAACAATATTCCGAGGATGATTGATGATCGGGGCCTTCCCTTGGTCTGCAGCTGATCATTTTCTAATCACTTATACTCCTCGATACGCCTCATCAATTGCCTTATGTCCTCTGGAGGCCTTCTCGTCAACGATTCCCTCAGTCTGGATTCATCAGGTAACCCTATTCGAAAGGTACTCGTTGCAATCTTTTCATTGCCCCCGCCGATCTCGTTATACAGCTCCTAGTACCGATTAGCATAGTTGCGAAGGGTCTCCCCAGCCCCCATTTTCATCAACAGTAACACATCCACGGGCTGCGAAACTCGGCTGCAAGTCATGAATCGTATACCAAATTCATGGATCAGTTTTGAAAAACTGTGGATCGATCCTTTCTTTAATCCGTTGAACCACCTCAAAGCAGTAGGGCCGATGCTCAATGGGAAGACCTTACATAGCAGTGTGCCATTATGAGCGTGTAAAGGCATCATTTGAATGTAGTGGTTTACATGTTCTACCGGGTCTGTTTTTCTAGTGTAGGAATTGAATGGCGGCCGTGTGAATCTGCACTGCATGGGTGTGCTTTCAATATCTCTCGAGAATGGCGATCGGGCAGCTTGGCGTAATGCCCGGCTCATTACATCCATGGCTACATTTTGAGGTCGTCCCTCATCCGGGGTAGTCAAATCACGGTCTGCATACTCCCGTGAACAATCGCAGTGTCGATAAAATCCAGATTGACGGGATCCTGCTGCATGGTGGTTGCCTACACTTGCCGACCTTTCTCTTTGTTCGCCGTGGTCCCTCCTTCTACGCCTACCCCTTGCTTGCAACTCCAAATCCTTCACCGTCCTACGTAGGTGCTCGAGTTCCTGATCCTTTTGGTCAAGCTCTTGGTCCTTTCTGTCGAGGCGGCTGTAGCCTAAAGCGTCAGATACCGTTCGAAGAGTTTGATACGATCCCTCTCCGGGTCCGGACTCCTCTGCTTCCTCATGCCGTCTATCCTCTTGCCTTTTCTGCCTTCTTTCTCACCATGTGGACCCCCGCAATGACTCTGCAAAGCCACTTTCAGCATAACTTCCTAGCCTACTTCCAGACATTTTCCCTTGCAGCCTCAATAGCACCACAGCTACGTAGGAGATTCCCACAGACGGTGCCAATTGTGTGTATCCAAATGTTGTTATTGGACTTGAACTCTATTTGGACTCATAATTTATGCTTTATGGGCTTTTGGATTTCCTACAACGGGTGGTCCTATGTGCGGTAGCCCAAATACCCTTGTTCCCTATGCCCTCAGAATTACTCTCCCTATTTTCCTAGAATGATCATCCTTTTTCCTTTGTTTTCTCTCTCCAAAATTGCCAATCCCATTCTCATATTCCCATCTCTTATTTATAGCCTAAGGTTAGTAGAAGGGTTATGATTGTTCTCATGATGAGTGGGAGGAGAGGTCCAATATTACCTTTAAATGGGTGTTTAGTTGGGAGTGGGAAGTGGTGAGAGTGGCATTGGAACTGGTTCCACTGCTGGATGGACTGTCTAGCAACGATACTCCCTAGGCTTCATTGAGCGTATCGGGAATCATCCCTTCTGGAAATTGGATTCCCCGAACAAGCGGGATCCCATCTTCGCGGTTGATATTACAACTAGCTTCATAGCGTTTTCCGGATGAGTTGGGTGCTGAGGACCACTCGGATCATGTCCGTGGATCCGATAGAGTATGTGTTCGCACATAATACTTTAGGACTCGAGGCCCAACGAGTTGTGGGCCTTGTACACGTGGCATTATTATGATGGGTTTCGTGTGTATTGGGCTTATAGAGGAATAATGTCCCGTATATATAAACTCCAAATAAGCATTCATTTAGTATTAACAAACTGTCTATAAAAACAAAAACACAACCATTGTTATTAATATAATAAGATACAATCATCAAACAATTATTCAATTACATACACATTATTGCCCCACAATCAACGCTATCAATTTAGAATGCATTGATAGAACACACTTTTATTTATTTATTTATTGAATCATTGCACAAACTTTTCTATTTTATGTTGCCAACACACTTTTTTTATTGAATCTCTCTCTCTCTCTCTCTCTCTCTCTCTCTCTCTCTCTCTCTCTCTCTCTATATATATATATATATATATATATATATACATATATATAATATGACTTTACTCTCTCTACATACATATTTGATATCTCATGCTCATCTCACCATCCTCAACCACTATTTTAAAAACGGACCAGACTGGCTAGTTCGACTGGTTCAACCGGAACCAGAGGCTAGTCCGGTCCGATTAAAAGTCCCAAAACCGATCAAAAACCGGGGTTGAACCAAAATTATTAAAAAAAAAAAAAAAAAAAAAAAACAGTTCAATGCCTGGTTCGGTTTTTAAAACCATGTCCTCAACTCACATGTAGCAAAAATGCCATAAATAACCTTCTCCAAGACAAAGACTCACAATCACAAAACCACAATAACACCCAAAAAAAAAAAAAAAAAAAAAACTAAAACTAAAACTAATAGTGTCAATACCGTATCATAGGCCTTTCGGTTTAGACATAGCCATGCATTAGATATCAAAACATCACCTTTTCTCTTATTTAACATTAGGAATTTTAAAACATCAACTTGTTCTGATAAATTTTAATATATATCTAAAAATCTCTTATTATTACAATATTTTGTCCAGTTATTGGATCCTACTTGAAGCTAGGATAAAGTTTAGTTCAATTATGCATTAATATAATTTGTAATTGTATTTATGCATAATTTATCTACAAAATGAAACCTTTTTTTTTTTTTTGGGCTAAACAAAATGAAACCTATTAAACAGTAAATTGCAATCTTTGATCTAATTATTGAGAGCAGAGAAGTTGACGAAATCTATTATAAGGAAATATATGTGTATTGACCGGCTATCTTACTAGATCATGCCTTGAGGGTTCCAAACATCACCGTTCTCTAATAGTGGAAGTTAATCTATGGCTAGGGATATTCCTTAAATGGATTAATGTTGGATAGTTGTTGTAGCAACCTAATTTTTAGTACATTAGTTAAGGGCGGGTGGTAGGTAGGACTTGTGTCAAATTTGTGAAAGTGTGTCAAAAATCAATTCTCTGCCACGGGTAACCATGATTTCTCTGCCTAAGGGCAACAAACATATTACAGTTTCCCTTTCGGCCAAGAAGCATTTATATTTAACTGTGCTCCACAGTACATTATGTATAACACTTGTCTCTCTTAGTGACTGGTATGTCAGACTGTCACACATCTATTAATTAGATATGGAAAACTATCATGCTCTTTCTCATAAAACACTTCACCTCCATTTAGTGCAAAAATGTTCGGGAAAATGATAGCTATATGCCTCTGAACATTTTAGATTTGTTGCTTGGTAACATCTACATTTTTATTCTTTACACATGCAACACCGCCTAGTGTTAAGATAGGGGTTTCAGCCAATATAGTTGATACGTTCGATGAGCTACTAGTTAGTAGAAGAGGCTTTTGCACATTCTCATTCTTGAATCGCATTTCCCAGTAAAAGCAGTTGGTTTTCTTAGAAGAATAAATTTTTATATAAACCAATTAAGTATTTAAGGAATCAATCTTTCTAGAAATGGCACAGGCTTCAAATAGTTACTTTCTGTGATGACACACTATCATAGTATCATATAAGTTCCACAAAAATGGCCAGGCTTGAGAAACACAAAATGTCTATGAGAGAGTGATGTGTTCATGTAGGAGATTAAATTGAGTTATGTGATAAAGTGAGTGAGATGCACTGAGCCATTTCCATTTATCTTGCTAACACAGTGAAAAGAGCCACTGGTTTATCTCTCCATCAAATCAAATTTGCCATATTAATGTTCTGATTTACTAATTTAAAACAAGGATTTCATTTGACTTAATTTGGCTTTAAATGTGATATTTAAATTTTTTGTAGATTTTTAAGTCCTATATATGCCCCTTTCTTTTCTAAGTTATTGTAGGCATTAAGCATAATTTATAAAAAATTCTACTTCTATTTGTTTATGCAGAAGAACCGCGAGTATTATTCCTGTGTATAGGTATCATCATAGAAACAATAGGAGGACTATGCATACTGGCATTATTATACTATTTCGTATGGATAAAACATCGAGCAAAAGGTATTCTAGTAGTCATAATGACTTAATTTGGTTTGAATGTGATACTTTGTTTCTATCTTTATTCATCATTCCATATATAAGCTTATATTTGGGGATTCTTTTTTTTTTTTTTTTTTTGAGAAACACACACATATATATGGGATTCTAAATGTATAATTTTTCATCTTTTTCGGTTATTAATGCAGCTAACCACCGATACGGATCATCATTACAAAAATAGGTGGTGTCATTGTACTCATGTTCAGGTCCATACGATATATGATACAAGAAAATCTTAGATATTTCGGTAATGCCACAGCAATAAATTATATGCATATAAATAATAATAAAATTAATGAATGATCACTTACCCTGTTTTAGCTTAATTAACAGGGAAGAGAGACACAGAAAGATATATTATTACATGCGCTCGAAAGAAGAGATGGTAAGAAGAGCCATGAATTGCAATTTTTCAGCTTTGAAAGCATAGCATCAGCCACAAACAATTTTACAACTACAAGCAAGCTTGGAGAAGGTAGCTTCGGATCTGTTTATAAGGTATACTACATAAAAATTTTAATATAATGACAGAAAAATTAAAGGAAAGTTGTTAGATTAGGACTAATTAGTTATTATTTAGGGACAATTGCCTGATGGTCAAGAAGTTGCAATAAAAAGGCTTTCAAGGAATTCTGGACAAGGATTTTTGGAGTTTAAGAATGAAGTTATACTAATTGTCAAACTGCAGCACACTAATCTTGTTAGGCTTGTTGGATGTTGCATTCACAAAGAAGAGAGGATGCTTATCTATGAATACATGCCTAATAAAAGCCTCAACTTTTTTCTCTTCGGTTAGCAAGTTTTGACAATTTAGTTAATTATCTTTCTTTTGATTTTTGTTAATTGCTCACACATATGTTCTACTATAGATCCTGCAAAGAAGAATATTCTAGATTGGAAGAAATGCTTCAACATCATTCAAGGGATCCTTCAAGGGCTTCTATACCTTCATAACTACTCAAAATTAAGAATAATTCACAGAGATCTGAAGGCTAGTAACATTTTACTGGACAATGAGATGAATCCAAAGATTTCTGATTTTGGTATGGCTAGAATATTTGGGTCAAATGATTCTAAAGTAAACACAAACAGAGTTGTTGGGACATAGTGAGTGATTAAACCACTTTACGAGAAAGTGCATGGATATGAATGTGCATACATGAATGTGTTTCTTCCTTCACATACTAACAAAGTTTGTTCAATTGTTTATCGGTTATATGCCTTTGGAGTATGTGATAGAGGGAGTTTTCTCAACAAAATCAAATGTCTTTCGCTTTGGAGTCATATTGTTGGAGATTGTGAGTGGTCAAAAGAATTATAGTAGTTACCATTCTGAACGACCTCTCAATCTTATTGGATATTAAAGTTCCTAGTGACACTATGCTTATTTTTTTGAAACACCATGTTATATTCATGACCATAAGAGTCTTGGAATTGTTTCAGGCATGGGAGGTGTGGCGAGAAGGTAGGGGCTTGAAGTTAATTGATCCAACTTTAGGTGATTTAGATCACAGTGATCAAGTTTTGAGGCGCATTCATGTGGGTCTCCTTTGCGTCCAAGAAAGCCCAATTTACAGACCTGCCATGTTAGATGTGATATTTATGATATATAATGAAGCTAATAAGCTACCTGTACCAAAGTAGCTGGCGTTTTTCTTCGGAAGGAATATGACAGAGACAGGAATTGTAGAATGCAGACCAGAAAATCAATATATCAATATATATATATATATATATATATATATAAAAGCTGAAACCTCATGCGAGAAGGCATGAGGTTGCCAAGTGATGCTTTAATAGAGCGATTTTGTCCAATATGGGCTGACTTTTAAAATAAACAAAAGGGTTTGTCCAATACTAAAGTTGATAGCAAGCCCAAGCCCATTTTAATAACTTACATTAATCCTAACCAAACTTTAATAAATAATAGTAGTAAATAATAACTCCTACAATAAACCCCAGGTATTGTACAGATAACAGCACTACTGACTTTCAAGTTCTCTCTCATGCTGGACATTGTCTTAAAATCTACACATAAATTGTTTTCTCTCTTTAGCCACAAAAAAAAAAAGTTTTCTCTCTCTTAATGCATGCTGTCTTTGAATCAATACATAAAACTGTTCACCTCCTTCCAAAACAATAGTTTGTAGTCTCAATTTAGTGATCAGTTGAAGCGATTAAGGTAGAAGATTAAGAGATTTTGGTGCTCATTGGTTTTTGAAATGAAAGAGTTTCTCTCAATAAATGATAGCTTTGCATGTTGATGTTGTTCAATTTGTTTTCTTTATATATATCCATTTTCTTTGGCTTGTGAAATTCCTCCATAGTTTCTTCTACAGTCTCTTGGTTTCCTTTTCTGAAAGGAATGTTAATTTCTATCGTAAATTCTTTTATAACAAAAAAAATTCTCTATTTGGTTTCTCTGACAGTTAACCAAATAATTTGTGTGTTCTATATTTTTTCTTTCCCTACTTTCCTTGTCTAATTGAAACAATTTAGAATTACTCACAAATTTGAGCTGGGTATTGGAGAACACTAGGCCTCAGTTTTATTCTCATTTGATTTTTCTTCTTTTGTTTCTGTACAAATAAATTGCCTGTGGTGGAGCTGAATGATCTTAAACACTAGAAATGGATCACAAGCAGCATATGCAATTAGTACTTTCCTAATTCCAACTCTATTTTTTTTTCCTTTCTGTTTTTGCTCAATGGCAAATAGTGCAGACCCTTTTCAACTTCTAAGAAAAGGTTTTGCTTCCTTTTTAAGGAGCCAACAATAAAATGTAATGTCAATGAAAAATCGTAGTAATGCAGCATGTACTTGATGAATCTCACTGAAGTATTAAGCAAATCTAATTGAAGATGTTGCAATTCATTTCTTGAATTGGGAAAAAGGTGAATGGACTTTAGTTATAATCATAATGGTCAATCCCTAACTTGCAATACTACCAAGCACAACCATCTGCAATCTCATGTAATGTAGTCTTTTGGCATCATATGGTGACTTGAATTCTGATCATATTTGTTGGCTTTATTCCATGACAAAAAGTGTTGTATTTGCTTTAATTTTGCTCTTTGTATTTTGTGGGATTTTATCATATTGGGTTTAGTATAGTTGGTGAAGAATCGAGCATGAATTGAAGAACAAGTGGATTTTCCGAGAAGCTCGCGAGAAGATAGCCCGCGAAAGAGCCATGTAAGAAGCACATACTAGAAGTTGAAGAGTCATGCCAGGCTGTCGATTTCGCGAGTGTCTCGCAGGTAAAGCCTTCCCACGAGATACCCACAAAACTCTCTGCCTGAAGGATTTTTAAGTGTGACTTTTTTACCCTTCACCCATACTATATATACTCTCATTAGCCATAATAGTATAAGAGGCTATTCAGAGAGAAAAATTCTAGATAGGTTTTCTACAACACACACACTCATCTTTTAGAGAGAGAGCTACTCATTCTTAGTGAGAAATCATTGTAGCCTTTTCTCCTTCCCTCTCCCATTGTCATATCTTGAGAAGAGATTTGAACTCAAATACAATGCACACCTTTTTAGAGTGTAGAGAGTGTTTTGGAGCTTGGGAAGTTTTGGGGATTTGCCAAAAGAAGCCGGTGAGGCTTGACGGATGCAATCGGATATACTACGGGATCCGAAAAGCTAGAGAAGACATGACTTCAAGAAGTCCGTTAGTAGCAGGAACTTGCAATACAACAAAATGTATTTTTAGTAACGAAAATTAGTGAGGAAATATTTTTCGTCACTAAAAATACAGATTTAGTGACGAAATATAAATTTCGTCACTAATAATGAAAAAAAATTATAACATTTAGCGACGAAAAATAATTTTCGTCGCTATTGTGATCTGAAAAATGGGCGCCAGCAGGGAAAACTTTGGTGGGAACTTAATTAATTTATAGTGACGAAATATTTCGTCACTAAAAGTTGAAATTTTTAGTGACGAAATATTTCGTCACTGTAGGTTTTGCTAGTGCTATACAAAAATCATTTGGTCTCTATAAGTAAGAATTAGCGACGGAAAATAATCGTCACTAAAATTAACCATGGTTTTTCATTCCATTGTTTTAGCGACAAAATTACAATTCGTCACTAAAAGTATGCTATAGTGACGAAATCTGAATTTCCTCACTAAAAATCTTAACAAAATCTGGGTTCTTTAGCGACAAAATTGAGCTTCGTCGCTAAAGGGGTTTCTAATTCCCTTAAACCCATTTCGGCAAAATATATTTCACTTCCCACCTCTTTTTTGGTCACTTCCCTCCCAAACACAAACTATTTTTCCTTCCTTTCTTCCTTTCTCTCACAAACCCAAACGTCAGCTGCCGACCATTCGCCTCCCGACGATTCTTCGCCTCCCGACCGTTCACCTCCCAACGACCCTTCGCCTCCCTTCCCCTCACAAACCCATCCCAACCCTCCTTTCCCCTCACAACCCCAACCAACACTAACGCCGACACCGCCTCCACAACCCCAGCTGAAGCCAACGCCAACCCCGCCGCCACACCCCAGCCAGCGGTAAAGTAATCTCCTTCGTCGATCTCCTTTCTCCCCTTCTCCCCTCAAACGCCAATCTCCTTTTCTCCCCTTTTCCCTTCAAACGCAGATTAGCTCTTGAATAGGATTTGAAGAATCCAAGAATTTATATAGAAGCTGCAGTGTCCAAAAATAATTTTAAAAAAATACTTATCATTTTCGTTCGCACTCTCTCATATACCCAGTCACAGTCGTGAGCTTTTTGCTTCATTCTATTTCTTCTTTTTTAATTTTTCTTTTTTCTTTCTATAATGATATGTACGGTATTTTATATGTTTGTTTGGGTTACACAGGAAAGGGTGGTGAGGAATAAGGTGGTGGGCTCAAAGGGTGTCGATTCTACTCCAGGTCTGCTTTCTAGGTATACTTATTTATCTATTGTTGGATTTCTGTACTGTACTGTAGTGATTGGGTTTGCCTCTGAAAACAAGAACTTTTATTTTTATTTAGTTGTTTATTTTAAGGATTAAGTTGCTTGTGTCTTTAGATAATGAAGTAGTTTAGTTGGTTATTTATTTATTTGCTTATCGGATATGTGATCATATTCTTTCGTTGTTTCAAATTTTTTTTATTATGCGAATATGATATTCATAGGAATCGACCAAGTAATACTATTTTTAATAAACACATACCAGATCAGGCCATATGTCTATAATTGTGAAAAAGAAATTTGTGGTCCTAAAATTTATTTTTTTATGGATCTAGGGTGTTTTGTTGTCTGGGATTCGATGCATAAGCACCTCAACAATGGACTTTTTGTGTTATATGGGTTTAAGTAGCTCCTATAATTTTTTCCATGCCAAAATTTAATCCCCTTGTATTCTAACTTTCGAATTATCAAAAATAAAGGTCACTCGTGTGATTTGATGGTGATATGGGTCAGTATAGAGTTACCCCAATATAAACTCAAAATTTTGTGAATCACAGTAAAGAACCTTAGCCCCCACTTTTATATCATGTTGTGAATACTTTGCTTATATTGATTTGGGTGGGTAAACCAAGGTTTCTATATATTTTTTAGAAAAAATAAAAATAAAAATAATTGTTTCTCCATCCTTTGGAGCTAGTTGACACAATAATACTGGACTGATTGATTTTTATCTTGGTTTACTATATATATTTTAGAAAAAATATAAATAAAAATGATTGTTTCTCCATCCTTTGGAACTAGTTGACATGATAATAGAATTTAGAGGCAAAGGAATAATAGAATTTGTGTCAGAGTAGCAGTTGGTTACAACCATCTTGAACGATGTTGGGTGGATATAGAGGGCTTTATGACTTGTTATGAATCCATGTCAAGCGAGTTTTCTGGCTGCTTAACTTATCTTGGTCTTGATCGGTAAGCTTTGAAATTAATTGTATTTAAGGAGTCTCCGTTGGTTGGCTCGGTTCTAGTTGGAGCTTGACCTTGGCTGTGTATGGTATCAGCCATCAAGGTTCTAGGACTGCAGAGTCCTCTTATGCAGGCTGAACTTTTTTGGTAGCTTAGCTGCTACTGCTAGGTGTTGCTGAATTTTAGTTGTTTGTATTTTCTTTTTGGTTTAATAATATTATCTTTTTCCTTCATTTTTTTTGGAAATTATGTTTATTGTGTCTTTCGCTTCAAATCCTTGCTTCAAATCCTCAAAAGCATTACCAATGAAATTAATCAAATTACAGATTAAAAAAAAATTATACTTGGCATTAGAAGAATCTGAATAACCTTGGTTTAAAAATCTTGAGTCAGTATGTCCTTTCCATTATGTTTTTTGAATTTGTAGTTCCTTGGTGTTTAGATTGGACTACTTTCAAGTTTTAAACATTCATGGATGCTCACATGGATTTGATACGCACTTTATTGACATTTTACTATCTGCTTATCCTTAAAAAAAAAAAAAAATGGAAATTGGCCTTCAATAAAGAAGTTATTTGGGTTCTTTCAAAAAAAGAAAAAAAGACCAACACAATGAATGCATGGATTGAGTCCAAATCATATTGCTTTGAGATGGGTCCAAATAATTCAAATGTATTCTTATTCCAATCAAACAACTTCAAAACCAGGTCTGATGGATTTTTGAGCAGAACACCAAAAAGTTTCTCATTCAAGCTGCAGAATTGGTGCAAAAAGAAGCCCAATATAACATGCAGATCAAAACCCACGTTGAGGAACTAGCCCAACAAAGTTAAGACAACCATGATCAATGAGTATGGTCACTTGACTCACTTCCTCTCCTTCGCTGGCCCAATCTAATTTCAATCCCATCACTCTTCTAAAATTATATCCCTAAGGCCAATTAATTTTTTTATTTGACCTTAAATAGCTGCAAAACTTTCAATCCACATTTTTTCAAGTAAGCATGGCCTGTTCTAGGTTTTGAAATCATACATATTTCTTCCTAACAGGCAAGCTTCATAACGAATTCAGTGCAACTATTATTACATTAGATGTGACTCATATGAGACCATTTAAAAAATTCATCAGTCATTTATTTGATTTTTTGTGATTTACATAGATTTTATGTACTATTATGTGTCAAATTTGGCTAAAAGATAGCGAGAATTGGATAATTTCAATAAGAGGGAATCTTTGCATACAAAAAAAAAAAGTTAAAAGTTTAATTGAATGATTTTATCAGCATTTCTCAACTTTGGCAGAAGATAATGTAAATGTTGCAATAAGGGACAATGTAGTTTTCCTAGTTGTTGTGTGTAGGGACTCACTTAGGACCTTAATTGACATCTAAACCGGCTCCCAAAATATGTATGTACCTGTGACTCCCAAAATATCATTAATGCATTGGATAAAAATTGTAAAGGAAGCTAGATTTTTGCTGTTTTGTATGGGTATCATTTTTTGTCCCTTGTCAAGCTAATTTGGTGGCCCATAACGTGGCTACTTGGGTATCTCTGCTTTCTTTGAATTGGCCTTTTGTCAAAGTAGAGATAATTTGGGCCCCTAGGCATTTTGTAATCTCATTTACTCAAAAAATAAAAGAAATACAATAAATCAAGATAGCCCAGAGTATTTTTGTTTCCAAACGTGTTGACTGACAATTAAAAAGGCAAAGTAATTTCTTTTTCTCTGAACAAGTGCTCCTTAGTTAATAAATAAAAGGTTGGATATGTCTCAAGCTATTTTGCAAATGTGAATGAGTATTATTGATTAGATTTGATGAACAATTTTTTTTTTTTTTCAATAATTGTGAGCATTATATTTGTGATGTTTGTGATTGGTTTTGTGGTGGGTTATTGTGTTGGAGCAAGCGGGTGGCTTGCATGGTGTTATAAGGTAGTTTAAACTAATATTGAGAGTGTTTTTCATTTCTTACAAATGTGAATGTGCATTGTTGATTAGATGTGATGAATAGTATTTTATTTGATTTAAATACTTGTAAGCATTATAGTTGTGACATTTGTGATTGGTTTTGTGGTGGGTTGTTCTGTTGGAGTAAGCGGACGGCTTGCATGGTGTTATAAGATGGTTGAAATTCATATTGAGAGTGTTTTTAGTTTCTTGCAAATGTGAATGAAATTTGATAATTAGATGTGATGAATATTTCTTTATTCGATTATAATACTTGTAAGCATTGTACTTGTGATGTTTGTAATTAGTTTTGTGCTTATCTTGAACTTGATATGGATATTGATGTGGTCAATTGTTGTGTTGAGTTAGTAGCAATTGTATTAAAATTTTGCACTTGTGAATTGCTTGATATGGATAATGGTATAAACTATGATATGTAAAGTTAGTAGTAATTGTCAAGATCCTAATGCAATTCCCTTTATACAAGAGGAGATCTCAAACTTGGTTTTTAAGAAGAAGCCTGGTATTGTAAAAGGTCTTGGCATGAGCTAGGGATGAAGAGAAGCGAGCTAGGGAGCATAACTTTTTGAGGAGCAAGGGTTATGAAGACGCTCTTACCTATGAGGGTGGTTCATCTTCAAGTTAAAACACTTATTGGTTAGTACTTTAGTTTAGCAATTGACCCGCACTACATGGTGTGACTACTTCTTTTGATGTATTATTTGAAACTAATTGTATTATATTACACTTGAAAATCTATATTTGTTTTCTACAACTTATACATTAGGAGTTGTGATTTTAATTCATTGATGTGGCTACTCTAAATGCATTGTTAGAAATGTTTCTTATAACATAATTAATGTTTTTACTTTACGATTTTAATGTAGTATTATTTTTATATTTGTGCAGATTTCTTATTGGTGGCTTTAGGGGATTTACTTTTGGCATTACTTGAAGACATATGAGGACATCTTCCGTTGGTTCTAATTATATTATGCTACACTTTTTGTATTGTTATAAAACATCTTGAGTTATTGTATGTGTTGCAAACAATTATTGTATGAAATGAGTTTGAAATGGATACTTGTTTTATTTTTTACTTGTGGAATGTATGGATCGATTTTTTGTAAATGTGTTGTTGAAATAAATGTGCTATTCAAATGTGAGGTTTTAATAATGTAATGACAGGTTAATATCAAAATCATGAAAAAAATAGAAATAGAAAATAAGTTTTAGCGATGAATTTTTTCGTCACAAATATAGCAATAAAAATTTTTTTAGTGACGAAATATTTTGTCACTAAATGTAGCAAAATTTTGTAAGAAATGGTTTTAGTGATGAAAATTTTCGTCACTATATATGCTTGGATTTTCTTAAAAATAGTTTTAGTGACGAATTTTTTCGTTACTATATGTACCCGAAAATAGTTTTAGTGATGAAATTATTCGTCACTAAATATGATTTAATAAATTGAAGTGTTTTAGTGACGAAATATTTTCGTCACTAAATGGTGTTTTTAGCGAGGAAAACATTTAGCGACGAAACGTTTTCGTCTCTAAAAGTTTTCTTTTTTAAAAAAAAAAAAATCAAATCGGACTTTTAGTGACGAAATTTTTCGTCACCAGGACTTTTAGTGACGGGGTTTCAGCGACGAAATAAGTTTCGTCACTAAAAGTCCGATTTCGTCACTAAAGGTTCTTAGTGACGAAAAACTAGACTTTTAGTGACGAATTTTTTCGTCACTGAAAATACATTTTGTTGTGGGGTTGGAGGGCTCAAGTACATTGGGTAGACTAGGCATGGAGGGTCTTTTGTTATTCGTGTACTCCAGCTTTATTCTCTAGTGGATCGATTTCGACTTGGAGGGTAACAAAGAGGTTTTTCATTGAGTTCTTTGGTTTTCTCTTTGATAACACATCTTAGTATTATCTTGTGTTTGCATCTCTCTTCCTTTACTCTTGTGCTTTACTTTTATTGTTTGTTGTTCATGTTTATGCACTAGAGTAGTTATCGGTTCATTGCGCACATTTACTCTTGTTCCGTACTTTGATTAAGTAAGAGTAAAAACAATCAAGCCGTAATTTTTTTGAGGGGTCTAAACAAGCTCTTGTGTTTTGACACAAATCCGAGCTTTCAATATTGTATCACATAGTTTTGATAAATTCAATGCATTAAGACATGATAAAGCAATATACAGTTAACATTATTTTTTGGGCTAAAGTTTCACCAGAGCTAACTACTTTGTGGGTTTTTGGCTGCATATTGTAGTTGACTAAAGAAGAGATGCAAGCTTGTGTCAGATAGCTTGTAGTGAAACATAAAGAACTAGACTGCAACAAGCTATCAAGGAAAGGGTTGAAAGATTTGCAAGAATGGATGGCGGAAAACAAGGTTTCTAGAAATTGCTAATTTCATTTAGATATTGGAATGGTTATTGAGGGAAATTTAGAGCAAGGAAAATGACTAAAATTAGAGTTGTTTCTGAATACGTTTCAATGAAGGTTTGAGATATTTGAAGCTGGCCAACCTCGTATTAAAATAAATTTCTTTTGAGTCTCTCAATGGTCCTGTATCCAAGCAGAGTTTGATTCCTACTATTTTTTATGGTGGTGCTTTATTCTTGAATGAGTACCCAATTAATTTGTTTCCTTTTTTCTTATTCACTTGCTACCTATGTACTTTGAGGTTCCATAATGAGATAGAAGTGCTTTCAAACTCTTATTACTGATTCATTAATGAGATTTACGTGTTTTCTTTTTTGTACCTATGCTATTTTACTATGATATGTTAGGGGTATGGCGCCGCTTGCATTTTGGTTTTTGCATTGTCTCTATGAAATTATATAGCATGTTCTTCAAGTTCCTCTTGAAGCACCATTTGTAGAAAGATCCAATCCTACCTAAAGAATAGTAGCTTTTTATAAAACTCATTTTGACATTTGGTAGAACATAAGTTCATTATAAAACTCTTTCGACATTTGGAAGAAATGTAGCTCTTTGAATAATTTACATCTCGACCATATAAACGTTTGAACATTCCTCTTGGATATGACATTTTATGTTTCATGTTTGATTTTAAATAAATTTAAGGTTTAGTGTTATACATGGTTTAATAAATCTGCGACAAGTAATGATTTGCCTTAGCTGTTTATACAGGAAAATTTTGAGAAACATAAACCTATTAGTATGCCCAAAGGGTTTTTTAAAAACACTATTGAGATTTCCCCCCAACCCTCTTCCAACTTTTGTAATCTCTTATCAAATATATGGTGATATATGCTCTACATAGCATGCACTTATTTTTATGTATACATGGATTATACTTTTACACATTTTTTCCATGCATAGAGAAATATCACATTCTTGCTTAAATTTATTTGTTTTCACAACAATTGAAAGGAAGTCTAATGACATACAATATAATTGAAATTGATTCCCAAATTATTATTAAGCTTAATAAATATTATATATAGGCTATAAGATAAAGTTTTTAAAAAATATTTTAAGATGCACCGCGTATCGTGCGGGACATCAGCTAGTTGTTCATCAAATGGAGTATCAATTTCAGAGATGGTACCAAGGTGAAGGGACCTGAGACTTTCAACCAATATTGCCGTAAAGCAAATTTTACCACAAAAATCAACAGTAATATCCCATATTAATGTTAACATGGTGGTTGTGTGTGTCACATTTTCATTCTGGGAGAATCATAGAATATATATGTCTATGTATATGGCTCTATGCGCACTGTAGTTTAAAATTTATTTAATTTTCTTCCGAATGTTATTAATTTACACATGTTAGCATATGCTCTACAAAAAATGATCCTCACTAAGCAAAATAATCATACCTATAACCACTTCCACTAAACCCTAAAACCATCAGATGTGAATCGTAATTCCAAATTTTCCTTCCACCGCAAAAGTAGATCTTTTTGAGCACTACTGCTACATCTTTTATTATCTCTTTCTTGTTTATTTCTAAAGCGCCTGCCAGATTAGTTTATGAATATCAGTTAAATTAATCTTTTAGGTAAGGTTAGTGGTAGAGAACTTTACATGATCGATCAACATTTCTTCTCTTGGTCAGCTCCTGATGATTTTTCCCTCAAAACAAGTGGAACCTAAAGATACAGGTTAATGAATGCACAAATAAGGTTAGAAAAGTAGGAATATGAAAATGCTGAGATTTTGTAACAAAGATCCGAATTTGCTTTGACATAGGACCTAAGTGGGTCCACGTGTGGTGTCATAAACACATGGCAATCAATTCTGTAATCAAGTCAAAAAAGAAAGTTCAATAATCTGACCAAAAGGTGTTCAAAAAAAAAACTCTGACCAAAAGAAGAAAAGGTCAAAAAAGCCAGCAGTTTGGCTGTAATGATTTACAATCAACGAGTTAGACTACCTTCACGATCTCGTCTTAAAATTTTCCATCGATATGCATGGCCAGCAAAGGAAGGAAGCTTCTTGCTCAGTTTGATTTATTTTTACTGATTAGACTCATTAATACTGAGACAGATGTATTGGTACAAGGCCAAAATCTTAGACATAAGAAAAGTGTAGTCTTAGCCAATAGGACATTCAGGTTGGCTTCTAAGAAACTAGGAATGAGTATGGAAACTAGTCAAACTACAGATATTTTTACACAACTTCGTGGATATAACTGAAAACAACCCAGCCAAAGGTACTAAGACTGGACCTTTGTTATCTATCCAATATTTTGTTAGTTGCTTAGAAGAAACCAAGGCCTCCTAATTTGATGACTATGATATCAAAAGAGTTCAAATCTTCACTTCAAAAAAAAAAAAAAAAAAGAGTTCAAATCTCCAAATTAGACTAGCAAACAGTTTGTTACTCTGAAAATCATGATTAATCTTTGTTCACTGTTAATATTCTAGGCACTTCCAATCAAATAAAAGATTATACTAACTTGCTATAATTTATCAATAAAACCAATCACAATTCACCAATCTAAGTAATCCTAATCCAGACTAATTTATTTGAATAAATAAAATATATCTTTATCATCATTTATCCCATACAAATTTAAATTAGGTATAAATTCTGTTCTCTTAGCCGATTCTGGCTAGTTTTGCATTGTTTTTTTTTTTTCAAAAAAATTAAAATAAATTAGGCACATAACATTATCTTTTTTTTTTTTTGTAACTCAAACGCTTCTGATAGGACTGACGAAGTAAAACACGGACGAGATCACCTCCACAGACGAACCTGACCGATTATCCGCATCACTGACAAAGATGTTAAGACCATTCAATGCTGCCAATAATGTCCCAGACGGTTTCAAGACCAATTGGACAAACCATTGGAAACGTATTGAATCCCATTACTTAGCTGGAGACGTTATCAAGAAAGACATTAACACCACAATGGCTAGAATCCAGAGGGATATATAAAACTCTCACAACACCAATGCAAGGTACATACATAGTCACAAGATATACTGAGTTATTTTTGGTTTTTATTGTTATAAATCTTCTTCCACACTAACTTTGGCATCGGAGGCATTATGGCAGGCATCACACCGGTGACCATTTGAGTGAGCTCTTGCTTCCGTCGTGACACAGGAGTGTGACCGGCCCTATCTGGTTGAACTCATAATGACTGAAGAACTTTTGCTTCATCAATTTGGCACCGTCTGTGGGAACGACATTCTCATACTACGGTTCGAAAACGTAGTTCCTACCAATTTCGATATCTAGATGGAATCCAACCAGGATTCAGCAGCCTTGGCTCAGCAAATTCAAGCTCTTGTGGCCACCGTCAAAGAACTCACCAGACAGAATCAGGAGATAGGACAAAGGCTTCAACAGGAGGAGAACCGATCAAGAGCTGTCCAAAAGGATGAAGGGGACAGCCACGGGAGAAGTGACCGATGAAGGACCATTACTCCAGAGGAATATCATTCTGATCTCCTCCAGGAAATGAGAAAGGAGATGGACGAATTGAGAAATGCCATTAAGGAGAAGATGGATCGGAGCCTAGATAGAATGGTTAAGGAAACGGATTCTCCATTTACCATGGCAGTCTTAGAACGACCGGTACCAACAAAGTTTCAGTTACCTCAACTTGAGCCTTTTCATGGGCTTAAGGATCCCCAAGATCACCTTAATACCTTCAAGACGACACTGGGCCTTCAACAGCCCCCTGATGAAATAATGTATCATTCCTTCACTACTACGCTGAAGGGAGTTGGAAGAGAGTGGTTCACGAGACTACCCACTTCGTCCATTGACAATTTCGAGCAGTTAAGTAGCGCCTTTCAACGCCATTTCGTCAGAGGGCAACGTCCTAAGAGACCAGCGGATCACCTACTCACTATTAAGAAAAGGGAGAGGGAGACCTTGTGGTCATACGTGAAACACTTCACTTGAGAGACCCTAGAAGTGGATGACACAGACGACAAGGTACAGCTGACGACATTTAAAGCAGGGCTTAGGTCCAGAGAATTCGTTGTCTCGCTGGCAAAGAATCTGCCTCGGACGATGGTAGAGATGCTCTTGAAGGCCCAAAAGTACATGAATGCCGAGGACGCACTGGCAGCTATTGTGGACGAGGAAAGGCCGAGAAAGGAGGGAAGGAAGGAAGACGAACGTAGGGGCAAACGAAAGGACAAAAAAGCTCCACGAACGGTAAAATTCACCCCTCTAATTATGCCTGTTGACAAAATTTTGACACAGATTCAGGATCAACATTACCTTCAGTGGCCAAGACCTTTACATTCATCCCCTAACGTGCGTGACAAGAACAAATGCTGCAGATTCCACAAGGATCATGGCCATTACACGGAGGATTGCCGAGACCTGAAAGGACAAATAGAGGAGTTGATACATAAAGGAAAACTGTGGAAGTATGTGAAGAAAGGGGAGTCCAGCAGGTTCAGAGACGGCAGCAAGAGCCAGCGCGAATCCTCATCCAAGAATGAGATCCGTCCATCCCAACCACTGCAAAAGGTGATCGGGGAGATAAGTACGATCGCAGAAGGGCCATTCACGGGGGGATCATACAAGTCCCTTAAGAAAACATGCCAGAGATAAGTAAATAGCATCCATTTGGAACCCCCATTGAAGCAGAGACGGACAAACCAGGACATGTTTTTCAATGAAGAGGATGCTCGGGGAGTAAGGCAGCCACATAATGACCCCCTAGTTATAATGCTCACAATCGAAGGGTTCAACACCAAGAGGATCCTTGTAGACAACGGCAGCTCCGCACACATCATGTACTTCCCGTTCTTCCAACTGTTGAAACTAGATCTTGGGAGATTACACCCATTTGACTCCCCCCTCATCAGCTTCAGTGGGGACAGGGTATACCCCAAGGGCATAGTGACGCTAAAAGTCACAATAGGGACCTACCCGAAGCAGCTGACCCGTTAGTTGGACTTCCTGGTGGTAGATTGCCCCTCCTCATATAATGTAATCATTAGGAGACCCACGCTTAACAAGTGGAAGGCGGCTACGTCCACCTACTGCCTAAAGGTGAAATTCCCAACTGAGGACGGTGTCAGAGAGGTGAAAGGGGATCAGGTCTTGGCTAGGGAATGCTACCAGGCTGTACTGGCTGCGAAGGAAAACCACACGTGGACAATTGAGGAGGAAAAAGAAGACAAAGTAGAAGCTTTGGAAGCAGTGGAACTCGTCGAGGGGGAGACTGCCAAGGTGACGAGGATAGGAATAACCTTAAGCCCTGAGATGAGGACGAAACTCGTTCAATTCCTCAAGGAAAACCTGGATGTCTTTGCATGGAGTCATGAGGATATGCCCAGCATATCACGCTAGGTAATCCAGCATGAGTTGAACGTGGATCTCGAGAAAAAGCCCATCCAACAACGACGACGAGTCTTTGCCCCCGAATGAAGTCAAGCAATCACCGACGAAGTTAACAAGTTGTTGCAAGTAGGCTTCATTCAGGAGGTTTATTATCCCGAGTGGCTGGCCAATGTCGTGCTTGTGAAAAAAGCAAATGGGAAATGGAGAATGTGCGTGGATTTCACGGACCCAAACAAGGCTTGCCCAAAGGACAGTTTCCCCCTACCTAGGATACGCCAGCTGGTAGATTCTACGGCCGAGCATAAGCTACTGACATTCATGGATGCTTTTTCAGGATACAACTAGATAAAGATGGCTGAGGAAGATCAGGAAAAAACCGCTTTCATCACAAGCCAAGGGCTCTACTGCTATAAGGTGATGCCCTTTAGACTGAAGAACGCAGGGGCAACATACCAAAGATTAGTAAACAAGATGTTCAGTAAGCAGATTGGCAGAAACATGGAGGTGTATGTGGACGATATGCTCGTCAAGAGCAAAAAGGAATTGACTCACCTGGACGATCTGGAAGAGACGTTTGATACCCTTAGAAAATATCAGATGAAGATGAATCCTAGTAAGTGTGTTTTCGGGGTAGCCTCAGGAAAATTCTTAAGGTTCATGGTGTCCCAGAAAAGGATAGAAGCAAATCCGGAGAAGGTACAAGCAATACTCAACATGACATCGTCGAAGACCGTCAAAGAAGTCCAAAAGCTCACAGGAAGGATTGTTGCACTCAATAGGTTTGTCTCTAAAGCAACAGACAAATGCTTACCCTTTTTCAAGACATTGAAGCAAGCTTTTGCCTGGATTGACGAATGTGAAGAAGCGTTTCAAGAGCTCAAACGTTACCTGAGCAATCCGCCCCTCCTAAGTCAGTTAAAGGAAGGAGAAAACCTTTATCTATACTTGGCGGCATCAGCCACGGCCGTCAGCGCGGCCCTGATTCAAGAGGAAGATAAGAAGCAGCTTCCAGTTTACTACATCAATTAAGCCCTCTAGAGAGCAGAAGCCAAGTATCCCAAGATTGAGATGATTGCATTCGCTTTAATAGTGGCTTCATGGAAGCTGCGACTGTACTTCAAAGCACATCCTATCCTGGTAATGACGGACCAACCAATCAGGATATCCATGAACAAACCTGAGGCAGTAGGGAGAATGGTCCAGTGGGCAATCGAACTCAGCCAGTTCGACATCGAGTACCATCCCAGAACAGCCATCAAGGCGCAAGCTCTAGCAGATTTCATTGCCGAGTTCACCATTCCAGAAGATGACGACCGCGATGATGAGGCGGAATAGTGGACAATCCAGACTGATGGCTCATCATCCCAAAAGAGGGGGGGAGTAGGGGTCATCATAAACACCCCTGATGGAGAAAAACTCAGATATGGAGTCCAACTAAAATTCCCGGTAACCAACAACGAGGCCGAGTACGAAGGGATACTGACGGGATTGAGACTCGGAAAAGGACTTGGGGCTAAGAACCTACTCATCCAGAGCGACTCGAAATTGGCGATAGGGTAGATCAGGGAAGAGTATGAGGCAAAAGAGGAGAGAATACAGAAGTGCCTCAAGCTGACGAAACATCTAGCCTGGGAGTTCGATAAGTTGGACTTCGTTTGGATCCCAAGAGACTAGAATATGGTGGCAGATGAGATAGCGAAGATGGCCTCGTCAGAAGAAAAATTGACGAACGGGGAATTACTCATGGAGATTCAGAAACGCCCCAGCATCGAAGACGTCCCAATATTTTCCATCCAGAGCGTAAATAGCTGGATGGCATCGATCGTGTCGTTTCTCCAAGATGGGCACCTCCCCCATGACGCCCTAGAGGCCAAGAGGATCAAAACGAGAGTGGCTAGGTTTACGATTTTGAATGACACCTTATACAAAAGGGGCTTCTCCATGCCTTACTTGAAGTGTGTCAACGAAGAAGAAGCCAAGTACATCCTTCGAGAAGTCCACGAAGGAATTTGTGGAGACCTTGCTGGGCCTAGATCTCTGGTAAGCAAAGTTATTCTAACAGGATATTTCTGGCCAACCATGCAGGTAGACGCAGCGGGCTCGTCAAGAGGTGTGATAAGTGCCAGAGGTTCGGGAATGTCCAGAGGCTGCCGGCAGAGAAACTGACGACGATAACCTCCTCGTGGCCATTTGCACAATGGGGGATTGATATCGTCGGCCCATTGCCCCTAGGAAAAGGACAGGTAAGGTTCCTACTCATTGCTATTGATTACTTCACAAAATGGGTCGAAGCAGAGGCAATAGGAACTATCACAGAGGCACGGATCCGTAGCTTCGTATGGAAGAATATAATTTGCAGGTTCGGGATTCCAAGAACGATTATATCAGGTAATAGGCATCAGTTCGACAGTCAAGGATTCAAAGACTTTTGCTCTGGGCTAGGCATCAGGAACCAATTCTCGTCCCCAGGACACCCACAGGTGAATGGACAGATGGAAGTGACTAACGAGACACTGCTCAGAATTATCAAAGCCCGACTGATGAGGTGAAGGGCGCTTGGCCAGAAGAATTGCCCAATGTCTTCTGGGCCTACAGAACAACGGCAAGAACCCCAACGGGAGAGATGCCTTTCAGGCTCACTTATGGCACTAAGGCGGTAATCCCAGTCGAAGTGTGGGTGGCCAGCGTCAAGCGAGAAGTATTCCGCGAGAAAGACAATGACGACCAACTTCAAATCAATCTAGATTGCCTGGACGAAATAAGAGACAAGGCCTCCAGCAAGATGGTGAAGTACCAAGAGATTGTCTACGAAGCCAAGAGATTGTCTTGGAAACCTCTAAGAAAAAGCCTAAGTAATAAGATTCCGCCTAGACGGATGTGCATTACTGACGAAAGCGACAAAGAAAAGGAAAAAGCGTAAGTAATAAGATTCCGCCTAGACGGATGTGCATTACTGACGAAGGCGAAAAAGAAAAGGAAAAAGTCTATGTAATAAGATTTCGCCTAGACGGATGTACATTATCGACGAAGGCGAAAAAGAAAAGGAAAAAGCCTAAGTAATAAGATTCCGCCTAGATGGATGTACATTACTGACAAAGGCGAAAAAGATAAATAAAAAAAATAGCTCAAGTAATGAGATTCCGCCTAGACGAATGTGCATTGATGATTCAGCCAAAAGATAAGATCCAACCCTGACAGATACAAGTTGCTAATGGGTCAAAGAGGTTGACGGGTCTTGAAGCACATACAGGTACAACATATGTAATTAAATACGATGTTATAAAAGCCCAAAACACTGGGCTAAAAATTACCTTTGTTTTTACATCTAAAAGCCCGTAAACACTGGGCTAAAAATATTCTTATCAAAAAGCAAATTAAAATTGTTCTGGAATTTTAGCCTAAAACACGTCAGGCATCTAAAAAAAAGAGAGATTAAATCTTGAACAAGTAACAGGTTCAAACGTCCAGGATAGCATCGTCGTTAGTAGGGACACCAAGGGCATGAGCTTCAACGACTAGGATATCAATGGCAAGAGTGTCTCTAAGAGCGTCAGCAGTCGTTGCCTGAGCAGTCTCGTTAGCAGAAATCTCCTTGTCCACTTCCTCCATGTCCAGCGTCTCCAAATCTATTCCAGAAGGGTGCTTAATGCAGTATCTCCTCAAAAGCTCGAACCCTTTGACATACCAGTTGAAGAGCATGGAGTTGTACTCCTTAGCCTGCTGGAAACCCTCAATAGCCCTAGACGCGACGACCTTGATCTTCTCTTTGGCGGCTGTAACCTGCTCGTCCTTCTCTAAAACCAGCTGTTGCTCGACCTTAAGCTCGTTGCTTAATTTCTTGACCGCCTCCTGGCATGATGAACATCCTCCATTGAAGCTATCAAATCCTTCTTCAGCTTCGAGTTCTCCATCTCTAGGACCTTAATCCGAGAGAGCGAGGACTCAACCTTAGCCCCCTGAGCAAGGTACTCTAAGGAAAGATGAATGGTCTCCCTTAACACCTAAAAAAAAGATTAAAAAAAAGAGAGAGAAGGAAACACACGAAGGAATTTAAGCTTAGTACACCTATATATAATAAAAAAGATAACTTAGCATGAGCAGGTTACTTGGACGAGCTTATGGAGATGACGACCCATCAACTCATTTGGAGGCAAACCCGAGAACACCTTCAAGTCCTCCGCGGTCACGACCCCATAAGCCCTGTCCGTCGCCAACCTCTTGTCATCCCAAATAGTGGATGAATAAGCAGCGTCCTTCCCCCTATCAGAAGTGTGAGGCCTTTTTGAAGCAGGGTTCGAGATCTCTTCAACCAAGGTGGCAGGAGAAGCCGTCCTCGTCGTCTCGGCGCCAGAAAACAACTGGAGTAGCCAAAGCAATCGGAGTGACGGAGGAAACCTTCCCCTTGACACGGACCACATTTTTTCCAATATTGGACAGCAGTTCGTCCTTCTTAGACCGCATCTTCTCATACATACCTTTGTTAAATTTCATCGTCATTTCTGCAAAGAAGGAAACACTTATAAAAGAGCAAAGGAACTGAATACAGATATAGGGACCAAGATTGACGAATTCAATGCTTACTCTTCTTTCTTTCAATGTCAAGGCTCCGTAGAACGTAGGGGGAAGGATCGGGGCCAAGATTATAAAAAGCAAGCGTCCGCAAATCTACTAGATCGTCCCAGTTATCGATGGTCTAGGAGTACTCAATGGCCTTTTCAACACGTTTCTTATACCTGCTTTTGAGCTTAGGCCTCCTTTTAACTGCACAGGAATCAAAGAGGTTAATGACGATAACAGCGGATTCAACAAAGGTAAAAAGGACAAGAAAGGATACTGACGCACCTAAAGTCGAGGTTCCCACCGACGAAGCAATCTGGGGATATCACCCCAATCCTGGCTAGAGGGGGTCTCAAAATCGTCCCCGGATACAAAGACAAATCTGGACTTCCAGTACCTGAAGGACGAAGGTAAACCCTTGACAATCTTGGTTCTTCTCTCCCAAGGTACTAACTCATAATACCCATACTCTTTGGACACTTTCAAACAATACAAATAGACAAGCTCACTCACCTTGATCATCTCCCCGTTAGTGGCCAACCATATTTCCATACAATTGACCACTATTCTCCATGAATTGGGCATAAGTTGCCCAGGAGCAATACCCAGATAAGCTAAAAGCTCCATCAAAAATGGATGGACAGGAAGCCTAAGTCCACAAGTGAAAGCGGTCTCATAGAAGCACACTTCACCTGGAAAAAATTGGCAAGCCCTCTCCTCGTCAGTAGGCCAATGAACACGAACCCATTCCGGAAATTGAAACCTATCCCTAAACCTACCCACGGCATCAGCGTCCAACCCACACGCCTCCACGAGGGCATGAAAAGCCCTAACCTCTCTAAGGGTCGACGCGGACGTATCCCCCTCCATAGGGTCGCCACTAGACGACAACCCAGTCTCGAGATCACTAGACCTAACCTCAGACATTGACCTCTGCTCTCTCACCAAACCCTCGAACCAGTCAACTGATTGACGAAGCAACGGAAACAATTCACTCAAGACAACGCCTAAGCTGTTACCCTCGAAAATGAAATTCTCGAGGTTTGCAAAAACACCTAAGGACCCCCCTAAGCAAGCAAAAAGAAAGGAAATCGAAGGGCAAGCTATTCTAACTTCAAAATTATTGACCATGGACACCCAAGAAAGATATAGGCAAATAGGAAAGTGCTAAAGTTCCCCAACACCAAGAAAAGAAAAGAAAAGGAAGGAATAGGAAGAAGGAAAAGGAGAAGAACATACCTTAGAGAAGAAAAGCAAGAAGCCCAACACCAAGCACGCACCGACTCAAAGGAAAGTGACAGAGAAAAACCATGGGAAAAAGCGCTTAGAGAAATAACTGAAAACTTGGAGAAAATGAAAAGTAAAGTAGGAGAAGAGAAGTTTAAAAATCCAAAAAAGAAAAACCGAAAATCGGCGGGAAACCCAAGGGTCATGCAATGAGGACATAAGCTCTCTCCAACCGTATTATGCCACGTGGCCACGACTAGCATAACGCTGCCACTACGCATTCAATGCAACGCGAAATCCCAAAGCTCACCCAAAAAAAAAAAAAACCCTTTCATCTTCCACGGTCGTCAGGACACATCTTGATGACCATGGAACCCGGGGGGCAGCTGATGGGTTTCAGTACTTTAATGGTGGCTATGAAAGTGAGCTGGTTGGGTAGGCGTGGATTGGTAGTGAGTGGTTCTAAAGAAATATTTAGGCTGGCCGATATGCATAAAGGGTGCATCTACTTTTTAAGTTAGCTTATTTGTAAAGTTGTGATTTAAAACTATGTTTATGTTAGTTTTAGTCAAGAACAAAAAGTGTTGTAATTGTTTTAATTTTGTTCCTTGTATTTTGTGGGATTTTATTGTATTGGATTTAGTATTAATTTGGTGAAGAATCGAGCATGAATTAAACAATGAATGGATTTTGCGAGAAGCTCGTGAGAAGCTAACCCACATAAGAGTCACGTGAGAAGCACATGTTGGAAGCTGAAGAGTCATGCTTGTATTTTGTGAGATTTTATTGTATTGGGTTTAGTATTAAGTTGGTGAAGAATCGAGCATGAATTGAACAACCAGTGGATTTCGCGAGAAGCTCGTGAGAAGTTAACCCACATAAGAGTCACATAAGAAGCACATATTGGAAGCTGAAGAGTCATGCTAGCCTGAAGGATTTCGCAAGTGTCTCGTGGATAAGATTGTCAAAATCGGGATCCTACGTAGGATCTTTGAAGGTAGGTGGGATCGTAAATCGTAGGATCGGATCGTGAATCGAAAGATACTATATATTTTCAGATTTAAAGCAAAAAACACATTGATAGTGACTTTGTATATTGAATAATCACGTAAATTATAAATTCATCCATAAAAAAAATTAAGATTTGCATCATATGATGTAATTTGCATATCATACATCGCTAAGTCTATACTAACGAAATAAATATATTTAAGTTTTGACTTAATGTATCTAAAAAGTTCAATAAATGATTAATTAGCAACCAAATACCAAAATATTTATCAAAACATATGAAAAATATTTTCCAAGTTCTAAGTTCCAAGTTTGAAATCCAAAATAAGTTAGGAAGTGAAAACTAGCTAACTACAATATGAAATCCAAAAGCAAGATGAATATTAAGGTGAAGTGAATATTTAATTATTTCATTCTAAAGTTCTTATAACCACCATCCTAAATTCCTAATTATCATCATTCATTCATCATCTATGTAGGACATTATATATTGTATACTAGAGCTGTAGAAAACATCAAAATACAATTAAAGTGCATGCTCAAAAAAAATCAATAAATCAATATTCAAATACAAGCATAACTGATAAAATTATATATAAAAAAATATTTGAGTAATATTAGAACACAAATTAGTATATTGATCAAAAAAATTTAACAACATTATAGCTTAAAAGGCAGCAAAGCCAACATCAAATTCTTCATGTAGAAATGTTGAAGCATTCATTTATTTTGATTACAAATGAAATGGAAACTAGAAAACATTTGTTTAGGTTAACATGATTTTATAAAAATAAAATAAAAAGTCATACCATCACAACATGAAAAAAATAAAAACCCTTAAAACTTCATCAAAACAAAAAATTATCCCATAAAAAATAAAATAAAAAACCAAAAATTTTTGTTTTTGGTAGGATCGATAGGATCTCATAAGATCCTACGATCCTACCATTTTTACGATCCTAGTGCGATCCTAAACATTTTGGTGAGGCGTGATTGTAAAATCATGCGATCCTTTTACGATCCAGATCGCGATTTTGACAACCATGCTCACGGGTAAGGCATTCTTAAGAGATACTCGTGAAACATTCTTCCTGGAAGATTTTTAAGTGTGACTTTTTTACCCTTCATCGATATTATATATACGTTCATTACCCACAAATGTAAAGGAGGCCATTCAGAGAGAAAAAAAAATCTAAATAGGTTTTCTACAACATACACACCGATCTTTTAGAGAGAGAGCTATCATCCTTAGTGAGAAATCATTGTAACATTTTCTCTTCCCTCTCCCATTGTCATACCTTGAGGGAGATTTGTACCCAAATACAATTCACACATTTTTCAGAGTGTAGAGAGTATTTTAAAGCTTGGGAAATTTTGGGGATTGCCGAAAGAAGCCGGTGGGACTTGGCAGATGCAATTGGGCGTATTGCAGGATTCGAAAAGTTAGACAAGACATAGTTCCAAGAAGGCTTGTTGGAGTAGGAGCTTGGAGGACTTAGGTGCATTGGGTAGATTAGGCTTGGAGAGTCTCTTGCTATTTGTGTATTATCAACTTATTGTCTAGTGGATCGATTTACCGCTTGGTGGGCGGTAGAGAGGTTTTCACGAATTCTTCGGTTTCCTCTCGATAACACATCAGCGCATTATCTTGTGTTTGTATTTTTTTTTCCCTTACTCTTGTGTTTTACTTTTATTTTTTATTGTTATCGGTTTATTACGCCTCATTTACTCTTGTTCCGCACTTAAATAAGTTAGAGTAAAAGAAATCTAGCCGTAATCTTTTATTTTGAGGGTCTAAACAAGCTCATGTGTTTTAACACAAATCTGAGCTTTCACTATCAATCGAAGATTGCGTTTTGGCAATGGCTTTAAAAAGCAGTTTTTTTTACCATATAGTTTATTTTAGCTACCATTCAGTTTATTTTTACTATTATTCATGAGTTTCATTGAACTTTTTAGTACTATTTATTGGGTCTTATTGTACTATTTTAGCTAGCTTTTTACTCTATCTACACACTTCTATAGTACTTTCAACCAAAAGTTTTCACTTTCAATTAAACAATTTGTTTATAAACGGATGCAAAGAATAATGTCCAAAACTTATTATTCTCTCAAAATTTAAGATATCCCCAATGTTAGCATGGATTTTTTTTAAAAAATTATTAAAGAAAGCACACAACGTTAAAACACAGTTAATGCATCTTTTCTGATAACAACATCTAAACCGGACCTATAAAAAAAAACATCTAAGTTTGATGCGGCGGTATTCCAGTCTTTAAACTTGGCTAGGTTAGGTGTTATAGTGCGTGACAATTGTGGTGCAGCTATTGGAGCGCTCTCCATGTCCACTTCTCTTGGTTGGTCTGTGGCTGATTGGAAGCTTTAGGCTGTCAACGGGCTGTCCAGTTTGCTTTAGAGCTTGGTCTTTCTCGTGTGGTTATTGAAGGGGATTCCGCCATAGTCATTGATGCTCTTCAGCATGGGACGAGCGAGCTCACTAGCTATGGGAACATTTTAGATGATATTCATGTTCAAGCCTCTGCATTTCAGTGTATTGCTTTTAATTATGTTAGTCGTGTGTAATTCTGTAGCTGATGCGTTAGCAAAGAAAGCTAGTTCTAGTGTGGGGCTTCAGGTGTGGTTGGAAGACCTACCAGCTGACATTGCTCCCTTTGTTTTTCGTGATATTCATTGATTTAGTTTTTGAATAAATTCCCAGACCAGTGGTCTGGTTTCTCAAAAAAAAAAAAACAAAAACAAAAACATTTTGCAAATACCACTTTCCTTAAATATGGACTGCCATATTTGCCTCTCTAGGCACTCAATGAACCAATTATTCATCAATGTTTGCATGTTTAAGCCACACCAGCTAGATCAGAGGCGGTGCTAGGGGGGTTGGGGGGGGGGGGGGGGTGCAGTTGCCCCCTTGGCTCCTTTAAAAAAAAAAAAAAAATCGTTGAAATAGGTATATTATGAACTATTCTTTGGTACTTTGCCCAGACCAAAAAAAAAAAAAAAAATAGACTCACTTTAATACATGTACAGACCCTTAACACCAAGAAAGTACGGAAAAAAAAAAAATCTTCTCCCACGTACCAAATCATATCACTTTTTCACAAAATTTACTATTCCTATTAGTTTTATCTCACCACGACGTCTTCACCCATTTCATTGTTCCTTTTTTTCTCAATTATTATTTTTAGTTTACTATTCACAATACTTTTCTTGTGGAGTAATGCTATAAAAACTACAAATTTTATAAATTGACATATTATCAATCATTAAAAAATTCATTCAAACATTAATCTAGTATATTGTTTTAGCATTATACATTCTTGTCACATCAGTTTGTGAGCTTTTTACAGTAGAATTTATAGTCATTTTAGCTTTGAGAAATTCTATGTCCACAACATTTTAACGACACTTTACAACAAATCTTAAATAACAGGTTGTTACTGATTGTTATTGGTGAGCAAAAAATTAATTTCAGTGGTAGGTTAAAATTTGAATCAGTTTCAACTTACCACTTATGATTTGTTGTGAAAGTATTGTGAAAATCTTGTTTATCACTTTTTTTTTTCCATGACAATTCAATTAGTGGTCCTCATAAGTAACACATAATTATTAGGAGAAAAAACTTAATGTCTTTTTAATACTATTTTAATCTTGCCCCCCTCAACTAAAATCCTGACTCTGTCGCTGAGCTAGATCCATTATATCAAGCACAAAAAGGGGAGTACACGATAATGGACATGTGTGATATAGATCATTTGTTACTCACTTGGGCAGTATGCATGCTTACATGCGTGCATTTGTATATTTTTGAGGTCAGACTCATCACGTTTAAGACCTTAGTAGTTAGTACTATGAGGAGTCTAATTATTATAGTTTAAATTTTTATGAGTAAATATTAACGAAAACAATATAATCTTAATAAAATCTTTTTGTTCATAAATGGAAATCCAATTTTGATAAAATAAATCACAAATCACCTTATTCACATGAAAAAAAAGCCCTTAATAGATAAATAAATGTAATATGGTACTTTTTGTGGACTTTTTTACTTTAAAATATTACTTAATAATTAGCATTCAAATCAACACACACACACATATATATATATATATATATTCTCTCAAGTATTGTATATAGATGTACTTAATGTGTATATGGGTGTATCATACATATTAATTTTTCCCCTCTCAAGTCAAATCATGACTCTGCCACTACCTTTAGTATTGGGCCACGATCTTCCGCTCCAAGTTCTTATAAGGTATGCTATGAGCTCCATATGAAAGGCCCACTATAATTCAAAGACACTACTTGACAATTTGTTCTTATCAAAACTCTTTCTATATTAAGTCTTGTAAGGTTGAGTTTTGTGTCCTGAGCCCAAGAAGTGACTGAATTAGGGCCCAAAGAGCCCAATACAATGAATTTGTAGAGAGTGTGCAAAACTAGGCTCCAATAGATTGAGCAATGCACACAATGGATTCAGGGTAGTAAGAAAGCAAAGAAAATTAAGGTAAAGTCCGAAGAGAGTAGTTCTTGAATATATTTCTTCAGACTTGGTTATAATTTCAGTTCTTGGTTGTTACAGTTTTTTCTTCCACCATTTTCAGATGATCTCCTCCTTGGAGAATCTCTTACATTATATAGCCTCTTTCAACTTATCTTGGCCTTTCACCTTTTGATCATGTATGACGCTCTTCGAGTGCTTGTTCCATCAGATGCCTTTCGAGTGCTTGTTCCATCAGATGCCTTTCGAGTGCTTGTTCCATCAAACGCCCTTCCTAGATCTTTTGTGAGTTACGACAACCAAAACAACACTGTACAGGGGCCTTCTCCACATAAATGCAGCCAGGGGGTTTGGTGAAGTGCATTAAATGTTGTGGCAACTATCATCCCTCTAGTTATGTCAGGGCTAACCCCTATCTTTGAAGTTTTTCCTCTACGGTGAGGCCTCCTCTGGTGATGTGCCATCAACGTGGCCATGACTCGCCTCCCTGGCCTTGCCGTCCGAGAATATGGCCTTCTCAAAGCCGCGCCGGCCTCCTCGGCATCAGGTATGACACGTGGCACTATTACTATACTAAATTTATGTATCCCACAAGTCTAAATTTGGTAAGGATGGAGTGTAAAATTCATATTTTACACATTCTAATAAGAGATTGACACATTAATTTTTTACTTAAAACTTAATACATTTTACCACACATAATAATATCTTAATAAACTCATAGTTGACTTGGATTTTCAAATTGGTAATAGAATTAATTGGGTTTTCACTACAAAAAAAAAAAAAAAAAAAAAAAAAAAAAAAGGGCTTTAGTTGTTTTTAAAAAAACACAATAGCTGCGTTTGAAAAACGCGGCTTTTACTATGCGACAATAGCCTCCTGCAGGGACCTATAGCTGCATGTTTTTACCCCCTGAAAATTGAGACCTATAGCTGCATTTTGTAAAAAACGCAGCTATAGACCCGCTTTAGGCTGCGTTTAAAACGCAGCTAAAGCCTCCTACTGCTGCATTTTTAAAACGTGGCTGTAGGTTTTTTTTCAATTATTTTAAATTCTGGGTTTTTTTTCCCCCAAAAAATTCAAAATTCAAACTCAAAAAATTCAAAATCAAACACAAATCCAAAAAATTCAAAATCAAACACAACATACTCGCAATACAAACACACCCAGAAAATTCAAAATCAAGCACAACATACTGACAATACAAACACAACGTGCTCCAAAATATAAGAACACAATCTCATGAATCTCCTCTCATTCAAGAAAACCAACCCAAATTTGAAACCAATCCATTCAAGGAACACAAAAGCACAAGCTCAAAAACACAAA
Source organism: Castanea mollissima (assembly GCA_014183005.1). NCBI lineage: Eukaryota > Viridiplantae > Streptophyta > Magnoliopsida > Fagales > Fagaceae > Castanea > Castanea mollissima. The sequence goes on along the minus strand of JACAVU010000002.1, from coordinate 16,814,665 downwards.
AGAACAAGCTCAAGAACACAACCCATTTAAGCATAAGCACAATATTAGAAACACAATAGAACAAATTCAAGCACAGATCCAAAAAATTCAAAATCAAAACTCAAATCCAAATCAAGACAAACACAAATATTGCTAGAATAGCCACTCCATTCGAAATTTTCGGCATTTCCTCCATTTTCTTGCCAACTAAACATAAATAACAACAAAAAAAAAAAACTAGATCTATAGACAAATCAATGTGCTTGTGATGAAGAAAAAAAGAAAGAAAGAAAAAAGTAGATGCAAAGAAACAAAGAAGAAGAGAAGAAAAAAAAAAAAAAAAAAAAAAAAAAAAAAAAAAAAAAAGGAAGAAGAACTTGGTGGCGTGACTTGCAGAAGAAAGGAGCAAAAAAAGAAAAAAAGATGATGAAAGTGGGGTAGGTGGGAAAGTGGGGATGTAGGTGGGAAGGGGGGAAAAGAAAGAAATAGTTTTTTTTTTTTTGTGTGTTACCGATGGCCACGTGTTATAAAAATGCAGCTATAGGTCCCCCTTAAAAAAAATTCGTCTGTACCTATAGCTGCATTTTTTGAACGCGTCTATAGAATTAACCTATAGATCAACTATAGCCGCATTTTTGTAAACGCGGCTAAAAAACGCAGCTATAGCCTGCTTTTTTGTAGTAATTTACATCAAATCCTTATAGAATTAATCTGTTTTTTTTTTAAGAGGCCTAGCTAATCAATTATTTTTAAGGAGGGTTACCTAGTAATGAACATATTTTAAAATTTTCTAAAGCATGGTATTGTCTAGTTGTATCGGCAGAAAACTACCATGTATTCGATACATTTATCAACCCTCATACGTGAGAATAGGTCCGACAAGTAGGAGAGTAGAATAGTTGATACATATACTAGATACATTTAATATCACCTCCCGTCCCAGAAGCTTCATCCCAGTATGAGATACCTAATCCATTCCACCTTACATTACGTGTGGGAATTTTATTAGTGGAAGTCTAATCATTGAAAATTGAGTGTGACAAGACTAGTGCGGGTTAAAGACAAACTTTTTTGAATTTTTCTCACCAAAGATTTTTCTATGGACACACTGCAGGTTACTAATTGGATATCACTTATTACTGAAAATTGAAAATACAGTAGTAAAATAATTTTTAAATGTGTGAATAGTATCATGAGACCTAATTTTAATGAGAATTTTACTGAATTCCGTACTTGTGGATCCCATAAATAGTGCACAGAACCCCTTGTTTAAAGGCCAGACGTAGACGTTAACAATCCAAACTCACACAGCATACACAAAATTTATATTTATTAATATATTTTTTGCTAAACTTATATTTATTAATATATGATTAGATTTCATTACTTACCACTAATTATTATGAAAAAAAAAAACATAAAAATTATTACAGTACAACTCGAGGTTAAGATTTAGGAAAAAGGAAAATATCTAATCTATATATATAAAACCGAAGCCTCTGCTGGCATCACAATTTTCCACGTCAGCATCATTTTTAAAAAAATCTGATTTTTTTTCTCTAAAACCCAATAATACAAAAAAAAATTCTCCTCCCTCAAACCCGATTCTTTGCCATCTTCAAGCCGACTCCAAGTTTCTGAAAAAACCTAAAAAAACACACTGTAAAACCTTAACTACCTCCTTCTTTCTCTCTCACTCCAATCTCTATCTATCTCTATCTCCAATGAAACCAGAAAACTTATAAATCAACCTATTGAAGAGTGAAAAAAAGTTTGTTGAGCTGTGATCCTTGAACAAATAACATTCTTGGATGACAAAGTAGTCTTATTATTCAATTGGTGATAAGGATATATATTTCTCTCATAAAAATTTATCTGCAGTTTTTGTCCATGCTTTGTGCATAAAGTCTATAATTTGCTACTAATATGGTATTTTTGTCCATACCAATTTATATATCTTCTTTGCCGCAACACAATGTTATCTTTACAACTTCTTCTCTTCAAAATTTATGAGGGTTCTACTATATCCAAAACATCTTAGATGAAGGTGGCTCATGCATGGCCTAAGAAGTAGGGACATGTCTAATTCTATCGTTCTATTGCTACACAATTTATTTATTTGATTTTAACCAAATTTTAGCAACGTGTTTTTGTATATATAAAATAAAAAAATAAAAAACACTGTATTTTACCACTATGCACCTTCTGTTATACATTTTTCTCTTTTGAGTATGTGGAAGAAGATTGCGATGACCATTAAGTATCTCTTGAGATGGATTTTCTAGACTAACAGTGGTGTCCATCGGTTGCAATAAGGTCATATCCTCATGCCCAATTCTTTTGTTGTATGTATTGAATATAAATTGGATTTTTTGGCTTAAGTGTATATTAGATTTAGGGATTAGGTTTGCACGACATAATTAGGGGAATGATCAATTCAATTTTACTTTGAATTAAATTACATAATTTTTTCGTTCTTTGCTTTCTTCTTCTTTTTTTTTTTTTTTTTTTTTTTTTTTTTTTTATCTTTCATCCTAATATGTCAATAAGTTTTTAATTTCTAGATTACATTATTCTAATTTTTTTAAGTTCCTCTATTTTAGCACCTGTACACCAATCAAGTTCTAGTTCTTGGCTATATCTGTTAGGTACAAAAGGCCTACAAGGGTAACTGTGTACGTGTATTGGAATAATAGAATAAATGAACTGACATAAACTATTTGATGATGGCCCATGGTCACTAAGCTGCATCTTGCTGTTCAATGTGTCATTAAGTCATGTATAACTCTTAGAATTGCTTCAAATGAGCAATAATTTGCTTTGTTGGTAGATTAAGAAATACGTGACAAGATCACTATATACACACACACCTACCATGGTTGACTAGCTCAAATCCTAATGAAATTTGTATATTCCTTTTTGTGTGAGTTATTTCTTAAAATCCAAAGAAAAAAGGTCCATTTAAGGGTCCGTTGTTTTGGCTTCAAACCACTTTCAGAAATGCTTTTTCGTAAAAGTGTGTGTTTGGTTGTTACCTAAAAATGGGTCAAACTGAAAATATTTTCAGGTTCACTGTAAAATAAGGCTCCTAAGGCATAAAACCATTTATGTTGTTATTTTCACTTCAAACAATTTTGGGCTCATAGACGCACAAGGAGAGAGAGAGCGAGAGAGAGAGAGAGAGAGAAGAGAGAGAGAGAGAGAGGAGAGAGAGAGAGGAGAGAGAGAGAGAGAGGAGAGAGAGAGAGAGAGCGAGAGAGAGAAGGGAGAGTAGAGAGAGTAGAGAGAGTTAAGGAGATCGCACCCCAACCCCAGACGTGTCGGCGAGATCGCACCCCAGCATCGGCGCTACCTTCGCAATCGAGTGATCACGTCGCCTTCGGATCACGCTGGTGCTGGGTTTTCGCGATCGCGCCGATGCTAGATTTTCACGATTGTGTCGCAATCGCGATCTTGCCTCTCTCTCTTCCTTCTTCTCTCCCGGATTTTATGATTTTTTTTGGATTTTGTTTCTTTTGTGTTTCTCTGTTGAGAAATGATGTTACATATTTGTTTAGGAGATGAGAAAATGTGAGCAACAAGTAGAAAATGTATTTTTTATAATATTTTCAAGATCACAACCAAATACCTGAAAAAATTTTCTAAAGTATTTTTTAAAATGCCACCAAACACCTAAAAATATTTTCTTTTCCTGAAATTATTTTACACTTAGAAAATATTTTACACCCAACCAAACGCAACCTAAGTTAATTTCTCTCAACCCAACAAAAAATGCATTTATTTCATTAAAAAAAATATTTAACAATTCTAAGAACTTTCCCGTGCATCGCACTAATACCACAAATTATCATTCAACTTTTTGCCACAACTCTGATACAGTCCAAGTTGGGGCCGCGGCCTGAATGCCTGACAGCGTTGTGGCAAATCGTATACCCACTGTGCACTTCTTTTACCTCTCTCCTCTATCCATCTTTTATCTTCACATCAGCCTAACAAATCATAATTGTATTCCAAATTCATTTGTTAATAGCAATCGGAATATGAAAAAATATAATTTATATTACATTTGCTCCGTTTTGTTGTTGGTCTTGTTGCTGAAACAACATCCATCAAAAGCCCAACAAGCTATTACTTGAATAACAACTGCAACGAAGACCTAGACATCGCGAATCCCATAGATGCAACGGCGAAACCAGTTGCCAATCCTACCTCACGTTCCGATTCAATGCTTCTTACTATTCTGCAGCGACCATCGGCTCCTTATTGGGCGTCGATGCCTCCGTCATCGCCGAAATCAACGACATCACAAAATTCCAGCCCATCCCCACCGAGCCCAAAAACAGAATTCCGATCATCATCCCTGTCAGCTGTTCATGCTCGGGTCAGTACTACCAGCAAAGAAGCTACTACAGGGTGCAGAGCGAATCCGAAACCTATTTCACTATTGCCAAAATTTACCAGGGTCTCACCACTTGCCGGGCCATGATGCATCAGAATCCTTATTTAAATAATTCTCTGCCGATGGACGCGATTTTAAATGTCTCACTCAGGTGCGCTTGTCCCACGCCCAACCAGACGGCAAGTGGCTTCAAGTACTTGCTCACATATACAATTATCAATGGGGATAATCTCTCTGCAATTGCTGGTTCATTCGGTGCGGACATCCAGAGCATACTTGATGCAAACAAGTTGTCCGAGGATAACATAAATGCATTCACACCATTCTTATCCCACTAAAGAGGCCGATCAATAATGTTATCGTGAATTTAGGTAACTATTCTTGCCAAACCCAACTCCCCATTCTCCTATAAATATCCTATGAAGATTTTAATCTAATATTATTAATTTTTTTTCATCTGTATTTTTAATTTAAATATGAAATTGAATAATTATGATAATTACTATGGCAAATTATAACTTACCTGTGATTTGACTTAAATTTAAATTAGCTATTTGTGGTTTAAAATTTGACATTTTACCCACTTGCGGTTTAAAGGGGAATTTAAGTTGAATGTGACTTGAAATCTCATGATACAAGTGTTCCATTGAATTCTATTTTATCTTGTATTTTTATGTTTAGAAGAGAAACATAAAAGTGAAGCAAAATCACATATTTGACCATATTTTTAATAGATGTAGGATAAGTAAATTTAATTGAACTAATATCAGGTAGGTAAAATATCAAATTTCAAACCACATGTGGATAGCTTAAATTTCAATCAAATCACATGCGGGTAAGTTGTAATTTCTCATAATTATTATTAGACATTTATTATAATTATGATTATATATTTTATCATTAGATATTTATTATGATTTTTTTGTTATTAGACTATATATTTTCAATTATTTAAACAAATTAATATGCCGAGTAAAATTATAAGGCCTCAAAAACTATAATTAGATGGTATAATATTATGAGATAAACAAAAGTTACTTACGTTTTATATATATTATAAATTATTCAGAACATACTTGGTCAACTTTCACAGGTTAGTCCTAGAGTTACACTTGCTCTCGCTTACTAAAAATTCTTGTTGCAATTTTTCATTCTTGAATCACCCACCTAAAAAGTATCTAAATAAGAGTTTCAATTATTAAAGTTACGTGTTGTATAAATTGTGGATAAAGAGTCCTTGCTTAAAAAATTTATAAAAACAAAGAAAAAAGTCTTAAAAGATTTGAAGCCCCCTATATGTGAAGGAAGAGAAAATGAGTTTTATCAATCTTATTATTTTGTTTTCTAAAGCACAAGTAGTCCCGGCATCTTAAAGCATAGTAACTGATAAGAAAATGCTATTACTAGTAGAACATTAAAAAATTGGTTGTCCAAAATTCCAGATGCAGATAATTCAAAAAAAAGGTGGGCAAACAGGTGGTGGATATGGCTCATCATCGTGACAGTTGGGGGAATTATTATTTCTTCTTGTGCTTCTTTTACCATTCAAAATGGAAAAAAACAAAAAGCTGAAGGTAATCGATGCTCCTGCTACATATTTATTTTATGTAAATAGCAACATATTTTAAGTTACATTTTGCTTTCATGTTATTAGGGGAGAGAAAAAAGAAACAAAATATTCTCGTAATGGAACTTGGAGGTAATACAATAACTTGCAATGTACATGACAAAGTGAAGAAACAAGGCAAAGATGGGCAAGATGGATTGCAAACATTCAGCTTCAAAAGCATTTATGATGCTACAAGTAATTCTCAACTGAAAATAAATTAGGAGAGGGTGGTTTTGGACCATTTTATTAGGTTAGTTATTCACACCTTTCTGTCTCATAATTTTTTTTTTTTTTTTATAGAGTTTCAATATATAACGTTTGCTAAAGTTCTTAAGAAATGGGAACTAGACTCATATAGCAAAAACTTGAGAAGAAAGTGAAGAAAATTTCCCCTTTTTGCTACTGGACCCGTATGTATAGATGGGGAGAGAGCTTGAGCTTTTTAGCTCTTTCTAGTTGTATGTGAGAAATAAGAGCAAAAGGAGGTAGGAATTTTGGTTTGTTTGGCCAGCTAGGGAAGTTTCTAACTTGAATTTGTGGCGTGCTTCATGTCTCACTTGCATGGTAAAGAGAACAAGTGTCCTCTCAAAGATTGGGCAAAGTGTCTTAAGCATATTGGTTCATGTGTCTGAGAAGTTACTAAAATACCCTTCCCTTAAGTAGCTAATTACAAGACTAACTATATATATGGTAACTTAACCACTTAATATGGTGGCATATATTGCTTGTACATACATAGTATATAACCATAATACAATTAGCCATTCACTTATATATATATAAAGTATCAAACTTAGTTGAATGATCCATAGTTAGTAAGATTTAACCTCCATTACAAACCATTAAAGGTTCCTAGTTTAACTTAAGTTCCTAATTGGTGCAGGGCACCACACATACAATATACACAACTAAAAGTAAAATTTTATGTAAATAAAAAATCGATAATAAAAAAGACATTGTGTGTCAAAAAAAAAAAGTCAATGAGGTAATAGATCTGATACTAATAACATTTATTTGATAATTGCTAGTCAAGTTGGCAAGTAATATATTAAAATTTAATATATTGTTTTTTTTTTTTTTTTGATGGGAAAAATTTAATATATTGTTAATATACCAAGATATATTGAAAATGAGTCAATAAAAAATTTAAGTTTAAAAGCTTATGATAAGGGAATGATGAAACGGTCAGGTTAGTTTGGGTAGTAGTCAGAAACTAATCAGATCAAATGGGTTACAATTTCTAATATTTTCTATTACACTTTACAACTACGCTATTTTTTCGTTCAGGTTGGATGGGTTATTGAATCCTGGTCGAATTTAATTTGTCAGATCTATCCACAACCTTAAATTAACTATTCCATCTCTTTATTTTTTGTTAGGTTCAACATTTAAACTTAAGACCTAATCAAGACTAGCTAATACAATTTGACCAATTAATTTGCACTGAGCCGCATCGATCCAAGTGCTAGATAGAATTTTGATAGAAAATTAAATAATGTAAGTGGAGATTGATAAAGGTAACGTGAGTTAAATATGACTAACACTATATTTTCAGGGTAAATTACTGATGGGAAAGAAATAGCAATCAAGAGACTCGATCTGGAGAAGTTCTAGACAAGGATTGCTAGAGTTCAAGAATGAAGCTATTCTCATTGCCAAACTCCAACAAATTAATCTTGTCCGACTTTTAGGATTTTGTATTCAAGAAGAAGAAAATATACTAATATATGAGTACATGCCCAACAAAAGTTTAGATTTCTTCCTCTTGGTAGGACATATGTTCATTACTATGAAAATTTGCTTATATGTTGATATTTTGTTTTCTTTTACTCTAAGTCAATAATATACTTATCATATTCTGCTATTATTTTCTAATATGAGTCAGATTCTACTAAAAAGTATTTATTAAATTGGAAAAAAACGCTTCACATCATTGAAGGCATTTGCTCAAGGACTGTTTATCTCCACAAATATTCAAGGCTAACAATATTTCACCGGGATTTAAAAGCAAGCAACATTTTGCTTGATAAGGAGATGAATCTGAAAATATTGATTTTGGCTTGGCAAAAATATTTGGGTGAAAGGATAAGAAGAAAACACAAATAGGGTTGTTGGAACATAGCAAGTGCATTTCCTTTAAAGCATGCATAATTGAATTCTATTTTTGTGTGTGTGTGAGTGAATATATGTGCTTGTTCATACACTAAATTTTATTGTCAATTATTGTTTCAGTGGTTATATGTCTCTAGAGTACGCAATGAATGGTGTTGTTTCAATAAAAATTAATGTATTCAGCTTGGAGTTCTACTATTAGAAATAATCAGTGGCAAGAAAAACAATAGTCAATATCACTCTGAGTATCCACTCAACCTTATAGGATATGTAAGTTTCCCTCTTGAGCTTCTTATCATGTGCATGGAATATTGAACTTAATAGCTAACATTAATGAATAATTGGGCTTGTATCAGGCACAGCAGTTATGGAATAAAGGTAAAGGTGTAGAGTTACAGACCTAGCAGTACTAGATGAGTCATGCCTTCCATCTGAAGTATTGAGATGCATTCATGTTGGTCTCTTACGCGTACAAGATCAGGCAACAGATAGACCCACTATGGTAGATATTGTTTCTTTTCTTGCAAATGAAACTATTCAACTATCTACTCCAAAACAACCCGCAATTTTTATCAATACAATCACAAAAGAGTTAGACGCTTCAGAAAATAAGTCAAAAAATTATTCAATAAATAATGTCACAATTTCAAACATGGATGCCAGATAAATACTAAAATACTAGAGTTATGTATGAAAATCTAGTATGAATATACATGCCTTTGTGTTAGGGGCTATACTTGATTATGACTTTACTAGCTTGTATGGATTGGTTTAATGATTTATTACAAATTTTAATTAGGGTTATGTACTTACCTACCTATATCTGATTATGTTTATCTTTAATTCTTATTGCTAAAAGTAATGAAAATAATTAATAATGCTTGTGTGTGTCAACTAGATTTTGTTTTTTTGTTTTTTTTTTTTTTTTGAGAAACTACTAGATTAAATTGATTACGATATATATCACTACTGTATCTTATTTTGTAGTAATAATTGTTGAGTCCAAAAGCTTTTTCTCTTCCACAAGGGGAATTTGGACAGGGTGACCCACAGAGGAATAACAAGAAGAAAAGGGAACCTTGTTTAATCTTCTTTTTTATTTTAGATTATAACCTCATATTTTATCAAGCTAATATGAAAAAATAACAGCAAACTTTGCAAGGTGCCATAGATACATGAAAAGGTCTCAGGTCAATAGCTTAATAGGAAGAAAACTACAATTCCTTCGCTAAGAATACTAAGGTTAATAAGAAGAGCAATATAAAACCTTTTGAGGGTTCCCAAGTTAAAGGTCATGATAAATACGAGAGGTTGCCTTCTTTTGTTGGGAGGTCCAAACAAGATGCTTTTAGGACAATTGAAGACCGTTTCTTATTGAAGCAGTCAGAATCCATCTCAATGTACACTATGACTCTATGAGCTGATCAAGAATTCTCATTGCACTTTGTAATGATTTAATATCTAATATGATTAGCAATTTTGGTACAGGTGCGAAAATAATGTATAAAAGCATCATTGGATTTATGAGGTTCATTTTGGAAAACCCCAAAATAATGAATAACAGTTTTATGACAAGATGGTCCTTGCTCTCAAGACATTGAAACAAGCTATTCCGGATTGTTGGACTGGTATTCTATGGGCTCAGCCCATTACACTAGATAACTTCAGGAATGTGGAACGAATGAATGATAGTGGCTATTACTCCAAGCTCACATTTTGTTTTTTTAGGAAGAAAGCTTTCAAGGTTGATTGAACAAGTACGCCAAATACAAACTATGTTCTTTTTTCTTTTTTGGGTAGGAATACAAACTATATTCTTTAAATGTCTAACATATTCACCTAAATATCTTTCTTCTTCTTTTTTTAATCTTATTCATGTGGAATATTATTTTCTATTTTCTTATTTGTAAATCTCAAGATACATAAAAATATATTTTTAAAATAAATAAAAAACTGCAAAGTTATATATATACTATTTAAGAAACTTATCCTATTTAGAATAGACTATATTCAAGCTTTCAATTTTTTTTTTTTTTTTTTTTTGAGGAAGAAAGCTTTCAAGGTTAATTGAACAAGTACTCCAAATACAAACTCTAATCTCCTTTTTCTTTTGTAGAAATACAAACTATATTCTTTAAAAGTCTAACATATTCACCTAAATATCTTTTTCTTTTTTTCCTTATTTTCATGTGGAATATTATTTTCTATTTTCTTATTTGTAAATCTCAAAGAAGATATATAAAATATATTTTAAAAAAACTACAAAGTTATCTATACTACTATTTAAGAAACTTCTCCAATTTGAAATAGACAATTATGTGGTTAAAAAATAATCCAACACCCTAAGTTAAAGCAAGGACTATACTTGAGGACAATTAGGTAAAAACTTCGACTTTTAACTCAAAGACCATTTTACACTTTAATCTTATAATGGCTTGATATGATGAAGATTTTGAAGTTAGATCAATCATGGAATTTTTCACCCTTGTAAAATGACTATTTTACACTTTTGAGAGTTGTGTGGCTTAAAATAAATGGTTTTGATTGTTTGCAAAATTGGGTGTCTGCATATGCCCCAGTGGTAGATTTTATGAAATTGAACACCAATGCTACAAGAAAACACCATATTTCATGACCAAATCAAACACATTATTCATAGAGATATGATGTGGAAATCTTCACATAGGAAAGCTCCGAACTCCATTTTGGGCTTGACTGATGCGAATGGTGTTTGGTAGGAAGATCCACGGATTATTGAGAGTTGGCTACTGATTATTTTACCGCATTGTTCACAACCTCAAATCCTTCAAACTGTGAAGAGTTAAATGCAGCTATTGAATCAGTTATTTCTGAATCAATGAATTATTTGTTGACAAGGGAATTTCAACCTTCGGAAGTGGCCCAATCTTTGAAACAAATGCACCCAACGACGTCTCCTGACCCTGATGGTATGCCTCCGCTCTTTTATCAAACCTTTTGGCCTTTAGTTGGTGATTGTGTTACTAAATTAGTGCTGGATTTTCTTAACTTGGGTATTGCCCCTCCTAATTTCAATGAGACACATATTATTCTCATTCCAAATACTAAAAGCCCAAGCCATATGATTGATTATAGACTCATTAGTCCATGTAATGTGGTGTATAAACTAGCTTTTAAAACTTTGACCAATCGTATGAAGTCTGTGTTATCTAGCATTGTCAGTGAGAATCAAAGTGCCTTTACCAATGGTCATTTTGTTACACATAATGTGTTGGTGGCCTTTGAAACTATGCACCATATTAGTCAGAAGCGGAGTAGAAAGGTGGGTGACAAGGCTCAAAAGCTTAACATGAGTAAAGCTTATGATAGGGTTGAATGGGCATGTTTGGAAAACTCTCTTTTTTTTTTTTTTTTTTTTTTAGAAGGAGTTTGGAAAACATTATGAAACAATTAGGTTTTCATAGGAAGCTAGTGGATACTATTTTGTCATGTGTATCATTTGTTGTTTATAGGGGTGTGCAACCAACCTGCCAAACCGACCCAATCCAACCCAACCCGCAAAGTTGGGTCGGTTTTTAGGGCTTGGTGGGTTGGGTTGGGTTGGTTTACAAAATTTTTTTGATAGTGGGTTGGGTTGGGTTGGGTTGGGTCATAAAATTCCAAACCTACCAAACCCAACTTGACCCACCCATATATTTAATATATATATATATATATATATATATATATTATATATATATATATATTTAAAATATATTTTATAATTAATATATTTTTTAAATAACTAACTCTTCCTAACCAATATAAAAAGCCAACCAGTTCACACAAATCCTAATCAATTATTATTGTTGTTTAGTCATTAGTGTTATTTGCCTTTAAAGAGTTACATTGATACTAATGTTTTTTTTTTTAATATATTTATATTTTTTTTTCTACTCCATTTAATAATAATAATAATAATATAATAATAATAATAATAATAATAATAATAAATTTGTTCAACCCATGGACCCAACCCAACCCATGTGGTTTGTTGGACTTATGTAATAGATTGGATTGGGTTGAATCTTTTTTTGACCCACTATGGTGGGTTGGGTCAAAAAATTCTCTTAACTCGACCCATGCACACCCCTAGCTGTTTATTCTGTTTGCATTAACAAGAAACCTTGTGGCCGTATTATCCCATCTCGGGATCAACGCCAAGGGATCCTCTATCTCCCTCTTTGTTTTTGTTTTGTGCATTGGGGCTTTCAGCTTTGCTTCATCGTGCTTCAAAAAGGGGTTCAATTACCGGTATTTCAGTTAGTCGCCATGCCCTTCGAATTACTCACTTATTCTTTGCGAATGATAGCCTAATTTTCTATCAAGCAACTTTGGAGGAATGTACAGAGTTAGATCGCATTTTTTCCTTGTACGAATCTATCTCTAGCCAACAATTGAACAGGAATAAAACAACGCTTTTCTTCAACAAAAATACTCCTCAAGCCATTTAGAAGGAAATCAAATGTCGCTTTGGTGCACAAGTCATTCGCCAACATGAGAAATATCTAGGCCTGCCTTCCCTTGCAAGGTTGAACAAACGAAACACTTTCATCCAACTCGAGGAAAAATTGGGTAATAAGCTCTCAAGGTGGAAGGAAAAACTTTTATCGAATGCTGGGAAAGAGGTTCTCATTAAATCAATTCCCCAAGCCATCTCGGCTTATTTTATGAGTTGTTTTAAAATTCCAGACTCGATTTCTGATGACTTAGCAGGCATGGTGAGAAGTTTTTGGTGGGAAAAAAACAATGGGGGGAACAAGATTGCTCGGCTGAGTTGGGAGAAAATGTGTCACCCAAAGGTGGAAGGGAGAATGGGTTTTTGGGATTTGAAGGCTTTTAACATTGCTTTATTAGCCAAATAAGGGTGGCATCTTCAAACTTGCCCAAATTCTCTGTTTCATCGTGCTTTTAAGGCTAAGTATTTTCCCAACCATGATTTTATCGATCCTAGTTTGAGGGTGTTCCATCCTTTGCATGAAGGAGTACTATGTCTTCTCAACCAATGGTAAAGGCTGGATGACAATGGCTCATTGGCAATGAAGAGAATGCTAGTGTTTGGGGTGACAAGTGGCTTCCTACCCCTTCTAACTCCAATTCGAGTTTTACACCCTCAGTCTCCTGTTTCGGAGTTGATTGATCATTAGAATGGGGCATGGAACTCGGTGTTGGTTCGGCAAGTTTTCTTTAAGCATGAAGCTGAACAATCCTAGAAATTCCTCTCAGCCCGTCCCTTCCTCCTGATACTCGGTTTTGGGCATTTACTTCATAAGGGCGTTTCTCTGTTGCTAGTGCGTATTAGGTAGCACTCAATGCTAAGGTAAAGGCACAAAATAATGGGAGTAGTGGAGAGAATTCAGATCCTCGGCAGATGCACTCTTTGTGGAAATTCGTTTGGAAGCTTAAGGTTCCAAATAAAATCCGCTCCTTCATATGGCGAGCTTGCAAAGATATTTTACCGATGAAGTCCAATTTGATGCATCGATATATTATCAAGGAGAACATTTGCGAAGCTTGGGCTGGAGGTGGAAGATTCCGGGCACTGATTTTGGTGCTGTCTAAAAGCTCAGGAAGTCTGGAAGTTTTGGGTCTATTTGGGTATGTGTTAAGGTGGGACGAATCGAATCTTTCATGGATCTATTTTGGTTGCTGAAGTTTTCTCAAAACCTGGATGCAAAGAAGTTGGCACTTTTTGCCACGCTAGCTTGGTGTCTTTAGACTTCTTGAAATCTAGTGAAGGTGGGGTGTTTTCGCAAGTCAGCTGTGCATATTTTTCAGTGGCTCAATCTTATTTGGAGGATTTTCAGCTAGCAAACTATTCTCTTACCCAGCCATGGATTTTAACAGAAGTGTATTGGTCGCCTCCTAAACCTCCTTGGTACAAGGTTAATATGGATGGCACTATCTTCTCGACTTTCAAATCTATTGGTTTGGGTATTGTGGTTCGAGGCCAGTGGGGCAATGTGGTGGCGACAATGAGTAAGCTTGTGGCAACTTCGTTGGGTCCACTAGAGATGGAGGTGAAGGCTATGGAAGAGGCAATCCTGTTTGCCAGAGACACGGGATTTTCTTAAGTCCTCTCTAAGACTGATTCACTCACGGTTATTCATTCCCTAAATGGTGTTATTGCCCTGCCTGCCAGTATAGTTAACATTATTTCTGGTTTTCTTCATCTCCTTGGCTTTTTTAGACGGGTGCAATTTGCTTATGTCCCTTGTTTAGGTAATAAGGCAGCTCATAGCTAGGATGCATGGACGTGGCACCGGAGGTGCCGCACCCGCATCCGACCCGGCGGGACTCGCCGACGCACAAGGTACGCCGCTGCTCGAGCGTCGGTGCGGCGTTCTGCCGCGTCGGCCACGTGACATCGGTTTTTTCCCGCCGACTCACGCTGACGCGGCGTAGACTCGGCGCGATTTGCGCTGACTCGGGCGGAATCGCGCCGAATCGGTCCGTATCGGGCGAAACCGCCGAAATTTCCGATTCAGCCCGATACGGCCGATTCAGGCCGAAATTCCAAAAAAAAAAAAAAAAAAGGTGCGAATGCACCGTATGAACTTAAACCTAACCTACTTCAGCCAAAACAGCCCACTTCATTCTCACTTCACCAAAGAAAAAAAAACTTCATCCGTGCTCTTCATAGCTCTCTGCCTCTCTACTTCTCTGCTCTCAGCTGTGTGCTCTGCCTCTCAGTTGTGTGCTCTGCCTTCCATTTCTGCCTTCACTCTTTGGTCTTTGCCTTCAAGCTTCAGCCCTCCATCTCTGCCTTTACTCTCTCCGTCTCCCCTGTTCAAACTTCAGCCCTTCATTTTCAATCTCTCTCACGCATTCTCAAGTCTCAACTCAAGTATTGATATTAATAAAGCTTTCACTTTCAATCTTAGTTTGATTTAGTTTGATCTGTGATTTGTGAATGTGATTTGTGAATCTTAGTTTGTGAATCTGTGAACTTGTGAATTTTCTCAAAGTATTCTCAACTCAAATTCTTAGTTTTATTTAGTTAATAGTTATTATTTGTGAATTTATGAACTTGGTTTGATTTATTATTAATTTATTTAGTTAATAGTTGTTAACTTATTATTTGTGATTATGTGATTTCTAAACTTGGTTTGATTTATTATAAATTTATTTAGTTAATAGTTATTATTTGTAGGTTAAATTGAATCTATTGAATTTGCAATGGACGAAGTTACTAGCACAGAAACTTCACCTTCGTCTAATCAAGAAGTGCCAAATGATGAATCTTCTCTTTGGCAGTATGTGACTAAAGTAGAAAAACCAGCTGGTGCATCTGTTAAATCAGGGGGAAACACATACTTTAAGTGCAATTATTGTGGTGTAGTTTATATGGGATCTTATTCTAGGGTTAAGGCTCATTTGTTAAAAATTCCTAATAAAGGAATTAAACCGTGCCCTAAGGTGACACCGAGTCATAGGCTGGAAATGCAGCAAATGTATGATAAAGTTGAGAATGATAAGTCAGAGAGAGAACGGAGAAGTCAAATTCCTTTACCCCCACCTCCCCCAGGCCGTGGGCCTATACCTATTTCCCAATTTCGGAGACATAAAGGAGTGATAGTACAAATCCAATTGATGGTAAGAGGAGGAAGGTGGCTGTGAATAATACTTTAGAGAAAGCATACCAGAATAATGCTAGACATGAGTTGGATAGTACAATTGCTAGGATGTTTTACACCGCTGGGCTTCCATTTAACTTTGCAAGGAACCCATATTATCGTAATTCCTATGCATATGCTGCTACTCATAGCATTCCGGGTTATGTTCCTCCTGGATACAATGCTTTGAGAACAACACTTTTGCAAAAAGAAAGAGCTCATGTTGAAGGACTTTTGAAACCAATTAAGGACTTTTGGCTTGAAAATGGTGTAAGTATAGTTTCTGATGGATGGTCTGATCCACAAAGGAGGCCTCTTATTAATATTATGGTTGTATCAAATGAGGGTCTAGTGTTTATAAAGGCAATTGATGGGTCAGGTGAATTCAAAGACAAACATTATATTGTTGGGGTGTTGAAGGATGCTATAAAAGAGATTGGACATGAAAAAGTTGTCCAAGTCATCACTGATAATGCTAGTGTGATGAAGGCTGCTAGATCTCTTATTGAAAGTGAGTATCCTAAAATATTTTGGACACCTTGCATTGTCCACACTCTCAATCTAGCTTTGAAGAATATTTGTGCAGCAAAAAACACTGAAAAGAATGAAGTTACATATAAGAAATGTAGTTGGATTACACGTATTGGTGATGATGCATCCTTCATACGTGTTTTTATCATAAACCATTCAATGAGGTTGGTAATGTTTAATGAATTTTGTCCATTAAAACTACTCCAAGTTGCTGATACTAGATTTGTTTCAGTTGTTGTAATGCTAAAAAGGTTGAAGTTGATAAAAAGATGCCTTCAAGCCATGGCTATTAGTGACCAATGGGCTTCTTATAGGGAGGATGACGTTGGAAAAGCTCAAAAAGTGAAAGATCTGATTCTAAGTGATCTTTGGTGGGATAATATTGATTATATCCTTGAATTCACAGCACCTATTTATGATATGTTACGAATGGCCGACACAGATAAGCCTTGTCTTCATCTTATGTATGAGATGTGGGATTCAATGATAGAGAAGGTGAAAGCAGTAATATATCGGCACGAAGGCTTGGAAGATGATTAACATTGCTCATTTTGGAGTGTGGTGTATGATATACTCATTGATCGATGGACTAAAAACTGTACACCACTACATTGCTTAGCTCATTCCTTAAATCCTAAGTAAGTACATTTATTTTCTATTTTCTTTAGTTCCCCTTTCTAGTAAAACACACCTTTTATTTATATTTGTTTTTTAATCTTTAACTCTAGGTATTACTCCATTGAATGGCTTTCGGAAAATCCAAAACGCGTTGCTCCACATCGAGATTATGAAATTTCTATGGAAAGGAGCAATTGTTTAGATCGATACTTTGAAGATGGGAATGAATTAAGTGTGGTGAAGTTTGAGTTTGCAGCATTTTCAGGAGGTAGGTTTCCTTCACCAGCTGCCTTGACAAATAGGTGGATCTTACAACCTTTGGTTTGGTGGCAATACCATGGCACCGCATTTCCAACTCTTCAAACCCTTGTCTTTAAGCTTCTTGGACAACCTTGTTCATCCTCATGTGCTGAGAGGAATTGGAGCACATACAAATTCATTCATTCCTTAAAAAGAAACAAAATGGCTCCTGCACGTGCTGATGATTTGGTATATGTGCATTCTAATCTTCGACTCTTGTCAAGGCGCAATGAGGAGTACATACATACAGCAACAAAGATGTGGGACATAGGAGGAGACTCTTGGAATGAGAGCGACATACATGGAGGAGCTGGAATTCTTGAGAGTGCAACCCTTACTCTTGATGAGCCAGAGTTGGAGGTCATAGTTATTGGGAATGTTAGCATTAGTGCTACTACTAGTGAAAGTGAAGTTCGAAGTGAAGTTCGAAGTGAATCTATTGATCTTGATGATGAAGATGCTGGTGTTTGATTGTCTTGTTGATTGTCTTTTATTTAGTTTTAGTCTCAAACTTATGAGTTGTATTCTAATTTCTGAACATCATGGAATGTTTTAGTTTCAATCTTGTGGGTTGTATTTAATTTATAAACATCATATTTTAGTTATTATCTACTGTTGCTCTTAAATTTGGTATATGTTTATATAATGTGAAAAAGTATGCTTAGTAATATATTAAAAATATAAATATAAATATTTTTAATAATTTTTTAATCGTCGAGTCCCGCCGCACTCGCACCTTTTTCAAAAATTGCTGAGTCTCGTACCCGCACCCGCACCCGCACCCGTGCTTCATAGGCTCATAGTCTAGCACAGTATGCTAGGGACATTTCTAATTTTGTTTCTTGGATAGAGGAACCTCCATGTATTTTTGAACGCGTTCTAGCACTTGATGTACTATTTTTATCCTCTTCTGAATAAAGTTTCTAGTCTTTATATCAAAAAAAAAAAAAAAAATGTTGACTCATGGTGAATGACTACCGCTCAATGGGCTCAGAGTGAACTATTAGTACCTAAGGCATCAATTTGGGGTCAACTATAACCACTTAAAGTGGCAATTTGGGTTGAGCAATAATCACTTAAGCCATTGGTTCGGAATGTCATGCTAGGAAATTGTTTAATGTATTTTTCAAAAACCTAGTTTTATTGATCTAGTTTCATGCTAGAAAAGGATTTTAGGTGTTTGATAATAACTTAGTCTTACAAAAATAAGATCTTATGCGAGGATATGGTTTTAACGTTTTTTTTTTTTTTTTTTTTTTTTTTAATTTCTTATTCCAGCAATTGTACGTCTTTGGAATATAGTATGAATGGTATTGTCTGAACAAAAGTTGATGTATTTAGTTATGAAGAACTACTCTTAGACATTTTGAGAGGAAAGAAGAAAACCAATCTCTATCATTCAAATCACCCACTCAATCTTATAGGACATGTAAGTAATCCAAACTAATAAACCTTTGTAAATTGCATATGAAATCTAACCTTGACTCCTTGACGGTTAGCATTAATTGCGTCTAACTAAATTTCTATAAAGCATGGCAAATATGGAATGAAGGTAGAGGATTATAGATAACTGACACAATATTGAATAAAACATATATGCCTTCCAAATGAAGCATTAATTTGCTTTCGTGTTGGTCTCTTGTGCATACAAGAAAATGCAACAGACAGACTCACCATGTAAGATGCTATTTACTTATTTATATGTTTTTAACTAAACCATCTAACTACCTATCCCAAAAAAACTAGCGTTTTTCATGAAAACAATTGCAGAAACTTTTCCACCAATAATGTAACAATTTCAGGGATGGATCCTAGATAAATGCACTATTCATTTCCAAATGTATATGTTAGGTTCTAAAACTTTAGAAACTAATATATTAAAACTTCAATTTGTATTATGTTGACAAACCATGATCAAAACATAGAGTCTAGGTTTAGGCTTGCTCAAAGTGTGGTTTATTGTAAAATTGGAATCGAGTGATTGTAGGATTATTGGTCAAAATCTGCAAGGCTCAATTGATCGAAAATTAGGCTCGATTCATCGAAAATTAGACTCGATCGATTAAAAGTTGTGCAGATATAATTTTCTGCAAAATTTCCAATTTAGCCCAAGCCCGCATGACGTGTAAGGTTTTGTGTTTCACTCCAAGTATAAAAGGAAAAACCCTAACTACATTTTAAAGGTCTTTGTTGGGTTGATGTTAAATCTTTTGTGAGATCTGAGAGGTGTTTACCTTCATACACACACATAGAGTTATCAAGATCAAGATTCATGTCAAGAACTTGATGATTGCTTCAGTTGCTGCATAAAAGAACTTTAAAGAAGATCTGAAACCTTTAAGAAGTGTCTCAAAGTCACAAGTAGGAGAGCTTGTGGTTGCTACAGATCAAAGAAAGAAAAATCTGTGGATTTGGAGTTATCATGTGGTCATGGTAGTAAGTTTTCTTCTTGACGTAGCAATAGGATGTTAGTGGTCTAAGTTTTATTGTACAAACTTCAATTCTTTCATAGTGGATCTGTTTTTACCTTGAGGATAGCTAGGTTAAATCCTCCCTAGGTGTTTTACCGGTTAGGTTTTCCTAGGTCATTAGATCTGTGTGTTCTTTATTTTCCACTTTATATCTGTTTTACACATATCGGTTTAACCTAGATCTAATTAACTAACTTGTCAATCAACTTGGTTTAATATTATGTTAAACATATTGTGTTAAGGGGTCTAAAAATTAACAGTATATATGTTTAATTAGGAATAGACATGGAAGTATTTCCAAATGTAATTAGTCTTCTTGTTGTTCTTGCTTATAAAAAAAAAATTAATTCGATAAAATTGTCCAAGTTGTCTAAGAACAGATATAGAGATTGTAAACTATTGGAATTGTCTCAAATTTTTATTTGGATTTGGTACCCATTTGGCTTTTCTTCGTACAGAAAGAAAGTTCACTTGATTTTTTTTTTTTAGGGTTTTCTTCATATGAAATTGTCTGCTTGTAAAAAAAAAAAAAAGTAAATTATACTTTGTCAAAGATATTATTGGTCTTTCTTGTCATCCAAGAAATAGGATTATAAGGTTTATATATAGTTAATAAATAAAGGTTTTGATGTCCTTGACCCAAGGGTCCTCTAATATTGGGTGGAAATAATATTTTGAAACAAGAGTTTTCTTAAAAGTGAAGAAACTCCTAAAAAAAGAGTTCTTTTAATGAAGGAGAAAAGTCTTAGAAGAAGAGTAGTCTCTTGATAAAGTAGAAGACACCTAGAAGACGAGTAGTTTGATACATCTTTTAAAGTTAAAAAGGTACCCATGATGAAAGTTATGTAAGAGAGGTCAAGCGATTTAATCCTTATTGAGTATACTGGGTTTGCCAAACCATGTAAATTATTGCATTTTTAAGGTTTATGCTTGTTGATTCATGCATTTACCGTTATTAGTTCTTGTTCAAATATGTTAGTGCTATTTGCACAAGTGAATAAGAAATTCCACCATCACACAAGAAGCAGCATTAGAGCCCAAGGTTTATACTAGTATAGTTCAAGAAAAAAATATTGTAAGAGTTTGCAATTGATCAATACAAGTACAAGTGATGAGTTTTGTTTTGCAAACGATGATCATATTACTCAAGAAAAAGACTGCTTGGATTAAGGTGGAGTTATCACGACAAAGAAGAAAAATTATTTGATGGGACTTGAATCAAGGTGAATATTTGTTGGAAACGTTCTCAAATTTCTATTTGGACTATTTTACTTATTCAATTATTTGGATTGTCTTGGTGTGGAAGAAATGTTGACTTGATTACTTTTCTAGGGTTTGCATTATATAGAAGGAAAGTTTATTCTTTGTTCAAGAAGTAATCGGCCTTTCTTGTCCATCAAAGGAGAAGGATTTGAAGGCTTATACATAGGTATTATGGTAAAGGGTTTGGTAGTCTTGGCCCAAGGATTCTCCCATATTGGAAGAAGATAATAATTTTTGAAAAAGAATTTTCTTAAAAAAAAAAAATCCCTCTTAGAGGAAGGGGTATCTTTAGAAGACAAATACCGACTTGGAGAAGTTCACTAGTTCAATTCACTTGCTTTTCTTGAGTTGCTAAGCATTGGCTCATCACTTTATGTTCTTTGTTTTGAAATGCCACCATGAGAGAGAGAGAGAGAGATTTTTTAATTTTCTTATTAGATAAATAATGATAATTATTTTATTTTGGGAAGTATTGAAAGTTATAGCTTATTAGAATTTTTAACTTATTTTTGCTACTATTCATAGGTCTTATTATATTTTTTAGTACCATTTTCATGGGTTCCACTGTACTATTCGGCTAACTTTTAGCTTTTTTCTACCATACTTTCAACAAGAAGTTTTCAGTTTCAGTTAAATAAGTTATTCACAAACAGAACCTTAATTGGACAAGTTATAAAGATTGCAAGCTTTATAAACAGAAAGATTCAAATCAAACATTGGGGTAAAAATCTAAATTTTAAATATGAATGAACAAAATCAAAATGACCATAAACTTGAAAGAGTGTAATTTGTAATTTAAACTTGTTTTTTTTCCTAACCCAATTGTCCACAACTTAAAGCCTTTGAGTATCCCATTTTAATTATAGTTGTCATGCTTGATGGTTATTAATTTGCCGTCAATTGTTTTTAGGTAGATAGTAGACCGATGGTGTACTTTGAATTACAAACATTAGATAATTGGTAACACTAAAGATGCTATTATTATTATTATGAGTTTTACTAATGTATGTCCTTAGGGTATATTTTAGTAAACTATTTTAAGAAAATTGTTATGAAAAAATGAAAAAAAATATTAACTTTTTTAACAGTTTTTTGAATTCTATTTTAAAAAATGAATGGATCCTATTACAAGTATTATTATTAGAAATAAGGGATTCTAAGCACAACTAAACGACACAAATTTTACATGCTACAAGCGTACGACAATGTGGCCTACAAGAAGTCGTCAGTAGCGTTTCAATTCGCCATTAAAGCTATTTCGGAGCTGAAACTGCCAATCACAAAACATTCTCTCTCTCTCTCTCTCTCGGATAACGATAATCACACATATATACTCTCTTGTGGACGGTGGCCCAAGGCCAAATGTACAATCAGCTTTCGCCGTCACCTTCACCAACACCACTCTTTATTGCCTTCAAAAGCAGCACAGCCCTGGGCCAACGACCAATTTTGAACCAAATTTTCCCATTTTTGCTATCATATATGACTCTTACTGCCAAATCTTGGGTGTTCAAGAGAAAACGTTTATTTGGGCGAGAGGTTGAGTTTTGGAGAATGGTGATGCTAATGATGGTGAAGAAGCAAGGCGAGGCCATGAGGGTTTCAGTACTTTAGTGGTGGCCGTGAAAGTGAGCTGGTTGGGTAGACGTGGATGAGTAGTGAGTGGTTGACTTATGAAGCATGGAAGTTGAAGACATTGATGGAAAGGTAAGGGCTCTATATGAAAGCTCTTATTATACTAGTAGTTTTAACTTTTAACCCATACGCTACTTTAAAACCTGAAGCCTGTGCCTTTCATTTGATTATGTATGGAAAGAATGTGTCATCTGAGCTATAGCTACATCATTTGCACCTATGGAAGCAGTTGGATATCTTTCTTAAATGACGGAAAATTCATAAACCCATCAGAGTCTATGTACCTTAGTCAATTGTAAACAAAGCCGGCGGTTTTTATTTTTTGGTTGCCCATTGTTTCAAGTGAGCAAGATCCTTACTTACCACTAGACTTCAAAGCATTTGATTGATTTTTTTTATAGTGAGCGATTGATTTACATTGACATTGACTTTGGGAGCCAGCTGCATTTCATAGCTAAGTCTTAAGTATTTCCTAGCACAATTTATTTTCAAGTATCATGCCCACAATTTGAACCACAGCCAGCTGACTTAATCAAGTTTTATTTTTATCTTTTTTTCTTCCTCTTATGAAAAAATCAAAATTCAACACAATTTAATTAAGCTTGACAACATCCACAGCCAGCTGACTGAAGAATCAAAATTCAGCACAATTTATCTGCTCCTCTAGGAACAACCAAGCAAAGGATTGTAAGGTTACAAGCTTGATGGAACTCCTTTTCCTCTGATATGTATTTTGATACAACATAGCTTTCTCTGCCCTGTCCTCCATCGCTAGCGTAGGAAGAAAGATTCTTTTTATTTACTGCCTATTAAAAGTTCATTGAGCCTGACTATTAAAGTGGTAATACTGATGTACTGGTTTATCCAACCAACTTATTTAAAAGAAAAAAGCCTTAAGCTTAAGCACCACCATTAAGAAGGATAGTGAAAGTGGTAGTAGTAATACTGATGTACTGGTTTACCCAACCAATTTATTTAGGAGAAAAACCAAAAATTGTAGAACATCACCTGGACGCTCCATTCCATTTTATCAAATGCTTTCTTCATATTAATTTTGAAAGCAATCTAGCCCCCTAATCCTTTTTTGTTTCATTGAGTGAATGAGTTCTTGAACAATAGTGCTATTTTCTTGTATACTCGTGCCATAAACAAATCCTGCTTGTTATGGGGAAATACGTTTAGGATGAATTTGTTTCAGCCTATTAGCTATAATTTTCTTAAATGATTTTGTAATCAACTTTGTACAGGCTTCGGTAATGATAAAAAAATTTAAGCTGCATTTGACTTATTAGGGATCAAAACCATAATTTTATGATTCATTTATTTAAGCATATAACCATTTGGAAAAATAAATGAGTTGCTATATTAATCACTTCAGA
Source organism: Castanea mollissima (assembly GCA_014183005.1). NCBI lineage: Eukaryota > Viridiplantae > Streptophyta > Magnoliopsida > Fagales > Fagaceae > Castanea > Castanea mollissima. Next base: position 16,790,735 of record JACAVU010000002.1, on the reverse strand, counting down.
TACAATGATATACCAATGACTTTTATAAAATATTTCATGATAGTCCAATAATGTTCATAAAATAGTGCAGGCATACAAGAAGATACGTAGAATATCCGTAATTTTAGGAACACTACACACATCAATTCTACTACGTAACTAAATTTTTATATATAAATTGTGTTCATATGCTAAATTCCAATGAGGACACTGACCTACCAGTCTCAAAAGTTTGTAGCCAATGAACACACCTACCCATTTCTTAGTTGCTGGGCTAATCATTAATCACAAATTAGTTAGGCAGCACTTCTCCCGATGCCTAAGCCAATTGAGCATGAAATGTACCATTCTTAAATTCTATCCCTTTCCATACCAGATCAAAAACTGTTTGATAATGGCTAGCAAAGCACGAATTGTTTTCCTCATTTTTTCCTATTTTCTACTTTTGCCAGGGCCATCTTATTCTCAGCCAGCTGAAAATTTTGTCCAAGGAAAAGAGCTAAAAGATGGGGAAGAACTAGCTTCAGCTAATGAAAATTTTCGATTGGGATTCTTCAAACTTTCAGGTAAAGCTTACTTAGGGATATGGTACAACAGAAACAACGAGAAGCCATCATCGGATGCCAATCGAAGAACCCCAATAGCTGACAAATCTAGTGTTCTTACCATTGATGATTATGGGAATTTGAAAATTTCATACAGTGGGGATCAGTCTATAGTATATGTTCGGTTCAAGGAGCAAGTAATACCAGTGCTATTCTACTGGATACTGGCAATTTCAGGCTGCACCAAATTATGAATTCAGATAGATCTACAAAGTGGAATATGAAGCAAAGCTTTGAGCCTTTGACAACACCACTTATAGTATTTTGATACCGTTTATTTTGCTAAAAACTGAAAATTTATTGCTGAAAATACTATGGCAAAATAATTTTTAAAAAACAAAATACTATTATCACATTCTACTAAAGTTAGCTGGTCCGTGAACAATGCCGTGAGACCAGCAAAAAAATGCAAAACACACAAATATCTGTTGGCAAACACACGCTAAGGAAGGAATTATAAATTAAAATTATTTCACTATTCAATTTATTTTTACTACTATTCATAGACTTCATTGCACTTTTTGATATTATTCATAGGTCTCACTATATTATTTCAACTTACTTATATTTTTATCTACAATACTTTCCGCAATAATTTTCAATTTTAACCAAATAAATAGTAAACAAATCCACCCTAAGTCAATTGTAAACCAACCCAGCCCTTTTTTGCGTCAAACGAGAAAAATCTGTACCTATTACCATTGAAAGCATTTGATTGATTTTTTAAAATTGAGTCTGCCAATTTACAGGCTTTCATTCTAAGTCAATTGTAAACCAACCCAGCCCTTTTTTCCGTCAAATGAGAAAAATCAGTACCTACTACCATTGAAAGCATTTGATTGATTTTTTAAATTGAGTCTGCCAATTTACAGGCTTTCATTGATAGATAACAAAGACTTAAAAATAAAAAATATTCAATTTATTTACTTTATTTGAAAATTTCAAACAAGTTATTAATTTGAAGGGAGTGAAAAATTGGATAGTTGACCATGGAGTTTCGGATGACAGTTGCGTTTCGTTTTCATAGATAAGTATTTTCAATAGTTTCCCAGGTCAAATGTCTCCAGAATATTAACCAGACCAAACTGATTTTATCAAGCTTGAGAAAATCCACAGCCACCTGACTGAAGAATCAATACTCAGCACAGTTTATCTGCTCAACACAGCAAAGGAATGTAAGGTTTCAAGCTAGATGGAACTCTTTTTCCTTTGATATGTGATTTATTACAACATTGCTTCCTCTGCCCTGTCCTCCAATGGCTAACATAGTAGTAAATCTTCTCTTTATTTACTATTTTACGTGGCTCATAGAGGCTGCCTATTCCGAAAGTAATACATTAGTACAAGGCCAACAACTCAAAGATGGTCAGTATTTGGCTTCTGCTTCAGGGAACTACAAGTTAGGATTCTTTAGTGGTAGCGGAAGAAAACGTTATGTAGGAATATGGCATAAACAAGCGAATGTAAAAAATGCCGGCACAGATTGGAAGCCGTTGTGGGATGGAAGGAACCCCTCCACAAGAGGCATATCAATTGGACAACATAATCTAGGGTACTCGAGAGCAGATGAGAAGCCAGTGTGGGTCGCAAATCGAAACACCCCAGTCTTGGACAATTCTGGAATTCTTACAATCGGTAATGATGGCCACTTGAAAATCTTACACGATGGTGGAGTGGAAATTGTACTCTTTTCGGTTCCATTAGTGAACAACGCAAGCGCTACTCTGCTAGATTCGGGCAATTTTGTCTTACACGAGCTGAATTCAGATGGATCTATAAAGCAGGTTGTTGGTAATAGCATGTTTTGTTAATTTATTCAAATTTCTTAAACAATTACGTTTTACAAGAGCTCCATGGCAGTTAGGAAACTTTGCCTTCTTCAATTTTTAATTGAGGTCCTTCCCACCTAGCCTCATCATAAGCATGTTTTCATGTTTATTTTTATTCTCTTTGTTGTCATCAGCTTTGAATTGTAAGCAGCTGAATTTATTATGTCCTTTTTGTTAAGTTCAAGCTGGTAATTTTTGGTTCTATATATGTTCATCCATCCGTGCTTATTTTCTTACACAGGTTTTGTGGCAGAGCTTTGACTATCCAACTGATACACTTCTGCCAGGGATGAAAATTGGAATTAATACAAAAACTGGGCAACGTTGGTCTCTAACATCATGGTCAGATGAGGGAGATCCTGCCTCGGGCTCTTTCAAACTTGGGATGGACCCCAACAATACAAACCAATTGATCATCTGGTGGCAAGGAGAAATCTACTGGGTTAGTGGCCTTTGGCAAAATTCTAGTTTCAACTTGCCACATGTGTTATCAAATGATGTGTACTACCATTTTAGCTACCAATCAGAAGAGAAAGAAAAGTACTTCAAGTATTTTGTATATAAAGATGTCATCTCATTCCAAAGGTTGTCATTGGATGGATCGGGTTTACTCTGGGGTATAACTACGAATGAACCACTAGAACTAAATGTAATGCTCAAATGCAAACAACCATCCTTCCGTGATGGGTGCTTTGGGCGAAAGTATGAAAAGTGTTTTGCGGGCAAAGGGTTCACAGCTAGAAAAGGCATCATGTCGCAGAGTGGATTCAAGTTCAACGAAGGGGATAAACTTACCTTAAATGACTGTAAGGCCACGTGCATGAGCTATTGTTTTTGTGATGCCTATGCTTCAACAAATGATGATGAGACTGGCTGCGAGATTTGGGGCACTGACAGGGGAGATTTCGTGAAGAAAAATTCAGATGATTACCGATATATATACCTCCGCCAATCACCTTTTGATTTTGAATCCAAAGGTAATTCTGCATCATTGTCAAAGCTTATGGTAATTTTTTTTTTTTTTTTTTTTTTTTTTTTTTGTTGGAGCCACAAACACACACAAGCAAGAAGGAAAAAGATTCTAACACAAAGGGAAAAAGATAGTAACAAGTAAAATGATAAAAGTATAAAAGCTTATAAGTTAGCCGTTAGCTTACTTAACGAATATAAGTTAGCCGTTAGCTTACTTAACGAATACAGATTTGATGCATTTTATATATTATTCGCAAAAGATAAAAGTTATGTTAGGGCCTTTGCTCTTATTAAATATTATGAATTGCAAAACATCAAGTCATTCTGATAAATTTTATACTTATCTAAACTCTCATTTTATGACAATATTTTGTTCAGTTTTTGGATCCTACTTAAAGTTACAATAAAGTTTAGTTCAATTATAGATTAATAAATTTTAATTGAATTTTTGCATAAGTAATTTATAAATGAAATTCTATTAAACTGTAAATTGTAATCTTTTATCTAATTATTGAGAGCAGAGAAATTGATGAAATCTATTATAAGGAAATTTATGTCTTGACCAGTTGCCTTAACAGTTTTTAGTACATGTTGCTAAGGGCTGGGAGGTAGGACTTGTGTCAAATTTGTGAACGTGTGTCAAAAGTCATTTCTCTGCCATGGGTAAGCATGATTTCTCTAGCAAAGGCCTGCACAGTTATTATATTTCCCCCTTTTAGGTGGGATTCAGATCCTCTAGATTTCCTAAGGTACTTTACCAGTAGATTTCCTTAAATCTCTAACCGCTCTTTAATGATTTAATGATCAAGATTTTGTCATGTTAGTATTCCACTAACAATAATATTAATTGTTTTGTTTGTAACATTATTTTATTATTTTAAGAATATTGTTAGTAGAATGCTGACATGGCAGAATCTTGATCATTAAATCATTAAAGAGTGATTAAGATTTAAGGAAATCTACTGGTAGAGTACCTTCAGAAATCCAGAGGATCTGAATCCCTTTTAGGTGATAGCCAAAAGATAATTTGAAATGTACTAAAAAAATATTCACTAATATCTTGGGCCTAGAAGCATCTATAATTAATTGTGCTCCACAGTATATTATGTATAAGTATAACACCTGTCTCTCTTAGTGATTGATCTGTCACACATTTCTTAATTAGATATGCAAACTATTTTGGTTTTCCTCATAAACAACCTCAGCTTGATTGACTGTAAAAATGTTCAGAAGAATCATTATTATATGCCTCTTTGTACATTTTAGATTTGTTACTTGGTAACATCTATATTTTTTTTCTTTTCATACACATGCAATGCTGCCTAGTGTCAAGATAGGGGTCTTAGCCAATATAGTTGATAGTTTCAATGAGCTACTAGTTGGTAGAAGAGGCTTCTACACATTCTCGTTCTTGAATTGTAGTTCCCAGTAAAAGCAGTTGGTTTACTTAAAAGATCAATTATTAATTTATTACTCCGAATTTGTACGTCTTCAAATAGATACTTACTATGATGACACACTATGATATAAGTTCCACAAAATTGGCTAAGGCTAATGACGTGTTCATGTAGAGACTAAATTGAGTGAGATACATTTGTTGGAAAAACACATGGAAAATACAATTTTGTATCTCATACAAAATCACGTAGCGGAATATAAATGGATCTACTTCATTAATGTGAGATAGCATACAACGTCTGAGTTTTAGAAACAAAGAATAAGAGAGCGTACCTTGATGTAGCGAAATTAAAAAAAAAAAAAAAGATTGAACTTGAGAAGCCTTTCAATCTTCACTTTAATTCCACAATTTGCTTAAGATGTGCAGTCTCTTAATCAGTTTTATACATACTTGATTAAGAGAATAACCAAGTGTCCTAAGAAAAACTTTGAATATTTCTCTCTTTGAATCATTAGTATATTTCTGCACTTAACAGTTACTTTATTTAATAACTCTTATTAAATAAATAACTAATTATCTAATTGAGTTAGCCTTTTGGGCTAGCCTAATTGGGGTTTAGTGTCTGGCTTGGAGTAGGACCAAAAGGGACAAATAAAGTTCTAGCTTCAATGGGTTTTGGACTTATCTGTCAACTCTTAACAAGCCCAAAGTTACCATTAACTATATATAATATCACTATATAAATATAATTGCACTCTAAGCCTTATTAATAAATTATATCAGAAAACTTTATTAAACATTTAACCCATTCATGAAAATATTTGTAGTAATACAAAGTCATAATGTGTAACTGTCACTTTGAAAATTACTAATTCTTGATCTTTGAGTACCAAGTTTAATCTTTTAAGTTATTCATATATATTTTATGAAGTCTAATTTCATAAAATATAAACTTTAGTAACTCTTCACTAAAGTAGTTATGCCTATCACTCTGAATAACCAAACCCATTAATTTATCTCAAAAGAATATTTTATATCTCTACAAAGAGACTATGAATTTCATCTTGAAAATATGTGTTCCTTCAACATTACGTATGGTTGCCCAACATACTGACGTTTTGACCATTTGTCTAGATCTCACTCCTGATATGTTAAAACAACTTACATTTTATAATCGGGTTCACTATTCTCTCAAGATTGAGAGTTTATGTAAATGAGAAGTCGTGAGATTTATTATTCATTTGACAATTGTAGATAGAATAATAAATCTCACAGTATTCCAATTCAATATGTTTTATAAACTTAAAATATATTAACATATCAACTAGAAGTCTTCACTTCTATGATCAAGACAAATCATCTTAATTGACATGTTATAGTCTTTGTAGATGAAATGCCCAATTTTATCACCGATTACAAACTAAGATTTTGAGTTTACAAAGAACTTGTGATTTATATATTTTGTGACTAAATCACATACTATGCATCTCAAGGACTATATGATAATGTCCAAACATTCATACTACTATTACTATAGATAATAATAAAACAAGTTTATTACATAGAACATAATGTCATTCATAATATCATACATGACATACAATAAGATTTTAGGACAGTAATCCTAACAATATTCAACCATTTTCATTTATCTTGCTTGCCCAATGGACAAAGCCACTGGTTTAACTCTCCATCAAATTTGATTTGCCATAGTTATGTTCTGATTTACTAATTTAAATTCAAAACAAGATTTTCATTTGACGTAATTTGGCTTTGAAGTTGATATTTAATTTTGTTGTAGATTTTGTAAGTCCTACACATACCCCTTTCTTATCTGAGTTAATGTAAGCATTGAGCATAATCAATAAAAGCTCTACTTTTCTCTGTTCATGCCGCAGGATTGCGAGTATTATTCCTGTGTATCATCACTGCAATAATAGGAGGACTATTCATACTGGCATTATTATACTATTTTGTATGGATAAAGTTTCGTGCAACAGGTATTCTCTTAGTCATAATGACTTAATTTGGTTTGAATGTGTTATTTTTAGTTTCTATCTTTATATCTCGTTCTGTATTAAACTTCTTTCTTCATTTTCTGTTTTTGGCGATTCTAAATGTATAATTTTTATGTCTTTTTCCATTTTTAATGCAGCTAAACCACGAATATGGATCACCATTAAAACAATAGGTGGTCTCATTGTACTCATGTTCAGATCCATATACTATGTGACACAAGAAAAACTTAGATCTTTCGGTAATGTCTCAGCAATAATTTGAATTATATACATCTAAATAATTATTAAATTAATGAGTCATCTCTTAGCTTGTATTAACTGAATTAATAGGGAAGAAAAACAGAGAGAAAGATATATTATTACATGAGCTAGGAAGAAGAGATGGTAAGAAGAGCCATGAGTTACAATTTTTCAGCTTTGAGAGCATAGCAGCAGCCACAAACAATTTTACATCTACAAGTAAGCTTGGAGAAGGTGGTTTCGGATCTGTTTATAAGGTATACTTCATGACTTTTGATAAAATGATGGAAAAATCAAACATAAGTTGTTAGATTAGGACTAATTAGTTCCTATTTAGGGACAACTGCCTGATGGTCAAGAGGTTGCAATAAAAAGGCTCTCAAGAAATTCGGGACAAGGATTTTTGGAGTTCAAGAATGAAGCTATACTAATTGCCAAACTGCAGCACACTAATCTTGTTAGGCTTGTTGGATGTTGCATTCATAAAGAGGAGAGGATGCTTATCTATGAATACATGCCTAACAAAAGCCTTGATTTTTTCCTCTTCGGTTAGCAAATTTTGACAATTTAGTTAAATTATATTTCTTTTGATTTTTGTCAATTGCTCACACATATGTACTGCTACAGATCCTGTGAAAAAGAATATTCTAGATTGGAAGAAACGCTTCAACATCATTCAAGGGATCATTCAAGGGCTTTTATACCTTCATAACTACTCAAGATTGAGAATAATTCACAGAGATCTAAAGGCCAGTAACATTTTACTTGATAATGAGATGAATCCAAAGATATCAGATTTCGGTATGGCTAGAATATTTGGGTCAAATGATTCTGAAGTAAATACAAACAGGGTTGTTGGGACATAGTGAGTAATTGAATCATTTTACTACTAAGTGCATGGATATGAATGTGCTTATATGCATGTGTTTAATCCATCATTGATTGACAAAGTTTGTTCAATTGTTCAGTGGTTATATGTCTCCAGAGTATGTGAAGGGGGGAGTTTTCTCAACAAAATCAGATGTCTTTAGCTTTGGAGTCTTATTGTTGGAGATTGTGAGCGGTCAGAAGAATTATAGTAGTTACCATTCTGAACGGCCACTCAATTTTATTGGATATGTAAGTTCCTAATGAAACTAAGCTTATTTTGTCTATAAACAGCTTATCATTCATACGAGTCTTGGAATTGTTTCAGGCATGGGAGTTGTGGGGAGAAGGTAGAGGCTTGGAGTTAATTGAACCAACTTTTGGTGATTTAAATCACACTGATCAAGTTTTGAGGTGCATTCATGTTGGTCTCTTGTGTGTTCAAGAAAGTCCAATTGATAGACCTGCCATGTTAGATGTGATATTTATGATATATAATGAAGCTAATAAGCTACCTGCACCGAAACAACCAGCGTTTTTTCTTGGAAAGAATATGCCAGAAGCAGGAATTGTTGAATGCAGACCAGAAAATTGTTCATCAAATAGGGTATCAATTTCAGAGATGGTAGCAAGGTGAAGGAACCTGGGTCTTTCAATTTCAAGTTTCAACCAATACTGCCGCAAAGCAAATTTTTACAATAAGGAGCAACAGTTATATCCCATTTTAACAAGATCGTTATGTTATGTGTGTCACATTTTCATTTTCGAGAGAATCACAGAGTAAATATGTCTATGTATATGGTTTTATGCGTACAGTAGTTTAAAATTTATTTGATTATCTTCGTCTCGAGTGTTATTAATTTACACACCCAACACCCCAAGTCAAAGAGTTTTAATGTTAGCATATGGTTTACAAAAGAGATATGATGCTCTCTAAGCAAAGTAATCATTACCAATAATTGAATGTTAATACAGAACAACCAATTGCATACGGCTAGAGCCATCAGATTTTACTTGTATTTTGAGTTTTTCCTTTAATCACACAACAAAACGCTAAATATTTGCTTTTGATCTTCTTAAGCACTACGGCTACATCTTTTTATCATCTCTTTCTTGTTTATTTTTAAAGCACTTGCCAGGTAAAACTTATGAATATCAGTTAGGTAAGGTCAGTGGTAAGAGAACTTCACATGATCTAAATTTCTTTTCTTAGTCAATAAATACACAAACAAGGTGAAAAGTACAATACATAGTTACATACTCCACCAAATAAGTCCCACATGCCATCCACACACAGGAATAGTGCAGAATTTTCTAACAATGAATGTTGGAAAAAAGACACGAGTTTTCTTTGACATAAGACCTAAGTGGGTCCACGTCAGCGTGTCACACGCGATAAACAAGCTGAAACTTTGTTATATTTGTCACGCACAAAAAGTCTATAATAAAGTCAATAATAAAACCAAAAGAAAAACAGGTCAAAAAAGCCAGCAGGTTGGCTTCTAGCAATATACAATTAACGAGTAGGACTACCTTATCATCTCTCGTCTCAAAATTGTCCATTGATGGCTAGCAAAGGAAGGACTATCTTGCTTAGTTTGATTTATTTCTTACTGATTAGACACACACATTCTGAGACAGATATATTGGTACAAGGCCAAAAGCTTAGAGATGGGGAGCACCTGGCCTCATCTGATGGAACATTCAAGTTGGAATTTTTTAGCCCAGGTTCTTCAAGAAATAGGTATGTTGGAATTTCATTCAACATAGCTGATGATGGAGCAGTGTTAGTTGCCAATAAGAAGGTGGTGTGGGTTGCTAACCGAGACAACCCAATTGCTGACAAGTCTGGTATTCTTATGATTGATGAATTGGTAGGTTGACAATTTCACATAGTGGAGGTAATCTCATTGTGTCAATTCTGTTCAAGCAGCAAATAATGCTAATGCCATGCTACTGGAATCAGGTAACTTTATATTGAGAGAGCAGAATATTGATGGATCTACAAAACAGGTTTTATGGCAAAGTTTTGATTACCCTACAGATACGCTTTTGCCTGGCATGAAATTGGGAATAAATGTGAAAAATCATATTTGGTCACTAACTTCGTGGATTAGCGAAAACAACCCAGCCAAAGGTTCTTTTACCGTCACTGCTGGTTTCGGCATAGATGATTCAAGTATGTTGATCATTTGGTGGCAAGGGAGAACCTATTGGAGTAGCGGCAATTGGCAAAATGGGCATTTTGAATTTGTGCCTCGGTTGTCCAATGAGAGGAACATCAGTTTTAGCTACATCTCAAATAAAAATGAGAAGTACTTTACATATTACTTGAATAAAAATCGCACTTTATCACGATACATGATAGATTTCACAGGTGCAATACCAGAGATGACAGGGTTGGCACCATTTGGTGGCGGCACTTGTTCCTATGGTTCCTATCCCGGCTGTGTGAAGCAACAACTGCCAGCGTGCAGGAAGCCTAATGATCAGTTCGAGCAAAGAAAAGGTGTTATGTCTGGTGAAGGATTCAAGTTTGATGGAAATCACAACATGAGTCTCTTCGATTGTCGGGCAAAGTGCTTGAATAATTGTTCTTGTATTGCTTATGCGGCCACAGATTACAACCAAACTAGCTGTACAATTTGGAGCAAAGGAGTGAATTTCAAAGAAAGCAACAATTCTTACAGCATGGATGTCTATTTTCTTGTGCCAGAAAAAGGTAAATTTACCTCAGATGTGAGCCTTCCCCAATAGTTTAATTATTTAGACTTTAACCCTCTATGATGATAACTTTGGCACGCTTCTCATAATACGCACACTTGCACATGTTCTGCACATAGGAATGGTGGTAACTATTATTTGTTTCTGCAGCTATGTGGTGGATATGGGTTGTCCTATCTGTGACTGGGATTGTAGTTCTACTAGTTTTATGCTTGTTATACAATTTCATTCAAAGAAAATGCAAAGAAAAAGGTAATCTCTCCGAACAAATCAAAATAATGTATGAAAATTACTAGTTATGAGTTAATTAGTCACTTTTTAAGTGTTACTATATGATTAATAGGCGAGAGGAAAGCAGAGCAAGAAATCTTACAATGTGAGTTAGGAGCTAGCACAAGTAATGCTAGCATATCTCGGCAGAGAAAACTATTTGAAAAAGACAGGAAGAAGAGTAGTGCATTAGAATTTTTCAGCTTTGAGAGTATAGCAGAAACCACAAACAATTTTGCGACTACGAATAAGTTAGGAGAAGGTGGTTTTGGGCCCGTTTATAAGGTATACTTCAGAGACCTTTTAAAATAAAATGATTTAAGAATTAATCATAAATTGAAATATTAGGGACAATCTGTTAGTTATTTTTCAGGGAATATTAGCCAATCGTCAAGAAGTTGCAATAAAGAGACTCTCAGAAAGATCTAGACAAGGAGTAGTGGAATTCAAGAATGAACTTATATTAATTGCCAAGCTGCAGCACACTAATCTCGTCAGACTTGTTGGGTGCTGCATCCAAAGAGAAGAGAAGATGTTGATATATGAGTATATGCATAACAAAAGCTTGGATTTCTTGCTCTTTGGTTAGCAAATTCTCACTCTTAAAATTCTTTTACTGGTGACAATTTTTTGTTTTCATATTATTAAATGCTTGTACTTACTTTCACAAATTTCTCGTGGTGGATCCTATGAAAAAGGATCAATTAGATTGGACAAAACGTTTCAAAATCATAGAAGGAATTGCTCAAGGTCTTCTTTACCTTCATAAATATTCTAGATTGAGAATAGTACATAGAGATTTAAAAGCAAGTAACATCTTACTTGATGCTGAGATGAACCCAAAGATTTCTGATTTTGGCATGGCAAGAATATTTGGGCAAGATGAATCCGAAGCAAACACAAAGAAAATTGTTGGAACATAGTAAGTAAATTTGTTAATCTATCAATGAGTATGTGAACAAGTATGCATGTGTATTCTTATATGCATAGTGCCTTAATATACTAAAAGTTTTGTTGAACTCTTTTATTCAGTGGGTATATGTCTCCCGAGTATGCAATTAAGGGTACCTTTTCAATGAAGTCTGATGTATTTAGCTTTGGAGTACTATTACTAGAAATTGTGAGCAGCAAAAAGAATAACAATTTCTGTTATCGGAAGAATCACTTAACCTATTAGGATATGTAAGTTCCTATTTATGTGATCCTTGTCCATAGATTGCCTTGTCTATGAGACCAATTCATTTTCTATTCGAGATATAACTTTGACCTTCCTTTTTCTCTTTTTCAGGCATGGGAATTGTGGAGAGAAGGAAAATGCTTAGAGTTTGCAGATTCAGCATTAGGTGATTCCCATCCCTTAAATGACGTTTTGAGGTGCATCCACATAGGTCTTCTGTGTGTACAAGACAGTCCAATAGATAGGCCTTCCATGTCAGATGTTGTTTTCATGATTACTAATGAAACTGTGTCACTTGTTCCACCAAAACAACCAGCATTTTTTCTCAACAGGAGTTTGTCCAAAACCATGTTGGAGAATTTTTCCATAAATAAGGTATCAGTTTCAGAAATAGAAGCCAGATGAAGGGGCAGTGATTCTTGTTCTGTATTTGTGTGCTTGTTTGAAGCTATAATTTCAAATTAGTCTTTGCTTTGGTTCATTTCTATTACAAATTTACGATACAGATCTAAATCCTAAAATTTGGAGATTTGAACAATGCTAATGCTTAACTAGCGAAGCTCTATTGAATTACATGCAAGTCCTAAATTCACATCTGCAATATTGTTGCACATTATGCCTGTTCTTTCGCCTTTTTTTTCCGAAGTATAAGAACTTTACAAGCACTGGTTTATCTTTAATATTGCTATTTAAAGATAGGATGGTGAGCCACAAAATCGTTTTTACAATTAACATAAAATAATTTATAGACAACAAATATAACATTCTTAAGATCTTTACAGGTTCAATTAGGCATGACAAAACAAGTCAAAATTTTTTGGCCTAGCCCGACCTGAAAACACTTGACCCAAACCCGATTTTTTGACTCAAAGCAAAAACAGGTTGGCTTGTGACCCGACCCATTTTTTTGCAGGTCAACCCGACCCGACTCGGATAACCCGTGACCCAACCCATTAAAAAAAATTCGCTAAAAAAATATTTAGATTACATCCTGATACTGTGTGCATAAAGCACAAAGTACTAGAACCAAACCAATAATCAATAAATTATAGATATAGACTAAGACAACAGACAAGACAAGACAATAACTTCACATTCAATTTGACTATTTGAACTTCACAACCAATAAAGCTTCACAGACATGAAAGAATGACATAAGACAACCATTTAAAAAAAAAAAAAAAATCTCATTCAATTGACTAGTTGACTAGCTTAGCTGTAATCCAAAGCCAAAGGCACAAACATGAAAGTGTGAAATGTGACAACCACAAAGGCCAAAGCGACAAAGCTTCCTCAGTGAGTCAGTTCCTCTACTTTAGAGACTAAGTGCACGAATTGTGCTTTTGATGAGTTCACATCAGCACCGTAGTGTCCTTTGGTAAGGAGCAAGGGAAATCTCAATTCTTTAATATTAGTGTACAATGCATGTGCATGTTATACGTGTTGGTAAATTACTAAATTAGATGTATACATCAGCTGGTTGTACTCCATTATGATTTGCTATTTTTTACTTGTTACCTTCGTTTTCTGTTCCTACTTTGAACAGATCCAAGATTATACCAAAGATTAGCTTCTAAAAAGTTGGAACAAGAGTTGTACCAAATTCGAGTATCAAGTGTTTAGTGGTAATTGGTAATAATATTACTTATGAAAATTTAATTACAGTTGAGGAATTCATAAACGATTGATAAATTGCATCTATTTAAAAAATTTAAAAAAAAAAAGCTTGTTTGAAAAATACGGGTCAACCCGATCCAACCTGCAACCTAATTGACCCGCAAATCCGATTGAGCCGACTCGACCCGATCGGACCCGCCCATTTTGCCATGTCTAAGTTCAATATAGAAAAATTTACATCCAATATTTATCAAAGCCTCAAAGAAGATACTCTTGAGTTTTTCATCTCAAAATATTTGAAATTACTAATTTGATCCTCCATCAACTGGTTAAAGTTTAATTTGATCCATCAAGAATTAATTGGGTCAACTTAGTATCTTAATAATTTATTATGTCAATTTGGCTTCTCAACTTTCAAATCAAGTCAATTTCATAGTCATCCTTTGATCTCATCTCCATTTAAACCATAACAACATTATGTTAAGTGACAAATAAAGCAACCATAAAAAAAGGTATTATAAAAGTGTAAAAATTTTAAAAACAAATTAACATTTAATTTCTTTTAAATTTAAATTCGGAGGAAATCCAAAAAATGACATTAACTTTTTATTTTTCTAGAAACAAACACACACATTAACTTATTTAAAAAGTATAGTTTTTTTTTTTAGGAATTTAAACGTGCACAATTAAGAGTCGAGAGGTGAGAGTGAAATTGAACATTATCCAATAACTAGAGGTAAGGTTGTCCATGGCTCTATCAAAGCCAGATCTTGGAATCACCATCGACCATCAACACAAGATTGTCGATCAATCCAAAAAAAAAAAAAAAATAAACCCCTTGCTAGGATCAATCAAACCCACGTGTCGGTTTGTTGTGAGGATATATCCCTCTTGCCGATCTAGAATTTCTAAGGCGAAGATCTCAAGACCTCCATTCAAGGGGAATGACGCCATAGGGCAACAGTGACTAGGAAACCAAATGGAGGTATAGAGGTAAAAAGAAAAAAATTACTTGAAAGTTGAAACCACAAAATTATATGTACATAAAAGAAAATATTAATTATACTTAACTAAAAGAAATATTTTATTAATATAATCAAAACTTTATTAGCAATTAAAGTATCACATGACAAAAACACATTAATTTTATATGCAACAGCAGCACATACATATATTGAGCCACTTGGTCAAATATGTGTAAGTTTTATTATTAAAACAAAACTTATAATATATAATCAAAATAATTAAAATAAATATTAAATTTTATTTTAAATTATTTAAAACCTTTTGATAATATAATTTTAAATGAAGTAAAATTTAAATTTCTTAAAACTTAAGCAAGACTTTACCTATAGAAAAATATTAAAGATAATACTAGTTTTACTACATAAACCTAACATATTAATATGACAATTACTATGATTGGTGGGTTTCAACCATCTCATTAATCGTTTGATTTTTTTTTTTTTTAAGATTGATATCACGTCAATTTATAAGCATAATGTAATAAAAATGGTAATACTTGCAAAAACACACATATAATATATTGTAGTAAACACAAAATTCAGCTACAAACTAGGTTGTAAGTAATGGTTATAACTTCACTCAAAACTTTTTTTTTATTGGATACGAATTTTGATAAATCCACTAATAGATTACATTTTTTTTATATCATTCATAATTGCAAAATTTCTAAAAAATAAAAAATCAATACCTATGTCATCAATCAAAATTTCAAATTTCAAGTTTTTGTAGTCTAAAATTATGCTTAAAAAGAAGTTTATGGAATGAATTAACATCCGATTGGCATCAAATTTTTAGCTATGCTTATGTCCTAAAGTTTAAGGTATTTTTTATACTATATAGAGATAGAGTTTAATTTAGAATTAACTACCTTTAAAATTTAAAATTTAAACATTTAACTAATGACATAACTATTAATATTTAATTTATAAATAGATAGATTAACCAAAATTTATACTTAATAAAAAAAAAATTAAACAGAGTTATAGCCATTGGCTAGACTCAAATTTATAGTTATACTTTCTCCTAGAGTTTAAGATTTTTATTATTATTTATTTATAGTAATAGAGTTTAATTTAGAATTAACTATCTTTAAATGATTGGCAAATTACCAAAAATTATTAAATTCCCAATATATCCCCACTACGTAGGAACAAAACAACCAAAGATTGTTCCGGTAAAGGGTGTAATAGTACATTCACAATATCGAAGTTTTTTATGAAAAAGAATGATCGCACGTGTGGCTCGTGTGAGACACACCCCATCCAATATATAATCTTCACAGGGTTAGGCTTATAGACTCGTCTCCGTTGTTGCTTTCTTTTTCAGGTTTGGGAATTCCAGTTTGAACCCTAACCCTAGATCGCAGCCAGCCATGTCGTCCAAGCAAGGTACAAGTCAAAAAACCCTAGATTTGTTAGAATTCGATTCACAATTCATCAAAATCTTCCTGAATTTCTTGTTAATTTTGAGCAGAAAAGATTTGGATTTGTTGATTGGTTGATATTGTTTTGTTTTGGGATAAAAATTAAAGGGTTAATTTGTTTTTGTTGTTGTAGGTGGAAAAGCAAAGCCTTTGAAGCAACCCAAGGCTGAGAAGAAAGACTACGACGAGGTATGGTTTTCAATTTCTTTGAATTGTGTTTTTCAAAGTTTGCTGCTTTGGTGGTTTGGTTATCTATCTAGGGACTAGGGTGGAAAAAAGATTCAAATTAGTTGAAATCGAAGTGTTTTAGTACTTGGGTTGATCTTAATCTGTAATTTTTCGCTGTTATAATCAAATTCTGTTTGGTTACTGAGAACCATAGTAAGGAAGAATAGGATTTTTTTTTTTTTTTTTTTTTTGGGACGGATTTGTATTTCTGAAGTGAAAATCCTAGGTCAATTGGCTTATGGGCTTATTTGATTGGGTTTCTTTTGGGTTTGCTTTCTTTGACTTTATTAATTATGAATATTATAGAACATGAATATATAATAATCTTTAAATGTTCCAATAAGTTATACATAAGAAGTTTTAACATTCAAATATGGTTTAAAGTTTAAACTACTAAGAGAACAATAGGGAATTTTGTATACCTCCAGAACTTTTTTTAATTGTGGTAAATATTTTTTGTTAAATACTTCTCTTTGCGGCTCATATTTCTACTACGGATTTTCTAGAATTCAGGGTCGTCTTGAGTTTTGATTAACCATATTTGTTCTTTTACTTTAATGTTCTTTCTTTTTTCTTGTGGTTTTCCTTTGTTAACTTCTTGTCTAGGGTTGCACTGCTTTCACACTTTATAACAAAATACTTTATTTCTATCCATTCAATTTCATCACTGTTATTTGATTATTTTCTTGTAATAGTTTAATTCTCTGTGCATGCTAAAACTTGCCTGATTAGTAAGTTTGGACCTTTTATTTGATTCTCTTAACCTTTGCTCTACTTCAAGGCATTTATTGGTACACGCTGCACATTGCTGAAGTTGGTTATTGTAATGATATTTGATATTTTCTCTGTGGTATCACTGTCTCAATCTTGCTTATTCTGGTCTCTACAGGTTGACATGGCCAATATTCAAAAGAAGAAGGAAGAGGAAAAGGTAATATATTGCTATATGATTCTTAGTTTTCATGATCCCTTCATGGGTGGTTCTTCAAATTCTTAATTTGATCTTGATTTATATGATTAGGCACTCAAGGAGCTTAGGGCAAAGGCACAGAAAGGTCCCATTGGTGGTGCTGGGCTGAAGAAAAGTGGGAAGAAATGAGGGGTTTTATGCCCCAATAGGACTGTGTGTACAAGCATTATTATGATGATTGCCTTTGATTAAAGTGATTATCTAGCTTCTTGCTAAGTGTGTACTAAACTTTGGGAGTCATCTATGTAAGACTAAATCTTCAATTTGCATGTTAGTGATATTTTCTTGTTCCTAAAATGACCCCATTGCATTATGTGAGGGGATGGTTATGATTCTGATGCTTAGCTTCTGCTACTGCTTTTTAATGGTAAAATTTGTTGGGGGGCTAGTGGTTGATTGTACTATGATTTGTATTTTGTTCAATAAATAACTTCGCAACTAATGATGAATAAGAGCAGCCCAAAGCTTTTCCACTTGGTCAAATTATCTATTCTTTTGTAAAAAGAAAACTGAATGACCACAAATATCATGTGGGGGTAAAGCACATTTGTTGGTGAATGGAAGGTGATATATTGATCGGGTTGGGTGGGCTTTCAAGTAAATCTATCATGAGGGGTTCACAAACCACCGCAATTTGCTTTCAGCCTTTCAGGTTATTGGTCGAGACTCAAGTTCTATAGGTTTTTCTTTTTAGAAAACCATTATTTCTACCAAAATAATGCTATGTCCACTAATAGCAAAAATAAAATATACAAATCCTTTTGAAATTAAATAAGAAATATTATGTTTGGTTGATTTAGTGGAAAATATTTTTTAGAAACTATTTTCTTTTCTTAGATGCTGGGATTGTTATTCAACAATATTTTATAGAGTTACACGCTGGTCTCACCTGACTGATATATATATATATATATATATATATATATAATTATATATATATATATATATTCTCTTGTATTTTTTCCCCTTTTTAATTACTTTGATGGTTACACTGGTGGAGAGATTTAAATTTAGATGTCTTGGGAACATTAGAAGATGCCAATTAATTGAATAGCTCTTGATTTACTCTCTTGTATCTAGTTAATGAGGGGGAAAAAAAAACATTTTTTTAACCCTTCAAAACACTTTTTCATGTATATTTTGAGAAGCACTTAAAGAGAAATGATCACAAGTCCCATACTTTTCTTATATTTATGTTCCATCTTATTTGTCTTTCAACTTTAGTCATAACCCTTCTAAATTTTATATTTTTGCTGCATTTTGATTAGTAATTTTTTGTTGTGTGTTGGGGGTTTCTGCACTAGATGTTGTTTTACTGAATGTTGTTATTAAAAAATATTTATACTGAATATTGTTATGTCATGATAATTAGGTGGTTAATACTTAATACTGTATTGAACTATTCTGATGCATCAATAGATATCGAACTATTTTGGATGGTTGTTTTTTTTTAATGGTTCTTATAATATTTGTGATCTACATGCATTTGAAAGATTAGATACTTAGGAGATTGCACTCAACTAAAAATACAACATATGTAAGGATATGTATATTAAAAGCCGGTTAGGTCAAATTTGTTTTGAGTGGATTTTAGCAAATTCCACAACAAATGAATACATGAATTTTTTCAAACACTCCCGTTGTCAAGTTGTAAACCACTCTGATGGGGTATAAAAAAAAAATACAACTCCAGCTTCGTCTATGGAGGTTGTCCCAGACAAAATCAGGTAGGCAAAGGTTGTAAGAATCTCATCCAAGATAAGGCCGTCCATGCAGTAAGGTGTGTGGACGGAGCTTTGCACGATCAGTTCTATAACACCATGCCATTATCAACCTCGTCCTAGGAGATCGTCTAAAAGGGAACGACCTTACATTGGGAGCAAGATGCACCTAACTGGAGGTTCCCTGGACAAGGATCCCTGGACGAGCCCTTGACTCAGGGAAAAATTCCTAAGTGAATATAACAACTCCGTATCACACGCATAACTTCTAATGACCGTTTTGTGGGGAAAAATGTAACTTCTAAACAATTGAAGAAGTTATCCCAGAACCCTTGCACCTCCTCAAATCCAAGGGAGGTTACAAGTTTGATAACTGTCTTTAGGACACTATATAAACGTCCATTCAGATCAAACAAAAGTACGTTTTTACATTTCCTAAAAAGTTAGAAGTCCAAAACAATAGAGAGAAAACTAACTTTGTCATCGAAGGGTTCTTGGCCGGCAACCTCGGTCACCTTTGATTGTTTTTTCTTTCTTTTTCAGACTACCAAGATAGCAAGTAGTCCTTTCAAGTCCGAAGCATCCAGCCTACTAATTTTCTTCGCATCATCAGTTGGCGTCGTTTGTGGGAAAACGATGTTCTTTTCGTTCGATTATCTATTCTGTTTTCAACGATTAGCCTTTCCCAGACAAAAGACTGAATGGTTCGAACAAGATCAAGGGCAACCAGCCCAAGCCACTAGGAGAGTAGGGATGCTTCTAGTAATCCCCTCTGCGATCGTCAATCAGCGCCTGTCATGCAACCGCCTTCTGTTCAACATATACAGTCCATGGCTGCCACTATGGCAGAATTGACTCGTCAGAATCAGGAGTTGAACGGGGAGATCAATCTAAGAATGCAAGGCCATGATAGGCACGCGGATGAACGAGCCCAGAGTCAGGAAGGTGGAGGAGAAAATGTTGAGTTCGAAAATCAAACAAGGGATACTGCTTCAAGAAGAGTGCCACACTTGGAGAGGGAGATGGACCAAATGAGAAAAGCCATGAATGAGATGAAGGAGAACATGAGGTGGGCGAACCTCGTGGATGATTTAGTTCACCGAATGGACTCCCCTTTCAGGGCTTCCATCAACAGTCACCCCCTACCTCTGAAATTCAAAATGTCTTCCTTGGATTCGTATGATGGAAATCGTGA
Organism: Castanea mollissima; assembly: GCA_014183005.1. Lineage (NCBI taxonomy): Eukaryota > Viridiplantae > Streptophyta > Magnoliopsida > Fagales > Fagaceae > Castanea > Castanea mollissima. The sequence continues at coordinate 16,770,475 of JACAVU010000002.1, read as the reverse complement.
CCTGTGTGATCACATTACTACTTTCAAGACAACCATGCACCTTCAAGGGGTCCCGAATGAGATTATATGCAGAGCTTTCCTTACCACACTTAAGGGACCAGCATAGGTGTGGTTCAGCTAAATACCCCCAAACTCCATGGACTCATTCGAGGAGTTGAGTAAGTTGTTCGTTAATAATTTCATTGGAGGACGACGCCACAAGCGTTCCTCTTTTAGTTTGCTAACTATAGAGCAAGGGGAAAACGAAAGTTTGCGGTCTTTCATTACCCGATTCAATAGAGAAGCCTTGATAGTGGATGAAATGGACGACAAGTTGTTATTGACCGCCTTTCATAATGGGGTCAACTTTGACTTGTTCATTCATAAGCTCTACGAGCAGGAACCACAGACTATGGTCGAACTTATCCATTCAGCCCATAATTTTATAAATGCTGAGGACGCAATTATAGCCAAGAAGAGAAAGAAATTAGAACGCTCGGAAGCTAGTCATCAACGTTACCCGAACCAGGGTCCTCATCTAAAGAAGGCTTGGGCAGAAGATAAAAAAGAAAAAGATGGTAAGAAGGCGAGTTCCTTAGCAAGAAATCAGCAATATACGCCCCTGAATATGCCACTAAAGCAGGTGCTTATGCAGATCAAGGATGATCTGTCCTTGAAGTGTCCAGATAAAATGAAAGGAGATCCTAACAAGCATAATAAGAACAAGTATTGCTGCTTTCATAGAGACCAACGGCATGACACGGATGAGTGCTTTGATTTGAAGCAGCAGATAGAAAATCTTATCAGACAAGGAGAGTTGAGGAATTTCCTTGGACGAGACCAGACAGATGAGAAACTGAAGGCTAAGGTGGAGGAGTCATCACGACCGTCACTTTGAGAAATAAGAGTAATTATCGAAGGAACCTCGACAGCACAGTTATCCAAGTTGAGGAAAACATACCTAAAGGTGATACAAAATGTCCAGCTGTTTAGACGACCTCCCAGGACAAGGGAAGTAGACCAACAAGCCATTACGTTCACAGATGAGGACGCTGGACGAGTTCACCATCCACACGATGACGCAATAGTCATCACCTTACTCATTGCTGATTACATAACCAGAAGGGTGTTGGTAGACAATGGCAATTCGGCAGGCATATTGTATTACTCAGCCTTCTAGCAAATGAGGCTAGGACGAGATCAACTTCGACTAGTAAATTCCCCATTGGTGGGATTTGGAGGAATGAAGGTGCAGCCTGTAAGCACCATCGCATTGCCAATAGTGGTTGGAGCGTATCCCTAGCAGATAACTAAAGAGGTAACTTCCTTGTTGTTGATTGTGCATCATCATATAATGCTATTATTGGAATGACAACTTTGAATAGTTGGAAGGCGGTAACATCTACCCATCATTTGTCTGTCAAATTCCCGACCGAGCACGGGGTGGGCCAAGTACAAGGAAATCAGTTAGCCGCCAGAGAGTGCTACCTAGCCATGCTGGCAATGGACGAACACGTACAGACAATGAGCATAGACGAGAGAAGGATCGCAGCCAAGCCCACTGAGGTGTTAGAAGATGTCCCTTTGGACGAGAGCAGTCTCGAGAAGTTCACTAGAATTGGAGCGAATATGGAAGAAGAGGCAAAGCATACTCTGGTCCAGTTTTTGAAGAAAAGCCTTAATGTCTTTGCATGGAGTCATGAGGACATGTTGGGTATTGATCTGAGTGTCATTACTCACCGTCTGAATGTATGTCCCAACTCCAAACTAGTGTGTCAGAAGAAGAGGGTTTTTGCTCCTGAGCGAGACAATGCCATCAAAGAAGAAGTCCAGAAGTTGATTACTGCAAAGTTCATCTGAGAAGTTTATTATCTGGACTGGTTGGTGAATGTAGTCATGGTAAAGAAGGCCAACGGCAAGTGGCGAATGTGCGTGGGCTTTACTAACTTAAACAAGGCTTACCCCAAGGACAGTTATCCATTGCCACGCATTGACCAGCTGGTGGACTCGACAGCAGGTCACAGGTTGCTGAGTTTCATGGATGCGTTCTTAGGCTACAACCAAATAAAGATGGATGAGGCAAATCAAGAAAAGACCTCATTCATTACTAGCCAAGGGTTATTTTGTTACAAGGTAATGCCCTTTGGTTTGAAGAACACAGGGGCGACTTAGCAAAGACTGGTTTACCACATGTTCCATCCTCAAATCGGGCGAAATGTGGAAGTTTATGTGGATGATATGCTGGTAAAGAGCCTGGACGAGGGAAAGCATCTAGACGACCTTCAAGAGACCTTCGATACACTTCGGCGGTATACACATGAAATTAAATCCAAGCAAGTGTGCTTTTGGAGTTTCGTTAGGGAAGTTCTTAGGGTTCATGGTTTCGCAGAATTGAGACAAATCTGGACAAAATCCAAGCGATACCGAATATGGAACCATTGAAGAACATCAAAGAAGTCCAGTCTCTTACCGGACGAGTTGCAGCCCTTAACAGGTTTGTTTTGAGAGCTACTGACAATTGTTTGCCATTCTTTAAAGTCCTCAGAAAGGCATTTGAGTGGATGGATGAATGTCATAGGGCCTTTCAAGACCTGAAGACTTACCTCATGACAGCGTCATTGCTAAGTCCATCTGTACCTGGAGAGGAACTATATTTGTATTTGGCGGTGTCCCCACATGCAGTAAGCTCAGCGTTGGTCAGGGAAGAAGGGAGGATTTAGAAACCAATTTATTACACAAGCCGTGCGTTGAGAGGAGCAAAAGACAATACCCGATGATGGAGAAGCTAGCCTTTGCCTTGATTACGGCTTCCAAGAAGCTGAGGCATTATTTCCAAGCTCATATTATTAACATCCTGAAGGATCATCCCGTAAAGAAGGCAATGAACAAATTGGAAGCTGCAAGATGATTAATCCAGTGGGCGGTGGAACTTAGCGAGTTTGATGTCAGATACCTTCCAAGGACCGTGATCAAGGCACAGGCGTTGACGGATTTCATTGTGGAGTTCACTCCCAGCCAAGACGAGCTGAAAAAAGACGAAGAAGATGAAAGGTGGGTTATCAATGTAGACAGGTCATCCATACTATATGCAGGAGGGATTGGAGTCATACTAAAATCCCTGGAGGGTGACAAATTAGAGTACGCAGCTAGTTTGCAGTACCAAACCACCAACAACGAAGCTGAGTATGAAGCTCTACTTAAAGGGCTAGAATTGGCCAAGTCCCTAAGGGTGGAATCAATAATAGTCAAAGGAGATTCTCAGCTCGTCATCAACCAAGTGAATGGATTGTGTGATGCTAAGGAAGATAGGATGAAGAAATATCTTAACAAAGTGAGACGGCTTGTCCAAAATTTATGGAAGTGAGTTTTGTTCAACTCCCAAGGGAAGAAAATATGGAAGCTAATGCCTTGGCGAAAGCAGTTTCGGGAGGAGAAGTTATGGACGCGTACGACAGAATCATGTACATGCCAAGCATAGACCTTCCAGATATACAGCAAATAGGAGGGGGAGAAAATTAGATGAGTCCAATAGTAATCTATCTTAAAGATGGAAGGCTTCTAGAAGACAAGGACGAAGCTAGGAAGCTAAGGGTTAGAGCAGCCAAGTACATCCTCATAAATGAAGTCCTTTACAAACGAGGCTTTTCTCAATCTTATCTAAGGTGCTTGGCTCCGGACGACTCAAACTATGTTTTAAGAGAAGTTCATGAAGGAGCATGTGGAAATCACGAAGAAGCAAGATTGCTTGTCCATAAGGTCGTCCGTGCATGCTACTACTGGGCTACAATGCAGACAGATACTAAGACCTATGTCAAGGTGTGTGACCAGTGTCAGCGCTATAGCAACGTCCCTAGATAGCCATCGGAGTACCAGACCCCAATGATGGCCCTATGACCCTTTGCATAATGGGGACCAGATATCCTAGGTCCTTTTCCCACTAGAACCAAACAAATGAAATTTTTGCTAATAGGGATTGATTACTTTACCAAGTGGGTGGAAGCCGAACCTCTTGCAAAAACCACTCAGTAAAATGTTAAGAATTTTGTTTGGAAGAATATTTTATATAGGTTCGGAGTACCTAGGGTTTCAGTATCAAATAACGGATGACAGCTTGACAACACACCCTTCAGGGACTTTTGCGAACAATTTGGAGTCAAGAATCACTATTCCTCACCCTCCCACCCACAGGCGAATGGATAAGCAGAAGTAGCAAACCGATCCCTACTAAAAATCATTAAGACTCGGCTTGAGGGGGCAAAGGGAATATGGCCAAACAAGTTACTAGGTGTTCTTTGGGCCTACAAGACGACTGTGAAAACCCCGACAAGAGAAACCCCCTTCAAGCTAGCCTATGGAAGTGAAGCTGTTATACCAATAGAAGTTCATATGGCTAACCATCGAGTGATGAAGTATCAAGAGAGAGAAAATGAGAAACAACTTCACCTTGACCTCGATCTCATTGACGAGGTAAGGATGGATGTGTAGCAAAGGACAGCAAGATACAAGAATCTTATGGTTAGGCAGCATGATGCCATGGTAAAACCCAGGCATTTCGACGTTAGGGATCTCGTTCTTAAAAGGGTGTCCTTGGCAACCAAGAACCTAGCTCATGAAAAATTAAGACCCAATTAGGAAGGACCCTATAGGATAATCAACTGCAAAAGGCAGGGGTCGTACTACTTGGAAGTTCTGGACGAACGTAAGTTATGGCACCCATGGAACGTCAACCACCTGAGGAGGTACTATCAGTAATGAGCTTGGACGAAATTTTTTAGGGACAAGGTTGATGCTATGGACAGTTATAGCTATGGTCTATGTGTGTACTTATATCTACTGTTGTGTTCTTATTACTACTATGGTGTGTATTAATAATAAAAAGTATACTAGTTCTTAAACTTTTGCACCATCTACAGACAAGTTTGTGAAAAACGAGGTTATGTATTTTCTTTAAGTATTTTCCTAAGTACTTTCATAAGGCACTAGCTTCTAAGTGGGTGCCATATTTGTAGACAATGTTTATATAATGATATGGTTTAGATTTCCAGTGTATTTTATACATAAATCTAACTTCCATAATGATACCCACAAGGGGGGCAAAACCCTAAGACAAATGAAAATCTCTGGACGCAGGGATGTAACGTTCATAAGCTTTCCTCAAGACAAGGATAAAGTAAAGAAAATAAGTCAAGGCATAAAAGGTCATACTGTGAAATATTAGTCCATGGACGAGCATCGGACCAAAACGCTAAGGTGCTCTAGGACGATTCAAACACTAAAAGCATCTTGACAAAAGGCAAATGCCAAGCGAAGCCCATGGACGAGGGAAAGGTCGGACAAGACCATTGCCATCTTGAATCGTCCACACAAACAGGTGAATTCAAGTATCGTCCATAGAAAAAGCACGTGGACAAAACTTTAACATCATCCATAAGAAAAGCCTATGGACGACCCTCTAATACTTAAAAGTATGCAAATCTTAATAACAACAGTAATATATAGGGTAAACTCGTCCATGTAGTAATAATAAAGGATGAAAATAGACATTCATTAAATATTAAAAAGGGTAGACGATCACCGTCCAAAAACCCTTACAAAGTAAGCCTTAAAAGGCCATTGTTTATAAACTCATCCAGAACACTCTGGACGAGAGAATTGTATTCAAATACATCTTAAAAAATGTCCTAAAAACAGTGGACCAAAATAAAGAGAAACAAAACAAACACTTTGAATAATTAATCAAAAATCTCGCTTTCAAGCAGGAGGAGCATCAGCATTGGGGTCGTCCTGAGCTGGCTATGTAGAGGCATCGTCCTCAATATTAACATTCTCTGAGCTCGTCTGGAGGAGGGAACTTGAAGCAGCTCCACCAAGGTTAAGTTTAACAAGGCTATAGTCAATTTCAAGGAACTTCTCCACTGCTTCCATCCTGAAATCTTCAAACTCAGCTACGTAGTTGGTGTCCAGTAGATTAGTGAATTGTTTGGATGCCTGAAACTCTGCAACTGTGTCTTCCTTGGCCTTGGCAAGAAGGGGGCTTAGCTCGTCGCTCTTCTTCTAGAGGAGTTCAAGATGAGCGTCCTTCTCTTTGACGTCTGTCTTCAACTCCTCGATGTAACTCTTCAGCTTCCTTGCAACCTCCTTGGCCTTGGTAGCCGCTTCAGCCCACTTCTTAGACTCGTCCTTCCCCTTTTGGACCGTACTCTCTAGCAGAATCCTTGTCTTATCTAGTTTAGTTGCTTGCCTTGACATTGCCTACACAAATTAAAATATTATTAAAATATGTATGTATGTAATTGACAAGACAAGGCACATACGAGAAAAAGGCGTACCTTGAAGAGGTCATGAACACCAGAATGTTCAAAATCCTTCAAAGACATGTCATAGCATGTCATCACGTCCTCGTCTGTCACTGCTTTCTCGAACCTTTCCTAGGTGAGATCTTCGTCCTTGAGAAGGTTCTGAGGCGCCTGTTGAGAAGGTTGAGATGAGGCAGGAGCAACGATCTTGGACGGGATTTGCGCAGACAAGGGGTCCTTAGTTCAGAATCAACATCTACTATCTGGACGGAATGACCCTGGGGGACGAGGACAGGGTTAGCTTGGTCGTCTTTGGATTGGGCGTTTTTAGCCTTGGAAGACCTATGCTTAGCCCTTTTTTCCTTGTGTCTGCTTGAAAGATTCTCCAAGTCAACTCAAAGAGACAAGCTCTTCCTTTTGTCCCCAGTGGAAGGATGAGGTTAAGATTCCTCTAGGACAAGACGAGGAGACTCACCAAGGGCAGGACGAGGTTGAGGCTGAACCTCTGGCCCCACATCCTCCTCCATTACCTCCTTCCCTTTATTCTCCTTCATGGTAGTCCTTCCTACAGAGAAGTTTGTTAGAATTACTTCTAGAAATGAAAAAGGATTACTCAAAGTAAAAACTTACGTCTCCAGACTATACGCTTGTGGGCTGTGGCTTCAGGAGAAGGCTCAGGACCAAGTCCCTAAGTAGCGAGGCACTGAGAAGTGACCAAAAAGTGGAAGTCCCTCTCAAGATGAAGACGAGCTTTCTGAACTTGTTCAAGGTAGAACCTACTCAAGTGAGGCCGTCTAGCACCTACAAAAAATAGAGGAAAGTAATTAGACGACTACAATCAAAAGTAACAAAAAGTAAAGGTTTAGCCACAGACATACTTTTAGGACAAGAGTTCCCTAACTCTCCTGTGTAGGGAGGAAATGGATCCCTGTCAACCTCAATAGGGCGTCTAACCTAAAAGCCAGAGACGAAGAAAAACTCCGCCTTCCATTTCCTATCTGAGGTGACTAAGGACTTAATCAGCCTATAATCTCTCCCTCTGGCTGTGAACTGATAAAAGCCAAAGAATTGGTTAATCTCTAAGGGCTTATAGCAGAAGAGGAACTCGTCCACAGTAAGAGAACGATCCCCCTCAAACACTTCCCTCCATAAAACTTGCACAGCGATAACTAACTTTCATGCATTGGGGTTAAACTGACATATACCTAAACCTAACCTAGAAAGCAGTTCCCTGGCGAAGGCATTAAAGGGCAACCTCAAACCCCCCAAGAGGTAAGTCTCATAAATACCAACACCAAAACGAGGTTGAAAACACCACTCATCACGTACAGATACCCTGGGATTCAAGTCCTCAGGAATTTGATACCAAGTCTTAAGAATGCCTAACTTTCTCTCATCTGTCTTATAAGCAACCCCAACAGCACAACTATACACTACCTCTTCCTCGTCCTGAGCAGAAGATGAGGAAGCACTAGTACTAGCCCTAGACCCAAACTTAGCCCTCGTCCTAAGGCTTTCCTGAAGTGCCTCTATGGGAACCCCAGGGACGCCAAACGTATACTCGTCCGTATTGTTTCCCTCGCTACTACTAAAACTACTAGAGTCATGATACTCGTCTATGGCTTTGACAACACTATCGCTAAACGAGGAAAGGGTTGCCTCAGACATTTTTTAAAAGAAAGCTAAAAACCTGAGGACGAGGATGGAGAAAATACCTGGATCTAGACGAAGAGAGATTATGGACACAAGAAACTTTTAGACGAGGCGCTAGGACAAGAGATGTCAAAGAAAAAAAAATTTAGAAATGAGGAAGGTAGTGGAGGAATTCCACTATTTATAGGAAATAAACCCTAGTACCCGAAGCGACGCAACCAACCAAAATGTGACAAATGGCACGTCCCTCGAAAAACAAGCTGACATGACCAGTCACCAATTAAATCATGACATGTGGCACCCACAACAGCTTACATAATGACACGCGTCCAAAAGATGACACCAATTAATGTACTCCCTGGACAACCTATGGACAAGGGGGCAACTGATGGGGTATAAAAAAAAAAATACAACTCCAGCTTCGTCCATGGAGGTTGTCCCAAACAAAACCAGGTAGGCAAAGGTTGTAAGAACCTCGTCCAGGATAAGGTCTTCCACGCAATAAGGCGTGTGGACGGAGCTTTGCATAATCAGTTCTATAACACCATGCCATTATCAACCTTGTCTTGGGAGATCATCTAGAAGGGAACGACCTTGCATTGAGAGCAAGATGCACCTAACTGGAGGTTCCCTGGACAAGAATCCCTGGACGAGCCCTTGACTTAGGGAAAAATTCCTAAGTGAATATAACAACTCCATATCACACGCATAACTTCTAGTGACCGTTTTGTGGGGAAAAATATAACTCCTAAACAGTTAAAAAGTTATTCCTAAACCCTCGCACCTCCTTAAATCTAGGGGAGGTTACAAGTTTGATAACTGTCTTTAGAACACTATATAAACGCCCATTCAGACCAAACAAAGGTACATTTTTACATTTCCTAAAAAGTTGGAACTCCAAAACTATAGAGAGAAAACTAACTTTGCCATCGGAGGGTTTTTGGCCGGCAACCCCAGTAACCTTTGATTGTTTTTTCTTTCTTTTTCAACCACCAAGACAGCAAGTAGTCCTTTCAAGTTCGAAGTATCCAGTCTATTGATTTTTTTCGCATCATCACACTCAACCTAACAAAGCAAAGAATCCCTATGTGTCTTCATGTTATTTGGGTGGGGGAGGATTTTGATTACCCTTATTATTATTACTTCCTTTGTCTCAAATTGTTGAGCAACTGATATTAAAACCCGATTGAGTTGGTTTTTCCTTTGTTATTAAACTTTTCAGTGACTATGGTAATGAGTCACTAGAGCATGTTAAGCAAAAATTACGAACAAATCAAGATGTTCGTTTCCCTCATTTGTAGATCAAGAGTTGCTCAATCTTGAAGTTTCACAGCAAAATGTAACTAAGGTGAAAATATCAATTTGGTCATTATATTATCAATTTAGTTTATACATTTTGGTAGTAGTTAATCTAGTCTATGTTATTTTCGACTTGCAATTAATTTGGTCTATACCGTTAACTCACTAATAAAAATTGATTGCAAGTTTTAAAATAATATGAACTAAATTGACATGGTTCCCAAAATATAGGAACCAAAAGGATATTTTCACCTATAAACTAATTGACACTCTATATAACCCAACAAGTGCGCATATTTTAATGGCATTAAGGTCAACATATTTTTCTTCATCTTCTACCAATAAGGTAAGCAAAAGATCTTCATCTTTCTACCAATAAGGTAAGCAAAAGATTTTGAATAACTGTCATTTTTTCTTTTTTAAGAAATGAATGTATCTAAACCTCTTCAAATATATTATTTTTTCGGAAGTCTCCAATCCCCCAAGCGACTACCATTTTAAGGGATGAAGGAAAGTAAATTTTCAAATAAAATCATTGGAAATATCATCCAAATCAATTATCATTTTTTGACCAAACAATTAAACAAAACAAAAATGGAATCAGAATCAAATCAGAAGAATATAAGAAACAGATTCATTCATCAGAGGAAAAAAATGACAACAGAACAGTATCTAAAGGTGTACGATCAAATTCCTCCCAAAATAAATAAATAAAAGCGAAAGAAAGAAAGTAGTATACTACCTGAAACTTTCAATTCTAACAAATCCGTGGGGAAATGGGGCATTGGCACTTGGCACTTGGCACTTGGGAATATGAAATTCCTTTCTAATTCAGTATTGCTTTTTTCGCTCATTTGACTCTTCCTGTTCAGAATCTTATTTCTGTTCTTCCTCCCTCTCCCTCTTCTTCGTCTATCTGTTCTTCCTTTTCTTCATCTTCTTCAGCAGGATCTGCGGGAAACGGAGGTGGTATAGGTGTTTTCATTGGGGGAATATATCCGGCCTTCGCCTAGGCTTGGGCATTGCTCATTCCTGCCACATAAAAGATAAAATAGAGGATGAGCAATTATTTATAAAGTTGAGGCTAAGCCATTCTGCTTGGTCGCCGCTGCTAAGCCATGAGCAGCGGCCCATCTTTCTTTTATGGCATTTAGGCCGTCTTTAGTGACCTATCAAAGATGGGCCTGAAGTTTAAAGTTTCTTTTCTAGACTTAGGGTTGTAAGTCAACCAAAGTTTATAAATAATTCAAGCTTGATCCGATAAAAAAACTTATTCATGCTTGTTTGTTAATAAATGAGTCAATATTAAGCCTCAATTTAAGGCTTGTTTAACAAACAAGTGGATCCCATGCAAAAAAATAAAATAAAAATGGTTCGTGAACAGGCTCTTGAATGATAGGGTTTGATAGAAAGCAAGATGAGCTTAGGCCAGCTTTGGGTTTAGTAAAAAGATTGTTATGGGTTTGAAAATTAAACTAATGTCTTACTAAACCTTTAAGTAATTAGGAATTGAGATCACATGTCTAAATCAAATGGACTTGATAATGTACTTATATTATTACTAGCTTGTAAGCACACGCATTGCGCTAATGCGTGCGCTTAGAGGTTGTTCTATTTCTTATTTCTAAAGGACAAAACTTTTCATGTATGCTAATTCGGGGTGTTTGCATTTTCTAATCACCAAAGTTCCTAGGGGAGTGATAAGTTGTAGCATGAAAAATTTATTTCTCTCAAAAACACATAGAGATAAAACTTTTCATATATACTAATTCAGGGTTATATATTGCATTATCCAATCACTAAAATTCCTAGGTGTGTGATGAAATTTATGACATTGTGAATGAAATAGATTTATGCAATAATTTTTTTTTTGAGCGTGTATTTGAAAGTAATGTAGTGAGACCTCTACAATAATAATAAAAGTGATATAAAGAAAAGATTAAGCTAAGGATAAGTAATTCATTTTTAAATGAGTAGTAACTGTATGTGGCTAAGAGGTGTTTAAAAAAAATGGAAGTGTTTTAGTTGGATGAGAAAGGAAAAAATATGCCTAAATAGTAGGGGTAAAAATGATCAACGTGAAGGAAAAATAAATAGGTAACGGGTGTTTTTTGTTTTTTAAGTGGAGGTGTTTTATTTGGATGAAAAATAAATAAGATGAAGGAAAATTTTAGGTAAAAATAAGATGAACTTTAATTTATTATTGAAAAAAAATCCGTGAGGGAACGAAGCCTAAATTTTAGGAGTTCTTTAGTTTTTTTTTTTTTTTTTTTTTGAACATTAGGATGAAAAAGGAATAAAAAATGGCTAAATTTTAGGGGTAAAAAAATGAACATGAAGGAAGAAATTCTCTTTTTGAATTCAAAACATAGTAGATGTACAAATGTTTTAAATTTGTTATTTGACATTGTTGCCCATATTTGTAAGAGAAGTCACTGTTTATTTATGATGATATTTTTTAAATCACATAAAAGTCCAGTTCAATAAAGAAAATATTTTGGAAAAAAAAATATGACGTTAGTGACCCTAATCCTAAAATATTTATAGGAAAATTCATTGTTTACTAGAAGGGGTATTTTTGAACTTGAAAAAAAATCCAAATCAAAGAGGGGAATTCTCTTATAGATAGTGTAGATTATATCTTGACAAGCTCAAGCCTTTGGACAATTTGATTAGCTCAAACTCAAATATAGTTTATAGGCTTGATTCAACCTGAAGCCAAATTAGAACATCTTATATTTGCTGTTGAGCCGAGCTTGAACATTCAATATTCAACAAAACTTGGCTTGTTTACCGCCCTACCTAGACTAGACCACCTTCAAAAATTAGTTTAGTTTCACCAACAATATGTTTGATAGACTAATGAGGATCAAGGCTGTTTCTAAAGTAGGAAAATAATGTTTACGCATCTCTTTCACAAATAACATGTTTTGTACCCCAGTTTTGTTATTTTTGCTACTGCTATTCAGGCCGCTAGCTTCTACTTTTAGTGGGTATTGGAACTGTGTCGGAATAATCGTCTTGAATTATATGAAGTTTTTTTCTTCCTCTTTAGGCATGTTTACTATTTCTAGAAAATTTAACACAGTTCTAACCTAATTTCAAATTTTCAATCCCTCCAGAACATGGCATGATTACATGAACGAACAAATAATTTCAAACAAAATATATTTTTTATTTTGAGTGAAGACTAACTAGAGTAACTACAATAAAATCATACAATGTAAAACTATAAATATATTGTTATAATAAAAATAAAAATGAAACTTTATTTAATTTATTGATGTATGCTAGTTGACAATTTATGATGTTTCCAATGGAGATGGTACAAGGTTAAAATCTATTATTCCCGTTGTTGTACTTGTGGGGAGTAAAAAGGTCCTGGTGGGTATCTGAGTCTCTGGGTCATACTAGTGAAGGCCGACCTGCCCTTGAGTTCGAAACTTCTTAGTACCTCGGGTCAGCCCATGTGCCGAGGGCCCAAGGACCTATCCGAGGTCGGGTTTACCCTCGGATGGGCATAGAAGAGTCAGGAACGTCATCGTGAAAGTTCATAAACGACACGACGGAGACCAACGGTTAAGAGGGGTAAACCCCTGGATGTCCTGGAAGCATCGGTGTTTGAAAAGCACTAAAGGCTGCCACCTCCACATTAAAGACCCTTCACCTACTACCTTAGCCGCATTAATGGGGAAGTGACGCCTGAACAGTGGAAGTGAAGCTTCTGGTTACTATTCAAAGGGAGGCACAAGATTACGCCAGAAAGTGTGATCAATGTCAGAGGTTCGCCCCCAATATCCATCAACCTGGAGGAGTTCTAAACCCCCTTTCCAGCCCTTGGCCCTTCGCACAATGGGGACTAGATATAGTTGAGCCATTTCCGAGGGCCATAGGCAACAAAAGATGGCTTTTAGTGGGAACAGACTATTTCACTAAATGGGTTGAGGCCGAGCCCTTGGCAAATATTAGGGATGTTGATTCCAAGAAGTTCATCTGGAAAAATATTATTACTAGATTCGGCATACCACACACGCTTGTCTCTGACAATGGTGTTCAATTTGATAGCAACGCGTTTAGGCAATATTGTGGTGACATGGGTATCATAAACAGGTACTCCACCCCATCTTATCCTCAAGGAAATGGCCAAGCCGAGGCCGTTAACAAGGTCATTGTCAACGGGTTGAAGAAAAGGCTGGATGAAGCGAAAGGCAGATGGATAGAAGAACTCCCTCACGTTCTATGGACATATCGAACCACACCGCGCAGGTCCACTGGAGAAACGCCTTTTTCTATGACTTACGGAGCCGAGGCAGTGATACCTCTGGAATCTGGTTTTCCCACCCTCAAGACGAGTTCTTTTAATACCGAGAGCAACGATCGGCTCCTGGAGAAAAGTCTTGACTTACTTGAAGAACGACGCGAGGCAGCTATGGTCCAGATGACTTATTACCAACAAAAACTTAAACGGGGATATGATGCCCACGTGAAGCTGAGGCCACTGGCACCTGGGGATCTTGTGTTAAGAAAGGTTGTGGGCACCGCTAAGAATCCAGCCTGGGGCAAGCTAGGACCCAACTGGGAAGGCCCCTATCGTATTATTTCAGTAGCAGGGATAGGATCTTATCGGCTAGCTGATTTAGATGAAAATATTATACCACGGCCGTGGAATGTAAATAACCTACGAAGGTATTACTATTAATAAAGTTTACTGTTTTGTTGGCACTTATTCGAAAATTATTAATATTTCATGAATTTCCAAGTACCAATTGTTAAACAGAACCTTAGTTATGCCGGGTCCTCGGACCTCCTACTTTGGGAAAATTAACATTTGGAATTACAATCTTAAATAATCAAACAGAAACTTGGTTAAGTGTAGTCCTCGGACCACCAACCTTGTGGAAATTGATGTCTCATCATTTGTTAAACAGAACCTTAGTTATGCCGGGTCCTCGGACCTCCTACTTTGGGAAAATTAACATTTGGAATTACAATCTTAAAGAATCAAACAGAAACTTGGTTAAGTGTAGTCCTCGAACCACCAACCTTGTGAAAATTGATGTCTCATCATTTGTTAAACAGAACCTTAGTTATGCCGGGTCCTCGGACCTCCTACTTGAGAAAATTACATTTGGAATTACAATCTTAAGAATCAAACAGAAACTTGGTTAAGTGTAGTCTCGGACCACCAACCTTGTGGAAATTGATGTCTCATCATTTGTTAAACAGAACCTTAGTTATGCCGGGTCCTCGGACCTCCTACTTTGGGAAAATTAACATTTGGAATTACAATCTTAAGGAATCAAACAGAAACTTGGTTAAGTGTAGTCCTCGGACCACAAACCTTGTGGAAATTAATTAAGTGCATTTGAAATGTATTGTCTTATTGATCGCTAGATTAAATTTTAAATCTTTATGTCCCTAAGTGTTAAGCAAAGTTGTGCAAGGAATGGTCCACGAAATTCACATCCATTCGAGAATAGAACCACATGAGTTGATGACGTCTACTACTCGGATCATAGACTCGGTCAAAATTAACTTCCTATTGTTCATTTAAGACAATGCCTTACTGTCCATTAATTCGGATCTTAAGCATGTTTCTTTAATTGTTAAACGTGTTTATAAAAAGAATCATCCTCGGACCTTTCATCCTATTAAAAGTAATGCTGTATACTACAATGGTTTAATCGTGATATGAGGCCTTTTGTTTTAAAACTAAGTCATGGTTAAACCAGTCCAACCTTATCACCTTCTGTTAAGTTTTAATGACACACGTACGAATATGTGAAGGTAGTGATCCTTGGAATTGGACTTGCGTACTCTGATAAACTTGTGCTCCATATTGATGGGAAACCTTTATGATAGGTACAAAAAGAATGAAATATAAACAGTGGTAATGTAAGAGACAATTAAATAAAATTGTTGTTCATTAATCATTTAAACGTTCATTACATGTCACGGCTGAACATAAAATCACAGAAGTCCTAAGATAGGTCCTAAGCCTTCGGAGGAGGATCTTGCTGAGAAGTACTAGTTGCTTCAGTCTCTTTCAACTCCAGCTCAAATGGGGTCAAGACTTGCTTTCCCTTGTCTGCTGTCTTCGTTGGAAGGACGTCAGGGTCCACTTTTTGGCTCAAGTCCTTCTCGGCATCTCCTCCTCCTCCCTTTTCTTTGTTGGAATTTGAGGGTTCTGTAGGATCGGGGATTGGCTGTAGGACCATCTGGGGCAGTGCTGGTAGAGTTGAGTCAGGGGTGGGGGTGGCAACAGGAGCCTCCTCAATCTCCTGTATTTCCAGGGGAAGCCAGACGTTCTCGGACTTCCTCAGCTCCGAGGAGGGGGGAATTCCAGCTGCGTTTAGGGCTTCCCCCAAACCTTCTGGCAGTATTCACGGCACAAGGCCGCGAAGGCCTCGGTCAACTGCTCCTCGGTGTTGGCCACCTTCCTCATAGCTCGCCTACTTGGCAGCTTGTAAGAGCGTTGAAATGTGCTGGCTTCTCTCTTCAGCAGCGCAATTTTCATTCTCCAAATCCGAGCGTTCCCGTTGAGCTCGGAAATCTCATCATCTTTTTCATGGAGGAGCTTGCGCTGCCCTCTATTTGGGTCTCCATGGTTTTGAGACTTGACTCAGCACCATCTCTCTCTCTCTTTACATTAGCCACCTCCGAGACCAGCTTCTCGTTTTCAGCAAGTGCTGTCCCCAGAGACTTCTCAGTCTCCAACCTGGCCTCCAGCTCGGCCCTGGCTTTCTTCCGAGTATCTTCAATAAACTTTTCAGCTACGAAGACCTCCTGAACAGCCTGCAATGAAATATGATGGGGTCAAACACAACAAAAACTTATAAGTATTGTTAAAAGTAAACTCTTCATAAAAAGGGGAAAACTTACCAGCGCCAAGTCTCTCTTCAGAGCAAGGAAGAGCTGTGGCTGGCTCATTTTTTCCAAGGACTCCATGTCCTTGGGCAGCAAAAAAGGGCGCTCTAACACCTCGGCCAAGTGGTGGGCATGGCCATGTTGAACCGCCCTTATACTGGATTGGCAGGAGATAAGAGCGCCATCCAGCTTTAGGTCAGGGGACCAGGTGGCCGGTGCCCTGCGCACATCAGCTACTACCCCAATCTCCCCGCTCTCCACTGAACGGGCTCTACCCTTGCCTTTGTCCTGCTTTTGCTGCTGAGCCGGTGGAGGTTGGTTGCGTGGTTTCTTGGGGCCTTTGTTGGTCGCCCCTTCATCTTCCCCCTTTCTCTTTTTCTTAGGGTCCTCGGTTGGAAGTTTTGGCTCAGCTGGAGGAGGGGGAAGTGGCAGAGTAGGAGGGACTTGTGCTGCCCCTGTCCTCTTCTCTGTGACCTTCGCAGCTCTGGTAATGAGAAGGTCCTTCATTCTGTCCATATCTTCCTCGGATCCGTCCTCTGGGAGTGCGACAACGAGCCCAGCAATTCCGGAGGCTTCGGCAGTTTCTTCCTCCTCGTCAGAGAGTACGACAAACTGGTTCCCTCGAGGTTCGTGGTATTCTTCGAGTTGGAACTGGTCTATCTCGTCGTCCAACGTATGAGAGGAAGAGACCTGCTCTTCTGGGATAGCAGCTACCTCGGGACGGACGGAGAAGGGAATGGCCGCTGTGGGTCGTAGGTACAGAACGGTTTGGGGGGCGTCGGGGAGGTCGCGGTCGTCCAGAAAGTTCGGCCGGGCTACGTTGATCCTCCTTCGTCTTCGGTCTCCGGCGAGGATAGCGTTGTCTATTTCCTGGAAGTCCGAGGAGATGGGATCGTATCCTAGGATCAGGTGAGCGGCTCGAAGCTGCCGGTCTTCGCTAACGAACACCTCGGATCGAAGTACCCTGTTTAGGTCGGCAACGTTGCAATGACTCAAACGAGGGCGCACGTTTCGCTTATCTGCAAGAAAAGATGAGAGATTAAACAACGTGGTCAGATTCACATAATGAGAGACAAAGACAAACAAATAAAACTATATCTAAATGTGCAAGTTTGTTAGTGTTGAGGGAGGTTTTGGGTGGGGAGGTTAGTCCTCAGGTGTCGCACCTGGATCCCCCCACTGTACTGGGCAGTGGAGACCGTCGTGCCAGTTTCCAGAGACAATCAGGTAGTCGTCCTTCATGCCTTTGTTGGATTTGGGCAAGCAGGATATTAGCCTAACGACACTGGATCGGGACTTAATGTAATAACCTACATTGGATAGTTTATGGGCTTCGTACAGAAAAACAACGTCGTGCCATGTGAGGTTTAAACCCATTTGTTCATTTAAGGCATCGACGCTACCTAAAACTCTAAAGACATTGGGAAGGCATTGATCGGGACACAACCGATGGTTGCGAAGATATTCCCTCATTACAGGTTTCATTGGGAGGGTCATCCCGCCTTCTATAAAGGCTATCATTGGGATTATGACCTCTCCCTCCTTCCTAGAACCGGCCACGGCCCCCGCCGGGCAATATTTCAAGCCTACATCACCGGGAATGTGGTATTTGGCTCTGAAGCCTTCCATTCCGGTGGCAGTATCAACAAGACACTTAAATCTACCCATTAGAAAGGAACGAAAGGCTGGACTCTAGAGAGGGAGGTGTCTACTAGGACAGCCGAGGACAAAATCCGAGGATAAAAGGTTAAGAATGAAATGAGCGATGAGTAAGAACTTACGGAGTTTGAGGATATGCAACTTTCCACGGTTTTCTGAAGGCGAAATATGATTGTTGATGTTTTGATGGGATCAGTCCCTGGCAAATTAAATGAAGGCGCAGGTTCCCGAAGCGTCACGACGTGCGGAATGGCGGCCTCGAAATTAGTTTTGTCCCGCCCAAATTTTGTGAGGAGAAATAAGAGCCGTTGGATGCCCATCTCACCGTGAACGTGGGGGACAAAGTGTAACTTACAGTAATAAATGCGCGCGTTTTGAAAATGGAATCGCCATATGGCATCTTCTGAAACGTGAAGCGGTCTCCACACGTGTAATCACTTGCGAAGTGTACTGATTAAAGTTCTCTTCGGATCAAAACTCTATTTTTCTCCTCGGACATCAAAAATTAGAGTTTTGAGGGGCTATTGTGGGGAGTAAAAAGGTCCTGGTGGGTATCTGGGCCTCTGGGTCATACTAGTGAAGGCCGACCTGCCCTTGAGTTCGAAACTTCTTAGTACCTCGGGTCAGCCCATGTGCCGAGGGCCCAAGGACCTATCCGAGGTCGCGTTTACCCTCGGATGAGCATAGAAGAGTCAGGAACGTCATCGTGAAAGTTCATAAACGACACGACGGAGACCAACGGTTAAGAGTGGTGAACCCCTGGATGTCCTGGAAGCATCGGTGTTTGAAAAGCACTAAAGGCTGCCACCTCCACATTAAAGACCCTTCACCTACTACCTTAGCCGCATTAATGGGGAAGTGACGCTTGAACAGTGGAAGTGAAGCTTCTGGTTACTATTCAAAGGCATTAGGAAGAAAAAATATATAGGTCAAAGGGAGGTGAAGGCAACACGTGTAACAATTATCAAATTGAGTAGTATTAAGGAGGGGTCCGGAACAGAAATGGGGGTTCCCTTTTTTGTAATCTAAGGAAAAAATAAGAAAAGAAAAGGAATTTATATATAAGAACAGTCCTCGGCTCATATCCGAGAAGGTGGAATTATAACATTTCTTACTACTTTTGAGCGTTTACAGCCTTTTTAGCTTGTCCTATATTCCTTAAACGCTTCTAACCTGGATTTTACAGCCCACACTCTACAAATCATATTGTCAAGGCTCATTGGGCCTGAGCCCATCACTGTTTTTAGGGCCAGGTGCAATTGTGCACTTACAGTACTTATAAATTTTTTTTTAAGAAAAAAAAACTTATTATTGAAATATATATTAATAATATTTTTTCTTCCAACATTAACACAAAATTGTAGGTAGTTATTGGTTGGTTCTTAAATAAAATCCTTAGATGGAAGGCTTTCAAATGACTCCAATTTTAGCAATTGATCTTCAGTCCTCAAATCTAAAAATAACAATACTTTACAAATCAATCCCCCTCATCTCAGGCAAACACACATGTAGAAACATATAATATTGCAAAGGTAACACTAAAAAGAGAAGTCAGTAACAACTAAATCGAATAACTTTGATTTGTTGTAAAAAAGAAAAGAAAAGAAATTTACTTGTACCATCATGTCAATGATCACCATTGGGTCAGTTGGTGAGTCACCCAAAAAACAAATCAACAGAGGTTCTATATTTTATGTTCAATGGTCTCATTTGTGCTATGTCTATCTGGAGTGTGTTCTTCATTTCAATCCCAACATAAATTAGACATGGAATGGCGCCTACCCACCTAATTGTTATTTCAAAGATGAAAATTGCCTCCAACCCCAATAGTGCTTGTTTATTCTTATCAAAAAAAATAGTGCTTGCTTGTTTATGGTCGGTTGGGCGTACGATTACAATTATCTCTTTATGTTATTCTTATTTTTATATATAATCAAAGTGAAAATTTGTACTATTATTATGATTTTAAGTTAACCCATCTTACTTTACTTGTGAAGTTTGAGATATTGTTGATTCTAATGTTAAGCGAAGCTATAATAGTATTTTGATAAACTGGATTTATTGTTTCACACTTTAAAAGTTATTTATTTAATTATATTATGATTTTATAGTGTAGGTGTCATTTCTTTAAAATGCCTACTAAAAAAAACTTTACATTTTAGCGTGAAAAACTTCAAAAGAAAAAAAAAAGGAGAGAAATGTGAAAAAATATTATTAACAATTCATGTTATAGTTGTGTGCAGAAAAAAATTATAAAATCTTATTGAAATTGATTGTGACAAGAGTTAATTAACCATATTATCAATTGAATTAAAAAAAAAAACTTAATTAGTAATTTGTATCTCAAAACTAATGAAAACTATTTTAAATGAACAATAACAAAATATCAAGAGTTAAATAAAGATTATGTAATTTAAATATAAGAAAATATCCTCTTAAAATCGTCATTTTAGACCCCACGGGCATTGAGCCAACCCTAACCATATGTTCAATTTAATCAACGCCAAAAGTCTTCGTAGACCCTATACTAATAAGATTCAGATCATGGGAAAAGGGGAAATATACATTCATCTAGGTGAACAATTTCGTACAAAATAATAAATTCATCATTACAAGTAGTGCATAGGTGAACAATTTTGTAGTTTTTGAATAGATTTATCTAGGACTCAGATCACTCCACTCTCAACTATTAAATTTTTTAATAAAAAAAATTATATAAAAAAAGTGTATAGATTATAGAATATGACCCTAATCAAATCAAAAGAAGTGGGGGCAAAAATAATGTTTGTTTGTTTTTATCTATGTACTATTCTTTCAGATAGATTAGTGCATCATCATTTAATATAAAAAAAAAAAAAAAAAAAAAGTGCACAATATAAATAACCCCAAAAGCTAACATAATTAATTGGGATTGGAATCATTCCTCATAAAACAAAACTCATTGGTTCAAACCCTCTATTCCTTCCTAAGTCGCTCATAAACTTAGTCGCCTTCCTCAAACTCCGAAGTGAAAGGGGAGGAGGAGTTTATCGAGAATTTACAGTAAGCATAGTTGTATTTTTCTTACTATTTTACGAGATAAATTATGACCGGCTCTCGTTAAAAAACAACTGCATGGTAAAAATTGTTATACTAAAATTATTGTTGGTTATTCCTTTAAAAATAATTAATTAATGAATGTTTTTAGAGTTTGTACCAATCGAACCCTAATATTTTACTAGGAAAGTTAAAAATCATTCACGGGGAGAAGCTTTTTCATGTTGTAGTGTTTCTCCTCTCTCCACATGATTATTTCGATGTGGAACACTCTGAATGGCGAAGTCAAAATAGGTGTGCAGAGTTTAGATTACGGACCCAATGCAAACTCTAACGCAAAAAAGAGGTGATGTCACTCACACCTGCTTAAAGAAACGTGTTATGTGTATCTTTTTGTAACTAAGCCAACTCACCATACCAATAATGACGCAATCTGTACTGTCCTTTCGTGCTTCCACTGACCATTGTCTCTACCAACCATTCCACATTGATGTAGAGAGTCAATTTATGACGAGAACAACGACTTTGCTTAAGAACTCTGTTATTTTGGAGGAAGTTTGGTGGCCTATTTAGACCATAACAAACACATGTTGAGTCAGTAACTTAACTCTATTGGTCCTATTAATAGAATTTTCAACTAAAATATTTCAAAGTGGTGGTTTCTCATAATAATCCTATTAAGAATGAACTTAGGATCAAACAAAAATTTGATTGATAAGAGTGATGACACAAGTTAGGGTATCTTGAATATTCTTAAGACAACCTAATTTGATTGATAAGAGCCATTCCTTTTCAATTCTCTTTCCATTTTTATTATCATTGCTTTTGTTAAGGGTTGTTCCTATCCACTGGTTAGAGAGGCTTTAAAAGAGTACCACCTGAATTGAAAAAAGAAGTAACAAAAATTAAACTAGTAAATAAATGTCATTTAGATTGAGAGTTTCTTGAAGTCCCTGTAAAAAAAATTAATCAATTATTTTATAAAATTCAATCTTTATGCACCTGTTAACAAGGCTCATTAATTATATGGCATTGATTGATGGACGCCTTTGGACATTCCATACGAAATCATCTATTGGGTCTCATATATATTGGAAAATAGAAAAATATTGCTTAAAGTATAGATTTTATTTTTTTTGGACTAAAATTGACATTGACTACCCATAAAAAGTAGCTTCAGTGCATTGAATTTCCTATCATCAACCAAACTCCCTACAAAAAAAAAAAAAAAATTACTTTTAAATTGATTTGAATAAATTTTACTCCAACTTATTATGTGGCGGTTGAAAATACAATTCATATGTAATTTTAGTTGTATAATTTTTTTTTATGAATTTTTTGAATTTTTTTATTACTAATATATGTAAATAATTTTATAAATTATCACCTATGGAGTTGAAAAATATTTTCTCTTAATAAGTTTGAAAGAAAATTGTGGCCATATATCCTTAAAACATTCGATAAGTGGACTTTATTATACTACATGTTATCAAAATTTATACCAAAGAAAAAAAAGAGACTAAAATAAGAAGAGATTTTCAACTATTTTACTTGAGTGTAGTGCCATCATCATGGTAATTTTCCTCCAAACAAATGATCAATCTGTCAAGTATATGCATATTCAGATATTTTCTCTTGCATCACTTTCCATAGCCTCTTGCATCAATCAGTGTAGTGTAGTGTAGTGTGCCATCATCATAAAAAGGTGTTTTGCTTTTCTGATTCATAAAAATAGATGGTTAACACTACACTAGGCCTAAAGCACCCGCACAAAAAAAAAAAAAAAAAAAAAAGCCTTGTCCATGTCGTTGATGCATTTATTAACCAGTACTATTTGCATCTAAATTTATACCCAAAAAAAAAAATGTACCATCATCTTTGTTTTCCTCTTAGCAAATAATCAATCGGTCAATCAAACGGGTATGTGCATAATCTCTTGCAACCCTTTCCCCGTTGAAAACGACCTGTGGATTGGGTGGATCTAATTTCATGGAAGAAAAAAAAGGTGTTTTGTTTTTAATTCAAGAAAATGAAAAAGGTGGATTAACATTACAAAGTTTAAACTACACTAGGCTTAAAGCACCAACAACGTTCTCAGTATTTAGTGGTCCACTTGTTGGCCGCTTCTTTTCCCCAGAGAAGAGAACACAATATTGCTAACACAACAGCAACAGCAACAGCAACAGCAACAGCAACAACAATAAAAGCACCCGGTGGCATGTGTTTTTTTTTTAAGTTCTCCATTTGTTGAAACCAAAAAGCCTTGCAAAAAAACAAGAGAGAGACTGACTAAACACGTTATACCTTGTGGCCGAGAGAGTTTTAGGCTTGGCCTTTGGGTGTTTTTTGTGCGCTCTCTTTTTGAGTAACTTCTTGTCTATGTTCTCTTTCTTTCTCTCTCTCTTGCTATAAAACGATTGAGAAAGAAGAGAAATAGAAAGGAGTTGGAGTATATTCTATTTTGGGATTTGGAATTTGAGAAAGATTAGTTTACGGGATTCTGCTATTTTTTGCAGTTGAACGGGATAGAAAGCTTTTGGTAAGCAGTGGGAAGTGCCAAACCAATACAAAAAATAAAGCATTTTTTGTATTTTGATAGGATAGAAGGACCAGATAAGGTAATTTCTAGGATTTTTAGCATTTGGGTATGTCTTGAATTGCAATCCTTTAAAGGAAAAAGAGATTGTTACACAAACACTGATTACAAAGTTAGGTCCATACAAAGAAAAGGGATTACAGGAATCGATTTGTTGGGCTTGTGCAACTCATAAGAAGGCAAAAGGAGAAGTGGGTTATTGTTTTAACTGAGATTTCAAACATATAAGGTGTTTCTTTGTTGAATAAAATCACTTTGGTTATCCACTGAGAAAAATAAAAAGGGTATAATGGATTTCTGGCCAGAGTTTCTTGCAAACAGTTGGGGTAGAGAATTTGTGGCCGGTGGCTTTGGAGGTATTGCTGGTATAATCTCTGGTTATCCGCTTGACACTCTCCGAGTCCGGCAACAGCAGTCTTCGAAAGCCGGTTCGGCCATCAGCATCCTTCGCAATGTGATGGCCACAGAAGGCCCTTCTGCTCTCTACAGAGGCATGGCTGCACCATTAGCTTCTGTCACCTTTCAGGTCATATTTTTACTCTGTCTATATATTCCAATTTTTTAATTTTGATCACAAGGTTTGTATGATCTTGCATGTCATGATTTTTTAGATTTCATTGGTAATCACATCACATGGAGGATTGCTTATAGTCAGTTTGATTTGAGGTGTTAGAAATCTTATTAGATCTAGACGTTGAAGTTTCCCCAACCAAGTATAGCTTATCAATCTTGTTTGGCTCTAATTTTCCTAATATTATTTAATTCAAATAAGTATTTACTGCTGTGCTGGCAAAATCTTGTCATTGGGGATGTTGGATTTTGGAATATGCTTGAACTGTTAAAAGTGAAATTCATTTGATTACCAGTTGCGTCACTATCAGGAATCAGGAATCAGGCTGGAAAAACCAGAACCAGAACTCCTTATCGTATTTGATAACTCTGCAGATAGCACACTAATATCAACCATGTGATATAAGTGGTCCTTTCATTCAAGATTTTGGTCTATGGTAAACCAAAAAACAAAAGAATTCCTTGGAGGATAGTGATTATTTGAAATTCCTCACCTTTGGTCCACATGATGGGGGATTCTTACTTCTTAGTTTAAGGTGGTTTCTCTTTTGGTGTCGGCATATGGGTGAACTTTCTGTGTCTAATTTATGGGGCTTAACAAGGAATAGGACATCCTTATTCTATTCCCTATAAGCGCCCATGACGGAAATAAAGAAGAAACGCCTTCCAACAAAGGTTTTAGCTTAACATGAATGTCTTTATACTGTCAGAAGCATAACATAGAATAAAAATCCTTGCATCAATTTAATAGATCAATTAAGTATTGGCCTTCTTGAGAATTGTTCATTTCTATCCTTGTGTGAGCCCAACTCATAGGGAAAAATTATCTTATTGTCAACTACATGTAACATCTCTTCCACATTATGTGGGCCCCATCCACCTAGAGACCCACACAATGTGCATGTAACTGATGCATGAGATACCACCTCCCGAATAGGACCTTTGCTGAGCACCTTTTTAACAAAGTATAATGCTTTTTGCACGCTTAATAGCTATTACTTAGTGTAAAGTCCATACACGGTTCACTAAGTAGGAAAGTATAATTTATTTACCATGTCATTGAAGACCAAATCATGACACTAATTGTAAGAGTAAGTCATGAATACAGTCATAGGTATTGTTTACCTAGTACAACGCAAATATTCAATGATGGTGCTTGCTTTAATAATACCAGATGGTGTGAATGTATAGAGTTTTAAATCAAAATTTGATACAGCATACATTTTAATCTTGGATACAACCAAAAAGAAAAAATGGAGTCATTCATGGTTTTCAAATGTAAGTCTCTAGGCATGTGGCTTTTAGGTCAGTGTGATAGTGTAAATTTATGTATTTACAATATAAATGTGGGTTTTCCTTGTGATGGATTTTGGTTTTGCAAAACTGATATAACAATTCTTGGCACTGACTCAAGTCATATTGAAAATTTGTACATTGCAGAATGCCATGGTTTTCCAGATCTATGCTGTCCTCTCTCGAGCATTTGACTCATCGGTTTCAGCTAAGGATCCTCCTTCCTACCAAGGTGTTGCTCTAGGAGGATTTGGTACTGGTGCTGTTCAGAGCCTAATTCTCACTCCAGTAGAACTAGTAAAAATCCGGCTTCAATTGCAGAACAATAGCTACACAAAACTACATCAGGCAGATCCTTACAAAGGACCTGTGAGTGTTGTGAAAAACATATTCAAAACAGAAGGTTTAAAGGGAATGTACCGAGGTTTAACCATAACATTGCTAAGGGATGCACCTGCTCATGGCTTCTACTTCTACACATATGAGTATATGAGGGAGCAGCTTCACCCTGGCTGTAGAAAGAGTGGCCAAGAAAGCCTCAACACAATGTTAGTAGCAGGAGGGCTAGCAGGAGTTGCCAGCTGGGTTTCCTGCTACCCCTTAGATGTTGTAAAGACCAGACTACAGGCACAATCACTCTCATCTCTACAGCAATATACTGGCATTGTAGATTGCTTCCGCAGGATTGTCAAAGACGAAGGGTATCACGTGCTTTGGCGAGGATTAGGAACTGCTGTTGCTAGGGCATTTGTGGTGAATGGGGCTATATTCTCTTCTTATGAGATAGCTCTGAGGTGCCTATTTAACAATGGAAGCATTCAAACGGAGAATGCAATTTAGGAAGTACTTTCCAGCAAAGAGGCTCAACTTATGGCAGTTGAACTCTCTCTGGTACTATTTCTTTTGGCAAAGGCCATTACAACAATGTAAATCTTGTATGATAGATATATTATCATTGTTGAAGCAATGCTTTATGTATTTTTAAGAGATCACCAACATTTAAACTGAAAAATTGCAATGTAGAATAAATGGATATGGACGTGCTTCTGTAAAGCAAAGCATCTAGGCAATGAAAGACTAGACAGAAGGAAAGTTCTTTTTAACCAACTAGACATTTCAAATGACTATCTGTGTTTGCTTTAATTAAATAACCAAGTACTTATGAAATTTGAATAGAGTTTTAATTACATATTGGTATTGTTATGGTGCCCAACAGCCATAACAACTCAACCAATCACAGCCCCAATTGCATCCGGAATACTGCATGCACTGGATGTCACAATCCTTTTGCATATAGTGCAAAACCAGGCAGCCTAGCAATGCTAGATTTGTGCTGCGTAATTCTAAAGCGCCAGCCTAGCCATGTCATTATCAATATTATTGTCTTTTCATTACCAACCACACATTCCATTCATCTCAAGGATCAGCAAATGATGACCCCACCAAGCAAATCTTCACGTGTCGACAGCAATGCTGTGTGTTCCCTTAGTCTCATGAATGCCTCTTCAAAGTGATGCACTCAAAAACAAATAGCTCCCATTGAGTTGGCATCCAATGTAAGATACCCAACAATTTTCAACACAATTTTCATAACGGATGAGTAGGCAGAATTTTATTAGCTCTCATCTGGCCACTACTGACATCATTTTATCATCAACCATTAACAACTTTTCATCTCAACAGTAGTGAAAAAATATATAAAAATTTTTGGCTCTGGACATATCATTATGCTTATTAATGTACTCATTCATGTCATCAAGAATCACACTGTTGCTAATACTCAAATCAGCTTCCAAGATATACAATTCCTCAAAATGCCTACTACAGACCCTCTACGTTACTGGAATTGAGGCCATCTGCTGGATTAATTACCTCAATAATATACAATTTGACATGCACATCTTGCACTCAGATGACTGCTGGTACATCAAGAAAGAGCATGCTTTAGATTCTTCAGCAATCTTATAGCGTGTTTTGAATTGGTTACTTCAAGAATGACTCCCACTCAAAGTACCTGGACTAGTACCACCTTAATGAAGCTTTGGTTCTTCGTGAAGCAGATAAATGGATTTGCTATTGAAGATTAGGAACAATGTCATCATTAGCCATGCCACTTGCTTTGTGAATTGTTTAAATGAAATGCTAATGTGGAAAGAATATCATTACTAATATGAAATATCTCACTGGTGAAAATTCACTTAAACCTTTACTCTCACTCTCTCTACATCTTTCTTTGTTTGTCTGGAAAGCTTATAGATCCCATAGTTAATACTGAGATTACATTGTCCTATTTTGTTCATGAGATCCTCTCTCTCTCTCTCTCCTCTCTCTCTCTCTCTCTCTCATAAGTGGAAAAAAAAAAAAAACTTTTATCTTTATAAATCGGTGTTTGGTGTTTGATTTCATACCTTAGTATTTACATCTAATATTTCACACACATATTCACAATGGACACCAGGATGTACACATTTTAATACATAAAAATGGAAGTGAAAAAAAGAGACATTAAAAAGTGGATATATGAAAATCAAAACCCCATCCTTTATGTTACCCATAGTACACAAGATTTTTAAAATTTATTTGTTAAAATATAGTAAGTACTCTTAAGGTTTGGACTAATGTCAACTAAG
This sequence comes from Castanea mollissima, assembly GCA_014183005.1. NCBI lineage: Eukaryota > Viridiplantae > Streptophyta > Magnoliopsida > Fagales > Fagaceae > Castanea > Castanea mollissima. The sequence continues at coordinate 16,742,597 of JACAVU010000002.1, read as the reverse complement.
TTCAAGACATTTTTGAAATAACTCATTTGGTCCCTAAACCATTTGCTAAATACGGTAACTTCAATTTCAAGAGCATATGGTTTAGTGACTAAATCAGTTATTTTTGAAGTGTCCTATTAATAAAAAAATTTAGAAAAATTTTGACAATACTTTTATGAGAACTATAAAAAACCGTATCAAAACAATTAATTTTTCTCTAAAAAAAATTTATTTAAATTAGTTTTTAAACCAATGCCTTCAGGAATCCATTAACATTTCCCAATTTTGAATCATAGCTAAAAAACAAAAATGTTCTAGCCAATCTTTAGATTGAATTAGGCAGCCCCTACCCACTTGATTTAAAGAGAAAATTAGATTAATTAGTAGTTATTCTGTGCAATTCTCAGCTACTAATTCATTCAGTGACCTGAAGGTTTTGAATGTCATCCCTATCAATGGCGGAGCCCCTTCCAAGTTTGCTCAAAGAACACAGTTGATTACAGACAATTATCAAGTGGTGTGACAGGTTTTTATATGTTACTGGATTATGAGTATTTAAAAATGAATCAGCAGTTTTCTTCCATTTTTTGTACCTTATTCTCTCAAATAGTGAGAGCTGTGATGCTGGACTTGTTATTTTCACTGATATGAACCTCATTCTTCTCAATTTAAGATGTTTATGTCGGCTGTTGTATATGTGCAACTCATTCTGCATAACAATTCTGTCAAGTCCAGATTCTGTGATTCTATTTTTTGCTATATGGAGTGTTACAAACCTAAGCAAGTAGTTATTCTAGACTAAGGCTTAAATGAAGTGCATGCTATTGCTTTTTAAGTTTATTGGTCTGGTTGCTTCTCAAAAAAAAAAGAAGGTTAAATTAGACATTCAGAGTTGGGGGTTGTGCCAATTTGCTTTGTTGTTCAACGACTAGCTCTTGATAATAGGTCCAGATTTCCACATTATTATTAAATTGGGGCGTTAGAGATTTATAATTGGTAGGACTTTTAGGAAACCTGGCTTGTTATTTGTGTGTTATTACAAGGACACTTTCTTTGCATCAAAACAAAAAGCATGTTTTAGTCACTTTATTTAGTTGGTGAAAAGTAAAGTAGGTTCACTGTAACAAGACACCTAAAGTTTCTGGTGTCAAGGTTTTCTTGCTTTTATTTTGTATATCTAATTGCTTTTACTAATCGTTCTTTGAGGTAATTTGACATTCTCATCTTTCTATTGTGCCATGTTATTGACAGAGTTCTTTGATGTTGCAGCATATTGGGTAATGTGTATTGCAGATGTATCAGTTGGGCAACAAGTGCCCATGCCTTTTTGGACTTTTTGGAGTGCAACAAGGATGACTTTGTGTCAAGAAATGGTCCTGCATCCAAGAGTTTGGGTATATTCTGATTAAGATCACGAGAATAGAGGCTTGAAGATTTTGTCTTCATATGGTAGCTGATGTAATGTACCATTTCACTGCAGGCCAAAATTGAAGCTAACACATGCATCATTGTGTTGATCATCTTGGAGAGATAAGCAAGCTTGCAAGTTGAAACATATACAATAGCCAATAGCGCATGCAGAGTTTTATTTATGAAACCTACTCTATTTTTGTTTATGAGCAATATATGAGGGACAATTTTTAAATGGACATTCATAGAAGAAGTTCTTGTAGCTGGACATGTGATTAGTAATCTGTTTTCTTTTAAATAAAATTCCTCTTTGCACCCAAAAAAAAATTAAAAATTAAAAATTAGTGCATGCAGATAAATATATATACCCAACAGCCAATGGGTATTCATGCAAAGATTAATTTTTTACACATTATAATTTAAAGAGATAAATTGAAAGAAAAAAAATTGTAATTACATGTAGCTAATGCCTAGTGGTCTGACCATTTCTAAGAACAACATGGGTAAAAGAAATAAATAATTTTCAAAGCATGGTCAGTCCAAATGTACTCATCCACTTTTACATTACATTTTTATTAATTTAATGAACTAATCGAATTGATTATAGCTTATATTAATTCACCCACCCCTGCTTTGTACACATCCATTATATTACGTACAGTGTGACATTACCTAATTTTAGGTAAGCTTCCCTTTCCTTTAAATTTCGTCTAATGCATGCTTCATCGCATCCATTATATTACGTATAGGGTGTATTGCTGCATCCGTTTGATCCTTACCAAATATTTCTACATCCATTATGTGATGAGGCACCACCGTGTGCTAGATTAACCTTCGCTACTGATTCTTGGTCCTTATATATAGCTTACATAAGATCATTCACTCTGTAGATTCATTTTATTAATGCACTCACTCGATCACAATCCATGTTGTTGCTTTTGCATAATAACTTTTCTAACAAATCAATAAGATGATACTGTTAGAATATAAGCCGAAGGGTCTTAGTCCTAATGTATATGTATTTGTAATATACACTCATATAGTCATATTATGTCTGTATAAAGGCAACCTCTTATACATTTTTTTCTATAGTTCAGTAAAATAAATCATTCAAACTTTTACATAGTATTGTTAATACCATATTTTATCTATCCTCGTTTTAGATGTAAAAATCTCAATTTTACTTTCAAAATTGCCAAAAATTATATTTTTCATATTGGGATCATGGAAATGTCAAAAATGATTCCAAATCAAACGTCATATTAGTTAATTTTACAATTCAAAAGTTAAAATAACTTGAATGCCATTTATTGACCAAGGTTCGATCGAGTTGACCATATGTCAAACAAGCTCAAAATCTCATTTAACCACCTAATTTCATCATTTTACATGAAACTCTATGTTTTTGCAGACACTTTTCTCAAATTTGACCACGGTCAACTTGAGTTTGACAAAAAAACCTACCGTTCATTCAGGATATATTTGAACTTATATCATGTGAAGTTACTCACAAAGAAAGGGGATCTATTATAATCTTTTCATCAATTGTGAAGTACACCTCAATTTGAGTAACTTGGATTTGTGGCAATGCATGACATGGAGTTGCAGCTGCTTAATATGAAGATAACATTCCTTCATGTTCATGGAGATCTAGAAGAGCAAGATTTTAAGGAACAACCTAATGGCTTCAAAGAACCTTGCAAGGAAGACTATGTTTGTCTGTTAAAAGAATTTTATGTGTGACTTAATATTGTCTCTCAGGCAATGATACAAGTTTGACTCTTTCATGGTCAGACATGGGTATATGCATTGTGAGCATGACTGTTGAGTTTACCATGTAATACTATCTTATGGCTTCAACATATTTCTTGCTTTATATGATGATGATATACTAGTTGTTACATAAAGTAAGCAAGAAATTGTAAATTGAAGTCCTTGTTGAGCAATGAATTTGACATGAAAGATCTTGAAGCTTGGAATAGAAATTCACCATGATAAAGGAGCTAGTAAATTATGGTTATCCCATAAAGGATATTTTAAGAGTGTGTTAGAGATGTTTAGCATACTTGATGAAAAACCTGTTTGTACACTGCATACTGCCCATTTCAAATTGTCTTCACAGTTACGTTCGAGTTTAAATGATAAGGAGTTTGAGTATATATCTAAAGTGTCACATGCTAATGCAATTGAGTGTCTCATGTCCTTGATGGATGAGCTCTAGTCAGGGTTTAGAGTTTATTTCTTTTGACAGTCTGCCTGTGAACGTTACTAATGTTTTTGAGGAATGTACTATAACAAGTTATGCCTTGAACCTCTTGTAGTTTTTTTTTTTTTTTGTTCTCTCATGCAGTCATTCAGACCTATAGGTATACTGCAAATCCAAAAAGAGTATTAAAATGCAATAAAGTGGATCTTCAAATAACATATAGGCTTTCATGACTATGACATTCTTTTAATCAGAGAACTTCTACTGAAGATATGCATTACGTGGATGTCGATTTTTTTTTTTTTTTTTTTTGAAAGAGGATGTCAATTGTTAATACCGTAACTTCTCTGGCGTCGATTTCCTAATAAGTCTATCTCGGACCTAGGACAACCTGGACTATAATGTTTCAATAGCACTCAATTTGCTGCACAGAGTATAAAGCTTAACCCTAGCTCAAACTCACTTTGATCGGGTAAAGCCTAATTAACCTAGACAAGCTTTGAGTTATGAGAGATCCAATTGTTCGATTGGATTCAATCAACTACCATTGCAATGAGGGTGAAGTTGCCACAATTGAATACAAGATGAGCAAGATATCGTAAAATAATACTAAATAAATGGTGAAAATGCACTTTTGGTTTCTACATTAATTTTGGGCCGATTCTCGATTGGTCTCTAAATGATTTCACTCCTAGGTCAGCCCCTGATTTCAAAAAATCGTTTTTATTTTGGTCTCTACCGTCAACTCAGTAACAAAAAAATTTGAGGTGGCAAACGGAGTGTCCTACTTGCTGACATTGCACTGATGTGACTATTAAAATATTATTAAAAAAATTTATTTGACATTTTTTAAATGCCACGTCAGATTTAAATTAATAAAATTTAAAAAACAAACTTTCAATTTTTTTTTCTAAACCAACTTTAAATCTAATTATTATTATTATTATAATTATTATTATAATAATAATTATTATTATTATTATCATCATTTTACTTTCATTATTTTTTTGGTAAGAACATAAGAACTTGTTCCCAGCAACAACATCAAACCCATAATCAAAGAGAAAACCCAGAATAAAAGAAAATGAACATCAAACCCACAAGAAAAAAAAAACATGAACATCACCAAATCAAAGAACATGAACAAGAGCAAACCCAGTCGAACCTAACACCCACTAACATCTCTTCTCTAAACCCAAATCCAATCAAACCCAGTTAAACCCATCAACGATCACCGATCAAAGCCGAAGGAATGCCCAAATCCCAGTAAACCCAGTCGAACACAACACTCACTATCTCTTTTGCCTTAAATTTAACACCACCAATCCTTTTGTGTGTGTGTGTGTGTGTGGTGTGTGTGTGTGTGTGTGTAACACACACACACACACCATCTTTGACAACCAGGTCCACCGCAACACCCAAAAATCTCCTCCATCACAAATCTAGGAACCTCGTGTGAGAGAAAAAGAACAAGAGCTTTAGGTTTGGAAAGAATCAAATTGAGTGAGAAAAGGGTTAGATTTTAGTTCAATTGTGAGAATTAAGGTTTATTTGAGGAGAGGGGAAGAGATAAAAGCCACTGGCACAGTGCAGATCCAGCCATGGTGGTCGCGAGAGTCAAAGAGGGCTCTGAGAGAGAGAGAGAGAGATGGAAAAGGAACAACGATAGAGATCCATGGAGATTAGAGGATAGAAAAAGGCAGATGCTTCTGCTACGCATGCGGCAATGACCTTTGTTGCGAGGCCAATGCTTCTCTCTCTCGTATTCTCTAAGCTACCTTCACCTCATGTGACCCACAAAATGGGTTTAGATCTACAAAATGGGTACAGGGATGGTGGATTTGCTTGAAATGAGTTTTATTGTTATGTATTCCTTTGTAGATGTAGTGATCTGCAAAACAGGTAGATGGATGATGGATTCGCTTGAAATGTTCTTTTATAATTCGTTTCTAAAAGAAATGATTTTACCAAATGTTTGTCATTGGACATTGCTTCTCTTTGTGATCTGTTCTAATCCTAATTTAACTTACCAAGAACAATGATGAATGAATCTTTTCAGAACAACAAATAATTGAAGAAAAGGTAAAGAAAATTAAAATGCTAACGTGACATTGAAAAATGTCAAATAATTTTTTTAATAATATTTTAATGTCAAGTCAGTGCCACGTCAGCACCATGTCTGCAACTAGGTTACTCCGTCTTCCACGTAATAAGGTTCCGTTACTTAGATGACGCAGGGACTAAAATAGAAACGATTTTTAAAAAATATGGACGACAATAGGAACGAAATCAATTTAGAGACCAAAATATGAATTAACTCAAATATTGGGATCAAAAGTGTATTTACGCGTAAATAAATCAATAAAGATACCATTTTTTTTTCTGGCTTTTTCGATACTCAACCAAAACTACCCAAACTTAGAATCATTGGAAAGTAGTCAACTTTACCTTTCCAACAACACTAAGAATGCTCGAATCAGAGATCGAAAGGTCACTAACATGTACCAAAATGTGAGTCTGAAGTTTGGAAGTGAGCAGGCAAATAAAACAAAGGGAAAAAAGAAAAACTACTTTTTTCAAAGCTTCTTCAGGATGATTTGCCTTTGGCTTATTATTATTATTATTATATTAATAAAAGAGATAATGAATGACCGTTAGTCCTCCACTAGACACATATTATTATTTCTTTCTTTTTTTCCATATTCCAATTCCATCATGCATTCAGTCTCTCTCTCCATTGACCTTCCATTCAAGTCCTCACTCTCTTGCTTCTTTTTTTTATTTATTTTTTATTGACACATCACACCAAAAGCAAAAAATATGGCAATCTTCTATATTTGTTACTCTTAGGGTGAGATAATAATAATTATTTGGTTATAAAAATAGAAAAGTTGGAAAATAGAAAATGTGGGAGAATAGAAAAGTGAGACAATAAAAATAATAAAAAAAAAGGGTTTTCACCATGTGTGTTTAGTTGAAAGGATAGAAAGGTAGAATGATAGAAAACTAATATAAATTTATTTTGTTTGGTTGAAAAAAAAAATTAGATGATTGAAAAGATAGTTAATATAAATTTTTCTTTATCTCACTATTAAGAAGTAATTTTTTTAATCATTATATAACTAATAAGAAGGAGCAAATATGCAAGGTAAAAAAAAATGTGATAAAAAGAATGCAGTTGATGTGGCGTGAGTACTACAAAAAATAGAAATGTAGTGAGGGTAGTTGAAGTAGAGAGATTGGGCATTCGAGCAAGAGTAATGCTAGTCTATAATATTTTTATAATAAATTTTAATTGAAAATTTATTAATAATGGGTAAGAAAATGATACTAATGGTAAATTCAAATTAAATCAATAACAATTAACCACTTACAATTTATTATGAAATTATTATAGTCGGATTGTTACGCTCCTAGACTTATTTTTTCGCAAACCCATATTTTGACGTAATTTTCATTCCAAAGACATTTGATTTTGGTGGGCCGGGTAGAAAGAATTTGGAACCCAGCAATTTTCTTTCAATTTTCTCCTGATTACCGAACAGTAGAAAGAAATACATGTTTTCTTCCCAACTTTCCTTTTCCCTTTTTCTTTGCGCTTCCTTTTCACAAACAAAAACACACTTATTATTTTCCTCGTATTCTCCTTTTTTTTACCCGTGGCCCCCGCCAAATGGCTTCTTTGGACTTTATCTTTGTTTTGCTCCTCTAATTAATATATAATGAAAGCTGGCCGAATCTGATCTAATGATTCTAACCTGATGGTACGTGTTAGATCATACTTTTTTCTTTTCTTTTTTTCTTTTTTTGCTGAATATGGTTGGATCATAATTTTTTCCTCTCTAGTTTTTGCATTTTTTTTTTCTTGTTTATTCTCTTAAAATGTGCTAATCTCATTACAAGTATTCTATGCATGCAATAAGATTTAATATTTGAAATAGAGTAAACTGTTGGGTTTAGTGTTTGCTATTTTTATGAAGAAAAAAAATGTATTAATCGTTCATAAGACATATTTAAATAGAAAGTATGCTAATTTTTAAGAAAAAAGTTTCTTTTGTAGTTTTTTTTTATAATTTTGTTGAATTACAATTTTAACCCTATTTTTTATTTATTAACAATAAAAATTATTTTATTAGATTAGGAGTATTTTTAACATTTTTTAAAACCATAACTCTCCCTCTCTCATAGATGCTCATTACTTTCTCTAGATCTTCTATCAGAACATGACAGTCATAGATGCTCACCCCTTTCTCTATAGATCTTGTTTGTTCTTGATTCTACTCGCACAAGAACTCTCCATCTCTTCTTCTTTCTCTCCATTTACAAGTCTCTAACTTGGTTGGTCATCCACTGAAAAAGTATAATCATATTATCATATTACATGTGCATTAAAATTTATACCAACCGGGGGAGGGGGAGAGGGCACAGCATTCTCAAAATTTTTAATTACGAATAAAATCATTTATGCTCCGTTTATTTCAAAGTAAAATATTTTATTGAAAACATTTTTGTTTTACCGTGTTTGGTTTCTTACTTGAAAACGATGAGAAATTATTTGAAAAAATTATTTGCAAATGTTTGTTTCATGGTAAAATGGAAAAAAAAAAAAATCATAATCTCACAATCCATCAAATCCAAATAACCACCACCAAATCAGCAGAAACCAACACGCCACCAATCTATTGACTACCCAAATCACCATCTTATTAGCACATACTCAGCCACCACTACTCCACTAACCACTCAAATTCACAACACAGCCACCATCACAAACACGGTAAAATATGAAAATATTTTCCTAAAAATATTTTACATCGAAACAAATAGAGTATTAGTCATCATTTTTTCAAAGTAGAAAATAATTATATTTATAATTATATTACATACTTACATAGATGGAGCTAGAACTTTGAGTTAAAGGGTGGCAGTTTTATTTTTGGGCATATAAATGGATTTCAACCTCTGATTTTGCTACTTAATTACTGAGATTTTTTTTTTTTTTTTGTGGGCAAGAAAAAAATTATTTTTGTTTAGAATTTTTTTAAAGGGCAAGGTTATTTATTTTGGATAAAATTAGTTAATTAAGCTTAATTTTGTTTTTAGTTTTACTGGTAATTTAATTGTTGAGCTTTTTTTTTTTTGGGTTGTATATTTTGTTTTAGATTTTAGATCTATAAATTTTTTTATGGTTACTAAAATGAGAAAAATGTTAGAGTTACAAGATTTTTATAAATTACTAATGTGATAAGTGGTTACTAGTAAGTAAAAAAATGATGTAAATGGTGTGTCCATATGTGAACCAATAATAATTTGTTACCAAAACGGTTTGTAAAAATATTATAAAAAAGTTTGTGTGTATAACATTACTCTTAAAAGAATCAATAATATTGTTAAAGAGAAATAAAATGTAATTTTATATAGCACAAAATTATTAAAATTAATACACACACACACATATATATATATATATATATCTTGACATGTACATCAATTTTATTTCGTGGGAAAAAAGACTAACATTAAGATAAGAATATATTCTCAAATGTTTTACGGCTAATATAATCACTTGGTCATCCACTGAAAAATAAAATCATATTTATAGCTATATTTCAAGCGCATAAAATAAAAACCAAACATTGACATAAGAATAGTTTCCGAAATCTTATACTACAAATAGATTCTCAACTGGGTTAACATTAACATAAGAATATGATCACTTGGTCATCCACAGACAGAAAAAAAATAAGAAGGTTACAATGAATTCTGGCCAGAGTTCTTGCAAGCAGTTGGGGTAGAGAATTTGTAGCTGGAGGCTTTGGAGGTATTGGTGGTATTGGTGGTATAATCACTGGTTATCCGCTTGATACCATCCGTATCTGGCAACAACAGTCGTCGAAGGCAAGTTCTGCCTTTAGCATCCTTCGCAATGTCGTGGCCAAGGAAGGGCCTGCTGCCCTCTACAAAGGCATGGCTGCACCATTGGCTTGTGTCACCTTTCAGGTCATGTTTATACTCAGTACATAAGTTAGTTCGAATTTAATTTTATCACATTCAAATTGATTACAATGTATGTATGATTTTGCATGTCTTGGTTTTTTAGATTTTAGTGATTCTGTAAATTTAAGGTCATCACATGGGGGGTTGGACCGGTTGGTAATATATACTCATCTTCATTTGAGATATTAAATCTTATCAGATCTAGACAATTAAGTTTCCCCAACCAAATATAGCTTATCAACCTTGTTTAGGTCTAAGGATTTTTTGGATTTTAATTTTGGTTATGGGTTTTATTTGGAACTAATTTTTACTGTTATTATTTTATTCAAAATTAATTTAGTGATGTGCTTTAGTCGTGTTCGATTACGATACAATATTATTTTTGCTACATTATTTAACTGATAGTAGTGAAATTCGTTTGATTACCACTTGATCACTATCAAGAATCAGGCTGGAAAAACTAGCCATATTTATCGTATTTGATATTCTACAATCGTATTCTATAGAATTCTTACAATCCTACTCTAGAGAATCAATTTGAATCAGTGTAGGATTGTTCATATAGCTTCTATGCAACATAACCGACATTCATTAAAGTTATTATAATTACTTGTAATTATTTCTCTCTATGATGAGATTAGGATTGTCCAACTCTATTAAGTTGTAATGGGTTTTGAAGGGCTTGCCATTTCTCATTATCTTAATACAATTTGCAATTTCTTTGTAACTTTGGAATTGGAATGACTTTCTTTTGTAACCAATGAATTTGGAACTTTATGTATATTTTTGGTGTTAAAACTTGGAACTTGTAATAAGTTTGAAATTTATTCTCCCTCACTTATTCATATATTGGTAATTTTAAGTAGTCAGTATCTTTTATTAGTAATATATATTATCAGTACCAATAAATTTTCATTATATTTTCTTATGGAAAGTAGAATCTTATGATTTTCTATCTGATCCTATGATTTAGTCAACAAAATCCTTACATTGATATTATATAGGATCTCCATTTTGACTACTTTGTATGAAGCCTCCGTTCATTGTTTCTTTTTATCTAGACTTTCTACTTGGTAAAACATAATACAAGAATTTCTTGGACTATAGTGATTATTTGAACTCCTTCACCGTTGGGCCACATGATATGGGATTCTAATTTCGATGTAAAGGTGGTATCTATTTTGGAATCAGCATATGGGGTAAACTTTTTGCGTCAAACAAGGAATAGCATATCCCTATTCTATTCCCTAAAAGCGCCCTAGACTGAAATAAAGAATAAAAGCCTACCAATGACGTAGCTAAAAAGGTTTAGCTTAACATAAATGCCTTTATTCAGTCAAAAGCATAACATAGAATAAAAATCCTTTCATCATATTCATATAAGGGTTCATTTAGATAGAGCTTATTGCTAAAAACTAAAAATTGAAAATTGAAAATACTGTACCAAAATAATTTTTAAATGTGTGAATAGTGCCGTGGGACCCATTTTTAATAAAAAAAATTCTGTAAAGTGAAGTTTATGGGTTCCGTAACAGTACACGGGACCCATAGATGTGCTGAAAAGTCAGCAAAATGCGGCTACTGTTCATGTACAGTAGCATGAACAATAGCCTTTGTCCCCCTGGCCCGTGCAGCACAAAAAAAAAAAAAAAAAAAAAAAAAAAAAAAAAACATAAAACGCAACAGACGCAGACGCAGCATAAGCTGTATCCAAACTCAGCTATAAATTAGGGTTGTGTTAATAGGTACTGCACGATGCCCGTTAATTACAAAAAAATTTTACTTTTTCTAACACAAGTTTTGTTCTTTTTTGCTATTCATATCATTTTTTTTAGTTTTGTAGTACTATTCAGATTTTTTTTTTTTTACTTTTTCTAACATTTTTTTTTTTGTCTTTTCTGCCCTTAACCAGCACCGGGCGGTGCTGGTTAACATTCTCCTATAAATTAAGTAAGATTTTGTTAACGAGTGTTCTTGTGCAATCCTTTATGAGGCTTTAAACAAGTTCTGCCCATGGTTGTCAAGCTTGTCAAGAGGGTCTCCAAGATCGAATTGAGAGTCGTAAAATTTTACTTTTCGTAAAACAAAAGGAAGTGAAAAATCACCAATATTGATGATATATGTTAAAAGAAAATTATTGAAACTATTCCACATTAATAATGACCAATATTGGTATTAGCTGTTTGTAAAGTATAGTCCAAATCTCTATAGAATAGATTAGATTGTTGCTAAGATTTCGAGATATGTAGATTGAGAATTAAATGGACTTTATTTATCAATACATATAATTCGATAAAGATAATTGTATGAAAGTATGAATTTTTCTATTTTCTTTTGATTTGAGAATAGAAGGATTTTTTATTGGGTTAATGCAAGTCTGAGAAAATTTTTTGGTCTAACTTATTTTTTATATTTGAAAAAAAACTTACTTAAATTAATTATAAAATCTAATGTCAATTAAGCACTAAATTATTAATACATAAACAAATGACAATATCCAAATCAATGTTATAACTTGTTAGCAGCCATAGAAATAGCAAATATTAATGAGAAAGAGGAAAACAATTGCAACCAAAAAGATTAGAAATATATTTATAATATCAAAGATTGACGATTCCTCTAGAAAATAATAAATAAATAAATAAATCAGGATTGACAAACCTTAACTTATGTATGCTCAACACTCTAAGCTTTTTGTCAAAAGAAAAGAAAAGGAAAAACTTTAAACTAAATTTTATCAAGTTTTCATCTATACTTGTGGCAAAGCCAGACCCATATAATAAAATAGCTTTGAAAATAGCTAAAGTGTGTCAACTTAAATGTGTTAGGCATCCATTCTACTCAATTTGTAGATCGATTTTTAGGAAATGGCTGGCAGTGATCTTATTGTGATAGATAAATCAAAATCAAAATCAAAATCAAAATTGAAAAGTTAATAGTATTTGAGATAGATATATAAATCCTCTGAGATGATATTTCACAGAGGGAGATATTTTAACATTTTGATTTGAGGGTAAAAGGATTTAAGATATTTTAATGAGTGGTCTTTCCTTAACTGCCTTGTAGGATTTTTTTTTTTTTTTTTTTTAATGTTCCACGTGATGAGCAAGGATCCTCCGATGGATCAAATGAAATTAATCTCTTTTTTGTGCAAGTTAATTGGCAAGAATATAAAGACCATTCATCAAAAAAGAGAATATAAAGACCATGATTTGCAAAACTTTTGTAGAAGAAATTCTCCATGCTCAATTTGAAAAAGAGATAGTTGAGAGGAAAGTTTTGAATTTTGAATGAAAGAAAAGTCTTCTTAATTTTGAAGGAACGCTATTTTTTTTTATATAAAATTTTTACAAAAAATTTTATTATTGGAAAAGCAGCAGAAAGTGAGACTATGCTCAAATGAAAAGAAATTTAAAGCAAGTCAAGGGCCCATTGCCCCTAGTTGGTTAGAGGGAAAAAATTAAGTTTATTGGGCTTTTTAAAAAAATTTGTTGAATTTCTTGCGAAACTTTTTTTTTTTTTTTACATCAATTTAATCCATGGGATTTTTTTTTATTATTATATGATCAAGCACATTTTGAGGAGGAGAAAAAGAGAGTGGAAAATGAGGATTTGCTGAAAAAGCGTCCTGATACCTTATATCTAGGTTTGGAGATGATTTGAGTTTGACCTAAACAAGTAGAGAAAAAAAAAAAAAAAAAAAAAGTTGGAGAGCTCAATGCCTCTCGTGCAGATTTTTTTTTTTTTTTTTTTTTTTTTTTTTTTTGAGACATGGTAGGGAAATTCCCCTAGATCGAAAGATGAAATTTTTCTTGAAAAAATAAATCACAGGTCTAATACTCTAGTTGGAAGATGATGATTTTTTAAAACAGTCTATGGGCCTAACACTTTTTTTTTTTTTTAATTATTTCATGGGCCTAACCCATCTGGCTTCGAAGCAACCATTCGGCTTTTCTTTTCTTTTTTCCTTTTTTTTGAAAAAAATTGTGTCCATTTTACTTTGAGCAACTGTGTGGATTTTACATGATGGTAATGCCTAGAGTTGTGTACAGAGAAATTGGATATAGGTCTGCGGAAAAGAATGAATTTCAAATATTAAGTGCCGATCGCCACTTGTTTCTCAATATGAAGGTACCAACAGGCATCTTGGTCTTGGACATCAATGTGAGAAATTTTTGTGAATTATGGCCTTTTAAATGTACAATGTGAATCTCCATGGTTATGAATTAGACGTTTTGGTGTCTTGAATTGGTGCTTTGGATTGTTGAGTTTTGATTTTTTTGGGATTTGCAAGGGTTGAATGTTTTGATTCTTGAGATTTCCAATTTTTGGTCGATGGTTTATGTTTTGGGCATTGCTTGAAAAAAGTGAAATGGTCTATTGCTCAATGAGTTATGAATTGTTGAGCGTTGGAGCATGATCTTGAAACTTTAGTTGGATGGTGATGACCTGCCAATAGTGAGATTCAATGGTTGTTCAGGCTGTTGATATTATTGTTTTTTTTTTTTCCCAAAAGGGGTTGGACTTGTTCATTCTTTGGTCTTGGTCTTGTGGTGGGTAAAGTTTAATGTCTACAAGGTGTTTGGAATTTTTGGTTCAATGCGTCATTTAGTTCAACCGACTGATTTCTTGAGTGTAATCACTAGTGGTAAAAGAAACATGACATTGTTCTGAATTTTTATTTAAAAGATGATTTTCACTTGATTCTTGAAGTTGGGTTTTGCCAAACCATGTCACTAAGACCAAATCATGACATTAATTGTAAGAGAAAATATACAGGAATAGCTATTGCTCACTAAGTATAAAGCAAATATTCAATAAAAGTGCCTGCTTTAATAATACCAGGAGATATTGTAAGCCAGAAGTATAAGCTTTAATAATCAAATTTTGATGCAATTTTCATTTTAATCTTGGGCACAACCAAAAAGAAAAAATGGAGTCATTCTTGGTTTTCAAATGTAAGGCTGCAGGCAAGTCAGTTTTAGGTGTGTGTATTAATGTATATATTTATAATGTAAACGTGATTCCTTTTAATGGTTTTGGTTTTGCAAAACTGATATAACAATTATTTACACTTACTCAAGTCATGTTGAGGGTTTGTACATTGCAGAATGCCATGGTTTTCCAGATCTATGCTGTCCTCTCTCAAGCATTTGACTCATCTGTTTCAGCTACAGATCCTCCTTCCTACAAAGGTGTTGTTCTAGGAGGATTTGGTAGTGGTGCTTTCCAGAGCCTAATTCTCACTCCAGTAGAACTAGTAAAAATCCGCCTTCAATCGCAGAACAATAGCTACACAAAACTACATCAGTCAGATCCTTACAAAGGACCAGTAAGTGTTGCCAAAAGCATATTCAAAACAGAAGGTATAAAGGGGATGTACCGAGGTTTAACCATAACTTTGCTAAGGGATGCACCTTCTCATGGTTTCTACTTCTACACATATGAGTATATGAGGGAGCAGCTTCACCCTGGCTGCAGAAAGAGTGGCCAAGAAAGCCTCAACACAATGTTGGTTGCAGGAGGTCTAGCAGGAGTTGCCAGTTGGGTTTCCTGCTACCCCTTAGATGTTGTAAAGACCAGACTACAGGCTCAATCACTCTCATCTCCACAGAAATACACTGGCATTGTTGATTGCTTTGGCAGTATTGTAAAAGATGAAGGATACCACATGCTTTGGAGAGGATTAGGAACTACAATTGCTAGAGCATTTGTGGTGAATGGGGCTATATTCTCTTCTTATGAGATAGCTCTGAGATGCCTGATAACGTTCAACAATAGAAGCATTCAAAAGTAGAATGCAATTTAGGAAGTACTTTCCGAAGAGGCTCAACTTCTGGTAGTAGAAATCTCTCTAATAATATTCTATTGGCGAAGGCCTTAACAAAAACGTATATCGTGAATGATTAGTCATCATTGTTGAAGCACTGTTGCTGTACTTTTGATGAATGATATGTCATCAATGATATGTCATCATTGTTGAGAGATCAACATTTATATTGAAGAAAAGGATGTACTTTTGTCAAGCAACATATCTAGACAATTAAAGACTAGATAGAAATTTACATCTGGGCAATGAAAGAGTAGATAGATTTTTTCTCCACCTGATGCGGAGGAACGTTTTTTTAACATAACAGACATTTCAAATCTATCCACGTTTTCTTTAATTACATAAGCCACTTAATAGTAATGTAATCTATTAATCTGTATATTTGACTTCATAGATCATACGATTAAAATACAGATAGATCTTATCTGAATTGTCCCCAGAGAATTTAGTTGTTGTTAATATCTTGAAGTGAACTCCACATCATTTGATCAATTTAGCATCTTTGCTTATAAACTCTGCAGCATTCATCTTTTTAATGAGAAAATTTTAACAAAAGATAAGACAGACCAGGGACGGAATCAGGATTCGAGCTTAAGGGGGCCGAAGTAAACCAAAAAAAAAATTTTGAAGAATTTTCAAATTTTATCACCTTAATTAACATTACAATCTAATATTTGTTGGCGCAATTAAAGATCATGTTGCAATAAATTAATACCAATTTCATCAGTGGTGATTTTTTAAAATTTTGATTTGAGGATTTTCAAAATTTAGGACATCAACACTAGATATTTCCTAAATTGTAAATTTACGATAATTTGTCGTTAATGTAAAATTAGTGGTCTTAATTTTTCACTCCATTTTAATCATTAATTGACAAATCAAACAAATTAATTTTAATGATTTCCAAATGGCAGTTCTCTAAACCTTTAGACTCCAATCAACGGTCGCAGATCATTATTAACATGTATGGTGCTATTCAATATTCTAGCACATTCTACATCATGCTTCCATGCCCCAACAAGACAATAAAATAAAGTTAATTTGAAAATATTTTTGGAGGAGGAGGGCCAAAAGTAATATTTTGGGGTACATTTAAAATTTTGGGGGACAGACTGCTCATGATTATGCCCGTCACCTGCAAAATTTTGGCTCTTTGGTAGCGATTTCACTCAATGAGATACAATTATTAATCATAAAAAATCAGAGTTAAGGTTAAACGTACACAACAAATAGAATACACATTCCCTATGCAGCAGCCTAGAAAGATTCACATGCTGCATAACAGGCTAGACGATGCATTACACACAACCCTGCCTTGGCATCTTCCCACTGCAATGTAATCTCTGCCAACACATTGGTATATGGTGCCCAACAGCCCAAACAACTCAACTGACCCCTTATACAGATTCAGAAGTATGAGAAGTTCAGAACCATACAAATCATCACGCCTCAGTTAGATCAGTAATGCTGCATGCACAAAATGTCACAATCCTTCTGCAGTATAGTGCAAAAGCAGGCAGCCTAGCCATTTGCTTAAATTGTGCTGCATAACTCTAAAGCGCAAGCCAAGCCATTTCATAATTAATATTATTTTTTTCATTACCAACCACTCACTCCATCCATCTTAATGATCAGCAAATGATGCCCCCACCAAATAATTTTCATGTATCCACAGCATTGCTGTGTCTTCCCTTACTCTCATGAATGATTCTTCAATTCAAGGCGATGCACTTGGAAACAAATGAGACCAGAATTTATGCTTATTAATGTACCAATCCATGTCATCAGGAATCACACTGTTGCTAATACCCAATCAGCTTCCAAGAAATACAATTCCTCAAAATGCCTAGAACAGGCCCTTAACATTACTGGAATTGAGACCATCTCCTTGATTACCTTAATAATAGACGGCTAGGCATGCACATCTTGCACTAAGATGACAGATGGTACATCAACAATTTGGTCATTAACCATGGCACTTTGTTTGTAAATTTGTCTAAATTTAATACTAATGAGAAATGGAATATCATTACTAATATGAAATATGAACAAGTAAAATCAACTCATAACTAAAAAACTAGCGTTCAAATCCCATAAAACCCGCAAAATAAAAAATCAATATGCGCGTCTGCTTTAATATCATAACTCATTTAATAGTCATGTAGCTTTGTCTTGTTTCGATAACTTCATTGATCATGTAATTAAAATATGGTCTTCAGGTATATTTTGACTAAGAAAGTATGCTCTTATAACATGGAGAAGCCCATAATGGCGAGCTAATCCATGCAAATTATGCTCTTATAGCATGCTCTATCACTTGATTCAAGAGATAGAGCGTGCTTTGGCTTCTTCAGCAATATTAGTTTGTTTTGAATTGTTAAATTCAAGAATGACCCCTTCAAAGCAACTGGGATAGCAAAGATTAGTCTCTTCGTGAAGTAGATAATAGATGGGTTTGCTTTTGGAAATCAGGAACAATGTGGTCATCAACCCTGCCCTTGTTTGTGAACATTATCTAAATTAATGAAATACTAATGAGAAATAGAATATTATTTACTAATATGAATTATAAATAGGAAAATGTTAACAGATATCCTAAAGCATTGGTTTAAGAACTATTTTTAAAAACATTTTGTAGGAAAATGATAAAGCAATTAATTTTTGAAAATTTTTATATTTTTTATAAAACTGATGTTAAAACTTTCTTAATATAGTTTATTAATCATTGCCCTAAGAATACCCGATAATATATGCCCTTAAGACATATATTAATTGTGGGGAGTAAAAGGGCCCAAGTGGGCATGTGGGCCTTTGGGCTCTAGCAAGGAGGGCCGATCCGTTCATAAGCTAGGAATTTGTTAGTACTGTGAATCGGCCCATATGCCGAGGGTCCGAGGATACAGCCGAGGGTGAGTTCCTCCTCGGACCGTTCCAAGAGAACTCGGAGATTCACTACAAAGGCCAAGGCAGAATTCTGGAAAAACTGTTGGTTAAAAGGGAGAGACTCTGAACCTTCTAGATGCACCAGTGTTAAAGAAAATATCAAGAGCAAAGGCTGCCACCTCCGCATTAAAGACTCTGCACCTACCTCCCTGACCGCATTAATGTGGAAGTGATCCCTGAACAGTAGGGTTGAAACTTCTAGTCACTGTCCAAAAAGCATCAGGGAAGGAAGTATTTAAGGGGGGAGGCTGTAACTAAGAAAGGGATGAAGAATTGTAATCTTTAAGGAAGAAAGAGAAATAGTAAAGAAAGAGTCCTCGGCTCAAGTCCGAGGAGACCCGTTTGCAATTATCATTCATTATTTACAAGTGTTTGCATATAAAAGCCTGTTATCAAGTTCTCAGTACCTTGAATCTAGATTTCAAACCCACGCTCTACAAATTTTCATTGTTTAAGGCTCATTGGGCCTGAGCCCATAATCTTCTTTGGGTCCAGGTACAATTGTGTACTTACATTAATCATCCATTTTAGGAAACTTTTATGAAAAATTTTAAAAAAATATATATTAAAAAAATTAGTCACATTTTTATTTTTCCATAAATAGTTTCCTAAAATGATTTACAAATGTATGTCCTTAGTGCGTACTTTAGTAAAACCAAATAAGGAAAATCAACTAATGGAATTCTATAAAATAAAATAAAAAAAAATAAAAAAAAAACACACACACACACACTCTAAAGGAATTCATTGGTCATCATCAATATCTGAGCATGCGCATATGCTTTAATAGTCTTGTAAACTTTTCCCTATCTAGGAAACTTTTTAAGTAACGTTTTATGAAAAATTGACAAAACTATTAAAAAAAAATTAGTCACATTTTTATTTTTCCATAAATAGTTTCCTAAAATAGTTTACTTATGTGTGTCCTTAGTGCATACTTTTAATAAAACCCAATAAGGAAAATCAACTAATGGAATTCATCACCAAAAAAAAAAAAAAAACTAAAGGAATTCATCAGTCATCATCAAAATCTGAGCATGCGCATTTGCCTTAATAGTCTTGTAAACTTTGCCTTGTCTAGGAAACTTTTTAGATAACTTTTAATGAAAAATTGACAAAACTATAAAAAATAAATTAATCACATTTTTATTTTTCCATAAATAATTTTCTAAAATGATTTATTAATGTATGTCCTTAGAGCATTAACAGTAGTGAAGCTAAATAGCTATATAGTTATTTTTGCTTCACCAAAACACAAAAATGCATGTTACAATAGTGGAGCCATAGCTAAAAAATTTTAGCTTCTTACTACAGTGCACAACTATTTATGGTTGTGCACTATAGCAAGTAACTAAAAATAATAATAATATTTTATTAAACTTCTCTCTCTTCTCTCATTAAAATAATATTTTCTCTTTTTCTTTCTTTCACTCTCTCTGGCATCCCTCATCACCTCTCTGCTTTGCCAACAAGCTCGCCGGTGGTGGTGCTCATAAAATCCATATAAAACCCACCGAATCAAACACCCAGCCACTAGAAAAACATCGAATCGGACCATTGCCACTGAAGCAAAGCTGATCCACCAAACCCACATCACAAAACACAAAACCACAGAGATAGAGTAGAGAGAAAGATCGAAGCAACGCCGATCCAAATTCCATACAACCACCACAAAACATAAACCCATGGCAGATTGGTTAGAGTAGAAAGAAAGATCACAAACCCATGGCACAACCCACAAACCCACGCTGGTGAGGAAGGCAAGAGCCTCTGGTGGTTTGTTGATCGAGTTATGGTGGTGGGTTGCCGATTGGTTTGCAATTTTGGGTTGTTGGGTTTTTTCTTGATGGGTTTCGTAACAATGGTGGGGGTTTGGGTTGTGATCACGGTGGCTAGGCTATGAGTTTGGTGGGTCTTAGTGAGTCGATCTTGCGATAATGGGTTGTGATCATGGTTACTGGGCAGTGGGTATTTGGCAGTGATCATGGTCGTTGGGTAGTGGGTATTTGGAGGTGGCTATGGCTGGGTTGTGATGTGGGGGTTTAGGTGGCAATGGGCTTGCTGAGTTGAGAAGAAAGAGTGAAAATTTGATCACTTTGTTAGTTCATCTTGGTTCAGAGAAAGAGAAAGAGACAAAGAGGAAGAGAGAGAAAGAGAGAATAAAAAATAACAAAGAAAAAATAAAGAAGGGATATTTAATTGAAATGGTAAAAAAATATCATTGTAGTGGTGGGGGTGGCAGTGGCAGCGGCGGTGGAAGAGTTGGTGGCGGCGACAGTACCGGTTGCGGTGGTTGTGATTGTTGTTTATTATAGTAATATATTATTTTATCGTAGTAAATATATTATTTTATTGTGTTGAAAGCTAAAATAGATCAACTACTGCTGGATGTATTGTAAAGTGAGTAGGTAAAATTAATAAAATAACTTTTTGTAGTGTCATATAGCTAAATATTTAACTCCATTGCTGTGGATGCTCTTAATTCATACTTTAGTAAAACCCAATAAGGAAAATCAACTAATGGAATTCATCCACAAAAAATAAATAAATAAATAAATAATAATAATAATAATAATATAATATAGTTTGTTTGGATTGAGAGGGAGGAGGGGGAATAGAGTAGATTAGAGTAGAGCTAGCTCATAATTAGCCTATTTTCAGCTATTAGTAATTAAAGATACTATTGTTCTCACCTGTTGAGGTTATCATTTGCTTCATACTTCGCCTTGTTTTCTAACAAATTTTTTATTTCTTTTAATAAAAGGTAGAATTAGTGTGTAACAAAAAAATCATATAATTTCAAAAGCAATAAAATAAAACCTTCAATTTTAGATAGTAACAAGCTAAATCATAGTATAGTTTCAAATTAGTCATTTCACTACATCTCCATCTACCTCACCCTCACTCTCACTGTCACTCTCAACTAAGGCTACGTTTGTTTTGGGTGTAAATGAAGTTCGGAAAATATTTTAGACCAGCAGCGTGTTTGGTAGGGCCTGTAAAATAAAGTCAAACGGAAAATCATAAACTTTGACCGTAAAATAAGCCGTTTGAGCTAGAAAATATTTTACACTTCTATTTTAGCTTCAAATGATTTTCGGACTTAGACACCTAAAGAGAGAGAAAGAGAAAGAGCAAGAAGAGAGAGTAGAGAGAGTGAGCTAGAAGCACAAACAAGCCATCGGACTACTGCCCCAACCCCAAATGTGCCGGCGCTCACGCCGGTGAGATCGAGCCGCGAGATCGCGCCGTCAAGATCATCCTGCCGAGATCGCACCCCAGATCGCATCGCCGAGATCGAGCCACCGTTGCCCTATAGATCAAACTCTCTTTATCTCAATCTCAGTGCAGCCTAAAGCCTGCTGCCACTGGACCAATCTCGTCACCCATGCCCCACCCATGACCGATCTCTCTCTCTCTCTCAATCTACCTCTCCCTTTCCCTCGATTTGCAATCACTCTCTCTTCCTCCTCCCTCTCTCAGATTGACCAAATGGTTTTGTTTTGATTTTGGTTTCTTTAAAGTTTATATATTGCAATTTTCTATAATAAAATTTGTTTAGAAGCTAAGAAAATGACTGAGAAAATGTAAGAAACTAGTAGAAAATTTGCATTTTCAAAATGTTACCAAAAACTTGAAATTATTTTCTAATATAATTTTTAAAATGCAACCAAACACTAGAAATTATTTTCCTTTCCCGATAATATTTTCACCTGAATTTATTTTACACTTGGAAAATATTTTACACTAAAACAAACGCAGCCTAAGTCAAGATTTAGGGCCTTCTTTGTCGTCTTCATCTTCATCAGATTCATCATTGGAAGTTTCATCCAAGTAGATACAAATGAAGTCCCCAAATCCTAATAGAGATATATGCTCCAGAAGCATTAGAAGAAGAAAGTGATATTTCCAATATCAGCTCTTCTAAATTAGAGGATTATGGCAATGGCACTCCAGTTTCTGATATAGGCCATAAATCAGTGGTGCAGTAGAGTATGTCACCTAAACAATCCCCTCAAAGGAGATCAGCAAATGAGAGCCAGATGCGAAGAGATCGGTTGTGGCGCCGACACAGAATCTCGACAAGCCAAGTTTGGGGAAGGTGGCCTAAGACATTGTGAAACCAAATGAAAATGGAAGTAGGCAAGTAAGTACAGAGCATCAGCGACTTAGTTAAAGTGTTGATCTTTATGTGTTTTGGTTTACGGGTTTTGAAGAAATAAGAACTTTAGAACCTTTTATACATTTTTCCTATATAGACTATAAATATATATGTTAATTGTTGGTTAATTAGTTTGAAGTATCACTATGATACTTTCTTATTTGTTTTTTATTTGGGAGAATTATACTTTATTTACCTGTGATTTGTATTAAATTTAACTTACCCACTTGTTTTCGTTTTTGACACTTAATCCACCTGTACTTTATTCCGTTACTATTCCGTTACTCACCACCCTATCAGACTTTACTCTAACACATTTTTTATCAAGAACAAAACCCAAACCAAATCAAACACTCCTCTCTCCCAAAACACACTCCCATCCACACATGCTTACCAAACTAAGATCCTAGATGCTACCAGTGGCGGCTCCAGAATTTATTTTATGAGGGTCAATAGTGTCTTGAGCTAGGATTTTGTTGTGGGGAGTAAAAACTAAAATGATTATTTTTTTTTTTTTTTGTATATACAATTGTCATATTACATACAATAATCTAATATGGTATTCTACATAGTATACAATACAACTATATTGTACAATAGTTTAGAAATATTATTAATAGTTTAAAGATTGGTAAGAAAACAATGATAGAATGCATTAATAAATTTAAATAAATAACTAATCATAATATTTGTCAAATTAATAATAATTTATTATAATCATATGTAATATCAATTAAATAAAAATATATGATAAAGAAGAATAGTAACACATCTAAGAGTAGGTCTGGAAGTAAACGTTAAACTAAGTAAAAAAAAATAGTAACATATATAAGATTTTTCTTTTGAAGTATGTGGATTTTTAACCACACATATGGTCACTCTTGGAATTGGAGCAAACACTAAAAGACTTTTTGGACTCAAAAAACTGTAGAACACTTATCAAATTACTTGATTAGATAGAAAGAGAATATAAAAGAGGGAAAGAGAGAACGAGAAAAGAATCAAAGATGTAAATACAGATCAATTGGTTGTACAAGTGGTGTAATTTTTTGTTGATGAGATGAAGAAGAAAAGTGCAGGAAAAAACAGTTTCATTCTACCATCAACAGTAAAGGAAGCCATAGTCCAGAAAGAAGGTTTATTTATTTTTTAACAAATGAGCAATTTTAAGAGTAGTGCTACTCACAAAACATTTACACAATAAAATCTAGATGGTAAGTTGTTAAATATATGTAAAAAAGTAATGTCAGTTATGGGTTTAGATAAAAAGCCAATTACAACTTGTTACTAAACTTGTATCGTAAAAATATTGTGAAAATAGTACTAATATAATCATATTTCAAGTTTATTTCAATTGGGTTTAAACAAATTTAGAGTCAAAATGTTCAAAATTTTATTTTAGCGGTCAAAACAAAAACCAAAAATTAAATTTTTTTTTTTTTTTCTGGGGCCAAGCCAAGGGGTTCATTTGAAACCCCTAGGCTGGTTATAGAGTTACCCCTAATTATTTTCCATAAAATGCCAAATTGACCAATTTGATCAAAATATTTCGTTACGAATTTCTCAAGAAATATGTTAAACAAGCACATATTACATTATCGCTAATAATATCATTAATTAATGTTCTTTGCACATGTCAACCTTTCTATAAAGGGTTTGACTTACCTCTATTACTTTTCTAACTAGAGGTCTCTTTTTGTTTTAAATACACAATAGCAAGTGGTAGTGAGTTTTAGGGCTCGTTTGATTTGGCCATGACTCAGTTTTCATAACTCAATACTCATAACTCATAACTTAAACTCAAAACCCATAACTCATAACCCAAACCTCACTTTATCTCAAAAACTCCAAAATTCTTGTTTGGTCACATAACTCATATTTTGCCACCATAACTTATATTTCAAAAACTGAAAACACCACAATTATGTTTTCAGTTTCCATCATCCATTACTCAAATTTTTGAGTTCTAAGTGATGAAAACATCGCCCAAAAACCAAGCAAACAAGATTTTTCGGTGGGACCCACATGTTTTGGAGACTCAGTGATATCACTCAAAATCATGGTGATCCAAACAAGCCCTAAATCTACACATTTTATTTAGTTAGTGGGTGATATGGTAGTTTTTTATTAAAATAAAAAGAAATTCCAGTTAGAAAAGTACTTGAAACAAGTCAAACCCTCCTATAAAATTTCAGATTGACGTAATTTGTGGGATTATGTCGATTGTGTCTTTTTTATTTCCCTACTTTACTTATTTCATCATTTCTCTAACGTATTTAGAAAGTTTAATCTCCCTACACATCTTCACGTTATTTTATGAAGGGTGCTTTGAGACTCACGGACAGGACATCTACCTCCTAGGATACAATAATTAACAACATGCAAAAAAAATCACTACAATCTCCATGCATATCGAACATAATCGCAGTGGCAACTCTACATGCAAGTTAGAGTGGTCACAAGAAATAATAATATGAGTAGCATCAAAAAATCTCATCCAAGTGAAAGTTAGAATGGGATTTAACTTTAGAAAGAAGGAATAACTAGCAATCACTTAAATGGTGTTTCAAATATTACTAATTAATTTGCTTTAAAAAAATTGATTTAACTATAAAATCAAATGAATAGTAAGTAGCCTATAATAGAAACATATACTTTTTTTTAAGAAAAATTTATTTTTTATTATACAAGATAGATAGCGTAATTCAAGTGTTTATATATGTGTGTGTGTGTGTGTGTGTGTGTGTGTGAAGTTCTTTCTTAAGAGATTTTAATCTCACCTCTTCTCTCTCACACCTTACAAGCACTTATACTTAACACGCAAGGATGTGCGGTGGTAATAAAAACATATGGTTAATCATGTTATGGTAATAGATTGTATTATAATCAGTGACCTTTTAAAGTAATTTAAGAGTAGTAACTAATATTTTGATAACATCTTTTCTAAGAATTCTTTTTTAACAAGGAATAAAGTTGTACTAGATCAGGAATATATTTCCTTCTTGAGTGCATTGCATTCATTTTTAACAAGGAATAAGGTTTGTACTAGATCAGGAATATATTTCCTTCTTCAGTGCATTGCTGCCATACGATTTCAGAATTAGGCTATCCATAAGGAATCTTTTCCTTGGTTTCTCAAATGAGTTGCCAATCGTCAAGACACCGGGAAGTATGAAAAAGGCCATGTATTGCACCTTGCTCCAAAAGTTGCATAGATTGATTTGAAAACCCTTTTTACCGTAGCCCATATCATCTAGTCTGCAATTATAGTGGGCCAAAAAACTTCTTTTTTTTTTTTCATCACATGGTTTCGGGAGTTAATTGTAGACAAGACTTAGTCCCCTCTTCTTTGGGCTTCTATGTTTTAAATCCAACCCACTATGAAATGAAAAGCCCACCAGTGAGGACTTGCAAGCCTTGTCTTTACATCCCTCTCTAGGGTTCTAGTGATAACCCTTCTCTATAAAATAAAAGAGACCTGTTAGCCCACGGTTAGAGCAAAATTGTTAAGGGGCAGACTTCGCTGCTGCTACAGGTGATTTTCTTTTTTCTCGGTGTGTTTGACACTTTGCCTTCTTCTTAGAATAATGTACTTAATTTCTTTAATCCTTCTTCTACCTTTCTACTCTGAGATAGCTTTGTTCTTCTTTTCTTTCCTTTGAGCATGATCGATGTTGATCTCTTTCTTTTTTATTCGTCAGCTTAGAAGAGAACATGTTGCTCTGCTCGATCGTGTAGTCATCAAGTAGAAGAAATTTGAGTTGAAAGGTATTGAGCATCGAAATTCGATCTCCTCGCTGTCTGCTTCTTTCAACTCATGATTTCTGCCTATAAATCCCTCAGTGTCTTTTTGTTGTTGTTTCTTATAATATAGAATCCGTTTGGATAGAACTTATTGTTGAAAACTGAAAATTAAATACTATAGAAAAATAATTTTTAAATATGTGAATAGTATTACAAGACCTATTTTTAATAAAAAATTGTTAAAAAAGTACATGAACAGTACTTGCACAGTCTCACGAATCAATTCAAGAGTAAACGTATGCAGTGGCTCCTAAACGAGCTTCTCTCCTACATCTGATCGCAACCAGGTACGTCTGGTCATTTTATTAATAATAAGGGGCGGAGGGGTACCCTTTCTTTTCTCTGTCCCACTATACAGGGCTTGATGTACAGTTTCCTCTTTTTCTTGCATTTATGTTGATTTGCCTATTGTCACTTTCGGTGCTGCTGTAAGCCCTCCTTCAGATGAAGCGACTAAAGCATGAGTCTCTACTGCTCCGAAACTAAGGATTCAGAGAGGTAGACAGGAAATGGGGTCTCACAGAGTCCTCTAGTTCCGGCCCAACTTCCTACCTCGAGTTCCCCTACATTGCTCTACTCGGATGGTTGAGCATTTTTGTCCCCCGCAGCAGGAACGATGACCACAAAAAAAAAAAAAAGCAAAACGCAAAAAGCAAAACGTGGAAAAAAATAATCTGGATTCAAACTCTCTCATTCTCGTACTATATTACTCGAACACATTCCTCCCCCTCTTTTTAATTGCTGAAAGTCCATGCCGCTCCTAACAATAGATAAACCTTGAACGCATGGTTGGCATCTTACTATTGCTATAAGAAATATAAGAAACGTACGTACATGGTTATTTGTAATCTTCACAACACGAGGAAAAAAAAATCTTATCAAGAACAGGTCTTCTGTATTGTAGAGCTTGGTTGGGTGTCTATGTAGCTCATATATGCAAAAGATATTTGATGATGCGCTCCATAATATCATTAATTAATTGAATGTTATGTTGACCATTTTTTTTAACAAAAGATATTTGATGTTGTGCTCCATATTCTCTCTCTCTCTCTCTCTCTCTCTCTCTCTCTCTCTCTCTCTCTCTCTCTCTCTCTCTCTCTCTCTCTCTCTCTATATATATATATATATATATATATAACCGAAGCTTTGCTTGTTCCACAATTTTCCATATCAACATTTTTTTTTTCTATTTTTTAAATTTGATTTAAAGATAAATCTAATTTTTCCGACCAAATACATGATACCTCTTTAACACCAAAAAATGAAAAAAATCTCTCCTCTTCTCACACATTAATAACATCTCCTTCCCCTAAAACTCTTAAACAAAGGATACGTTAACCACGTGGAATAGTTGAAGTTTTTAGCTAGGCATTTCAATACCAATTTAATCAGCTTTGACTTAGTCAATTTGTTTTCAACTCCAATTCCTTCTCTGCAAAGGATACGTTACTAAACAACGTTAATATTTATAAGCTTCCAAAATAAAGTATAGTACAAGGTTGGAATATTGAGAAGAAGTATAATTCCTTTTCACAGGAAATCGAGTAGTTTTTTTTATTTATTTAAACAAGTCCAACTTAAATTCAAACTCAAATATTGATAATTTATCTCCAAAATTGCAAGGTTAATCCTGAACACTATAAAAGCAGTAATATATTTTTTTTAAAAGCCAAATTGATATGTTGTGGATTTCGATTGTCCCTTTTTTCAGGCCTGCATTTTTGCCATCCGTCCACAAAGGAACTCTGTGACAGAGAAAGATTTCCTTGATGCAATGGACAAGGTCATCAAGGGATACAAAAAATTCAGTGCAATGCCCACGTACATGACTTACAACTGATTAAGCTGTTATGAACCATAAGGTTCTGCTATTTCATTCATCATTAGACTGCATATATTGGAACACAAAAAATTTAATGCAACACCCACGTACATGGTTTACAACCGATTAAGCTATTGTGAACCAAAAGTTTCTGTTATTTCATTCTTCATTAGGCTGCATAGCTTGGAACAATTGTACTTGTTAGGGAGCTTTCTCAATGTGAAGTTGTGAAAGTGTATTAAACCATGATTTGCTACAAATTAAAGCCGTGACTTCTAGAATACCCATTAAAATTTAAAACTTATTGCTCTATGGGTTTGTATACTTTTTTCTAGTTGACACATTTCTGTTAGTTGACTAGTTGACACATTTCTGTTGTAACTATCCAATTATCAATAATAATAAAAGAGTAATAAATAAATTTTATTGTTCCACTTAAATGTTTTAAATTTTATTTTGTTACTTTTTAGAATCTCTTGGATTGAAAATTTTTCTCCTTCTTGCACGTGAGATAACCGCCTTTCACACACGTGGCTAAAGCTCAACATTTCTATAAACGACACCATTGGATTTTATGAGGAACAACAATGTTTAGCCTTAGGCGAGTCTTGCATTTAACAACTTGAACAGACGACATCGTTTTAGGTGTTACCGTTGGAACGGTACTCTCATCTTCCTCATTTGAAATTCTGGTTTGCTCTTACTACTTTCATCTCCCCTTGAAGGAAAGGGGAATTTCCACGTGAGTTTAGATGTCAGCCAACGAAACCTAGGAGAAGGAAGACCTTTGGTAAAGATATCAGCGAGCTAATCATGAGTGGAAATAAACTTAATCAAAAGGTCATGCCGAAGCACTTTCTCACAAACAAAGTGGTAGTCAACTTCGATGTGTTTGGTCCTAGCGTGAAAAACTGGATGGGAAGCAATGGCCAAAGCACTCACATTGTCACACCAAAGCAAAGGGGGCTGAGGAAGAAAAATTCCAAGATCACGAAGAAGCATCTTGAGCCAATACATTTCAGCTGCGGTAGAGGCCAAAGCATGATACTCAGCCTTTGTAGAAGACCGAGAAACAGTAGCCTATTTCTTAGCAGACCAGATAATTAGACAATTGCCAAAGAAAACCATAATACCAGTGATTGATTTCCTATCAACAAGATCCCTAGCCTAGTCAGCATCACTATAGGCAGACAAAGTAGAAGGACCTGGAGTGAAGGCAAGGCCATAATGAAGAGTCCCCTGAATAAATCTAAGAACTCTCTTGGCTGCCTAAAGGTGATTCTGAGTGGGATTGCTCATGTATTGGCAAGCTTGTTGAACAGCAAAAGACAAATCAGGTGTAGTGAAGGTAAGGTATTGCAAAGCACCAACTAGACTTCTACAGGACTTAGGATCAAGCAAAAGAGGACTGTCATCGGGAAGAAGGTGCTGATTAGGAGAGCATGGAGTCTTACAAGGCTTGCAATCAGCCATAGCAAACTTGTGAAGTAAATTAGAGGCATACTTGGTCTGATGCACAAAAAGACTAGATGAGGTATAGTCAATTGGAAGACCGAATGAGATGTAGTCAATTTGAAGACCAAGGAAGTAATGAAGAAGGCCAAGGTCCTTGAGATCAAAATCAGAACTGAGAAGCTTTATAATGGAAGTAATAAAAGATGGATCATTGCCTGTAACAATAATATCATCAACATAGAGTAATAGAAACACCAAGAATGATCCATGCTTCAAAATGAAAAGATTGCCATCAGCACCAAAAGCAAAGAAACCAAGATGAAGTAACTGTGATGTAAACCTCTCAAACCAGGCCCTTAGGGCTTGCTTGAGGCCATAAAGAGCCTTATGAAGAAGACAAACATGTTTAAAGAATGCAGGATCAACATACCCTTGTGGTTGTGCCATATAAACCTTTTCCTTGAAAATACCATGCAAAAAGGCATTACTTACATCCAGTTGCATCCACTCCCAACCATTATTGACAACCAAATCAAGAAGAAGCCTCACTATAGCAAGCTTAACCACTGGACTGAAAGTCTCCTCATAATCCAAACCAAACTGTTGAAGGTACTCTCTAGCAACCAATTTGGTTTTGTACCTTACAATGGAACCATCACCATGCCTTTTCAGTTTGTAAACCCATTTACAAGTGACAATTTTTTTATGAAGAGGTGGAGGAACCAAAGACCAAGTGTGTTGCTTCTGTAAAGATTGAAATTTAGCATCCATTGTAGCTACCCACTGAGGATGTTTAGAAGCAACAACAAAGGAAGGAGATTCTGTCATAATGTAATCACATTGAACCTGCATACCTTTAGGCCTATATATACCACGCTTAGACCTTGTAATCATAAGATGAGTATTGTTAGGAATAGGAACAATATCAATGGAGGAAGCACTATGTGAAGGAGGAGAAGACATAGGATCTGTAGTGACAGGTAAGGGATTAGGTGCAGAGGCAACAACAGATAAGGGAGTATCAATGGGAGTAGGAACAATATGAATAGGACAAGAAGTGGAAAGGAAGGTTGGTAGAATGGACATGGTGAGGTCAGGTAAGACAGAAGCACTAGTAGGTGTATCAGTTGCAGAAGGAGATGGAGAATGACAGAACCAGGTATGCAAGGCCGAATAAAAAGGAATATGGGAATTTGTATAGGCGGGATCAAGAGCAAAAGGAAAAAGAGATTCATTGAAAATAGCATAGCAAGCAATATAGATCCTATTAGTGGTTGGATCCAAACAGATATATCATTTGGATAGCGGGGGATAGCCAAGGAAAATACATGGTTTGGACCTAGGATGCAAATTATTTTTGTTATAAGGCCTGAGATAGGGGTAGCAAGCACAACCAAAAGCCTTAAAAGCTTGGAGAGGTGGAGGTTTAGAATAAAGCCTTTACCATGGGGATTGAAATTTCAAAACAGAAGAAGGAAGTCTATTAATAATATAGGCAGCAACAGAAAAGGCATAGGACCAGTAATTTGAAGGAAGATGGGATTGATATAAAAGGGTTAATCCTGTTTCAACAATATGTCTGTGTTTCCTTCTAGAAACACCATTTTGCTCAGGTGTGTGAGGAAAAGTGGTTTGGTGAAGAATACCATTGGCAGAACAAAAGTCTTGAAACTCAGAATTAGTGTATTCAGATCCATTATCAGTTCTCAAAATTTTGAGCTTAATGGAGTGTTGAGTCTCAACAAGAGACTTAAAGTGTTTGAAGACAGACAAAACCTCACGCTTATGCTTAAGCAAAAAGAACCATGTGAAACGAGTACAATCATCAAAAAAAATACATAGTAATTAAAACCAAGCAAAGATGTAATGGGAAAGGGACCCCAAACATCACTGTGCATAACATCAAGAACAGAAGTGGATACAATAGAAGTTTTATTCAAATGATGTTTGTGTATGTTATCACTTATACAAAATTCACAAGAGGAACAAGTCTCATCAATCAGAGACAAAGTAAGAGATGAAAATACAAGTTTAAGAGCTGAATACAAAAGTCTAGAACTTGGATGCCCAAGTCTGTGATGCCAAAGCAGAAGTTGTTGTGGTTTGACAAACATGAAAGCAGAATTGTTGGAATGATTCAATGATGCAGGTGTAGACAAATCAGAAAGTGAAGGAATAGGATATACCCCATCTTTACAACCATTTGTAGAGGATCTTCCCTAAGGGCAAATCCTGAATTAAGAACTTATATGCATCAAAATAACAAAAGGCATTATTTTGGAGACAAAGCTTATGAACAGACAACAGATTAGATGCAAGGTCTTTTGTAAAGCAACACATCTAGAAAATTAAAGACAGGATAAAAATTTGCATCTAGGCAATGAAAGACTAGGTAGAATTTTCCTCCAAGCTGATGTGGACAAACGTTCTTTTAACATACTAGACATTTCAAACGACTATCCATGTCTGCTTTAATTGAATATGCCACTTAATAGTAATGTAATTGTATATTTGACTTCATAGATCGTATGATTAAAACACTGATAAATCTCATCTAAATTGTCGCATATTAGGTTTGAAAACTAGGTTTGAAAAAAAATCTTCATCCCCAGAGAATTTAAATGTTGTTAATAGCTTGAAGTGAACTCCACATCATTTGGTCAATTAAGCATCTTTGCTATTATGCTCTGCAGCATTTATTTTATTAATGAGAAATTTTTAACAACATATAGGACAAACTATACGCATGATTATGCTCCTCACCTACAAGGTTGAATGTACATAACAAATAGAATAGATTACACATTCCCTATGCAGCAGTCTAGAAAGATCCACCTGCTGCATAAAAGGCAAGACGATGCATTACACATAACCCTGTCTTTGGCATCTTCCAACTGCAATGTTAGTCGCTACCAACACATTGGTATATGACACCCAACCAGTGGTGGATGATCAAAGGGGCTAGAGGGGACCAAGGCCCCCGAAACATTTTGAAAAATATCTATTTTACTATATGATGTAATTCTATTTACAAGTAGCTCCTTGGGAAAATATAACTTGCCCCCCTCAATTTATTATTAAATGTCTAAATACTTTTTAGTGTAAGTAATAATCCTCTTATAATATATATATATATACACATTAGATTGAAAATAGCATTAGTGTTTTTTTTTTTTTTTGGTGCGTAAAATGTTATTATATCTTTCCAAGAGTAATGCTTTTTTCTTATTCCATGTAATTTTCAATCATTTTAACCACGTATCTTTAATTTATAATAGATTTAATTACAATCTTTGGCTGCCAGCAAATTGTTAAAAAAACCTTGTTTTATTTAATATTCAGTTAACTTATAAATTATAGAGTAAATAATATACAATGACATAGTATTCTTTTACATCTAAAAAAATAAACAAATAGAAACATAAAATATAAAAAGAATTCTTCAAAGCATTTTAAATATAAATGATAATGATAAGAACTTTTTTCTTCTTCTTGAGTTTTGTATTGTTTAGTTTTATGGTTTAGTTAAATTGTGGCCCCCCAAAGAAAACTTTATGGCTTGGCCACTGCACCCAATAATCCAAACCACTCAACTGGCCCACTTATACAGATTCAGAAAAATGAGAAGTTCAGAACCGTAGAAATCACCATGCCCCAATTGCATCAATAATTCTGCATGCACAAAATGTCACAGTCCTTCTGCAATATATTGCAAAAACAGACGGCCTAACCATTTGCTTGATTTGTGCTGCATAACTCTAAAGCACCAGCCTAGCCATATCATAATAAATATTAATGTTTTTTCATTACCAACCACACAATTCATCCATCTCCAAATTCCATTGATCAGCAAATGATGACCCTACCAAATAAATCTTCATGTTTCCAGAGCACTGTTGCGTCTTCCCTTAATCTCATGAATGATTCTTCAATTCAAAGCGATGCACTCAGAAACAAATGAAACCAGAATATATGCTTATTAATGTACCAATACATATCATCAGGAATCACATTGCTGCTAATACTCACTCAGCTTCCAAGAAATACAATTCCTAAAAATGCCTAGAAC
This sequence comes from Castanea mollissima, assembly GCA_014183005.1. Lineage (NCBI taxonomy): Eukaryota > Viridiplantae > Streptophyta > Magnoliopsida > Fagales > Fagaceae > Castanea > Castanea mollissima. Next base: position 16,708,920 of record JACAVU010000002.1, on the reverse strand, counting down.
AGCCTTAACATTACTGGAATTGTGGCCATCTACTTGATTACCTTAACAAGAGACAGGTAGGTGCGCATACACGTCATTGATCATGTAATCAATTACATAACTCATCTAATATTCATGTTGCTTTGTCTTATCTATACACTACTAAAAGCTAAAACATAGCATTTAAAGTTGCTACGCTCACATTGAGTCACATCATCAGCCATGTCATTTCCATCATCTTTTCTAAATTTTTCCTACAATTTTAAAATAGTTTTTATCAAATTTAAAATACTTATAAATATAAAATATTTTCCAGCCCTATCTCCACCATAAAGCCCACTTCCTATAAATTTAATTCCACCATAAAGCCCAAACCCAAAACCTTTTCAACCAAAACCCTTTCAAATCTCTTTGTTTTCATGGTTTCAACTTTTTGTTTTCCTACACGGTTTCAATTTCCTCTCACCAAACTTTAGTTCTTTCCACTTCCCCACTTTTTGTTCTACTATTTCACATTTAATTCACGCCAACCTCTCTCCCTTCTAACGGCAGCCTCTCTGTCTTCCTTCCTTCATGTCTTCCTCTCCTCACAATACTATATAAATATTGACAGAAGCTAGATAATTCGGTTGAGGAATCTCTAAATCCCAGTTTTCTTAGTGTAGTGCTAAGGTGTTTGCTTCCTTTGTTTCCCAACAATTAATATCAGAGCCTACTTCAATATCATGATTGTATAACATGTTGATTGGGTTTTAGAATCAAAGCAAATTATTTTCCTGGTGTTTCAATTTTCTACAATAATTTTTTTGCATAATTGTGTTTATCATGGTCTTTGGTTTAGACATGGTTTGATATTCATGGTTTCAATTTTAAGTCATTGTGCAAGTGTTTTTATTTTGTGCTAAGATTGTGTTTTTTAATTAGGCTTAAATCTCTCTCCCCACCTAAGATGTATTAGGCTGGGATTATAACGACATTCCATCTTTTATGCATCCTAGAAACCTGGGTGTATTCGATTTACTAACTGTCATTATAGTAAAAATATGGGTGGGTCTATAAAATATGTTGTTGCAAGTTTCAACTTTCTTTTAAATATGTAATTAACTTGGAATACGTCAGGGAAGTTGATGCATCCTATTAAAATACGTCTTTCAAGAAGAGAAAAATATTATAGTAAACATTTTATGCATCCTATTAGTCTAGGTGGTTCTTACTTGCAAGTTTCAACTTCCCATTAAATATGTAATTAACTTGAAAGATGTATTGTAAAATGTTTTCCTCTTCTTTAATTAATTATTTAATACATACTTCAAAAAATTAGTTTTTTTAGTTCAAGTTAGTTAAAAAATTAGTCCTTTAGTTCAAATTAGTTTAAAAAATAGAAAGCAGAGCAAATTAGTTCTTTAGTTCAAACATTTTATAAATCACGTCTTTAGTTCTTTTTTGAGCAATATGTCTTTCCCATTTAATATCTGAGGTTGAAAATATGTAATTAACTAATGAAAAAATATTTTTAATTAATTTTAGAGATATTTTTCATGTGAGAATGATATCTTTTTAATGGAAATTTTTTAATGAAATTGGAGGGAAGACCTAAATTGCAAACTATTTTTTATTAGCGATATCTCGATAGGAAATATGTAAATTTTGATTTTGACAATTTTTAGAGTACTATTGCATGCTATTCAATCAGAGGCATTTGTAAAAATGTTCATGCCCATGATAATTGAATAATTACTCTTTAGGTACTCATATCAGAAAGGCATATATGTGAAACTCTGATCAGATAAGCTGCATTTACTCAAGAACCTCTCCACTATTAGATTTGGTCACATGTATTTGGAAGTATACTAAAAATATGTTAAATGATTTAAATTCTTATATCACTTTTATTCATTCTTGCATTACATTTTTTTTTTTCTTATTTATTTATTGGTGATCCACAGGTGTCATAGATAGATTTAGAGCTATTACCACTATGGAGGCAGAAGTAGCAATATTTCTGGTAAAAAACAAATATAAGAGCAGTCAGGGCTTTATAAAATTGCACATACTCAGAACATATTACTTCTCCTTTTTTGGGCGTTTTTACAGAAATAACTACAAAACTCAAACTATATCATTAGTAAGCAAAGGTTTGAAACATATTTGGTTTCTAACAATTCGAGTCTATTGGACTCGATTTTCGGTTTATATTTCTCCATCGCGGCACTGGTTGAGCTGGATAGGGAGGCCACATAGGCACAAAAATCAAGTTCAATGAACTCGATTTTTGGTCAAGAAAATCGAGTTCAATGAACTCGATTTCTATTTTCCACACTCACGGGGGCGCACGTGATCACTTTAGTAAATCGAGTCTACTGGACTCGATTTTTGGTCACGTGATCACTTAAGGTAAATCGAGTCTACTGGACTCGATTTTTGGGCACCATGGTTTTTGGGCACGTGGATGTAACTTGAGTCAAGGAGGCTCAATTTATTTGCTTCTAAAAATCGAGTCTCCTGAACTCGATTTCTGTGAATGGTCCCCAATCCATCCACATGTCATATGGGTCCCAACTGGGACCTTTTTCCCCCTTACCCGGCTCACACCCTCTCTTATGCTCTCATTTCTCTTCTACTCTCACAGCAGCACCACTCACACAACCCTCATCACTCACACAACTTACTTCATCACTCACACAACAATCACACTCAACTTTTATCAACTTTCATCAACTCTCAGGTAATGTTTTTTACAATATTGATAATATTTTTTGTTAGTTAAATATAGTGGTTATTTGCTAGGTTATTTTTTTAAGAAACAATTAGAACATATTAGGAAAATTTTTGTTTTTTTGTTTGTTAGTGTAAATATTGTGATTTGTTTGTTTGTTTGTGGGTAGTTTGTTAGTATATTGTGATTATTTGTTAGTTTTTTTTAATTATTATTATGATTAATTATTGGAAATACTTAGTACTAAATATTGTGATTAATGTTATTACAACATATTTGGAAATTTTTTTTTTGTTAGTGTAAATATTGTGATTAAATTATTTGCTAAGTTTTTTTTAGGAAATTAATATTGTGATTGTAAATTGGGAATTTTTAGTACCAAATATTGTGATTAATTATGTTATTACAACTAATTGGGAATATTTGCTTATTTTTGTTAGTGTAAATATTGTGATTAAATTATTTTGTAGGTTTTTTAAAAAAATTAATATTGTGATTAAGGTTATTACAACATATTTGAAATTTTTTTTTTGTTAGTGTAAATATTGTGATTAAATTATTTGCTAAGTTTTTTTAGGAAATTAATATTGTGATTGTAAATTGGGAATTTTTAGTACCAAATATTGTGATTAATTATGTTATTACAACTAATTGGGAATATTTGCTTATTTTTGTTAGTGTAAATATTGTGATTAAATTATTTTGTAGGTTTTTTAAAAAAATTAATATTGTGATTAATTATTGGGAATATTTAGTATTGGGGAAATATTTAGTACCAAATATTGTGATTATGCTAGGTTTTTAGTACTAAATATTGTGATCAATTGTTAGGAATATTTAGTACTTTTAGGTTTTTGTCATTGGTATGAAATGGATTATGAGTTTAATACCTAAGACACCCATTACAGTCTTTTTAGTATAAATTATTTCAAGATATAGTTGTTTCAGATTTGTAACAAAGATTTCAATGGGTAACTAGTTGCTATAATATTTTTGTTCATCATATCTTATTTGAATGGGTTTTGAAAGTCATGCCTCTAGAATGATTTGGATGTGAGTATATGCAAATTTGGTTGAGGTTAGTATTGTTGGCATGTCATACCCAAAGTTTTGTGATTGATGTTGATTGAGTGTTATAAATTTGTCACTAACACAATTGCACTTGATGATCTATAGGTTGATAATGATCTATATAAATATATACTACGGTGGATCCCTTAGCAATGCCAACCCTTATGACGGATTTCCATTTCAAGGTCCGGGTATCCAGTGCTGTTATATGATGATACGCCATAAGTTAAAGACCTTAAGTGATTTGAAGATAAAAATTATGGAAGAGCTGCTACTGAACCCTGCTTTGCATGACATACATATTACTTTCCGTTCTCCACATGAAGTCTTCAATCAATGCATTAATTACAGATATATGGCGATAACAGAAGACAAACATGTGAAGTTCATGTTTCACAAGATGCGTCAATGGGAACAAATAGCAAATTTTGAGTTGTACGTCACTTTGGAGCCGCATGCAGAAGTCGGCATAGGGGATATTGTACAAACAACTACATCTCTACAGTTTGCAGTCCTAGATGATCAATGCACCACGTTGGGAGGCTATACACCCCCTTTTCAAGAGACACCAAGAACAGTTGAGAGCGAACCTGGCAATAGATATGAAAATCAATTTTGTACACATCGAGGTGAATCCTCTACAGTTCCAGTAGTTGAAGATGAAGACGAACACTGTGTTGGGGAAGATCTTGACGATAGAGATGAGTATGAAGAGAGGATTGAACGAGGTGACTTTGATAGGGGTGTTGATGACCATGAAATTACTCTCAATCCTAATGTTGATGATATGGATGAATGTGATGAAGATGATGCAAACCCTACTGTTAGAGTTCAGCATGTTACAAATGCAACCCCCGTTTATGAACCTCCCGCCTTATCATTTTATGAAAATACTTGGGAAAATATGGTTGATCCTGAAGTTGGTGAGCAAGCATTTGCTTCTTCTTGGAATGCGGACATGAATTTTTGTACGGGGTTGATTTTTGCGAATAAAGAAGCGATGAAACGTGCATTAACAATTTATGCCACAAAGCATAACAGAAACTTTCTGACTAGTAGGTCGACCAAAAATAGACTGTATGTGAAATGCATGGATGAGTCATGCAAGTGGTACGTTGGAGTAGTCATGAAGCCTAAACAGGGAACATGGATGGTCACATCTTATGAGGGTCCTCACAGTTGTATGACCCTTGGCATGGCTCTTGATGGTAGAATGATGGATTGTAATTTTCTTACAGCAGAATTTGTTCCAATGTTGCGAGAAAATCACACGGCAACAATTCAACACCTTAGAGATTACATCAAAGGGAAGTATTATGAACATAAGCTTTCTTACTATAAGATATGGGATGCGAAACAAAGGGCTATTGCAAAGATATTCGGCGATTGGGAAGAGTCTTACGAAAGGCTGAAAAAGTTGTTGTTGGCATACTTGGATCAAGAAGCTGGCACCCGGTACTGGTATCTCACTGAACCGAGGGAGGAAGGTGTTACAATATTGCGATATGTATTTTGGGCTTTCGCTCCTTGCATTGAAGGATTCAGACATTGTAAGTCAGTAATCAGTATTGATGGGACCCATTTGTATGGTAAATATCGAGGGGTGTTGATGATTGCAATGGCCACCGATGCCAACAACAAGGTTTTGCCTCTCGCCTTTGCTGTTGTGGACAAAGAGTCAGGGCCTAGTTAGAGGTGGTTTTTAGATTGCGTCAGGTTTGCACTGGGGGATGTGATAGCAAATAAGGACATATGCATAATTTCTGACCGACATAAGGGTATTCGAAACGCAATTGCAAACTGGCCTAGAGATGATCATGGACGAGTACGAGTATACCACAGATATTGCCTTCGACATGTTGCTAGCAACTTCAACATGCATTTTCAGGACGCCACTTTAAAGTCATTGGCCTTGAAAGCGGGGTATGCTACTCAGGAAGCTAAATTTGAGTTGTACATGCAACCTATCAAGGAAGCTGAGATCGAGGCCCTTAGGAAGAAATCAGCCACTGAACAACAGGTAAGTGAACCTGACCCATCCATCATGCCATACACATATCTAATGAAAGAGGATATAGAGAAGTGGACCCAGCTACGTGATGGTGGATACCGTTATGGGGCTATGACAACCAATGTCTCGGAGTGCTTCAATGGAGTACTCAAAGGTGCCCGTGGCCTGCCCATTGCTGCACTGGTTGAATTCACTTGGAGCAAACTTGTCGCGTATTTCCATGATTGACACAAAAAAATTACTCATGATCTCTTGGAGGGCAAGGTGTGGAGTAAATATGCCTTAGAAATCTTTGATGTAAATTTGAAAAAATCTAAAACACACCAAGTAAGGCCGCTTAATAATGTCCATGGTGTATATCAAGTAACGACTGCGTACAACATCCATAGCTCTAGAGGGGGACAACATAGTCATGAAGTAAACATATTGGCCAGAACATGTGGTTGTGGAAAGTGGCAAAATCGAAAGATCTCTTGTTCACATGCGATTACAGTTCTTCAGTACTTGGGGCAAGATGGAACTGCATATATTGACCCATGTTATAGTTTGGACAACGCCATTCGCACCTACTCACACCAATTTGCGGTGCCCAAGTCAGAGTCATTGTGGAGGGATGTGGAAGGTCCAAAGTGGGTGCCTGACCCAGACCTGTTGCGGGCCAAAGGTCGACTTGTGAAGTCTAGGATACGGAATGAGATGGATGGGGTCCGGCGAATGTGAAGTCTAGGATACGGAATGAGATGAATGTGAAGTCTATATACCTTTTTCATTAAAAAAAAAAAACCTAATATATACCTTTTAAAATCATAGGCCCTCCATCCTAATTTGTATGTCTTGGTTTGAAAAGGCAGGATGTTTAATAAAGTTAAAATGTGTCCTGATTGGTTTTTTGAATTACTATCGTATAATATTGGAAGATGAAGGTTTAAATGCTTTTACTTTTTGAAAGTGGATACTCACTAAGGGACGCTCCAAAAGGAAAGCAAGACATTTAATATGGAATGAATGAAATAACAAAATAATGAAAAGAACAAAAGAGAGGCAATTTAAGCTGTTAATATATATCACTTTATTTCTCTTGGTTAGATGCTTGACCTCAAGGACAATATTGAAGATGTAAGTAATATCATTTACTCTTATACCAGTAAGTCATAAATGCAAACAAAATTAGATTTTTTGAAGCTGCCTGACAAACATTTAAAATCAACTTGTGATCTTTTCCGTCCTATACTGGAGAAATATAAAAGGAAGAAAGTTTACTGGAGAAAGCCTCACTCTTACACAGAAAGAAGCAGATGGAATAAAATACCTATAAATTTTAGCAGGAGTAGCCTCAGGAATAATGTCATCTTCACTAGTGACCTGTTTTCCAATAGGAGCAAAACCACCAAAGAGGACCCAGAACTCACCAGAGTCTGACTCAGTATCCAACTTCCCATCATCTGTCACGGTGAACACCATTAAGAACAATCAAGTAATCAAATGAAGAATTGAGAACCATGGGTACAACTAAAAATGAATGAAAACAAAATAGTGGCAGGAAAATGCAAACTTTTTGAGAATAGTAGAGAGAAAAATAGCATCATAAAAATCATATATACATGTGACCTTACCAACAATTGCAACATCACAAGTTCCATCGTGATACTTTCCCTTCAAAAACTGAATTACTTCCAAGGCCTTGGCCCTTTCTTGAATATTGGAATTTGCACCATTGAACTGATAAATCTTATTCTGAGTGTCCAGGATAAATACATCATCATGATTCAGTGAGGATCGAGCAAAAGGGACCTGCACAAGCAAAATGGAGAATGATGATTCCTTGATCTGTGAAAATCTACATCTAAAGTTCATTGAATTCATGAAGTTAATTTGCAGTGCCTGCTTCATTCTGACAACTCGTTTTCCTCTACAGACATACAACCGTGTTTCAAATACTTCTTCCTCAGGCGTTTTAAATCCAGATGCAACACCACCCTCCAAAGGTATGATACAAGGTTTAAAGTATGACAAAAATTTGTCAGATTCATAGCCTTGTAGTTCCCTGTGCTGCACTGTACGTCCCCCAAGAACTGCATCAAGTTCAACAGTTTTTATAGCTGCTGTTCCGGATTCATCCTATAAGAATTTATAAGGTTTAGTGAGATTATATTTTCAGGTCAACTCTTAGCTTATATGAACATGAAATCTTAAAGGCTAGTTCAAACTCCAAATGTAGAAAAAAATGGAAAATGGCACACCTAACTTGAATCCAAAATCAGCATCCAAAACCAATATATAATTATATGCAAGATAGGAAAAAAGAAAGAACAGAAATAACATACAGATATAGCCTCCCATGCTAGCTCGAGAATCAGCAGCAACCATGACACCCTCTTTGAATATGAACGCAAGTGTGGTGGTTCCCTTTGCTGGCTTCACCATCTGTATAGCCTCTTTCTGGAATCCATCAAACTAAAATAGGAAAAAAAAAAAAAAAAAAAAAGAGTCAATATTCAGCCAATTAAACTTCTACTTTTCTCTCATGTGAATAGAGAAATCAGAGAAAATAACAAAACAACATTTGAACTCACATTGATAGTATTAGGATGCGCAAAAGATGGGGTGGCAGAAATCTCATCATGAATCCCACTGCTCAATGACCTAAAGAGCGGGGCAGTTGATTCAAGACCACTAGTATCAAGCTTCATGATTCTTTTTTTAATTTTTTTTTTTATAAATAAGTAAAATTTTTATTAAACTTGAATGCAAAAAAACACCAAACAGTACACAGGACATATACTTTAAGGGATATTCCATCGAAACTGAGCCCCCCTCCAAACTGTACAAATCAGCTACAGCAGCATCTTTCTTGTCAGCCAGCCTATATAATCTAGAAAATTTCTCTTTTGGGACTTGCTCTCCACTCCACAAATCACAAAAGTTGACTTCAAAACCTCAATAGCACATGTTAAAAAACTATTGTGAGTGTCCATATAAATGCATTATCTATATAATAATAAACCCATCAACTGCTAAAAATTACTTGACAGACTTTGGAAAGTCAGTAACTGCTAGATATCAGCACAACCAAATATAATCAACTAGTATCCACATACGGCCAAATGTTCATGACAAATGAACTCTTGATAAGGGAAAATTAAACAAAAAAATAAGCCTGCGAGCTGACTAGACCTTCTGAGATTAATATTCCACTAGAAAGCACCTAAATGACATGGCACCATAGCTAGTCATGCAAATATTGGAAAGCAGCTGATTACAGGGACAAATAAAAAGTTTGACAGTGTGCACAAATAAAAAGTTTGACAACAAAAAAGCCAGGTTACAGGGACATAACAGCCTCAATAAACGTGGTTTTCCATAAATAAAAAATTCATAAAACCCAATGGCAAAAATCAAGAAATAATGAGAATTATGACCTAACAAAAGTTCCAATTGAACTAACAAGTGGCGGACTACTAGTCAAAGTTAAAGAGGCGACGGACTATTTCATGATTGGTGATTACCTAAATACTTGGGATAGCACTAACTAAATGAGAACTTTTCCAGGCTTCATAATTTCCTAGTTTTTATTTTCATTAAGTCCCTTGGTATGTTAGTCCTCAAGAACCTCAAACAAAAATATTCAGGACTAGTGTAGCATAAACATATAAAAGGAGATAACATAAACCCTCAAGCATATTGATAAGCCTTACAAATCTTGCAAGGGGTGCTGAGTTGGGCAAAATATACATGCTAAATTGAACACCATTTGTAGGCAGATGGGGTGCTGACCTTATGGCACTTGACGCTTACGCTGCCTTGTATAATGTCTAGTATGTGGGGGAGGGGGTACTGCATCTCCTTCGTCAGGCTCCTTGCATTGCTGTAAAGACGAAGTTACAAAGAAACAAAGGATCAAATCAATTTTAATACCAACCATAACAGCAGTCACGAACGTATTCAAAGCTAGTGAATGACCAATCATACCGTGGGGCCAGCCTTGTGTCCTGCTTTGTGACCACCTGTCCCACAAGGAGGTGCTTTTCTTGTGCGTTTAGGCCGACCTTGTGGGGGTGAGTGTAACCCAACTACTTGCTCATTCTCGACATGCACAGCTGGCTGATTTGCTTGACTCCCAACAACTGAAGATACTATAACGGCGGGGGAGGATGGTGTAGCGGACGAAATATGAGTGAGGCTCATAGTCGTAGGAGTTGTATGCAGTCCAAGAGTGGGCATGAATGACATGGAGTCACTATGGGGTGGTACATGGTGTATATGACCAATGCTGTATGAGGGAGATTGAGTGTGCATGACAGGAGGGGCGTCATTATATCAATGCCGAGATCAAAGGATGGTGGAGTAAGGGATAGATGAGCGGGGTCAGAAAATGTACATAGCGTGGGTGAAGGGATCTCGGGGTGAAAAGATGTACGTGCAGTGGGTACAGGGATCTGTAGGTCAGGAAATGCAGGAGTAGTACGAGGAGGGATCTCTGGGGAAGGAGATGCATGTGGGGGTGGAGGGAACTCTGGGGTAAGTGATGCATGTGGGGGTGGAGGGAACTCTGGGGCAGGAGAAGCATGTGGGGGTGGAGGGGGTTGATTTTGCCGTTGATGGGGTGCAGCACACTGGCCATGGCTATGGCTGGCAGGAGTTGAGCTCGTGCTTGGTCGTCCATTATGTTCTGGCAGTTCTGGATTTGCTGTATCGGCATCTTCCAAGGGAAGATGGGCAGCTAGACGGTGAAGGCGATCCACTTCCTTCAGCATAGCTGTAATCAGCTTGTGCTTAGGACTGTCTACTACATAACGCATCAACATCTTCTTGTGCATGGCGACCTGCAATTTGTGTAATACAATTAGTACACCTAACGCAAAAATGGTAATATGCAACAAAATTTGGAAAGAAAGGTCAAAGCGATTACCGTAATAAGAAGTGAGGCGCTAGTGTGGTCGACAAACCTCCATGTGACTTTACCATACCAGCCGAAGTATGGATGAACACTCGACATAGCACCCTCTAGTCGTGCTCCATGACATAGTTTTTGTGCTCTCGTATTCCATACTTGGATGTGGCTAAAATGTCTGACCCTCCAATCCACTTCAATCTTCCCCCTCAGGTCTATCTTATGAAGGGCATCGTCAGTATCAACATCTTCAGGAATTTCTTGCACCATCCCAAACTGACGAAGAACACGATCCGGTGTATGTTTCTCTACTAGCCAGAAACATACAAGCGGCACCCTCACCGTCCACATGTCCCTTCCTGCTACACAGAACGCAGGCAGGTGGCCTAATTCGGCTTCATATGGTTGCCACACCACCTGTTGTAGTAAAAAAAAAAAGCGCAGCACATTATGCAATGTTCTATTATTTTGAATTGACATATTTTACAGTTATAAAAGTATACACTAAGATAACATTACAAGAAACATAATTTGGATACCTGGTTGGGATACATAGAATCTAGAAGCTGACGGTACCGAACCAAATAGATTTCGGCGGGGCTATTCTTCGTGCTCACGACCCAAACCAACCTACAATGAAGAAAGAGGAAATCAATATCTACCAATTATACAATGTAATAAAAAAGAAAAAGGATATGTATGCTAATGGAAGCTTAAAAAATCCACATTTTATCGAGTTTTTCCTTGGAATACTACTACTACACTACATATGCATCTTTAGTTGTAGAATAATACTTGAATAATGCTAAGTTCAATTATTTTGTAATACGAAGTTTAAAAACTTAAGTAGTTGAATAATGCTAAGTTCAATGTGTCATATCGTTTAAAATGATGGATCCAAAAAAAATAGAGAGAATCGGCCAAGGAAGAGACTTACTTAATAGACAATGGCGAAGATGGCAATGGTAGGCCATATGCACCATCTGGTGGGAGGTCCATCCTTGGGCACAAAAAAGGAATCTGGACCATGCCCAATATTGAACGAGTATTAAAGCCCCACCAATCTGACTAGCGTTTTTGTCGGTTGCCCTGCATAACTCTCTGTACAACCATGTAAGGCAAGCGCTCCCCCAACTGTACCGAGGTGGATTGTAAAGGTCCCTCAACATCTGCAACCACATCGTATGCACCCTATCGCCAGACTTGTCAGCGAAAATTGTGTCCCCTAGAAGTGCTAGAATATAACACCGTGCATACTAATGCACAGCAACCTCTTCTACACCATCGGGCAACCCTTGGTCAATTTTTTCAAGTAGCTTCTTGATTTGGATCCTCTGTCCTTTAAGCACCACTGAATTAGTAACAATTCCAAGCATCTCCTGACATTCAACAGCCCACCTCAAGGCACAAGTTCCAACAATTGCCTCACCATCAATTGGAATCCCCAACAGAACCTCCACGTCTTGTAATGTGATCGTCATCTCACCATGTGGAAGGTGGAAGGTGTGGGTTTCAGGCCGCCATCGCTCAACAAAGGCCGTTATCAAATTATGATCATGCTCTCTAAATGGGGTCCTGTACAACCCCTCTAATCCAATTCTCTTGACAATGTCGAGGACGCGATCATCCACCATCGGGCTTCATTTTCGAAACTCCTCATTACGACCACGACATTTCAATACCCCCGGATCCTGCACATGATAGAACCATGGTGATGAGATGTAATATGTCATTACCTTTGTATAAATGATTGTAGCTATTGTTGGGAAAATAGACTATAAATTATTCAATTGGAATTTCCATGAGTTTATGACAACTTATTTAACGAAGCGTTTGTAGTCTCCTTATTTTTTTTATACAAAAACCAAAAATACAAAAGCTATATATCAAGATTAAGGTTATGCTCAAGAAGAATTTCATCAACAAAATCAGGAGTATAGCCTAAAACAAAAATGATAAGAGGTAGATAATTATTTAGAGACCATTTTGCAAGAACATTACTATGCATTCAAAGCTAGTGATACCATTGACAAACTTAGGATTTTAGAAATGAAAAAAAATATATATATCAACATAATGTAAAAGGATAAGAAAAGAAAGAGCTGGTATTCAGCAGGTCGTCAATTTTAATTTTACCTGGCCTTCCCAAACAGCGGATGATCGATGTTCTGTTAGAAACCTTAACACCGAAGGAACCCTGGGACCAGGACCGAACTCATCATCCACCTCAGCAACGGCAGCCATACTACACAAATTTTAGGGAGTCAAGAGTAATATAAGCCCATGTTCAAGATAAATTGGCAAGGATCTCAATGTATAGCCTAATTTATTGCACAATTCTCCAAATACCACTATCCACACAACCTCCATAAGAGATAATATTTATGTCAATAAGATAGAATCAAGTGAATAGAAAAACTAGCTAAATAGAAGACATCAAGTTAAAACTACTAGGTAAGTTCGGGTGACATTGCAAGGAGAAAATTGGCATATAAAGATAATTTTCAAACATATATGTTAGTTAACATTGTTTTCAAACTAATTAGCAAACTAACAGCTCAAGGTTTTTAAACTCGATTTCACTGTAACAACTCGAAACTCAGAAAATTGAGTTCCACGTGAACTCGACTCTTTAACACTCGATTTCCCTAAAACAAAAACAGAACCAAAAGGAGAAAATTGGCATAAGACACCCATTTTCAAACATATACGTTAGTTAACATCGTTTTCAAACTAATTAGCAAACTAACATTTCGAGTTTCTTAGACTCGATTTTAATGTAGCAACTACCAAAACGGTAACACGAAGCATGGGACTTCATCTAAGCTTTTTTCATCGCTCCTTGAAATTTAATTAACAATTGGAGTCTAAAGCTAATTTTGCCACTCTACTACCAAAACGTCACCCGACATTGTGATACAATAATTGTTCAACACCTATAGTATTACATGCAACAAAAACAAATTCTGTTTCATTAATTGTTCAACACCTATATATATATATATATATAATATATATATATATATATATATATATATATATATATTAGCTATTTCATTAATTATTTATCCAAATTTTTATCAACTGTATTTCTTTTGTAAAATAACCCTAAAACTAATCATAAACTAGTCTCAAAAACCAAATCTTGCTGGACTTTGAACATATAGCACAGATTATCCTCCTCCTCCTCAACAAATGCCCTCAAATTTCATTAGCCAATTAATAGTAAAAATTAAATTATGTAAATACAAAATCAACCATTTATTAACACAAGAATAAATTAAGAACCAGAAAATAAAGGGAAAATTAGTAAAAACTTACCTTTGCAATGGGGATGGTTTGGGTCTTTGGGTCGGATTTGGGTGTGTGGAGAGACGGTGGGAGAGTGTTTGAGAGACGGTGTGGGTGTTTTTGAGAGACGTTGGTGTGACTGACAGAGACGGTGGAGACTGAGAGAGATTTGACAGTGAGAGACGGTGGAGACTGAGAGATTTGACAGTGAGAGACAGAGGAGAGACGATGGAGTCTGAGAGATTTGACAGTGAGAGACGGTGGAGAGATGGTGGAGACTGAGAGATTTGACAGTGAGAGACGGTGGAGACTGAGAAGATTTGAGAGTCAGACTGAGAGAGACGTGAGAGTGTTTGAAATTGAGGGATTAATTGAAATTGAGCTTCAAAGAAATCGAGTTCAATGGACTCGATTTACTAACTTCCTAATTCGAGTCCAGTGGACTCGATTTCTAGGTCGACGTGGACTCCCTGTCCACGTCAGCTGCTGCCAGATGAACAAATCGAGTCCATTGAACTCGATTTCTTTGCCCAAAATCGAGTTCTCTGGACTCAATTTGTTAGAAACCAAATTTGTTTCAAACCTTCGTTTACTAATGATATAGTTTTGATTTTATAGTTATTTAAAAAAAAATCCCTTTTTTGCAATGTATTGTTTAATGAGTTGCTTTGCTAGGAAATTCCATTATCGCCCGAACAATTTATGTAACCAAAAGAATTATCCAAAAGAAATAGGACATTGTTGAATGAGTTGCTTTGCTAGGAAATTCCATTGTAAATAAAGTTGGATTGTTTCTTCAAGTATGTCAAACTCTCAATTATAAATAAAATGAAAAAGGCTATGCTAAAATATTTTTATATTATCTTTTGGCATGCTAAAATAATTTTTATGTTATCTTTGGGTTGTGTAGGGTGCTTAGTTTTTTTACCAAATTTATTACGGATTATCTATTAAATTGCAAGGTCAAAAGTTGGAATATTTCTTTAGGTATCACTAAATGTCTATTGTAAATAAAATGAAATGTTTTGCTAAAATAGTCCTCATATTATTTTTGGTGGTGTAGGTTGTTCATATTATCCACCACTTATTTGAAATGATTTTTAGGTGGGCATAATCAAATGGCTTTCTATAATTAAGACTAAACATTTAATGAAGTGATACGACTAGTTTAGATAACTTTATTGATCATGTAATTAAAATATGCTTATATATATTGCCACCAGGCTAGCCCTTCCACTAGGTCAATTAGGACATTGCCTAAGGCCCCCAAGTGGAAGGAGGCTCCCAAAATTTTGAACAAGTAGGGTTAGGTAGGAAAAAAAATTAGTTTAAGATGAATTTAAAAAAAAAAATCGGCACATCCTTCTAACTAAAGAACAAAAATTCTGGTATATCTTGTTAAACATTGGTACCACAAAAAAAATTTTGATCTAAACAAAATCAATTGTCCCAAAAATAATATCATTATCCTCTAGATAAACCAAAATTCAACAAGACAAACTACAAAATCAGTCAAAGAAATTAACCATAAAACAATCAAAAATTACAACAAATAAAAAATAAAAAAAATATCAAATCTCTAAAATTATTACCGTTTCTATTTCTCATTCTTGCTCTCTAGACTCTACCTCTTTCTCTCAAGTCTTTGCTCTCCACCTCTCTCATTCTCTCTCTACGGGCTTCCTCCTATCTAAATCAATAATCATCTAATCACATCTGAAGACTCTGAGATGAACTGAGGACTGACCAACTGAGGTATAGTTTTGTTCTCTTTCTTTTGCAGATGCATTTTTGACTTTTTGTTCTCTTTCCTTTTGTTCTGTTTCTTATCTGTTGCTCGCTGGGGCCGCAGGGCCTACTTCTACCTTTTCTAGCTGGCCGTTGGGCCTTGAAGACTTGAAGTAGCTTTTTATTTTATTTTTTTTTTTAAAGCTTGTGTTTGTTTTTTATATATTTATTATTATTATTATTATTATTATTTTGTTATAGGTGATACTTCCGTAATAGGGTCTGTTTTGGCTGGGCTTGGTTTATTCTTGTCTGGTTAGGCTTGGACACTTGAAATTCTATTTTGGCTGGGTTTTTTTTTTTTTTTTTTTAATCTTACGTTTTTATATATGTATATTTTAGTTATAGGTAATATAATGAGTAAATCTTTATTTTATGCAGGTGAAACCACAATAATACTTTTTATATACATTAGGTTTTATTGCTCTACACTTAAAAGTTATTTTTTTATTCAAGTCTTTATAAATATGTTGTTTACTTAGAAATGTCTACTATAAATATGTATTTGGATATGAAAAACTTTAGAAAAATAATAAACAAAGAAGAAGAAGGAAAATTAATTAAGTCTCAAAAAGGATCAATGAATAAATTTGTTATTAGTAATAAACAAAATACAACACAAAATTTAGATGAAAATGTGACAAATAAGTAAGAAATTTACCAAAAAGATAATGAAACGATACAATTGTAAGATAACAATGATGTTCAATTTTCCAATATAACATATCTTAATAATGAACTTCAAAAGAATTTAGAACATAAATTTAAAAAAATAAAATAAAATAAAAACCATTTTAGTTCTCACCTAAGGCCGGCCAGCCCGATTGCCATATGTTTAACACGACCGATCAACTACATATCAGAATAATTGTATATATTATATTATGAACGACTTCCAATGGTGGAAGTCGTTCTTCTTCATTATTTAAAATGGAGAAGACCTTTTGCGGTAAAAAGGGAACATTTAATGGCGCGTTTGGTGAGCTATCACATGCAAAATAAGATCTTCTCCATGTTCTAGTCAAAGCATCCCTTCTGTAAATGTGAAGATGAGAGTTAGCCCACGAGCCATGAGTTTGTCTCTCTTCAAAATCAGATTCACCAGTCAGATCAAGGCTCTCTCTCTCTCCATCTCTTACGTACTTCGTCAAGGTCTCACTTGTACTACATTCCAGAATTTTACAATCCAATGTAATTCTAAGTTTCTAACCACCACTCAATGTCAATTTTTTTTTTTTTTAACTCTGTGTGTGTATTTCTTTCTTTTTAGTTAGATTGAAAGTTGCAGAGGAAAAAAAGGAGTCTGACTTCGAATGTGCGTAAAGATCTGACGGCACGACACTATTGTTATCACTTGTTGAGGTTATCCTTTGCTTCATATTTTGCCTTTTTTTCCACTTAAATTACATTCTAAACCTATAATTAGTGTGTAACAATTTTTTTTTCTTTTAACAAAAGGTAGAAATTGTGTGTATCAAATTAAATCATATAATTTTAAAAGCAATAAATTAAACCCATTAAACCGAAGCTATGTTTGATAACAGTTTTTACTTTTTGTTTTCAAAAACTTATTTTTGGGAATCGAAAGAAAAAAATTTCTTGTATTTTCAAAATCAAAAACATGTTTAGCTAGTTGAAATAAAAATAAATAAATAAATAAACTTAGATATCCTTTTGTACAGAACTTGTCTCAACTCTAGACAAGTTATAGCGGAGCTCCTTTTGTACACAACTTGTCCCAACTCCAGACCAAAACTAGAGATATCCTTTGCATGGGTCTGTAAATTTATGGAGGTAAGAAGTTGAACAATGAAGTTTTCGAATAGATCTGTTCAAAATTTGGGACAGAGAGAGAGAGTCATGGTTCTCGAGACACAGTGAAGAAGAAGAAGCCATGGATCTTTCCTACTTGTAAGGTGGTGATTCTCTTTAGGATCGTTGAATAGAGTGCAAGATAAAGAGAAAAAATCTTGTGCGAGAGAAGAGTGGAAAAAAAAATATATTAAAAATTGTTATTAGTAGGATTTGAACTTTATTGCCAACTCTTTAAATAGGACAAATTGGTTAAATTAGGCACATATTTTCATTGATTTTTTGAAGATAGAAATTGAAAATAGTTTTTTGCATGTTTTCAATTTTCTTCACAAACTAAATTTTGAGAATAGTTTTTATTTTATTTTTCCTATTCATTTTGGGTTGCCAAACAAGTTTTCTAAGCTAAAAAATAGAAAACTATTTTTAAAAACATAAAATAAGAGAAAAAACAATTACCAAATAGGACAAATTCATTAAATTAGGCACATATTTTCATTGAATTTTCAAAATAGAAATAGAAAAAAGTTCTTTATTTGTTTTCAATTTCCTTCACAAACTGAGTTTTGAGAATAGTTTTTATTTTATTTTTTCTATTCATTTTGGGTTGCCAAACAAGTTTTCTAAGCTAAAAAATAGAAAACTATTTTTGGAAACAAAATATAAGAGAAAAAACAGTTACCAAACATACCTTTAAGTTTTGAAAAGTGACAAGTTAAATAATATAGTTTTAAAAATAACAAATTAATTATATAATATCAATAAAATAATATAAAATATACATTTTACTGTTTCACTTAAATGGACTAAAATTTCCCATCCAAAAAATAGATAAATAAATGGACTAAAATTTATTTTGTTACTTTTTAAAAACTCGTGGATTAATTTGTTACTTTTAAACTTATAAGATTTGTTTTGTCATATATTCAATGAAATTTCTCTTTTCTTATTTCTTTTTAGATTTCCAACTACTTTTTTCTCTTTTAGGCTCATTCCATGCTGATCTGGCTAATATTTGATCTATAATAATTTAAATTGGTTCCAATTTGAATCTTTTGAGAAGCTAGCCTTTTTTTTTAAGCGTAATTTAAAAATCACAATTATATTTACAAAATTTTTGTTCCCAGAAAGGATTTATGCAAACTTGATTGTACACTTAGAATCATGTTTTTAAAATAAAATTTTAAGAAAAATAATAATAATTAAATCCCAAATAATTTCAAAACTGTGTTGATTTAAATATTTATTATTAAAACAATATTGTTTTGCAAATTCTACAAAGAATTCATGCACGTTATTTTAACCCCTTTGCAAATTACATATATGCATTGTTGTAAAGTTCATTTTAATTGTTTAGAGTGAGCTGATCGTCTGTTACTAGATTATGTTAGGATATGTACTCCATACTTTCAAAGAACAAGTGTTCATGTGTCTCTAGATTCTAGTGTTAATGCGTAATTTGCTAAGTTCGGTATGATCAATTGCAAATCTGCTGAAACATTAATATAGTTCTAAAATTGCCTTCTTATTGATACTTCATTATTTCTTTTCTTTTTATTTTTACTAGTCGTAGATCCACGCAATACGTGAAAATATATGATTATTTTGAGATGTGATACAATATATAATTTACTCTTTAACTTAATTTTATATAATTTGTTCTTCCAATATATAAAACAATTTCTAAAAATAATTTTTATCTCTCTATTTTTATAAATATATAAATTTATCATTTTTGGTGTTTTTTTTATGTTATCCTTTTCATTGAAGTGGTCATATTCTTCTAAATATTTTTTATTATGAATTATATTTTTCTTAATTTTTTTTAGTAAAACTAAAATTTTTAAATTTCAAATTTATTATTTAAATTTTTCATTCTCTCAAAAAGATTAGCATGATAATAAAAAATTATCACATAATTACAATTGATATTATTTAAATTATTGATAGACACATTCAAATTCATGATAGTTATGTAGATTGTGTTTTGGTATAAACTCAAATTATCACTTCCAAACTAACTAAGGATTAACTCAAATAAATACCAAACCAAAACTATAAGAGGGAGTGAAAAGACTTGTGATGTGAACTCAAAAAACACAACACCAAGACGTATCAAGAGTTGCGAGAAAGAATTTATATATAGATATATATATATATATATATATATATTAGAGAGAGAGAGAGAGAGAGAGAGAGAGAGAGAGAGAGAGAATAACAAATATAGAATAAAAGATAATGAGAAGAATATTCAAAATAAAAGATATAATTTTAAACACCAAATTATTAAAATTATGCTATGTAATAGAATAACATAATATTATTATAAAATATATTTATAATAAAATAGGACCACATCTAATAGTCAAAGGAAAAAAAAAAAAAAGATAAAAGCTTAAAAACACAACCAAATTAGATCAACTTAAAGTATAGATGCAAGATTGAATTAAAAATCCACCAAAAGAATATATACACACATACATACAAAACAGAGAGAGAGAGAGAGAGAGAGAGAGAGAGAGAGTAATCAAATTTGTTTTTATGAGAGGAGTTCAAAACAAAAATTCATTACCCTACAGTAGAGACGCAAGAAAGAATTATAAACCCACCAATAGGAGACAAAAAAAAACTATGAGAGAGAGAGAGAGAGTGAGTGAGTTATCATATTATGGTGTAGGAAATATGGATTGAATGAGAGATAATAGTTTAATTATAGTAAAAAAGATGGGATAAGAAGAGTCAAAATAAGAGGAAGATGAATGGATAGAGAAAGAGTAATAGTAAGGTAGAGAGAAGTGGAAAGATCAAGAGATAAAAGGTAGAAAGAAATGTTGGAGAAAGTGGGAAATTAATAAAGAGAAGAAGAGTTAAAAATGAGAGAGTACGAGCTGAAAATAGGTGGATAATGTGGCACAATAAGAGCATTCTCATCAGCTATTTCATAAATATGTCATTTTAATACATCAAAATACCTACTTTATTATTTTAACATACCATTTTACAATTTACCGTTCATCACATCTTCTATTTTTCAATTCTATACATCAAAATAATATTTAAAAACATTTAAAAAAAACCGTCAATATAAAAAAATACAAAATAAAAACTCATCACCATACACAAACACAAGCACAGAACTGTATTAAACTCACCACCATACACAGCACAGCCCGCCATCACCACCCACAGGTACAACCCGCTACCACCAACAACAATCCACCAACCACCACCAACTCCCAATACTATTTTTTTTAAAAAAAATCCCCAAAATCAACACAAAACTCTCAAAAAAATGAAGAGATAAATCAACTCCATTTATACATATCAAACACAAATCAATAGAAAATCAACCCAGCAAAGCCAAGCAAATGCAACCACCCACAACCCATTAATCAAACAAACCCATGACCCAGCCCGCCACCACTAAAAATCAACCAAAATTGCGAAAATAAATTTGCTTAAGGTGTTTGGCTGAAAATGAAGAGAGGGAGAGCTCAAAACAGAAAAAATGGAGGATTTACAGACCCAACCATCGCGATCCACTGCCACAACAGCTAGCACCACCATGATCTTCCACCACGATCTGAATCCTCAGGAATCACAACCACCACCATCAAAGATAAAGGGACAAAAGAATGGAGAGATGTCTAAGAGAGGGAGGAGATTGAGAGGTGTCTGAGAAGAGAGAAGAGTGCAAAGAGAAAAGAGGAAAAAACAAAAAAGAAAAGGGAGAAGGACAGCAAACGTATGAGGGAGGAGATTAATTTCTTTCTCTCTCTCTCTTCCGTGTTTGTCTCCTTCTCAAGTCTCTTCTCTCTCCTCTCTCACTTCTCCTCTGTCACACCATCTCACCCAAGCTTCTTCCTCTCCCTTTCACCATCTCAGCCAACTCTTTCACCACTATATTTTTTTTATTATTTCTTTCTTCCTTTTCACTTTCCTTTTCACTCTCTCTCGTGCTTTCCGTCCCTCTCTCCTTCTGGTGTCTCTCTCTCAGGCAAGCCCTCCATAGCTCGCCAAAACATGCTGCCGCCATTATTCTCCAAACTCACATGCTCTCTCCTCGTCATCATCATCGCCATTATCTCCATCCCCACTGTCTGATCCGAACATGGTTCCTCTACCATCCGATTACCCTCCGATCTCAGCGCTATCTCCATACCCACATGCCACTGCCGATCTCGTGCTCCCCGTCCACTCCTTTCCTTTTCACTGTCTCTCTCGTGCTCTCCATCCACTCCTTCTTACTCTTTCTTTAATTTTCTCTCCACCTCTCTATTTCCCTTTCTCTCTGCATCTTGAGTTCATGGGTCTTGGGTGTGGTCGGGATGCGATGTTGGGTGTGGTTGGGCTGCAGTGGTTTTTAGTGGATCATGGGTCTCTACGATGGTTTGTAGTGGGTCTTTGCAGTGGTTCAGTGAGTGGGTTTTGCGATTTGATATCGGTGAGTTTTAATTTCAGTGGTTTTGATTGATTTTGGTGGGTTCTTGATTTCAGTGGCTGGGTTCGTGGGTTGATCGGGGTGGCTTTGGGTACTGGGTGTGGGTTGATCAGGGTGGTTCAAAGATGGGTGTGGGTTGATCAGGGTGGTTTTGGGTCTTTGTTGTGATTTTTTGATTCTTTGATTTGGATGATTCTTTGATTTTGTGGCTTTGGATGTGGACGGTTTTTTTTTTTTTTTTTTTCTGCTGTTGTTTGTGGTTGCAGCGATGGTGGGTGGATGTGGTGGTTGTGATATGGGTGGGTGGATATGGTGGCCGGCAGCGCTGGGTTGTGAAAGAGAGACACAAAGGAGAGAGAGACTGAGAAAGAGAGAGGAAGAATAAAAAAGAATAAAAAATGATAAAGAAAGAATATTTAAATGAAGTGTTAAAAAAATAGAAGTTTTGATGTAAGAGATGTTATAAAGTGGAGTGTTATATGTTATAAAATTGAGTTTTGAGATGGTAAATGCTAAATTTTTTAAAGTGTTAATGGGAATGCTCTTATAGTCTAGCACTGGATTTTTTGTTGATACTGATACTTAATTGTTCAATTTAGGTGGTTGCATAAGAGCTTGTTCTGCCATTGTCTGATCCCTTCCTCTGCCATAGCTAACCAAAAAAATCAACAAAATACTATGGCAAACAAAGCACAAAAACTTGTCCTCGCTTTGTTATGTCTGCTACTCTTCTTGGGGCCATCTTCCCAGCTAGACACATTATGGCAAGGACGGGAGATCAAATTTAACGAGGGGGATGGATTAGTTTCAGCTCAAGGAAACTTTAGACTAGGATTCTTCAAGCTTAAAAGTAACAATTACTACTTAGGAATATGGTACAATAACCTTGCAGTCTTGCAGGAGAATATAGTGTGGGTTGCCAATCGAGACACTCCTATTTTTAACAATTCTGGGAGTCTTACGACTCTTACTCTCACCATTGATGGTTACGGGAACTTGAAAATTTTATACAATGGGGGGCTTTCTGTTGTGTTATATTCAGGACAAGAAGTTAGTAATACAAGTGCTGTTCTACTCGATACTGGTAATTTTGTACTGCTAGAGCAGAGTACAGGGCAACAATTGTGGCAAAGCTTCGATTATCCTTCTCACACGCTTCTTCCAGGAATGAAACTTGGTTTTAATTGGAAAACAGGACATACTTGGTCTCTGAGATCATGGAGAGGCTTGAATGTACCTGAAGTAGGGGACTTTACGTTTGGCCTGGACCCTAACCAAACAAATCGATGGGTCATCTTATGGCATGGGAACATCTATTGGACTAGTGACCCTTGGAACAATAGTCATTCCAGATTGCCATTTTCGAGCTATGATTTTAGCTATGTATCAAATGAGAATGAATCATACTTCAATTACTCTGTGGGAAACGACATCACAATAACCCCGCGATTATCGATAGATTACTTGGGACATCTTAACGCTTCCAGCGTAACCCTAGTCCGTTGTAGTCCTCACACTTCCCCCATTTATTTAGGTATATCTTCTGCTTTTCCCATTTATGGAGATATTGATAGTGGATGTGCGGTGACAAAGCTTCCTGAGTGCAAGGGTCCTGATTCCAGTCTTTATATAGTTTTCTACTGGTTGGGCAACAGCAGTAATGGATTCAAGTTTAATGAAAGTGACAACCTGACCATTGTGGATTGTCAGGCCAAGTGCTTGAACAATTGTTCTTGTATTGCCTATGCACCTACAAATGAGGATGGCGATGCTGGCTGTGAAATTTGGAGCACATGGCCAAAAGAAATAACTTCGACTTCTTTTTCCGAACGGACAGTATACCATCTTAAATCACCAGGTAAGTCTACCCAAACCCAATTTATCACATCAATATATAAAATTGACATGTACATACAAAGAGTAAGTAGGAACAGATGATGAACGGATGATATGCATGGCTTTGATGTATAGATGATACGTAGAAGTAATGCGGCTGCTTGATATATGAAACTAATTAACTGATTATTTTTATTGATGACTTGGTAAAAATTACGCATTGTTGATTTCTTTACTAGCATAAGCTTTATCTTTTGGGGATTGTGAATCATCCGAATGTGCTATGCTCTACGTCTAAAACACTAAAAAAACATAAACAAACAAAAGCAAAAACGAATCTAATCAGTATCTGTATTAATTACACAATTATTTTATTCAATTTTATTCGAATTCTTACTAACGCAAATTCTTCTGACAAAGAATTGTCATAGAAGGATCCATATAACTTCTTAATATGGAATAAGAGTTTCAATGGTTAAAGACTTAAAGTTGTCTATACTTGAATTATGAACAAAGGCCCTAACCTTATTTCAAAAAATAAATAATAAAAAAGGAAAAAAATAATGAGAAGAATTTCAAAAGATTTGATGCCCTATAGGTCAAAACCGAAGCTACGGTGTGCATCCAATCCACCAACCCTACAAAATGACCCATTCCAACCCAATACCTTGAGTTGGTTTTGTGAGTCGGCAAGGTGGGAATTTTATTTTGAGTGGCAGGTTGAATTGAGTCCAGGTTGATAGTTTATTTTAACTCATCTAAACCAACACAACCTAATATATATAAGTTTTTCAACCCAACGTATGCACACCTCTAACTAAAGCAATGAATTTTATTGATCTTAGTTTAATTTCTAATGCCAAGCAGTTCCTTCATCTTAAATCATAGTAAATGATAAGAAAAACAAAATGAATAGAAAAATGGTTGCTAGTAGAACACTAAAATTTTGTTTGTCCATGCATGTACCACACAATGTAGACCACGCAAAGAGGTGGTGGATATGGCTCATCGTGGTGGTAGGGGGATTTTTTATCACCTTGTGCTTCTTATGCTACACAAAATGGAAAAAACACAGAAAAGAAGGTAATTGATGTTCCTACCTAGATGCTTTAGCTATATTACTGATGAAAGAAGCAACAAATTTTCAAGATATATTTTGCATGTATGTTAATTAGGGGAGAGAAAAAGGAAAGAAAAGATGCTTATACAAGAACTTCGAGGTAATGTAATGCCTTCCCCTGTACATGACAAAGTGCAGAAGCAAAATAAAGATGGGCAAGCTAACCATGAGCTGCAAATCTTCAACTTTGAAAGCATTTCTATTGCTACAAGTAATTTCTCAATCAAAAATAAATTAGGAGAGGGTGGTTTTGGACTAGTTTATAAGGTTAGTTTGTGATTTTCTCTCTCTCTTTCTGATAAAGTTTAAATTTTCTATTTGTCCCAATACTATCTCTTTAATTATTTAATTATTTTTGATGAATTTTGAACTTAAGACCTAGTCTAAATAATCCAACTCATCCAATCAATAAATTGTTTAATCTTCTATTTAAGCAAATACTATCTCTTTAATTATTTAATTATTTTTGTATGAAATTTGAACTTATGGCCTAGCCTAGCTAATCCAACTGGTCCAATCAATAAATTAACACTTGAACTGAGCTCAAGGGCTCAATAGAATCTTGATAGAAAATCAAATAAGGTTAGTAGAGACTGAATTAAGATAGTGTGAGTAAAATATTACTAACACAATGTATACTTTCAGGGTAAATTACCTGATGGGCAAGAAATAGCAATAAAAAGACTTTCGAGAAATTCTGGACAAGGATTTGTAGAGTTCAAGAATGAAGCTATTCTCATTGCTAAACTCCAACACACTAATCTCGTCAGGCTTGTAGGATTTTGTATTCAAGAAGAAGAAAAAATACTAATCTATGAGTAATGCCCAACAAAAGCTTAGACTTCTTCCTCTTTGGTAAGGCATATGTTTGCTTACGTGATGATTTTTGTTTCTTTTATATGAAGTTAATCAATACTTAACATTTGCTTGATATCATTTTTTATTTTGAGTCAGATTCTACTAAAAAGTATTTATTAAATTGGAAAAAACGCTTCAACATCATAGAAGGCATTGCCCAAGGACTTGTTTATCTCCACAAATATTCAAGACTTACAATAATTCACCGAGACTTAAAAGCAAGCAACATTTTGCTTGATGAGGAGATGAATCCAAAAATATCTGACTTCGGCATGGCTAGAATATTTGGATTGAAAGGATTAGAAGAAAACACAAATAGAGTAGTTGGAACATAGTAAGTATTCTATTTGTGAGTTTGTGCTAGTTTATATATGTGCTTGTCCATACACTAAAGTTCATTGATCAATTATTATTTCAGTGGTTATATGTCCCCAGAGTACGCTATGAATGGTGTTGTTTCGATAAAAACTGATGTATTCAGCTTTGGAGTCCTACTATTAGAAATCGTGTGTGGCAAGAAAAATAATAGTCGCTATCAGTCTGATGATTTACTCAACCTTATAGGATATGTAAGTTTTTCACTTACCTCTTCTTAAAATTATACATGGAATTTTGGACTTGATAGGTAACATTGTGCATACAAATTGACTTGTATCAGGCATGGCAGTTATGGAATGAAGGCAAGGTTCTAGAGCTGATAGACCCTATAATACTAGATGAATCATGCCCTCCATCTGAAATATTAAGATACATTCATGTTGGTCTCTTATGTGTACAAGACCACGCAATAGATAGACCAACCATGATAGATGTTGTTTCTATGCTCTCAAATGAAGCTCTTCAACTTTCTCCTCCAAAACAACCTGCATTTTTTATCAACAGAGTTGCAGAAGTGCTAGAAAACTGTTCCTTAAATAATGTCACAATTTCAGAGATAGAAGTGAGATAAATATAAAAAATCCAGTAGCTATGTTTGAATGTATTATTATATGCACACCTGTGTGACGCCGGTGTGATAAGGACTATACATGATTGACTAATCAAGCATTTATGGCTAAATTAATGTGTTTAATTAATGAGTTAATGAGATTTTTAATAAGGGATCTACGCCTATAACTGATTAGGTTTATCTTCTTATTGTATGCAATGAGAAGAATCATTGATGTTTGTAAAAGTTCAATGATTTAATGTTTGCTCACCATCTGGATTTATTGGGCGATTCAAGGATCAACTGACCTCAATGTTAACCCGGGCCATATATATCTTGTAACAATAAATGCCGTAATAGATATGTAAAGTAGATAACTGGATTATAAAAGTGACCCCGTTTAATAATTTCTCTTTTTGTAAGTGGATTGGCGAAGTAAGTGGCTTTTCATAACCTATTAAACAGATATTGAACCAAGGGAACCGGATCCTTGTTCTTCACTATCACCTTATTCAATGCCATGTAATCCACAAACATACACAGCTAGCCATCTTGCTTCTTTTGTAATAAAACTAGAACACCATAAGGGGCTTTGGAAGGCTGAATATACCCAGCATCCAGCAATACTTTGTATGGAGCCCTATGAACCACAAGTGCGTTTTAGGATTCAGGTGCGGGTGCGGGATTTGGCAATTTTTGAAAAAGTAGGGTGCAAGTGCAGCAGGGTACGGTGATTAAAAAATTATTAAAAATATTTTTATTTATATTTTTAATATATTGCTAAGCATAAAAAAATATTACAGCTTATATAAAAAATTAATAATAACTATTAACTATTAACATCACATTACACAGATTCATAATAACTATATAAATTAATAATAACTATTAATATCACAACATCACAGTTAAAAAAATCAAATCACAACATCATAGTTCACAACATCAATTCATGACCTCACACGATTCACAACATCACAGTTAAAAAATAAAAATCAGATCAAGTGAAGATTGAATGGTTGATGATACCTGAGTTGAGCTAGGATTAGGAAGCACAGAGTGAGGTGAGCTGTGATGTTGTGAGTGGGTCAGTGAGGTTTGAGTAGCTAAGTGAGGTGAGAGGCAGAGAGTAGCGAGTGGGTCAGTCAGCGAGAGGCAGAGAGCACAAAGAGCAGAGACGAGTGAACTGAGAGAGATGAATGAGTTAGGGACTCAGCTTAGGATTTGATATGGTAAGTTAAAACTATGCATTTTCCACCTTTATTTTTTTATTCCGGCCTAAATTAGAGAACAGCGTCATTTCGGCGATATCGCCCAATACAGATCGATACAACCCGAGTCTGCACCGCGTCGGCATGATTCATGAAGAAAAAAAAAAAAAAAGGACGCGGCACCAAAGTGTAGGCAACAGAGCGTCCCTCACGCGTCACCGCGTCGGGCCGCATCGAACGCGGGTGCGGCTGCCGTTTCGCCGCTTCCATGCTTCCTAGATGGAGCCCCTTCAGGAGGCTTTGAACTAGGAATGCTGCACGCACAAAATGTGACAAACCTTCAGAAGTATAGTGCAAACGAGGCACCACTAGCATCTTCTTAACAAACACGCAGGCTTTTTCATCCCTATAATAGTATAATACTCGATATTGTTTTCTTTCCGTTACCAACCATACATTCCATCCATCTCAATGATCAGTAAATGATGACCACACCAACTAAATTTTCATGTGTCCAAAGTGTTGTTGTTTCTTTCATTATTCTCATGAATGCCTCTTCAAGATGACGCGCGCACATAAACAAATGGTATTGGTATCCCAAACTTTGTGTATTGCTGTTTATGATATACCAACTCATCTCACCAAGTATGAAACTGACGCAATACTCAATCAGCCTCCAATAGTTACGATTTCACAAAATGCCTAGACTATCTGCTTGATTACCTTAATGAGAGAGAGGGGGGCATTCACATCTTTTACTCAGATGACTGCCAGGACATCAAGATAGAGCATGCTCTGGCTTTTTCAGAAATTGGCAAGCTTTAAATTGGTAATTTCAACTATGAACCCCTCAAAGCACCTGGGCTAGTACCACCTTCATGACGATTTGGTTCTTCATGAAGCAGATAAATGAATTCCCATTGGAGATCTGCAGGTACAATGTCATTGGCCAAGCAACTTGTTTGTTAATTCGTTTAATGAAATACCAATCAGAAAAAGAAAATGAAAGAAGGGATATAAGATTACAGGGTTGCTCAGCTTGTTATGTAAACTAGTCGCTGATCCACACAATATGCATTGAGTTTTTTTTTTTCCTAAATAGTATGCAGAAGTTTTTTAATTTATGCAAAAGCAGAATCATATATTTATAAAGAATTTCTGAGTTCGATTGTTCAATTCCTTTCTAGAAGAAAGATCAAATTTTTCTTTTGGCCAGCTTGAAAACAGAATCAATATTGAAATATCTCTTAATAGCGAAAAGATAACTTTCACCTTCATTGCATTGAAAACAACAGCCAGAAATATTACTTCAATATCAGTAGATGGGAACTATAAAATATGCTATTTCCCCACTATTACAGTAATTGATCTGATGCAGAACGTAACTCTTAAAGAAATTTGCAGGAACACGTGCAGGAAATAATTAAGAAGAACATAACAAACCGTAGCACTGCCTAAAGTATGACTAGCATCACCACTAAGCTGTGGAAATTCACTACAATTTCATTCATGAAAATCATCGTACCAATAATGTTTCCTCTGGGGCTATAAATAAGGTCCCATATTACATCAAATATGGAAACATCAACTCATACTAAAAATGGCAGTCAAATCCCATAAAAACCGAAAATTAAATTCAAATCAAAGCATACCCCATAAGTTCAGCGTCAAATCAGCAACAATCTGGACCAATGGAATCAATCGGCATCAATCTGGTGTATGCATCAAGATCCATCTAGCACGTATGGATAGGCAATGCAATGGATCACTCCTTATCCTAGAACACCACATACGCAAGATTTACTTCAGTATATTAATAGTTGTCTTAAATAAAAAACTCTTTCAGTTCATTGGAAACAGATGCCTACAGATGTGTGTATATATATATGATAGTGATGAAATCAATAAATGAATTCTTAGACAAAAAGATTTTGATTGCAAATTTTTATCTTTCAAGCTACAGTTAAAAGTTCTACTTCAAAGTGGGGGCAAAGAAATTAATCCAGATCAACCATGGAGCTAGTAGCAGCATGTTAAATATTTAGTGTAACTCCAAGTCAGCATAATTATTGATACATCAAATGCATATTCTTAGTATTCATTAATTACTAATTAGTATACTCTTATGCCTTTCAACTCTTGATCATTTTTCCTCTAGAATTATGATTGAAACAACTACAAGTCTGCAAGTGCTATTAATCAATCTATCCCTTTTTAATTGTTTCTAATCCCATATACAATATGCAACAAACAAAAAGAAATTACCAAATCATTAAGTAACTATTAAAGTGAGCAACATAATTATTTGAGTTTCATTCAAGAATTTTGGTGTTCAAAATAAAATTAATAACTAAAGAAATTGAAAATTAATTTCTTTTGTATAGTCTATGAATTTCCTATAGGTATAAACAATTGAAATTAAGTGCGAAGACCAAGTGAATAACTACCATAAGGATTCAACTGTCAATAATAAATGGCATAGAAAACCCAAGTGGTTGAGATAAAACTATAACCACTAAATCAAATAAGAACAAATTACAGCAACTATATCAACATTTTTTTATATATAAATAACAGCAATTCTTTCAATATTACATGAAAAATTCACCATACATAAGCACGAAGAGAAACTTTCAAAAACAACTCTAGCACCAAAGGAATAGAAAAAGTATTAAAATAATCTCAAACCCTTTGATAAAGAATTATAGAAGTTATTATTGCTCTTCACTTAATTAGTGAGTATAGTCTAAAATTTATTTATAATATAGCACAAGAAGAAGAGTAACAGTAATCAACTTGCAGCAAAGACCTTAAAAAACAGTAATCCACAACTAGTATAATTAAGCAGCGTTTGGATTCAGATGAAAAGCAGAGCGTTTTGTGTCTGCGTTTCTTCTTCTTCTTCTTTTTTCTTTTTCTTTTTTTTTTTTACCAGAAGCACATGAACACAGACCTGCCAGTGGGTCCAGTGCACCGTGCACGGGACCCACTACCACTTTGAACATCCACACATTTCCCTGGAATGACACTGTCAGTGCGTCCCGTGCATTGTTCACGGGACCCACAAACATCTTTTTTCACCAAAATTTTAATTAAAAATTGGTTCCATAGCACTATTCACACATTTAAAAATTATTTTTTTATAGTATTTTCAATTTTCAGTTTTCAGCAAAATAAGTTGTATCCAAATGGACCCTTAACCATCTAAAAGGAACAAAATCAAATGTAATTAAAAAAAAAAAAAAAGTAATTATTAAGTACTCCTAAATTATCTAATAATTTTCCTTAAAACAATTAAGTGCAAATCCAAATTTAAGCTATATATGAAGCAATTTTCAGATTATTAGGGTGTACAGCTAAGGAATGCCTTAAACCAAACATGGAAATAAAAGAAAAAGTCAGATATAAATCAAAATTGAGGTATTTTTAAGCAGATAAAATGCTTGATAAGAGATATGGCAAGCGACACATGATTAAAATAAAACCCCAATAGCCAAAACACAAACAAAATTATATATTAGACAATAAAATCAACAAACCTCACCTTCTTATAAGCTTGTGTGGTCTTTGAGTCTAATGCTAGGATTGGGTAGTGTGATTCTTTGTTCTTTGAAGTTGTTGATAAGTTGGTTTGGATAACTTGTAAACGCTAAATTAAATGAAGAAAAATCCTATCTATCATTTAAAAATTACATTAAACTTGCAGGAAATTTTGATGAACCAGTTTTTGTTTGTCCACTATGAAAGGATGCAATGGCTCTGACAGAGGAAATGCAAAGGACAATAATCTGGGATAAAATCTGATTAACTTCAAAATTGGCAATCTTGATAAGAGGACCTAGATTTCACCATTATGTTTGATTCTGAAAAAAAAAGTAGGATTGGTTTAGTGTCGTAACTTACAGAGAGAGAGAGATATAAAGAATTGAGAGAGAAAGACAGAGAACTAATCATAGCTAAATCACCAATAGTTTATGCGAGCCGTTTAGGAAAAACTATGCCGAATGTCATACTAGACCTACAAATTGAAAGTCAAGTAATACTCATATTGAAACTCGAGATCTACCTGTGTGTGCTTGATTCCACATAGAACGTCACCAGGTCATTGGAAAAAAAATGCATATTTGTCTTGCTTGCTCATCCCCTTTTTGAAGAAAAGTTCCAGTTGTCAAATATGGAGGTATCCGTAATGCAACTGCAAAATATTGAGTGCCCCTTATATTAAAGGTTGTTCAGGTGACAGTGCCACTGTTACCATTCCCATAGAGTTAAAAGGAAGAAGCAGCAGTAGGAGCATGGAAAAGCATCCTCAGAATTCATCCCCTCAGAGCCCTCTATATATATCCTTTTTAACTATTGCTTGATTTACATTCCCAATGGAACCACATTTAAGTTTGTCACATCACTAAAAACCCTGTACAGCCAATTATGTAATGATAAATTTATAATATAAATAATCAATTAATAAAGTAGCATCTTATACGATATGATTAGTTGCTAACCATCATTCAGATCATCTTAAAAGTATTAGAGATTAAGGTATAAGCATTTAAAAATGAATATATCTACATAGTTGTTTTTGAACAACTATTTTTCCGAGTATTCATTTTTTCCCTATAATGTGATTGAAGGGAACTGTTCAAAATTAAGCAGGAATGCATGACCAAATACAATGGCACCCTCAGGAGCACCATCACCAGATAAGCATCAACAGATAGGAACAGTAAGTTGAATAAGAAGCACCAAACACAGTAAATACAGTCAAAATTCATGAGATGCATTCTAATCAGTTCTGGAGACTGTAACATCTAGCAAAAGCAGGGTTAAGTGGAGTTAGAAACTCGTGTATCAATTAAAGGGACCAGTTGGCAGTTTAACTATAAAGTTTCCATTTCCTTTTTTTATTATTCATATAAACTTCCCATTCCAATAATACAAATGAGATCTATTTTTCAGTTTTGCTGAATACAAATGGATATCTATTGGCCGTCTTTATGTTAAGTAATTCTCTGTGACATGGAATCAATACTTTTGTGAGGACATCCAGTGTCTATCTTCTACTCTAATTCTTTTTGTTCCAAGCTTCTTCACAAAGGAGGGGAGAGTACTACTGCTTAGTCATGAATATAAAGTTAAATATGGAAATTTTGCTCCAGCATTTTGAAAAAAATCTTCACAAATGAAAAAATACAAATCTAATATAAATTATTTGGTTGGCAGTTGAACTTAATGTTATTGCAACACCTAAAATTCTGATACAAAGTTACAAACCACTCTTTCAGGGCAACAATGCGGCCCAATTCCTAAAAAGGATAACTTATAAAGGTCCTACCCAATGAACAAAACTCCAACTTCTGTGGGGTCTAGGATTCCAACTCGGAACATGTTGCTTTGGGTGAAAGACACTTACCAGGAGCTTTAGCTTAAATGACACCTCCTTCCCTTGTAAGAGCAAGGTGGAGTTTAAGATTGTAGGTTCAAGACCCACCAGGTTCATGCAACTTACCAATCAAAAGATTATAGCAACCTATGCACAAAAAAATGGATTCAGAAAATGATGAAAGTAAGAAATTGTAATCCATTCCCAATGGAGATCAATGCAGAATCCATGATTGGAAAGGTGATATCAACTACAATGAGTAGCTTGAGTTGGGTAGCATACATTATTTTTTGTAACAAATATCTTTTCACATTACAGTTCATTTCTAGGCTAAAAGCAGAGTGAGCTTCTGCATCATTGTTGGGTTCCTACCTCAATTCCAACTCTATTAAGATAAAATAATTTCACCAATACCAACACTCTAAGATATATATACTAAGTGGAACAAACATGCAAGAACTTTTCAGATTTATACTATAAAAAGATTATTATACCTGACACTACAATTGGGTTTTGACCCACATGAAGAGGTGTTGTCACAGCAGCAGCCAAGGCCCAATTGCTGCCCCAGCAGTGGCATTCCCAACCAACCACTTATCGTTCACACTCTGGCGAAATCTCCTTCAAACTCCTCTTGGAAGCCTCATAGGTTGCAGAATGCACTGTGGTAAATGGTGCATTCATCAACACCATGTTCCTATATGCTACAAACCCTTCCTCGACACTCTATGCACACAATCCCACACCCCCCTTATTAAAAATATTATTAAATTGTACCCTCCGCTTCACCATATTTATAAGGGTAAACACCACATCACTTGTCACCATTGCGGACACAGCCGAGACGGTGACTATTGTCAAATTATTCAGGTTGTCACTAGAGAAAACCTTCTTATATATCTCATAAACCAAAAAATACATGGCATGGGCAGGTCCTGCACCAATCCCTCTATAGACTCGCACAAGGCCCTTGGATTTCAAAATTAATTGGAGGGCTAGCCAAACACCTTTGGATTCTACCATTAAATAAGCATATTGGTCTGTCATATGCAGAACATAAACAACTAGCCAATTCAAATTCAAAAGAACCAAGATATAAAACGGCCTTATACTATCGTTGAATCCCAAATTCGCAATAACTAACATTGGAATTACTTTCACTAAAAGCCGAAATCAAAAAGAAACCAAAGCACATGCAAACAATTTCCAAAATTTTTGCCCAAAAACAGTGCCTGAACAAAACTACCCTTTTGGCTGCAACGTGAGGAGATTTATATGTACAGAACAAAAGAAGACAGGTTAGATAAGAAATCGAAGTCATAGTTCCTCTTGGAGACCTTTTTTCATACACCTAGCAAAAAATTATTAAAAAAAGAATTGATGCTAAGACCTCTTGGCAATGAATTGAAAGGTGTGTTAAAAGCCCTCTCCAACTTACTCAGAACACAAACCAAGTTCTAGCAAGGAACAATCAGCTCCATCTATTGCAAAGTTCTGGAATTGAGGAAAATAAACAAAAACACCATCTTCTAAGTTCCAACTCTCTAATTCCATTAAATTCAACAAAAACTTCTCCAAAATACTGTGTAACCGACCTTCTGATTATCCAATCCTTCATAAAATTAACTGTCAACTGAAACTCTCAGTTATAGCACATAACCATCAATGACCGTAATCTTTCACAGCAATTTATTATGTAAACAGAAATTTAGGAGCAACTGGGAGGCAATGCTCTTGTACAGCTAAAAGGACACAAATTCAGAAACGCCCATTGCTTAAAAGTGAAACCAATAGAGAGAGAAAGAGAGTTATGTCTGCATTATGAAATAGAGAAAAAGGTTAGACCCAACATGGCACAACCATAGGAAGGCTCAACAGATTTTATATAAAGATTGAGATTGACACTATCCATAACATATGGTATTGGAGAAATGAGGGAAGGAATTGTGCGATGAATATTAAAGGTGTGGTTAGTGGCTGACAAATAGTTATAGAAATGCAGAAACTTTTCTTATATTCAAAGATAAAGATCTAAATTTGGTGGCCTGTGTGGACTTGAGTAATTCAAAACAAGCTACTTTGCAAGGACCTCATGGCCCCCGCAATGAAATGCTCTAGAGTCCCATATACAATTTCCCCCCTCCCCTCTCAGGCTCAACAATTTTATATATTGTATAGATTGAGATTGACACTATGCATAACATAGAAGAATTGGAGAAAGAAATGCATATCAAATACTTCAGTAGAGGTTGAGGGTGGAGCTAATGGCTGACTAATAGTTAAAGAATTGCAGAAATTTGTCTTTTCTTTTCTTTCTTGATAAGTAGAAATCTGTCTTTTCTTCAAAGATAAAGATCCTATAACAACCCACCCTGTTAATTTTGTGATTGTATAAATAAATTATCTCATTTTTCATTCAAAAGAAAATAAACAGAGCAGCAACAATTATAAACTCAATCCCCGGGATTTTTTCCTTCACATTTTTCCCAATGTGAAAGCCAACAAACAAAGGTTTGTGTTTAATACATTTGTAATAATAAGTTCTTGTTGTTGCTTTGAAAATATTCAATATAGTCTTCTGCAATTCAAAGTTAAAGGAAAAAAATGGCAAAAATATCTTCTTTTTTTGGGTGGGGGAGAGGCTGTGGTAACGATCAATTATGGACCATATGTAATAATCATTGCACAATTCATGTATCTCTTCAAAGACATCAACATCTAAATTAAAGAAACACAAAGTATACTACGGGGGGGAAAAGTTACAGAAAAAGTGAAAAATCTGTCACCAATTTAACGACTCTGTGCTCATATTGAATTTAGTAACCATTGATTCTTTTTGGTAACTTGGCTTTTCTTGCAGGATTGGCTATTGGTTTTATCTTGTTCACAGACATATTATAAGTCCTCAAGATTTTGACAAGCTGAATAACCAACAAGATCAATTCATTTCTATACTTCCACAGAATCAGATGCAACATATAGCATTCACATCAGATTCATGTTTACAGTGATGAGCAAAAACCAAAGAGACTCATATGCTCAACAACATATTATCCTACAACACAAAAAACACCAACCCCACATGCTGAGCTCAGAAACAGACAAAAGAGATACATTACAATGATTCTTGAGCCCACTAAGCACTTTCATGTGCAAACTGCTCGATCCTGTCCTCACTGAGATTCAGATTAGCATTGCTATCCTCCAACCCAGAGCTAGTCTCCACCAACACATGTGGATCATTGTAATGCCTAACAGCTTGAATTATGCCCCGAACACGCTTATACGGATCCGAACAATTGAAAATCTCAGGCTCCAAGAACACGCCATCGCAGCCTAATTGCATCATCAGCGCCGCATCGGCAGGAGTCACGATCCCTCCGGCGGCAAATTGAACCACTGGCAGCCTACCCATTTGCTTGGCTTGAGCCACGAGATCATAGGGTGCTCTTATGGTCTTCGAAAAGGCGAAAACTTCGTCTTCATCCATGTTATTCAAGATCCTTATCTGACCCATTACAGCCCTCACATTCTTGACGGTTTTGGCTACGTTTCCAGACCCAGATAAATCCCCTTGAATCCTTATCATAGCCGCACCTTCTCTTACTCTGCTCAACGCTTCTCCGAGGTTCTCACACCCACAAACAAATGGGCAACGAAAGTTGTGCTTGTTGATGAAATTGTCCTCGTCTGCAAGAGCAATAGCTTCGCTCTCGTCGATGTAATCGACCCCAATGGCTTCAAGAATCTGGGCCTCGACGAAATGGCCGACGCGGGCTCTGACCATTATGGGGATCGAAACGACGCGCTTGATTTCCTTGATGAGGGATGGGTCCGGCATGCGAGAGATGCCTTGTTGAGATGGGTCCGAGACAATGAGACAACATGCACCAGCTTGTTCGGCGATCTTGGCATGTTCGGCGTTTGTGACTTCGACGATGGCTCCGCCGCGTAGTATCTGGGTTAGCCCAGCCTTGAGGGAAAATGGGCTTGTCTTGGCGTCTGTGATGGCGATGCTATTGTAGAGCGTGACGGCGCCGTCTTCAGCCATCGCACTAAGTGTTTGTGAAATTGCCTGAACCAAAAATATAGAAGATTAGAACAGAAGAGGAAATGACAAATGGTTGGCTTTTGGGGTTGGAGAAGAGAGGAACTGAGAGGATGGATGTATAATAAGATGGGAAAGAAAATGAAGGGGTCTGGTTGATTGGTGCTGGTGAGTTCGAGAAATTTCGGTGGAGTTTCTAGGCTGAGTCTGTGACTTACCACCAAAATGTAGAAACTTCGATTCTATTTCTTATTCCTACATTCGGACTTTCGAGGTTGAAGGATTCTTATTTACAGATACGTGTATATTTCAACTATTACGTGTACAGAATAATCTCGTTTGCGACTTGTGACTTGTGAATTGTGAGCCAATATTTCAGATTTTAACCCTTCATATTTTTAAAGGTTAATGCAGGGAAGGTAACTGTTGTTTAATCATTATACCACGTTTTCACTTATATATATTTTTTTTGATAAAACTTAAACAGCATTACTATAAATCTCTTACTAATGATCTTACTATATTTATATATAAATAAAAACCATTATTTGGCTTGATACTATAGTAGTTTGGATGATCTTATCTTCTTAATTGACTCTTTGAATTTTATAATTCAATAATTATAATAAAAAATGGGATTTGATAAAAATAAATTTTGAATAGCTAATGTTAATGTAGATACTTGATGCTTAAAATTTTTAATTTTATTTAAAAAAAAAATGTAGGAGTATAACCTATAAGAGCCATAACATAGATTAATACAACATCAGTGACATGGCACAAGGGCAGTAAAGTGAATGAATTTCATGTGTTGTATGGTTATTAGTTTATTATAGCTAAAGACAAAGTTTAAAGACACGGAAAATTTGACATTTGCTGATATGGCAAATTGTTAATAGTAGGTTAAAAAATAATGTTAATGGTGGTAAGTTTTAGATGAGAGCCCATAAAAGTTTATCAACTCAACGGGTGTAGAAAAAAAAGTCATCAAATTTTGTGTGCATGTGGCATTACTCTATGGCTAAATCTATATGTATCATGTTGTTGTAGCATTTGAAAATTTGAGGGGAAATTAATTATTGGCACATGTACATTTAGAAAGCTATTAGAAGTAAAAGCCATGTGTTTTATTAAATTTAGCA
Source organism: Castanea mollissima (assembly GCA_014183005.1). NCBI lineage: Eukaryota > Viridiplantae > Streptophyta > Magnoliopsida > Fagales > Fagaceae > Castanea > Castanea mollissima. The sequence continues at coordinate 16,670,397 of JACAVU010000002.1, read as the reverse complement.
AGTGATTAATATGTTACAATTGTATTCAAGTGTGATAAATGTGAGTTAGTTATGAATAATCATATCACCAATAATTAACTCCTAAGGTATAAATATCCTATATTTATCTGTATTGCAAAAGGAGATATTGTTTGTAAATTTCAAAATTTCATATTTAAGTTTAGATCGAGTTGCGAACTCTAGAAAAGGCACGTATTAATTTCCATGCATCATTTAGTATTAAAGCATATGATTTAATCCTTCTTCTTAAGTTGAAGGGAAATCATTTCATCAAAGTTTTAGCCACTACAAAAACTTCTTCCTATTAAATTTTACGTTACGCAAAAACAATTTCAAGCTTGAAGCATCCAATTTCAACATTTCACTAGTAAGTCCGCCATCAAAATATTTTAGTTCCATCACAAAATCCCAATCAAAGCGCCTCATTCTTCTCACTTTTACTTTTCCAATAGATTGGAAATTCTAATTTGCATAATCTAGTACTTCAACTTTCCAACTTCAAAAAATCCATTTTACTAGTCCTTATCCTTCCTTGTTACCTTTTCCTATCTCGTGCATGTTCTCATACCTAATTGATCTCACAAACTATACTTGAGTGCACAAATAAAACCTACAAGTTGAAATTATGCGCACACAAAAAAAATCAAAATTGAAATCTTGTACCAATCTTCATCCGAAAATCCAAGAACTTCATTTCCATTAACCTATCCTAATCTAAAACACCAAGACCAAATACAAACTCTTGCAAGAACCCCTAAACAACATCTAAGAGCATCCACAGTAGTGGAACTAAAAATTTAACTATTTGGCATCACAAAAAGTTACTTTATCTATTTTACTTACATATATGCTGAAGCAGTGGATCTAGCTTTCAACACAATAAAATAATATAAATATCACAATAAAATAATATATATTTACTATAATAAAATAATATATCTCTAGAATAAAATAATACATCCATTACACACAACCACTGCACACAATCATCACAGCCACACACACAACCGCCACCACCATAGCCCACAACAAAGAAAAAAAAAATCAACCAAGCCCACATCCACCAGACCCACCAAGCAACACCCACACCCACCACCACAAAACCCACCCGAGCCACCGCCACAAACGCACTGATCTACCCACAAACCACCCACATCCCACTGATGCCGATGAACCCAGTCATCCACCGACGCCAATCTACCCACACAACCACAACCACCACCACGCCACAACCACAGCAGGAAAAAAAATGCAACTAAGTAAGGGCGAGATGGGTTGGCGACGTGGGTCTGCACCTTGAGTCAGTGGCGTGGGTCAACAGCGCGGGGGTGGGCTGGCAGCGGTGAGAGGAACTTCAGAGTTGAGAATTCCGAACTGAAAAGGAAAAAAGAAGAAAAAAAAAACAAATAAATAATATTTTAATAGGAAGTGAGAATAAAAAACTTTTTTTTTTAGCTCTTAGCTATAGTGCACATCTATAGAAGGTAAAAAAAAAAAATTAGCTCCACTGTTGCATGGCTGATTTTTGTGTTTTGGTGGAGCTAAAATAGTTATATAGGTATTTAGCTTCACTGCTACAAGTGCTCTAACTAGAAACTTACAACTTGTTCTCATGGCACAACTAGAAAGAGAAAATCGAATTTAAAGACAACAAAATGTGTCTGTTTAAAAGATGGAACATATGTACCTCATCACATGTAGCATAAAAATGCTTGAAATCACCAAGTCAATGAAATTGGATAAGTTTAGGCTTATTTGGATTGAGAGGGAAGAAGGGGAAATGAAGGAGAGTAGAGTAGAATTGGAAAACAAATAGCCTATTTTTCGGTCAACTCTACTTTACTTCCCCTTCCTTCCCCTCAATCCAAATGGACCATTAAAGATAGATTAAATTGTTGATCATCATGGTCTAGTGAATGGCTACTCCTAGTTGTAGGAGTGACCATGGGTGTAAAGCTCAATAAGTTGATAGTCTACATCAATACAACCAACCAATAGAAAGGCATGACTCAAAGTGGGAAAACACTATTAAAGTTGAGATCCCCAATTTCAATGGAAATCTCACCCCAAATGAATTGGCGAAGGAAGAGATCGTGCAATGGGGAGTAGGTTTGACTATGGATGATTTTGTTTTATTGTTTTTTAATTTTATATTTTATTTTTAATTTAACAAATTTTTAATAGATTTTAGTGTTTATTTGAATGGTTAATGAATATTTATGGACGAAATGATAAAGGTTGGCAGTGAGTGTAAACTTTAGGCATGAAAATCACAAAAATAAACATCTGAAGACCAAATGACAATTAATTCAAACTTAAATGGTGTAATTTTGAACTACTTCTTGATTATTCTCTCATCACTAACATTTTGAAACATTTTTTTAGCACTTAGTACCAAGTGTTTTGAATCAAAGGATCATGATATCTATAAGATTTAAGTTCAAAACCTCTTGCCAGTATTTTGGGCTCATCCTAAAGGGATTGGTCCTTGTAATAACCTATTTTGTGCAGGACAGAGACTATATATACCCGAGAAAATAGTCTGATACTTAAAGAGGTTTAAATATCGTCATTTGTCCTCAAAAAAAAATGTTATTATAAAGACAAGAGTTTAACTAAACTATTTGATGGAAAAGATTTATCTCCAAACTAATTTGGGGATAAACCCTTCAAATTCCTTCTATATATTTTTATTGGATGTGAATTTTGAAAATCTATCATATATATTTTTATTAAGACGAAATTTAGTTACAAACTTAGTTGTAGTCTTAAGCTACAACCTTACTTAATATTTTTTTATTGAAAGTAAATTTTGACAAATTCATCATTGGATTACATCTTCTTCTTATATCCTCCGTGCTTGCAAAATTTCTAGAAAATTAAAGATCGATAGTTATGTCATTAATAAATTATTTAAATTACAAGTTTTTATATTATAAAATTATGCATAAAATATAAGTTTTTAGATCATATAGTAAATAATATTTGATTAACACAAAATTTGACATGTGTAGTAAAAGTACAAAAAACATGCAATTTAACGGTTAGATTTTCAAAAATATGCAGTAATATTTATTTTATTAAATAAGGTTGTAATCTAAAGCTAACCTAACAACTAAACCACCGCATGACCCAGCCTCAACCATTGGTCAAGGAAGTATTACCCAAATACAAAAACCCCAAAACTACAATTAACAATAACCCATTATAGAACCGAGCAAAACCTAGATAAAATCAAAACCCAAAATTAACCAAAACCCATATTAAATCAAATGAGAACCATGGCAGTGTGACATCAAGTGGGAAGGAATCGGAGGTGCCAGTAATGGGTTGCAGCAACTAGGACTTGCTTGGCGATGGTGTGATGCTGGAGGCGGTGAGGTTGTGTCAAGTTTGAGATGCTACTGTCTTTCTTGTAAACTTGTGTTTGGTTTAATTGTAGTTTTGATTTGTGTTATTTTGCGGGGCAGTTTATAGAAGAAGAATAAAAAGAAGATGATGATGATGTGGTTTTGGTTTAGGATACGAGAAGAAGAAGTAGCAGCGGCGGCAGCAACAAAAAGTAGCAACAACGGTTGAGAAAGAGGTTTGGGAAGAGAGAAAGGTGACAGGATGAGTGTGGTCTAGAGAAGTGAGAAGTGAGAGTTAACTTTAGAGAGAGTGAAATAATAATAATAACTAGTGCGTGCTCAGAGAATCTTATATTTTTTGGGTAAAGGTTAGTTTAGAGTATGTATTATAATTTGGGATTACTACGTTTTCCAATCACAAAAAAAAAAAAAAAAAAAAAAAAAAAAACTAGAAGTGTGATGAAAAATTATTTCATCACACATAATACACCCCTAGGTTTTTTTGTAATTGAAAAATGTAATAATCCCAAATTATAATAAATGCTTTAAATTAACCCTTACTCAAAAAATAGAAGAAAGCGCATGCTCAAAAGCTAGTATTTATTTATGATAGTGATCAAGTTGAATTTAATCCTAAAATGTAGTGTTTTAATCCAAAAATCTAGTAATGTAGTACACATCCATAATAAAAAGTTTTTAAAAAAAAGTACACGTTTAAAAATTTTGAATTAAACTATTTTTTTTTTTAAATCCCACGTTCTATCCAAAAAACACTACTAGGCCACCCTTTCTTTCTTTTTTTTTTTCAAATTCAAAGTTTAAAAACAATACACATTTGTGGATAACTACATGTACTGTTTTAATCCTAAAAATTAGTCACTTACTACACACACTCAAAAGACTTCCTAATGATAAGGATAATCATAAGTTAACCTCACATTCAAAAGAGTAACAACTGAAAAGAAAAGATAAAGTGATCCACATCTAATATGGACTTTACAGGCCATAGAGTTTGTATGGCCATGAGCAGAAGAGGCAGAATAGCAACAAGGAGATTTTAAATAAAATAAAATTAAAATTAAAACAACACCGAATACAATACCCAAACAAAAACAAACATGGATCTTGGATACTTTTTATTTAACAAAAAAAAAAAGACAGAAAAAAATAGATTCCAAATTTACAAAATAATATTATTTTACTATCAAACAGTCACAACATTCAACATCAAACAACATTGTAAATAAGGCGAATTCATACAATAAGTAGTAAATTACCTTGGTAGCCCTGGTAATTCCCTACTTGATGTATCATCAAGCATGTTCTGCGTGGTTGCATCAGAAAACGCAGTAACAATTAGGACAACTATCAAACAATTCCAAACAATAGAATCACGATTACACAACTAACACCTCACCAATGGACTGGACGTGCGAAGGAGATATGTGTTAATAGGATAAGAGACCCACCACAGCTTACAAATTTGAGAAAATATAACATACCTTTGTCACGTTGATCTCTTGTTATTTGAAAATCCCAAATACAACAATGCCAATAGACAATTTCTAAAAAATATGTAGAAAAAAATTGGATCAAAACACCCACCACCATTGTAGTGGCCATTAATCTAATGAAGAGGAAATAAGGATAGCTAACATGGAAGAGCATGAGGAAATTTTTGTCAAAATTGAAGATCTATCTATCTTTTTTTTTTTTTTTTTTTCGGAAGAAAACTGTAGAATTAGGAGAGTGCACTATTCATTAAATTTGTGTTTATGTGTGGGAGAGTGGGCTCCCTTTTTCTGGGCATTTTTGTTTGTAGGAGTTAAGATAGTAATTCATAGTTATCTTAAATTGAACATATTAATAATTGGTAGTTTTCTTTTTGAAAAACTAAAATTTAGGACAATAGTTGGCAGTTTTTTTTGCACATTTATCGTCATTGGTTTAAACATGTAAGTGAATAGGATGAGGGTACTTTGGGCATCCAAAATGAGAAATTCAAAGAAGAGAAGCCCTTTCAATAATAATATAGATAGTAAAATGAATCAAATGATTATTTAAACTAGCCTTATCACACGCGCAAAGCGCATGCAATGAGATTTTTTTTTTTTAATTTTGTAGAAAAAAAAAACTTTGTTTTTCTTAAAAAAATTATATATGTAATTTTTATTTTGAAAATCTAATTTTTCAATGGATAAAGTAATATAAAATTAATAGGAAATAAAGCTTTTTTTTAGTAGTCATATTTTATAGGAAAAAACTGTGTTTTATTTATTTATTTTATATATAGAATTTTTATTTTAAAAATCTAATTTTTAAGTGGATAAAAGTAATTTGAAAATTAAGAGGAAAGTTGTCTTATTTTTTAGGCAATGTTTTAGTGAGAGTTAGAGTTGCATTTTTACTAGATTGTCATGTAGTTTTATTTCTACTTAAACATAGGGGTATATAAGCATTTTTTAACTAAAAAATCAGGAATCCAAAAAGAAAAAGCCCTTTAAATAATAGTATAGGTATAAATAAAGAAGAGTATATAAGAGATAATCTAATGTGAGTGTTTTGAAAAAATGATTGTATAAAAAAAAAAAAAAAAGGGTTTTTATGCTAAAAGGATAATTACAGTAAACCCACCTGTGGTATGACCCGTTTTCATTTTGTCGACCTATGGTTTAATCATTTACACTTTGCCCACCTGAACTTCAATCCGTTACCCATCCGTTACCCACCTCGCCCTCAAACGTTAGAAAAACACATTTTTATTTAAAATTAGAACATAATATGGATCAAAACACGAACCCACTTTTCTTTTCCTCACAAGCCCTAGACACGCGAAAATCCCTTGTATTGAGCTGGGGTTTTGATTTTTCTGATCGTGCTTTCATGTGAGGGTGAGGTTTTGTCTATCGGTTGTCTTAAGGCATTGAATATACGAAGATAGATCATCACCAAGTACGACATTTCTACTTTATGTGGGTTGGGGTTTCAAGTTTTAATGGTAGCTTTGATTCACAGGAAGTTGATACTCGATGTCTTCTTCTAGTGGAAATTAGTTAGGTTCAAGTGGGCATATATGTATATATGAGACTTGTGTGCTGAAAACAAGTCTGACAGTGGATAATTTTAGGAGAAGGTTTCAGGTTATAATCGATATAAGGTAAGTATATTTTTTACTTAATCTAGTTGACTCACATGAGATTGGAATGTGATGTGTTCAATTCAATTTATGAACAAGTTGGTCCCAAGTGCCCTTTCTTTAATTGGATTGATAATTCCACTTGTATGCTTGAGAATGAAGCTGCCCATTTGGTGCAACAAAAGCTAGATTTATTGCGGAGTGAGCTATAACTTGCACATGAAAGGGAAAGAACAGCTACCCAGACGGCAGTAGAATCTACCCAAATGGTAGAAATTGCTCAAGACCGGACAACAAATTCACTGATAGGGAGAGAAAGTTTTGAGCTTCCTATGTTCAAGTCAAGGAGATAGCAGTGAGAGTTTTAGAGCAAGAGAAAGTGCAAAATTGCACTAATTCTGTCATGGGTTTTTTTTTTTGGTAATGCTGTTTTCATGTTTTGGCTCAAGTGAGAATGTTGGAATGATGAGATTGAGTCTACCTAGTGGGTTGTAATATAAACTAGTCCTCAATTGTATTGTAATAGAACTATGTAAGATTTTTTTGAGAATGAGAACTATGCAAGATGGTAGATGTTGTTGGCTTGAAGCTACTTAATAATATAAGCCTTTTTAAGATAAAGTGCTATTTATGTTAGATGTTGTTGGTATTTTTGTTTAAAATAAATTGGCTACTTGTGAGCTGTGAGTTGTTGGTGTTGGTGTTTTGTTGGATGGTGTGAGCTGTGCCAAGATTGTGCATAAAGTGCATTGTGTGAAGATAATTGTGTTGAAAGTGAATTGTTTAAAGTTTAAAGTGTATGACAACTATCTGTCAACTTGCAAGAAAAGACAACAAATGCACACACAAACTTGCTATTCAACACATTCACCTGTTATTCAACACATACAACTGCACACATAAACAAACTCATATATGAGCAACTGCAATAATCAAAATAATAATTTTGAACACTTGTCATTAAGTTGGGAAATTGTATACATAATTAAGATATCATTGAATAGTCTTTCATCAACCACCAGTAAATACAAGACATTTGGTACAACAACCAAAACGGTTGCACCTGCCCATTGTTTACAAAACTTACAAAAGTACAAAAAGTGTTTGAATAGCTATATAAAAAAGTGTCTTGCCATTGTCTACAAATCCCAACAGTGTCTGCCTTGCCATTGTCTACAAACTACATAAAACTCTAATACTACATAATCCTAATACATAACAACAAAAGTGTCTTAAATTAATCTTCGTTTACTACCCCTGCCTCTCCCACCACAGTTGGTCTTGTATGTCTCCACAAAAGCATCCCTGTAGTAGCATGGATAGGTGTAGTCTTCTGGTTTCTCACGATTCACAAAAATAGCTACAACTCCATGCTTGCAGGGGATTCCTGTCAAGTCCCATGCTCTACAACTGCATATCCTCCCTACCAAGTCCATCACATGCCTTTCCCTCTCATTGTCAACCTTATACATAAACCTCCTAAATGGCATTGTACAGAAGCTCTTAAACTCTAATTTTAACTTCTCCAACTTGTCCAATATGTTTGGACACAACTTGCCACCATACTTTTCTATGCCAATCTTCTTTGTATACAGTTTGGTCATAAGCCTAACTCTGATCCATTTCAGCATTGACAAGATGGGCTTATCTTTAGCCTTTACAATCATAGAGTTAAAACTCTTACTCAAATTGTTTACTAGACAATCTGTCAAAGCTCTTGAAGAAAAGTGGGATCTGGTCTACTGTGCAAGCTCTATATCAGCCAGGTACTTCCAAGCTTCTTCATCTAAACTCTTAAGATGGTCCATCCCCCTCTCAAATTCCCTGGCTGATGTTGTGCCAGCACACCTCCACAATACACTCTTCAACTCCATGCCCTTGTGGTTAACCTTAAAATTGTTGTATATGTACTTCACACATTACCTGTGCTCTATAGTTGGAAATAAAGTCTCCATTGCAGGTAGAAGGCCTGCAATCAAGTAAGCATGTAAAAAGGTAAGCATGTAATGATAATACCTTATGCCTGTTACTGATGAATACTAGATTGAGCTCCTTTGGCCTGTCAATGTCATCTGCAAACTTCTTTAAGAACTAGATCCAGCTGTCCTTGTTCTCTTTCTTAACCACAGCCATTGCCACTAGGAATATATTGTCATTTCTATCCTTGGCAGTGGCGAACAATAATTGCTCACCAAACCTCCCCTTCAAGTGGCATCCATCCAACCCAACAAAGGGTCTACAACCACCTAGAAAGCCAACCTTCTGAGCATTTTACCTAATGTATATCCTTTTAAACTTGGGTTCTACATTCTCATTTTTCATCTCTGTTTACAGAATCACCTTGCTTCCTACATTTGTCCTCCTTATCATTTCTGCATAATCTTTAAGTAGGCCATACTAAGCCTCTTCATTCCCAGTAATCAATCCCCTAGCTGCCTTCATTGATCTATACAGCTGACTAATACTTAAATCAACTGAAATCTGCTGCATAATATGGTGCTTAGCACCTGAGACCTCTCAATTAAGATTCTTACCAAAATCCTCCAAATACTTGTTTGCCACATAGGCTAATGTAACTTGTCCATTTTGAAATGTAAGGGGGCAGGTACACTCAGGATAAACCATCTTGATCTCAAATGTGTACTCTCCAGTCACCATTGAGGCATAACACATCCATTCACAATTGTTCTTACAATGTACAGAAATCTTCTTCTTCTCATTCAACTTCCACTTGATATCAATGTGATGCTGAATCACATACTCCCTCAATACCTTCCTAAACACCTTGGAGCTTGGGAACTTCATCCCTTTTACCAACCTAACATTTGCCATATCAGTCCTCTCATTGAACTCCAAATTGCCAGGCCTCTGCTCATCATCAGAACTATCCAAACTTGCAATATCATCCTCTAAAGCTAGCTTAGCCCATTCTTCATCTAAATCTATGTTTGGAGGAGGAACATTGCTTGGGCCAGGTGCATCTATGTTAGGTTGAAGTGTATTAGTATTAGGATGAGGTATATCAGTGGTTGGTTGTGGTGTATCAATGGTTGGAATAGTGTTAGGCTCAAATAGCACTATGTAAGGTGGAGAAGACTCACCAAAAACTTCATCAACAAAGTCTTCTCCTTCCAAACCTTCATTCAACCAATCAAACTCCTCCTCTACCCCTACACTACCATCACCCCCTATAGTAGCTCCTACACCACCCCCCACGTCAGCCCCTACACCCCCTGCAGCAGCCTTTGCACCTCCTACACCAACCCTTGCAACAGCTCTTACACCAACGCCAGCAACATTAGAAGCTTCAACTGTAATGGGAGCATGACCACTCTCCACATACAGTATGATAGTGTCTCTTGGCCCTCCCTCCTGATTTCTTCGAGTGCATACCAATTCCAATTTTCCAACCCCCAAACCCAACAACAACAACAAAAAACCACCAAAAATCCTAGCTCCACTCTGCAATTGTATATAACTGTAAAATTAACGGTCAATTGCAAAAATTAACAGGAAAAAACTGCATGCAGCGTAATATTCGAGAAGGGGGAGGGGTATAAATGGAAATGTGATTTTTTTTTTTTGGGTGGAAGCGCGAATGAATTTTAAGCTTTAGCTGAGTTGATGATATTCTGAAAAATCATTTGCAGAAAAAAAATTTGATGATCGTGAAAGAGGAAGGAGATGGAGGGTGGAGATTTACCTGATCAGAGACACACAGAGAGATCTAACGGTTGAGATTTGTAGAGAGAGAGAGCTAAAACCCTTTGGGAGAGTGAGAAAGAGAGAGAGAGGGGGGTGGAGGTATATAAAAAACCTAAAGAGAGAGAGAGAGAGAGAGAGAGAGAGTCGAAGGTTGGGTTTGGGTTTGGGTAATTGGGTGACTCAGTTCGGACTTGGGTATTCTAAACTAGGGTTCCACACAAAAGTACCCTCATAATGTACCTCAAATTTCACTTCCTCATCATCCATCTACAATAACAAATTACCATTTGACACACACAATTAACAATTAAAGAATTGTAAACAATAGACACAAAAGAGTAAACATTTGCATGTTTCTGCTTTGCTTTTGAGATGCAACACACACATCAGAGGTACCACATTTTTGCTTTGCTTTTGTTTTTGTTTTACTAAATAGCACACGCAACACACTAAAATTTAAACTAACAGAAACACTAAATTTTCCATTCGGTCCATTGTGAGACACAATGACCACGATAGACAAAATGCCCATAAACAAACACAAATCCAGACAACAAGTGGTCACATTTTTCATAAACATCAACAAACACAACTAATATTCTCATTCCATTACATATAACATTGACCATTGACTACAATAAAATAACCACAAGCCCAAAGTAAAAACCCAAACAGTGACTGATTTCTTACCAGGATTTTAGTCCCTCGAACAACTCGTTGCTCGTCTAGGTTTACACTTGCAACACTATTTCAATATCAGATGTAGAATGAGGTTTTTACGGGGATTTTTGCATTTCTAGGGCTTGTGAGGAAGAGTGAGTTTGTGTTTTGATCCGTGTTATGTTCTAATTTTGAATAAAAATGTGTTTTTCTAACGTCTAAGGGTGAAGTGAGTAACAGGTGGGTAACATATTAAAGTTTAGGTGGGTAAAGTGTAAATGATTAAACCACATGCAGGCAAAGTGAAAATAGGTCATTCTACAGGTGGGTTTACTATAATTATCTTTGTGCTAAAATAGAAATCAAGTTTTGTAAAGACTAATGCAAATACTTTAAACGTTGTCCTTAGTTTTTTTCATTTTTGTAGGCACCATTGGATTCAATTGTATCCGTTTGCACCCGATTCTATCTCTCAATTTAAATAAAATTTACAGTTTTTTAAAACCGGGGGAGGAACTTTTTAAACTCGCGCTCTCTCTTACACTCTGCAAAGTGCAAACCCTTTTTTCCCCCAAAATCCCAACAAACCAAACGCAAACCAATGAAATCCCAAACCCAAATCGAAGAGCCGAATAAGAAGCAATGGTCCTTGCAAGACTTTGAGATCGGCAAACCACTCGGCAAAGGAAAGTTCGGTCGAGTCTATCTCGCCAGAGAAGCCAAAGTACAGTTACATTTCACACTTCCTTTTCAATTTCTAAAGCAATGAGAGAGAGGATTTCCCAATTTGACTCACTTTTTGTTGTTGTTGTTGTTGAATTTTTGGTCAGAGCAAATACATAGTGGCGTTGAAGGTGATATTCAAGGAGCAAATAGAGAAGTACAAAATCCAACACCAATTGAAGAGGGAGATGGAGATTCAAACCAGTCTTCGCCACCCAAATATACTTCGACTCTATGGTTGGTTCCATGATTCCGAACGCATTTTCTTGATTCTCGAATATGCTCATGGAGGCGAGCTCTATGGAGAGCTCAGAAAACGCGGCTTTCTCTCCGAGAACAAAGCTGCCACGGTATTCCCTCTCTCTCTATTTGGTTACTGAGAAAATTCAGGAAAGAATAGAAGAAATTTGATAAAATTGGATATAATTTTTTTATTTTGAGGACCCAATAATGGGAACTTTCAAAATTTGCTTATTTTTCGTAAGGACCCATGTCCATGTGTGCCAAGAGGCAAGAGCCTTGGAGCTCAACTGGCATCTCCTCATGTTTCATAGTGAGAACTACCGTTTATGCGTGAGTAGTGAGTATTGTTAATGGAGTATGAAAAATTTTCCGGGTCATTGTGGTTTGCTTTAGTTCAATTATATATGGTATACTTTTTGGGCATGATTGTTATGTATTTCTTTATATTGCTGTGTTTAGTTATACATGTTTTTCTTTTGTTTTGTTTAATTCTTTATTGCTTGTGAAATTTAATACACCGTACCCATATTTTAGAGAGATCCTTATGTATGGTATTTCCCTCTTGTGAATTTTAGTATATTATGAGTCTTGCGCAAGCGTTGGCGTATTGTCATGAGAAGCATGTGATTCATAGAGACATCAAGCCAGAAAATCTGTTGCTAGATCATGAGGTATGCTTAAAAAATCCTTATGACTTTTTTTTTGTCCTTTTAATTTTACTTAGGAACCTGTTATTCATTTTGCTGGCTTATTACTTGACAACTTTAGCCCAAATTCTAAGAAGTCAATTTCGGATTTTTATCTGTGTGTTATTGCATGCCAAAATATTTTGGGTTAATGGTTCAAAAAAATCACCCAAATTTTGTGATGCTACTTTTCTTTTAATAAAATGGCCATGATTATATCTTTTTGAAATTCAATTATACTTGGGAATATCTATGACATAACGATATGGTACTTATTTACACAGTAAATAGATCTATCAAGGGACTATTTGGATGTAACTTTGTTTTGTACAATGTTAAAGCAGAAATTGCAACTGAGGTTGGGCACAGTTGAACAAAATTATGTGTTTGACTCCTCTCAGCTTAATACTTCTATCAATATGAGTACACCTACAATGTTTTTATTTATTTTTTTGGCACAATCCATAGCAGAAATTGCAACTGAGGTTGAACACTTGAGCTTATGAACAGTACAATGTCTCTCTATCCCTCTTTCTTTCCTTTTTTCTTGTTGGTTTCTTTTTTGTATTTGAACAAAAGTTTCTTTAGAATCCTCAGGTGCTAGTGCTCAACTTCAAGATGCATTCTGTTTGCTATTGATTAACATCCACTAAAAATTTTATTTTTTACGAATCTCCAAACAGAGTCATATTTTACTTTTTCTTCTTCTATTGTTACATATATTTAATAGATATTTGTCAATGATTAGTTGATAAAATTCAATGATATTGTCCCTTAACTTGGACTGATATTAAATATTATTACTGAGGAAGTGCAAAAGAAATTACTGATTTTTTGTTTAACTTAGTTATAAATATATATGTAGGGTCGACTAAAAATTGCGGACTTTGGATGGTCTGTACAGTCAAGAAGCAAGAGACTCACAATGTGTGGAACTTTGGATTATTTAGCGCCAGAAATGGTGGAGAACAAGGCTCATGACTACGCAGTTGATAATTGGACTTTGGGTATCCTTTGCTATGAGTTCCTTTATGGTGTCCCTCCATTTGAGGCTGAGAGTCAAAGTGATACATTTAGGAGGTAGGGTAGAGATAATCGTTTTAGAATTTTAGTGTGATTACTTTGGAAGAAAATTATGCCATAAGTTGTGTTATTTTTAGTTTGTTATATTGTATTTGGATGTACCAGGATAATGAAGGTTGATCTGAGCTTCCCTTCCACCCCTTGTGTTTCTACAGAAGCCAAAGATCTCATTCTTCGGGTATGTTTGGCCATGGCTGTTTTCATATTTATATCTGGGTGTAAAGTAGTACTATCATTTGATAGGTATAATTGCATTCTTGAAACTGTAATCTGAAAATATGTGCAGCTTCTGGTGAAGGACTCCTCAAAAAGGCTCTCTCTTCAGAAGATAACAGAGCATCCCTGGATAATCAAAAATGCAGATCCTACAGGTATCTGTAATAAGTAGCATTTTAAACTTCAAAGGTGATTCTGCCATGGTTTTGAGGAATCAACATTGTTGAATTCTGCATCTAATGGTGTGCCCCTCTCTCTCAATGTATCCTCCAATATCTCTTCGTATTGTACACTGCTCTGAGAAGTGAGAAGCATTGATTTGCGAACCCAAGCATTGAGGTTTGTGCGTTATACTGTTTATATATGATAATTCAATGTTCTTTCTCTTGCTCATGGTAGGTTTGCAACTATGGATATATATCTAGAGATTAGATTACAGGATTGGCTACATACGTTGTTGCATCTAATTAATCTATATTGTTTTTGGGTCTAGTTAATCTGTCATTCCAAGTGTAATGACAAATTGTCCATGCCGGTTTATTTTAATATTTGTAATGGTTCAACTTTTCAATGGTTTTTGTTGGTCTACAGCCAGTTGCAATGTCCTATGAACTCCAAACTTTTGATTATTGCTCAGGTGGGAGGTGGAATATAATTGCAACCACTATTTTTTATCAACTCTACTAGCCCCTATTTAGCATATTATTCAAGAAGCCAATCATTGCATGATATGACTCTGCCTATTGACTATCTTAAGTTGATATGCTGCCTTTCCTTCCATATACAAGCTTGAACTATACGATTTTGGGCAAGTCTTAGTTCTGAATATGTCCATATAAAAAAAATCCAAACTTGATGTTTCTACAGTTCTTCAAGGATTCCCAAAAATGTTTGAAGAGGATCTCCAGGCATCCTAGAGATAGGTTTGATAATTTTGGAACAGGAACAAAATGACCTATACTTTTGTGATATCAGTTTTCTTAGGGTTTATGTGGAACACATCTTAGGACTAAACTGAATAATAAAGCTATGTTTTGCATCTCTATTGAGAATTCATTTCATAGCTTTCTATGCATTAAATGCATTTTGAAAAAAACGATGGGTTGTTTTTAAGGAAATCTCTATTGATGTGTGTGATTAATGAATGATTCTTATATGGGTTTTGTATGCTTTGGGGGATTTATTGGTTTATAAATTACCGGCTAGAATATTGTTTTCATTCCTTGAAAAGTCCATTTATTTGTTCCTATGTTATTGAAAGGTTTACACTTTTGTCTTTTAAACTTTAAAAAAGATCTTATTTCATTCCTAAACCATTGAAAAAAAAAAAAAAAAAAAGCCCTAAACTATTCAAAAAAAAAAATCTTGAAATAGTTTAGAAATGAAAATTCAACTTTTTAAAGTTTAGGGACAAACAATTTTTTTGGCCTAAATTAATTACAAATTGCTTTAGCAGATATTTACTTTGGGTGAGTTTGGTTCAGCTTTTTGAAATTGGGCTTTTTGAAAAAGTAGGGTTTTCAAAAAGTGCGGTATGAGATTGGGGTTTTTGTAAAAGTTGAGTGTTTGGTAAAAGCGGTTAAAAAGTGATTTTTGAAAAAGTTGAGTGTTTGGCTAGTACTTGTAAAAATGGTGGTTTGAGTGGTAAATTACTAAAAAAGATAATGTATATATAAAGGAGTTTATTTCATACTTAAATCAACTACTTCATAATACTTAAATCAAATTTTCTCTTTTTAAAAAAATTATTATTTTTTCACCAATATTAACTAATAATAACCTACTACTTAAGATTTATTGTGAAAGTATTATGAAAATATTGTGATAATTAATACAGATTTTAATATAAACATACTATTACAATTATTTTTTTCTCTTTCTAAAAAAATTATTTTTTTCTCACCAATATTAGCTAATAATAACCTACCATTTAAGAGTTATTGTGAAAATATTATGATAATTGATACTGATTTTAATTTGAACGTACTATTAAAATTATTTTTTTCTCACCAATATTAGCTAATAATAACCTACTACTTAAGATTTATTGTGAAAATATTATAATAGCATTTTTCAATTTTAATTTCTTATTCTTTATTTTATTTTTCCCTTTTTTTTTTTCATTTAATCCGAATTTCCTTCCTTTATTTTTTCCTTCTTTTTTTTCCCCCTCTTTTTTTCTCCTCCACACACGTACCTTTTTTTTTTTTATATTTCCTGGCACTTCCTCTACACTCTATAACATTCCACATAGCCTTTTTTTTTTTTTTTTCCTTTTTTTTTTCTCTTTTTTCCCTAGCTCTTCCTCCACACTCCTGAACATTCCACATAGAGCTCTCTTTCTTCCTCTTTCTTTTTTAATTTTCTTTCTTCCTTTCTCAGCTATCTCTTGCCACTTCGTCTACAAGTTTCTTTCCTTCTATCCCATCAAAACACACAAACTTAAAGGTCACACACACAACCACACCATTTGATTCTCATTAAACAAAGATAGAGAGATAGGTTTGCTAATTGGTCGTTTCTGCCTTTCGCCTCCATCGTCTGCTGATTTGCTTTGCCTTCACTGCCGCCTGTCTGCCTCCCCACTGTTGCTTGATCTCTTCTCCATTGCACATGCGGTAGAAATGGGTTAGATAGTTTTTTTTTTTTTTTGGTTCTGATTATATTATTGGGTTCCTTTGTAAAATTGTGTTATAAATAAACGGATAAAAGGAATGAGGAATCTGGTGTGAGTGAGCTTCAGAGAGGGCAGAGTGCAGAGCAGAGAGATGAGAGAAATAAGGAATCTGGCGTGAGAAGGGTAAAGTTAGATTTATCAAAGGATAAAGTGAAGGGCAATTTGGTAACTGCACACTTAGTCTAACGGATACATAAATCAACGCACATGAGCTTTTTTAATTTGCTCTGAATAGCTCCTATAAATATCATGCGCGTTCTCTTTACAATTTGGAAACGCAACTTTTTTTTAAAAGTTGTTTTTTAGACACACCAAATGCACATAATATGTTTATGGTGTTCAAAAAGTGTTTTTAGGGGGTGGGAAAGCTGAAACAAACAGGCACTTTATAAATTAGAGGGTTTGTTTGTTTCTATATATTTTCTTATTGCATATTCAATGGTGCTTATGGAATGTCTGATGGAGGATGATTAATGAATGGTTTTGTTGCTTGTGGAGTAACAATTTAAGACACATATTTCCATTAAGACAGTATCAGTTTCTTCATCATGTTAGAAAATGTGTCTGCAGTAAGAGAGCTCGATATGCCAAATTTTTTTTGTTTCTAGCAGGTAAAATTTTAACTAACATATGAAAACAGAAATGGATGAGTGAGATAGTGACATGGCTTTTCTCCATTATTTCCAATTTTTGTTGTCTCTATGATATGAAATGGATATGAAAGTGTTTTTTATATATGATATCTTTCTCTTTTTATTCATATCCAAATGTGGTATAGGAGCATACCAATTATAATTTTGTATAAATGAAGACATTTTGGCTTCCTCTCGACACGAGCACATCAATTGAAATTACCTAATTCTCACACACACGGTTATATATAAAGGGGGAAATTAGGATAGAGATGGGGCCTAGGTACAATGGTGATGTTTTGTTGTAATTTGCTAGGGAGTATGTTAGCGTTGATTCAGTTGTCATATGTTGATTTAGAATGAGGTTTTAGGTTAGTGACCTTTGTGATGAGGGGGTGTTTTCCTTGCTACTTGTTTCTATTGAGTGAAACTTTGTGTATGTAATATCAAAGACATGTGAATACTTGGGAAAGTAGGTGTAGAGTTTATTTGAGGTTGACACTAATTATCTAGTTGATGAAAGCACCTCGTCTCACTCACCCCATTAGAGTCGCAACCTGAGAAAGTAGGTGTAGAGTTTTGATGATGACAGTCATGAAATCAATAGGTGTAGACGTAGGAGTACTAGCTCAGTTGGTCGTCCACGTTGTAGACGTCGTGATGGGAAAGAGACTACAATAGGTAAGATCGATAAAACAACTGGTAAACTTTGTGATGCTCTCTTTGCTGAAAATGTTGGGGACATGGCTCAGTCTTATAAATTTGTCATTGTATCCTAGAGCACAAGTTTGATGAAGAAACAAAAGGTTCAACAGAATACATGAGTGCATTGTTGTTGTTTCCGGATCCCATTAATAGGGAGGTACAGATAACTTCGTACGTAGGGCTCTTATCTTAGAGTTGGTTGGAGTTCATGTGAACCACGACATCCTCCCAGCCTCCTACTCCAGAATTTCCCACTTATTTCCCAACAAGCTCTAGAATTTACCATCCAAACTATGTATTGCCCAACAAACAGCTCCATCATTATGATAGTGGTGCTCAACAAAGACAACCGAGTGCTCATACATTTCATAATTAACATCACTCATCCTCTGACTTAGATAATTTTTTAAATTTGTATCTGAGTGATTCTCATTTTCATGCTTCCATTTCTGTTTTGATGGTTACATTGGTATGCTTGGTAGTAGTTGAGATAATTCTTTTATGATATTGCATAATTATGTTAAATGCCAATAGGTATGGCTGAGACATTTATTTGCCTGTAGAGGTGGCCACATGGTATTGTACACGGATAGGAGTAGAAAACAATGGTAGATGGTTTTATAGATGTCCAATGCATATGGTATTCTACATTGTACAATATCACAATAATAGTTTAATTTGGATCATTAAACTACCAGTCATTTCAGGACGCGTACATCACATTGGTCACACACACATGATGCAAGTACATCATATTAAATTTCTCGTAAGGGACAACAAAGGTGGATTACATGTTATTCAGGAACAACAAAAAAGTTGGATTGCTTCTTGTGCATTACTAATTTCACTAACAAAGTATTTTTGTTGTTATTATTTCTGTTATAAATGGTGATTTTATTTAAGTAAATATTATCAGCTTTCTGCATTATATTACATTTTTATTTCTTGGATTTTATATACTGGATGCAAATCTAAAATGCATGTCCATTTTTGTGTCAACATTAGGATTTTTTTTCATAGGGCTAATTACTACTTTTTCAATTGTCTTTGTTAAGATAGGATAATGCGAGTTTTATTACTTAAGATAGAATTCTGAGTAAGATTTTTATAAGTTCACAAATGAAAATAATTCTATCTAGTTAAATAAATTAAGAGTAATTACATTCTTTTCTCTT
Organism: Castanea mollissima; assembly: GCA_014183005.1. NCBI lineage: Eukaryota > Viridiplantae > Streptophyta > Magnoliopsida > Fagales > Fagaceae > Castanea > Castanea mollissima. The sequence goes on along the minus strand of JACAVU010000002.1, from coordinate 16,651,406 downwards.
AAGATTTGAAAAAAATGACATTTCACTCCAAATTTGAAGGGAAAAACATTTTTCCTCCTTGACATTTGATTAATGAATTTATAATTCAATGGAAATATTTATTAAATACAAATACTAAAAAAAATAGAGTAAGGTTCTATTAGTATAGAAAAACTTTTCATGTATCTATCAATAGAAATATATATATATATACACACACACACACACACCGAATTATATTAAATTAATATGCTTAGACAAGTATCTAATTTTCTAACTATAAATTACGATTTGACTGTTTCGTCATAGAACATCTTCTGCATTTTCTTTTATTGTTTTGGACAGCAAAAACACAAGTTACCTAAACTAACAGAGCATGGGGACAATGTTTTCCACCTTTTCAAAGTGGAAAAAAAAGTGAGACATTTTCTGAAATGTTCATACCAAAGTATAAAAAAAGAAAGAGTGAAAATGATATGATATTTAAGAGAATGAAATTGAAATAATGGAGTATAAAATATGGTTTTCCATTAGCGTTTTTTTTCTTCTCTTTTCCTTTTAGTGAGCTTAGTGAGTTAGTGTATAGGATTTAAAATAAAATCACACAAAAAAAAAAAAAAAAAATTAAAGACAAACTTTGGTTTCTTTTACAAAATCGTCCAAAATTAAAAAAAAGGAAAAGAGTGTTGAGTTGGGTCCAAGAGTTTTGCTTCGGCGGTAGCGCCCACTGTGACATCGGTGGGGGCTCACCCAATCTACGGACTACGTTCAAAATCAACTGTACCATTCAAACGCCGCCGTGCCAGGTCCACTAATGAATGAAAAATGTGGGGCCCGTCTCGACATAAAAAAATCGCAGCTGCAGGATCTTGCCACGTGGCCAAACGTCAAATCTAAAATTTTTGAATTAAGAGAAAGTCAAGCTCAAGCGCGCAACGCCATGAAACATTAAAATAAAGAGAGTAATAATAAATCAGGATTTTATATTACAAATCGAAGGTTGTGGTAGTGGAGGTGGTTGTCCCCCATGTGGGACGGTAGTTGATGAACTGATAGATAGAACAAAGTAAACATGCTTACCGGACCCAACCACAAGCCTACGTCCTTTTCTTCTCCTTCAACACTATTTATAGTTACCAACAAAAAAAAAAAATCTAGTACACAACCCTCTTGACACAATTTTGATGGGGTAAAATTGCAAGTGTTGGAGGGAAAAATAGTTGTTAGAAAAAATTGTGCTATTTTTTTTTTTTAAAAGTCCAATAAAGATTAATTTTAGTGTCTAGTTGTACTGGATTCATTTTAATAATATCACACGTCCATAGTTGGGCAAATAGCATTGTTCCAATAAGTCTAGTGTAATTGGACACAAGACTCAATCCAAGTCCTTAATTTTAAACACCTCACTGCAATGCAAATAATAGTAGTAGTTTTCAAATAATCCTAATAACCAACTTTCTGCTATGAGTCTTTTTTTTTTAAAAAAAAATGGTAAACTAATTCTTATATACTATATGTTAGTTTTATCGATTTTTATTATATATTTATTTATCATTAAAATATTTATTTTCCATTTTTTATTAATTTACTATCGATATTTTTAATTAGATAGATTAAAAAAAAAAAAACTCATCAAATCTGCTACATAATGGCTCAAATCAATATTCATGTTTTCATTTATGCACGCCAATGATTTTTTTTATAAGAATAACAAATTTCATTTATTTATAATATTTAAAAAATTAAGAAACCATTTAAATTATTCAGTTAACTTTGTAAAAAGTTTTGGAAATCCTTGTGATTCGACATAATAACCTTTTATATAGATGTGTTTTATCTAGCCAGTTTTCATTTCATTTTTATTTGATATGCGATAATTGTGTATTGGATTGAAGCTAAATATTTTGTTGAAAACAATAAAAAAATATCAATAAGCTACAAAATTCTTAACACATCTAGCTAATTTATGATAACACAATCCCTTCGCTTACATATTTCACCATTTACACAATTTCAAGCCTTTTAAATGGTCTTTAAACTAGGAAAAATAAGCATTTGCCCATAATTATAACTATTAACAAAAGCTCATGTTTTAAAACTATTTAGCAAAAAAAAAAATCATATTTTTAATTGATTTTAACAAAAATTGAGTTATATGTAAATCTCAATACCTTCAAAATCGACTTTTATAATATTTTTAAGTAGAATTCGATTAGCAATGTCGAGTTTCACTTAAATTTTTTAAAAAATTTAAGTGACAAAATATGCATAGAACTTGATGTCGAGTTCACTTGTAAGTTGTAATTGAATTTATTAAAATTGAGTTTAAAAACAGTGACATTTTACTAAATAATTTCAAAATATAAATAATTGTATTGCATAATTTGTAAATTTTAAAGACAAATACCCAATTTTCCGTTAAATTTATCAGTAATACGTCCAAATGTAGATGAGCTTAGGTTCCCAAATTGCATAGTCCTAACAACGAAGAAAGTTGTGAATCACAACTTCCAAGATAAAATTTGAACAGTAAAAAGTATATTAGCTCAATTGGTTTTGTTTTTTTGGGTTTGTTTTTAACGAAAATATCCTAATTCAAATGGTTTTAATTTTCAACCCTAACTATCAAATTACAGTAGAAATCAAAAGAAAAGAATGATTACTTGAACGGTTAGAAAGCAAAACTGTTCAAAACTCGACCTTTTTTGTTTTTGTTTTTCATTTCGAGGAGTAATATTTTGAAAACTTTTTTTTTTTTTTAAATTTTCCTTAAATAAGGGAATGATTAATGAAAGATTTAAATTTTAAAATTACAAAATTGCACACATGTAAAGCCTCTCCCACACGTATCACGCTTGTCCCCCCGTAGTCCCACTTCATTGTGTCTCAGTCACTTCTTCAAAAATTCAAAAGTTCTCTCTCTTTTCTCTCTCTCTCTCTCTCTAATGCTATATTCTTGGCTTTTACTCTTCCTCACACACCAGCCTCCATTTCAGTTCTCACATTAACTTCTTACAAAACACAACAACAACAAACAAACCTCACACAACCCTTCTTCTTCGTCTTCTTCTCTCGCATTTATCTCAGTAACAAAACATTGTATTTTTTCACACACACAAACACAAACACAAACACTGACAGAGACAGTTTTTTAGAGAGAGAGAGAGAGAGAGAGAGAAAGTGAAGCTCCGATTCAAACTACGATCGGAGGTCTACTATAGTCAAAAGGGTCATCCCAGAAGTTCAAATCGGAGTTGGGATCGGAGAGATGAACGGAGTTGGGAGACAAGGGCAGAGATCTGGTGCGGCAGGGGTACACCATCAGCGTCAGTACTCAGATAACTTTCTAGAAAGCTCCTCCAATGGCCGCTGGCTCCAATCCACTGGTCTTCAACATCTCTACTCTTCTTCTTCTTCCTCCACCAACCCTTCTCTCCCTCCTCTTCAGGTACTTCCAACTTTTTCGCTTTTTACTTTAAAGTTTTGTGCTTTGTGTCTTGGATTTGATGCCTGTAGCTTTAGATCTCAGCCCCCTTTGATTGTTTGTGATGATAAAGCAGGACTATGGATTCTATGGTGGTGGTGGTGGTGGTGGTGGTGGAGGTGGGCAAGGGTCTAGGATGTATAGGAATGCGCAGAGGGGGTTCAATGGTGGGAATGAGTTTTTGTTGGAGCCTTCTACGCCACCTGGGCCAGGTAATTCTCGGTCCAGGAAGAACAATGGCGGCGGCGGTGGTGGCGAAGATTCGCCCGGTGGCGACTTCAGTCCTGGACTCTTGGATCTGCATTCTTTCGATACCGAGCTTCTGCCTGAGGTGTGGGGTCTCTTGACATTTTCCACAATCTGCATTTTGATGAATTCGTGTTGTGATAATAGTATGGAATTTGTTAACTTGACTTGGGTGTTGACCCTTTGCAAGTGCTTCCTTGTTTGGGTTCTTTCCAAATGTTAATATACTAGTTTATTCATCTGAGAAAAGAAAATGGTTTTCAATGATAACTTGAATTAGAGCTTAAATCTTGCACGAATCTTTGGCTGAGTTGGGTTTGTATTCCAATTGACTGTGAAATATTTTTGGGTTGATTCGATCTATGGAATAATGAGAATATAGTAGTGGATACTGAAAAGTTAATGTACTATTTGTTTTTGCTAAACTCGTGCTATTTGAAGTTGATCATATATGCCATTTGAATTTGGGACCTCATTGTAGAATAAGGAGAGTAGCTTGTGTATTGAACAAGAATTGAAATTTTCTTTGTATGCTTAATTTGGCTGACGCTGTTGTCTATCTCATTGGTAGATGCCAGTCTCTGGTCTGTATGATGGTGCTTCTCTGTATCGTCCTGTTCGTGGCAGAAGCTTTGATGATTCCGAGCCCTACATTAACAACAAACAAACCGGCAGAACTCGTGGCTTGCCGGAAAACAACCTCTTGAAAAGTTTTGCTGCAGATAAAGAGAAATCGAGTTCTGTAGCAAAGATAAAAGTCGTGGTATGTTCTTTTCATTCTCTTTAACTTTATCTCTTATATGGATTTTTTTTTTTATAATGCTAGTTGAGACTTCTGTTGTTTTCTCAAATGAAATGCAATGCCCAAACAATGAGATACTGCTCTGTGGACTGTGTCACATTATTGAAGTGGCTTGCTTTGCACAAAGAGTTATCCTTTCCTTTCAAGATTTGGCATGCTTAACTAACATGGCTTGAATATCTCCCTTTTATTCTAAGACTTGCTTCCAATGTCTTCATGCAGGTACGCAAGAGACCACTTAATAAGAAGGAATTAGCAAAGAATGAGGAAGATATTATAGATACACATTCTAATTCTGTAACAGTTCATGAGACCAAACTTAAGGTAAGTCAAGATCTGCCTAGTAAAGACTTGATGCATCACACTTCCACACAACACACTCATTCAATCAAATCCACACAATCTGTGGTATCACAATCTTCCCCACTTATCACAAATGTCCTCTTTAGGGCATGTGTTCTTGTGATGCAGTGCCACATGATGTTACAAAGTTGGCTCTAACACCATTCATCAAAACCCGAGGAAAGCACTAGCCACATACGCACTATACTTGAAAAGGACTAATCAAGTTATGCATTGTGCTCTTGAATCACTTATATAGTCAAGATCTACATTGTAAACACCCAATGTGGGTTTTAGCACACCCTCACAATACACAATCATACAATCCAATCCAATTAAATCTACACAATCTGAGGAGGTATCACAAATGCAGGCCTTTTTATTTTAAAAAGGTTCCATGATGTATATTTAAAATTTAAAAGAATAAGAATGAGAAAAATATTATAAAAATAAAATCTTATTTGCTCAGGTTTCTAAGTGGAATATAACATCTGAATCATTTTATCAACTAGAAGGCTATGCTCCTTTTAAAATGCTTTTATTTTACTTGCTTCTTCTGATTTTCTGGTGTTTGGAACTTCTAATTATTTTAATATGTTTATCATTTTTTTTTTGCTTAGGTTGTTGTTCTAGCTTAAAGCCTTGTAAGGTACTTGATATTATAATTTATCTTTTTGCTTTATATTCTTAAAATCTTCTGAATGTTCTGTAGGTTGACCTCACAGAATATGTAGAGAAGCATGAATTTTTTTTTGATGCAGTTCTGAATGAAGAGGTCTCAAATGATGAGGTGAGTGTATTACAATAAAATTGATAGAACAAAAAATAACTGCAGAACATAGACAAAGCAAGTAATTGAGCATGCAGAAGAAAAATATACAAACATGGCTTCTGATGATTCAATCTGTGATTTTCATTTCATTTCTCTAGGTGTATCGTGAGACTGTTGAGCCCATAGTTCCCATCATTTTTCAACGCACAAAAGCAACTTGCTTTGCATATGGGCAAACAGGTGAATAGCTGTCTACCAAATCTCACTAGATGCTATTACAAAAATCTTGGACAACTCAGTCTCAGAATTATTCTATGTTTATTTGATCAGTAAAAGCTAACTTGCTCAGTAGAGTAAATCATCCAATTTTTCTGAAGTTGTTTTGTAATTGTTATTTCCATTATCACGTAAGTTGTTCGTGAGGAACTGAGGATACACATGCTTTATACCTCACCTTGAACAACTTTGCATCTTCTCGTGATTAACTGAATGTTAGTGCAAGATCATTTTGCAGCCTCCATGATTAAGGCCATTCAAAACATAAACCAGTTTGCTTTGTCAAGCAAGATGTACTTTCTGAATGTGTTTTAATTTCAGTCATGTGATGACTAGTGAGTCACAATCTGCTTGCTTCACATCAAATTAAAAGGTCTTAAATTCTGTAAAGTCAAAGGAAACTCATTTCTTTATGCCAATAGAATGATGATCTGATGCGCTCATGTTGGCTTGACCCATTTAAAATAAAAATGATCTAAATAAGCTTATGCTTCTTGTTTCTTTGCTTTTTCAGGGAGTGGAAAAACTTATACAATGAAGCCATTGCCCCTTAAGGCATCACGTGATATCTTGAGGTTGATGCACCATACTTACAGGAATCAAGGTTTCAGTTGTTTGTCAGCTTCTTTGAAATTTATGGAGGAAAACTTTTTGATCTCCTCAATGATCGGAAGTAAGTTATAGCCTCCCCCATTTGGTTAAAGTTTGCCATCTCAAAATTTGTTCCAAAACTATAGCTATGATATTGCAGAAAACTTTGCATGAGAGAGGATGGAAGCAGCAAGTTTGCATAGTCGTTTGCAAGAGTACAGAGTTTCAGATGTGGAAACCATTAAGGAACTCATTGAGAAAGGAAGTGCCACAAGAAGTACTGGAACAACGGGTGCAAATGAAGAATCCTCCCGTTCACATGCCATACTTCAGCTTGCTATCAAGAGGTCTGTTGAAGGCAATGAATCAAAGCCACCTCGTGGTGTTGGAAAGCTCTCCTTTATAGATCTGGCTGGAAGTGAACGTGGTGCAGACACTACAGATAATGATAAACAGACAAGGTATTGTAATGGTTTGCTTCATTTTTAATCCATGAAGAAAGCTAACCTATTAGCTTTGTAGTCTAATAACATTTCTCCCAGTAGGAAAAATATATGATGTGTATTAAGCTCATCGAGTCACTATTCGGTAGGTTAAACCTAGGATATCTTTCTAATTGTACTTTTCCATTGTCTTACTCATTGAGTCACTGCTGTACTCATAAGGATTTGAAAAATGAATGGACAAACTTATTTGCATCATAATAAAATAATTCAGTGGAAAATAATAATGTGAGTAGACTTACTAAAATTTTATAATCCAAAAAATGTTTCTAACTATACTACTCTAGGCCCATTATATTGTACATTCTGATTGTTTATATTGACATAGGGAGATATGCTTGCCAAAGGAGGTTTCAGTGACTCATATTTGACCTTTAGGTTTATAGTAGCTAAAGTTAACATCTCCCCATGTTTCTCTCTCTAGCATTTCTTGTATGATGGTGATGATACTAATAAAGTAATTTTAAGTGATGAATGGTAAAATATGCTATTTATGTTTTTTTTTTTCCCTTTCTTTTCTTGATTTGCTTGTTAATTAGCTGTTTCAAAATATGTTATGCAGAATGGAAGGTGCTGAGATCAATAAGAGCTTACTTGCATTAAAGGAATGCATTAGAGCTCTTGACAATGATCAGGGTCATATTCCTTTCAGAGGCAGCAAATTAACCGAAGTTTTGAGGGATTCATTTGTTGGCGACTCACGCACTGTTATGATATCATGCATATCTCCAGCTCGGGATCATGTGAACATACTCTGAACACATTAAGATATGCTGACAGGTGAAAATAAGTATTTTTATCAAAATAAATTTTCTAGTCTTGATTGTACTCATTTTTAAACAATCCCTGCCCCTTTCCGATAGAATATCCTAATATAAAAAGAAAAGTTACATTTCAGAGTGAAGAGCCTTTCGAAAGGAAACAATCCTAAAAAGGATATATTATCATCAACCTTCAACCTTAAGGAATCAACAACTGTACCATTGTCTTCAGTTCCTGCATCCAACTTTGAGGATGATGTAATTGATTCATGGCCTGAACAAACTGAAAGAGATGATTTTGATGCAACTGAGGAGTCATATGAGCAAGGGAAACCTTTATGGAAGAAGAATGGGAAGCTAGAGCCATTCAATCTCTCTACTTCTGAAGACAAAATTAGGAAGCCCAATGGTCAGACTAAATGGGGGGACCTGCCAAAAGTTGAACCCAAGAAGTCCCATTCAGATGATGATCTGAGTGCCCTCTTACAGGTAAAAACACTCAACAAATGATACATTGAATATATGTATAAACCAACATTATTTGACAGGTAAAGCTATTGTTGCTTGTTTTCAGGAGGAGGAAGATCTTGTAAATGCTCATCGGAAACAAGTGGAGGATACTATGAATATTGTTAAAGAGGTGTGTGATTTGGTGAATTCTTCCTTAGAGTTTGTTATTTAGCATCCTCACTGACCATTAAGGCTTAACTTTGGAATGTAATCATATGAACAGTCTCTGCCAGAGGGGAAAAAATGATATTCATGGCAATGTTTAGTATGCTGTACCCTACACCATGAGAGAGTTCCTTGGGGACTCTCAAATCAGAAATTCATCTAGCTTCTATTTATTGTGTAAACTTGATGTGAGGACTCCAATCGATGACTAGTTTGCACCCATTTTAACATGTTTCATTTGCATTTGCAGGAGATGAACCTGCTGGTTGAGGCTGACCAACCTGGGAATCAACTGGATGATTATGTTTCTAGATTGAATACCATTTTATCTCAGAAGGCTGCAGGAATCATGCAACTACAAAATCGTTTGGCTCATTTCCAGAGGCGTTTGAAGGAGCATAATGTTTTAGTATCTGCTTCTGGTTACTGATTTCATTTGGAAGGGCAAATGCTAGTAAAATTCTACTGGGTAATGCTTTAAGAATATAATTGCAAGGTTAGTGGCTTGGTGATGGGTTATGTATTTTTCAAATTCAATTGGAGCAAGATTTGATATGGCATCCCAAGTGGCAGTGCTGGATTATTCAATAGTGAACCTGTATCGTTTGTAATCTTTACTGGGTTTGGGGGGTTGGAGGTTTCCTCTGATTAAGGTCCAGTTTCTCTTTCACAGTATATCATTGCTATAATTTTTTCCCCATAAGCAATTTATAGACAAAGTATTGGATTCATGTGCCAACTGGGCATGCCTACTGTAAAGCTTTAAAGCATTGTAATTTGATTAATTGATTGAATATTCCTGTTGGATTCATTTACCGCTTGTTTTCTAGTGGTCGATTCTATAAGACAAACACTCCTTTGTGCCCATCGTGCAAGTTACTCATATTTATGAAGCCACAAGCCATATGGCATTATTCAGCAGGGTGATATCAGAAATTTTAACTCTAAATAAAAGTCATGAACGACGTCTTTGTCATCGCATTGAAGGAGTCAGCTAAACAATGGCCGCCCATAATGAGGAAATATATGTGAAATTAATGAGCCTGATAATGAGGGGACACTGATCCGTGAAAAAATGGTAAAGAATCTTATCCAACATAACCTGTCCAAAGCCAAAATCCGTGAACAAGATTGATTGTATTCGGTTTGTAACGAATGTGATACATTATTATGAAGCATGTGGCACAGCTAAATGCAATGGACCGTGGATCTGTTTTTTCCACCTACGCCAAAATTTAACACTTGAGAATCTACCCTCTCTATTTTATTTTTGGCAGAAATATCATTTTCGTTTCTATTTCCATTTTGGTCCTTATTTTTTTATCATACCGCTTGTAATCCCTAAAATGAAAAAAAGTTCTATTTTAGTTCCTACTATCATATCACTAACGGAAATTGTTTACGTGGCAAACCGAGTGTACTATTAGCACACTAAATGCAAACGTGACTATTAAAATAAGAAAAGTACTACATCCACAATATTTTCATAACTAATCATAGATGGTTAGTTATTATTGGTTTAAATTTGAACCTACCATTGAGATTACTTTTTTTCCCCAACAATAACAACCAGTAACAACCTGCAACTTAAAATTTATTGTGAAAATATTGTGAACATATAATTTTTCCTTTTTAAATGGGTACGTCATCATTCAGTATGACAATAGTCCACTCTGTCTACCACGTAAATAATTTCTATTAGTGAGATGACAGTATAGACTAAAATAAAATTTATTTTTCATTTTAGGGAGTAAAAGTGATAAAATAAAAAGGTAGGGACCAAAATAGGTACGGGTCCAAATTGATATTTCTGAGTTTATTTTTTGTGTAAAATTGGGTTAGATGAACATAGTTGGACTTGTAGTTGCGACTTGGAGTCATGGCTTCATGGGCTTTATCCAAAACTGTTTTTGGTCCTATTTCTGTGTACTCGCCCTTTTAAGTTTTAAGTGTCTTTGTATTCTCTTGTCCATATTTGCATATGGTACTATATGTGCCCCAAATGGCAATGATCAATTTTGACCATTACCCATGTTCATATAAGGCCCACCCAACAACAGTGACCCATGTCCATCAACGGCCACGATCAATCTCAATTTCAAGGACAACACAATCAACTACATTTCCAACTAACTTAACAACTTTTAAGCTAAAGGGGCATTCCGTCATTTCATACAACCTTTCCCGCCACCATAATCTTTAAAACAAACGAGTCCATGAAACCAAGTACACAACACAAAATCAAATGCTAATTCCAATCTTTGACATAGAGAGCTAATGAGAAAATTGAGCCTTCTTATATTTTTATTGTGCGTTTGGATCTCTCTCAAGAACCAAAATGCTGAACCCAAGAAGGGTATTAGCACTGCTAGATGGTCTTCTTCAGTGGATTCATCTTTGGTTTTCTCGGCTTCGCCATTGCCTCAGCCCATGGTTTTGTCTTCAAAGAAAGATGTTCTTGACTTCAATGATTCAGGGTCACTTGAGTACAATTTCTACCGCAATTCGTGTCCACAAGCTGAGCAAATTGTTCGAGCCGTTGTCCAGCGTCTGCATGAAGCTCGGCCTGATGTGGTTCCTGCCCTCCTGCGGCTTGTCTTCCATGACTGCTTCATTGAGGTGAGTTTTTCTTGTGCTTTCTTGTTTATTTGATGTGTGTTGCTTTAAAACATTGCTGAACAGTATTTATGTGAAAGCTTGTTCTTTCTTGTAGAAGTTATTGTGGGATTTGTTCAGGCTTTGTGAGATCTATTTGGAATTCGGGTTTCGAAATGATTAATCAATGTTAATTGTTTTTACTTTTTCACATTTGATGTGGATATTGTTAGAACTTCCAGATATTGATCCATTCGTAGATTGTGTAGGTAGTTTTCTTGTTCCTTGTTTCTATTGAATTTGACAGTGATGCAGGGATGTGACGCTTCTGTTCTGTTGGATGCTGCTGAAGGAATTGAATCTGAGAAAGAGTCTCCTCCTAATGAAACGTTAAGAGGTTTTGATGTAATTGGCATTATCAAGTCAGAGCTCGAAGAAGCATGCCCTGGAGTTGTTTCCTGTGCTGACATTCTTGTTTTGGCAGCCAGAGATAGTGTTGCTTTGGTAAATGCACCTCTCCCTCTCTCTCTCTCTCTCTCTCTCTCTCTCATAAAAGTATACTAAAACTGTGAATTTCAGGCTGGTGGTCCATTCTATCCTCTGTGTACTGGTAGGAGAGACAGTTCTAATTCTTTCTCAGACCTTGCAACAAATGAGCTTCCTTCACCCTTTCATGATCTATCCCAAACCCTTGCATCTTTTGCATCAAGGGGATTTGATGAAAGAGAAGCTGTCAGTCTCTTAGGTATAAGTTCTCATCAATCTTTTCCTGTGTCTTCTTTTCTTAGTTTAATTCTCTGATTGATAGTTCTGTGGATTAAATAGACCTCTGTTATTTAAATCATCATCCCTTTGGATGCTAAGTACCAAATTTATGTTCTAAATTTACTAAGACCAACTTGTTTATATTACATGATTCAGTAATTAGGACCTGAGGAAACATTAACTCAACTGAGGGCACTAAATTGTGTGGCTTAGTTGAGCTAAGCTGTTTCCACTTTTCTTGAATGAAAATACAACATAATACACATCAGAATTGCACTCTCTTTTCCTCAGTTTTCTCAGCATCTGCTGAGGATAATGACAGTTTACTAAGTAATCAAACTTGAGTGAGTTAAGTTAATCACATATGTTGATTGGTATTATGCTGGAATTGACTGCAGTTAACATGATTCATCTCCATCAAAAATTATATAAAAATTCCTTTGATTAATCACTTTCGATCTTAACTTACTCATTTGTACTTTGCGGGTTTGTGCCCATGAAACCCCCTGGTCGGAGTGTTTGATTGATATGAATTTGTCTTTCATGTGTGTAATCACTGGTTTCTTCTTTTTCTTTACTTTTGGTTGGATATAGAAGTGGTATTGTTCTTTCAAAAATATATGTTATTATAATGAATCGGAATCTGAGTGTTTCCTTACTCCCAGGTGCCCACAGCATTGGTGTGATCCACTGCAAATTCTTGCAAAACCGTCTCTACAACTTCAGTGGTACTGATGAGCCTGACCCATCTGTAGAAACAAGATTCCTGAACCTAATGAGATCAAAATGCAATAACACCCACACATCTTCCTTTTCCTCTTCAGCAACAGCCTATTCTTATGGCAGCTCACTGTCATCATCAGGAGCACAACAATCACCTTCCCATGACGGCTCGCCATCTTCCTCACCTGAGGAACCTGGAATGGCTATGGACTACGAGGGGCCTAGATCACCATTTGGAACCCTGTACTACCATAGTCTTTTGCAAGGTAGAGGAATCCTTTATGTTGATCAGCAGCTAATGGCAGGGGAAGAGACTGGGAATTGGGTCAGAGCATATGCTTCACATACCTCCTTGTTCCGCCGAGACTTTGCCCTGGCAATGATGAAGCTCTCAAACCTCCGAGTCTTGACAGCACCGACAGGTCATATCCGCCTCAATTGTTCAAAAGTGGGGTGAGGAAGGTTTTCTTTCCATTTTTTTTCTTTTATTCTTTTTTTTTTGGGGGGGGGGGGGGGGGGGGATGGAATGGGCTGTAATACTAGTTCAGGCAACTGATGCACGTGCTATATGCATTCTATTTTCACCTGCTACAGTTGCAGTCTCTAAAGTCTATAGTGGTTTGAAATGTTTAGATACATTAATGGATCTTTGCTGTTTATGCCATAGTTTCAGGACCCAGAAAACAGATAATTGCTATTGGTTTTTCTTTATTAAACGAAAAAATGATAGTGGATTTTCTGAAAATTTTTGTTGTATTCATTACTTTGTAGCATTAGATTGTTTCATTCCTCTCACAACAGGGCTTGTAGATGTAATGATGTATAGTTATTCTAGGGGACATGCTTTTGTACTGACCGAGACCAACCGTGTGTGAAAAGGGAATACCCAATACACTCATGATGGTTGAAAGCAAGAATGATATTACTTTAGCTCAATGTACAGTAAACAAGTGTTGTATCCAAGCATCTCCACAGAGAAATTCATGTTAAAGAATGAATACATAGACCCCAAGAAATGGGGGTGGAAATAATAACTCTTTAAGTTCATGACGAATTTATTTTGTCTATTGGTAACAAGACAGACTCAGGAAAATATCAATTGGGAGACACTTAAGAATGGTCAATAAAGCTGGAAATGAAAATCAAACTCACAAAAACACAAACGAAAGAAAAGGAAATGAAAAAAAGGAAAACAAGATAAAGAAAAAGCAAATCCATATGCACAAAGAAAAAACTCACTAATATGGCCATCTACAACCTAATCGAGCCAAGTCTCTTCGAATCGTTGATGCTGGCAGAGGCCTGTGGAACAGAGAATTCTGTGTACATGTCTGTGAAAAATTTGTCGACAATGTCTAGGTAAACTGGGCTTGTAAGGCGAGAATAGTAGTGAAGAGCCTCTTCTATGTCCAACACTTGTTCCACATCACCTACACCCATCCCTTCCAAATCCTTCATCTTTTGCGCTAAACCTTGGCAAGCTCCATTCATGTTCTTAGAACATGACTCTTCTCCTTTCTCGATTTGGGGACTTTCTTTGTTCTTTTCTTTTACCGCCCCTTCTTCTATGCTGTCCACAGGACTTTGCCTTGCAAACTTCATGAAGCTTCCACCACATGCATCTTCTTCCTTCTTGGGATCTATTGAGGCCATTATACTATTATCGTAGCTCTCCTTCGCCTTACATAGATTGGCCTCCCATTCATCACAAAAATTAGTATAGAATTGATCTCTTTGATGATCTTTTCGCTTGCCACTGCGAAGAGAGAAGGGACTGAAGGAAACTGGTTTTGAAAGCTTCTGGTACCCTCCAAAGAAGATATACTTGAAGTTTTCAAGAGTTTTCTGAAAAAGGATCCTGGTATTATATATAGTTTTTCTAAGCAGCATTTTGTGGCTCTATTGTATCGTAGGCTGCTTTACAGTCAGGGTCTACAACTACAAGAACAGACACAGCTCCAATCTGTTTTGCTGCTTCTTGTCTTCTCCTGATGTTGCTTCCAATATACAGATAAGGAAGATAGACAATTCAAGTTTCTTAAAGTAACCTAAAGACAAAGGCAATGGAATCTAGAGGGAACATTTTCTTCTATTTTGGCTTCTTATACATCTTTTTGTCCACGCGTTTCTATATTGTCGATGCTTTTTTATCTTTTTCTCCAATAATTATCTTATGCATCTTTCCTCTCACAGTATGTGAGCCCCTAGTTTTTAGACTCACATCTTGTGAGTGGGAGGATACATATATCGGATACATAAAATACTTTTTATTCTTTCTCTCTCTCTCTCTCAAACTTGATAATCATTTGATTATATGACTACAGATCAGACGACCAGAACATAGTAGATCCAAACTCAAAATAAAAATAGGTACATTCTATATGTCCAGAAGATATTTTAAATGAGATTATGAGACTGAGAACTTTAGAATCCAAAGATTATGAATGTTTTCTCTTTTTTTTTCCTTTGTTTGACTACTTGTTGTGAAAAGTTGTGCTGTGGCATTCATTAATATGCAAAGGTAAAGGCAATGGCCAGTGGGTTGGAAAAGCTTCTGTAGTATTTCTTGTATTAAACTTAAACCGTCCAACCGCTACGTGATTATCTTTATACATTTTTTAGACAATAGGGACCAAAACGGTCCCATACTAAAAGTAGTAGTTGAACTATATTTAAACCTCCTCAATCAAATGTTCAACTTTTTTTTTTAATTAACAAATACTAATCCAAGATTATCATGCTCTTTTTCTCAAAAAAAAGAGATCATCATACTTTTCAAGAGCCAATCGGGTTGGCGCATTGGATATTTAATTGATCATCCATTATAGGTGTTGTTGGTGAAAATTCCCCATCGCGTTTACAGAAAGAGCTTTATTGTCTCCCAATTTTTAATGAGGCTGGTATTAGAGCTCTTTGATTTCAGGATACGTCATTAAAGTGCATTTCGTTTCCTGTGCTGCAGTTAAGTCACTTTCTCAATGTTGTAACGTTAAAATCCTACCATCAACCTCATACAAAGGAAAAACCAAATTTTGTTTCACTTGCATAGATTTGGCAAGTTACTGTTGAGTTAGCTAAGTTCAATTATAGCCCTGCCTTCTAGGAGCTGCAAGCAAACTCAAACCCAGAAAAGAGTTCATTACATGACTGTTATCAACTGTCATGGTGCTTGGGAAGGCAGCAAAACTTCAGTCCACGGGCATTGGACCCACTATGATGGTGACGTGCACTTTTGGCAACCTATTGCGATCACAATAGTTTTAGTACACTAGACCTAAGCCAAGTCCTTTGATAAGGGTAAAGCTTGAGTCTAGTGCTCTAGTGTACTAGACGTTGCAATGGGTTCGATGCACTGAAGCACTAGATCTAAGCCAATTCCATTTCAAAGGGTAGAGCTTATGTCCAGTACTCTAGTGCACTAAACCTGTTAAGATGGTGACACATTTGATAATCTAAGTTGTATATGTAATAAATTATAGTAACAGCCAAAAAAAAACATCTCTAGTGGTTCAAGAGCAGTGATTGGTGTAATCTGTGGATAAATTGGAACTCCAGTAATCCGTACCAAAAGCAGCCCAATACAGCTTAGTAATCTCTTTACAATGAAAACTAAGCAGTGATCAGCACCTATCAGTTCCAAGTTAGCTACTAGCTAGCGAGTAGAGAAACGGAGAAAGAAAGCCCAAAAGGAGAAAGAAACACAGACACACATGTACAGACCCAGATTTAAGTGTTACAGAACATAAGCATCTGACCCACTAATAATTCTCATTGCTTGGAAAACAATACTGAAATTGAAAAATTATTCTGTATCAATTCAATTATTAAAATAAAATTGTCATAATTACAAACGAGGGACAAGAAATACAGATCTAAAGTACACAATGAAGAATAACCAAAAATCAACTTCTAAAACAAGATTGGAATTCATCAATGCTAGTATACTATTTTCAATCATTCAGTTTAGCCAAGTGTCCATATCACGGCTGCTCAGCCACTTTATTTTGTGTCTGTCAGCTCTGCCCCACTTTCTTCCAAGAACTGCTCTGGACCCACCCAACTTAAGAGAACATACAGGTAAAAGTTGATGGATCACTTTAAAAAAATTTGCTAACTAAAGTACAATGCAACGCATTCTCTCTTTCTCTCTCTTTTTTGATAAGTGCAATGCACTCTCTCTTCAGTCCTTGCAACTTACATAATATTCTACTGACTTCCTCTCTCTTGTTGAGTCTGAAGAACTGATGCAACAGTCTATGAACTTCACCATAGCTATCAGTAGAAGAAACTAGACGATTTTTTATCCATTGTGGGAGCTTGTTAGTTGGGTGAGATAAGCTTCTATTTGATGGATCAGATGAATACCGAGCGTCAACCAACAAAATTGCTGCATAGTCATTTACGTGCCGAATTGCTCTACCTGAAACAAAAAATGTAAGGGTATCAAGGAAAATTCAACATAAAACCCTCCAGACATGTATACATGGGTGACCAAAAAATAAAAACCTTCAATGCACAATATGCATGCACAATGCAGGAAAAAGTGAAAACTCAGAATTGATTCCTGACATCTGGACAGACCATCAAAGTATCTCCATGGACCACGGATCATACACATTGCTAGTTCTATATAGAATCTAAAGACACTATGGAGAACCGCATTTGGAAGTTCTACCGTTATGAACCATGGAACCTGGAGCTTGGTTACATCTCACTGGATTTTGGACATTACATAATGTCCCAGTGAGCTAATAATATGATTACCAGGCTTGCTTAAGGTCTTTTAAGGTAGCATATGTTAGTTAGCACGCACCAATTGATTGATTTACAGCTTTCATGCAAAGATTTTCATAGTATTCTTTTCCTCTGTGCCTGCAACTTCTTAGGATGTCAAATCCAGCCTTTACATCTCCATTGTAAGCTTCTTCAGTGTCTGAAAATTTGGGAGGTTTCATGGGATTTGAAGTTCCCAGACCTTCAATATGCTTCACCCTCTCAATCAACTCAATATCAGATGGGCTAGGATAGGGCAGGCCAACCATAACTATACATCGACCCATTCCATCACTTAAGTTGATACCTTCTGATAACTTTCCACCGACAACAGCAAGGAGTATTGCACCACTCTGAGAGGCTGGATTTTCTTTTGAATCCCCATTAGACAATGTATTAATTGTTTCCTTGTATTCCTTAAGAACAGATTCCACATCCGTACTTTTTCTAGGCTCCCTAAATAAACGTTTCTTCTTCATAATCCTTTCCATGATGCCTGAAGCCTTCCATGCATCATAGACCTGTCCTTCATAATCAAACGAAGAGAAGAACACAACGATTCCTTCAGGAACCACTGTTACCAAATTGCAAAGCAAAAGCCCTAGCTCCTGGATCTGTAAATTCAAGCCCATTAACAAAGCATAGTCAATCATCATACACAGTAGTTTCTAGGGAAAATAAATGTAGAAGAAAATAATTAGTGTTTCTTTCAATTGACTTGAACCAAGCATTTAATTAAGACTGAAAAAGAACGTTAAATATCTCAACACAAAAATATTCAATCCATGAACAGGACTGCACATACTTCAAGTTAATAAGAAAATAATCAATTAGATCACTAACAGTGATAGAAGACAGAAATTTCTATAAAGAATTATGAATGAATCTTTACACTCACCATGATTGACGATCTTCTAGAGCTGTAGCTAAAATCAAAAGACTGACCAGAAGGGCCGCGGGAAACTGCAACTGGCAAAATACTCTCAGGAGGGACAATGTGACTACATGTAAAGAAATGCAACTGATTTGGTGGTAGCCATGGGAAGAGTCGCTCCCTTGTTTCTTCTATAGGCTGCAGAGTTCCTCCTGCCAGTAGAACAGCATGTGCTTGGTCCACAATCTGTAGGAAGTTCAGATGAAATTATTAATATGGGGGCAATAAATCTAAGCAAAGCATAATCTATGCATGTCAAAATAAGCAATTTCTGGAGAACCTCAGAAAAGATCTTTTCACCAGTGAGCATAACATATTTTATGTATCCTCCTTTTTGTCCAGAGCATGTTGGTTGAGACCTAGAGACAATAATCCTTCCATCACCATTATTGTTTGTAAGTGATTGCAACATATCAGATAATGCCCGGAAACCTGACAGAGTGCTTTCCTCCTCACTTAAATGCCTAGTGTCATAGTGTGCTGAACATTTTTGCAAGCTAGCCATTTTATCCCCATAACTGCTGACCTGGCAAACAAAGAATATTTTTACCTGAAAAACAGGGAAAGAGCAAGCAAGAAAAAATTATATGGCACATTGTCACACACATAAATAGAAGAACTCACCTTGTGGATGATATTGCTTTCCTTTATATACTGGACCAATTTCACCAAGTTGATGTTGTCTATATTGAGTGAAAATAGAAAATCATTAATGGCCATTGAACCATAGAAGACACCATTTGCTCCAGAAGTTTGAGGAAAATCTACACTTGTACCCTCAAGTAAACTTCGGAGGAAAGCCTGAGTAAGGACCATCAGGGTTTGGATATATCTACGATTACCAGGTCCCAAGAGATTGCGAAATCTCTCAAAGTACCTCCCTATTTGGGAATGTACATTCTCCAACTGTAGAAAATTAAACATTTCAATATACACTTAAAAATTTAATACCCACTATCTACAATACCATCATAAAAGCTTAAATTGTTAGCACAATAAAAGTTTCTAACCTCAAAGTACACTAAGTGAAGACTAGGAACTCTAAGGTTATCATCAGTCTCTTGTTCTTTTAACAGCTTTTGTAGGTAAGAACCACTTAGAACAGTATAGGATTGAATACATGATATTCCACCCTCTGCCCTTTATCTACTGGTGGGAGGGGGTGGGGCTGATGCCATTTGGTAGGCATTTGTTTGCACCTTTTTGGGCTTCAAAATTTGATTTGAAGGTAGGGGCCTATCCATTTAAGTTGAAAGTGAGTGTGGGAAAACAGTTATAAAAGGCAATTGGTGCCATTTATTATGTGTGTCTATACACACACGCACGCGCGCGCACACATATATATCATCTCTTGCAATTAGTACCATTTGACATTTTTTTTTCAAATTTTCTGGGACCTAAAATCACTTTTCACTTTAGTGCCAACAAATGGACCCTTGGTCCAAATACATTAGCCAAAGATTATCATTTGTCTATCATTGGTTCAACTGAATTTGTTCCCAAGGGAGTTCAGAACAATGCTCAAAGAGCAGCTGAACCACATTCACAAATCCAAATAGCTTTTAAGAAGCACTAATAGTAGTTAGATAAAAATGTGGTAAATGACTTGTTTACCTGTAACAAACTAATTTTTGAGTCATACATGCTGATGAGTGAATCAGCTAGATTGTGAGCCTCATCTATTATAACAATATTATTCTTCAAATTTAAGCCAAGTGATTCGCGAGATGATTTTGATAGAAGAGATTGATAGGGTAGAATCACAAGATCAGCTGCAGGGACCATGCTTCGGGAGCCATAATATGGACAAGTTCCCATATTTCTTCCAAGGTTAACAAGATCTTCAATATCCAAGGCTCCTTGTTGAGATATCTCACCTCTGAATTGTCTTTGTAATTTAGGTTTTCTAAGCATTGGGCATCCAGAACAGGCCTTGGTCCTGCGTATTCTTCCTCCTGCACCTAAGTTCTGTAATCAATACTTCCATCAGTCAAGAGAAACACTCTTGGCTCACCAGCACATGTTAGCATCTATTCATTTAAACAGAATGACGTAAAAATGGTTGTATATGGTCAACTAAGCACAGGGGCATCCGATGGATTGGTCAAGCTATAACCTCCATAATCACATGAATTGATGAAGTCTAACTACATTTTCCCATTTTACACGGAAACAAAATATGCAACTATTAGAATGCTGTGTTCTCTTATATGGTCAACTATCCCATGAAACAGATCAATTATTATAGATGTATGATAATGTCACCATGATCATATTTTAGTTAGCCAGCTGTGCAGGCTGGGTTCACATTCTCAACACAAAAAGTATACCCCAGATCCCAGATAAAAGAGGAAGAGTGGTACAGTTAGATTTAATCATGGTAAAATTTTCCTTTGAAAATGGCATGGCATGCATATAAAATGTCAAATGAGGAACTTAGCTATTTTAAGGGAAGGAAGTAGTTCCTTACACACACACAAAAGAAAAAAAAAAAAAAAAAAAGAAAAAGGAGAGGCTTCAATTTTAATTGTGGAAGTACAGTGAAATAAGTGTGAGATATAGAATCAGTAATACTCCACGAACCTATACTATGAGGGCGATTAACATGGAAAAAATGATGGGTTCCATGGTATTCATTTTCTCTGGAATCCTTTGCTGTAAGATCTGAAAAGTCTACTATTTATGAACATGCCTTAACAACTTAAATAGCTGAAACTGTGAAAGAGTTGCTCTTCAGAAATAACTAAATAAGTCACTGAAGCAAGAACTAAAAAGATGGCACAAGCATAGTTACAGAGAAAATGAGGCTCATATTATGCATATATAATATTTCAATCCTCACAATTGGAGAAGTTTCCAGGAAACCAAACCAAAAAATATTCATCAAATTTAAGTAATGGGAATGATATAAGAAATTTTGGTACCTTGATCTTGGAAACCTCTTTTTTGTTGTTCTTTTGAAGCTCCAAGCACCGCTCATTTATTCGATTGGAGTTTCCAAGTTTTGATACCTCTGAAATACATGTCACATTAAAAAAAATTGTAATCTCTAACACAATTCCCGAAAAGAAACTCAATAAGAATTAACCTAACCTTTATTGATGCAGAAATTTTTCCTAGAACCCAAACACACAACCTTCATCTCATTAGCAAATTCTGTCTTTCTTAACTCCTTTATGAACTGTGAAAGCTGTGAATGTGTTCGACTACAAAAATAAACCTTCAACTTCTCCTCTTCCTCATCAGAGTGATCCTCTTCCTCTTCCCCATCACTTGATAAACTAAGAGACTCCCCACCAGCCTTCCTCTTTGACTTTCCACCAGACCCTTCCTCATCACTTTCATAATCTTCCAACAAAAACTCCTCATCACTCAACTCCACTGCATCATTTTTCTTTTGCAAATTCTCTCCCTCTTTCTTTGTAACTAAATCTTCCCCTTCCATCCTCTGCGAGAACAAGTCCCTACAACTTTCCTGATTCCCTCTCTTATCAGGTTTTCCAAATCCAACACCATATTTCTTTGCCTTATTCTTCTTCTTCTGACCTTGGTCATCTTTGTTTAAAACAAAGTCTTTCATCCAATCAGGCTCATCATCTGAGCCACACTCATCGTCCCGATTCTTACCAGAATCACCTTCTTTTTCTGATTTCTGTTGTTGCCTTCGGTCAACCACCCATTGCAAAGCACTACAGATGATACTTAATGTTTTACCAGTCCCTATTGCAACAAAAAAATTTCATACATAAGCCAACGAAAGAAATGATTCCTTTAGAATTCTATAATTTAAATTTAGCACAGCATACAAAATTAACACTTCACTCAACTAACCCAAATACTACAAAACATCAAAGTTTAGTCTTCAACTTCATGGACCAAAACAAAAATTGACAGAATAAAGCTTCTATTTTTAAAGTTTTTCCTTATTATTTTTCAATAAAATTATCAATGGGGGTAGCATTATTTTATGTGATTATTAGTGGGGAGCACATTATTTCTTCGTGGGTAGCTAATTTCACATTCTCTACATTATGCTAACAAAAAACAACCTCAGAAAGATAAAGTAAACAAAACCCAAATCTTATTTTCATTTGTTTTACTCAGTTTTCTCAGGAAACAAACAGATAATACATATTTTATTATGCTAAGATATATAGGTTGAGAGAGAGAGACCAGTGGGGCTTTCGAGCATGGAGACGCCGCCTTTGTTGAGAGAATGGTAGAGGGAGTTCATGAAGTCGATCTGGATTGAGTACGGCTTGTACGGAAATGCTGGAAATTTTGATTCCCATTTTCCTTCTTCTTCTACTTGTTCCATTTCTCACTCTCTCTCTCTCTTACTGTGGATTTTGGTTTTTGGCGTGGTTGTGGTTTTTTTGGCTCCTAAGGCTTTGTTTGGGTATTGGTACTTAGTAAGAGAAGATATTGCGCGCTTTGCTTTGTTTTTTCAGAGAGGGAAATAGAGTTCCCGCCGAGGGTCAGGAGCGGGTGATGATTTATAAAAATACAATGCCAATGCCAGCTTATTTGTTAAGTTAACCAATGAACTTAAATTTTTTTTTAAATAATTTAAAAATTAAGAAAAATATTATAAAAATATAATTATAATTAGTACTAATAAATTATAAAATAAAACTGAAAGAGGAAAATTTACTTCAAATTATGAGACTAAAGGCATGTGGTGTAAGATTAAAATTTTATTAAACTTTTTTTTAAAAGAAAATTTGTATTTGACTTAAAATATATATAATAACCCATTTAAATTTCTTTAAGATTTTGTTATTTACCTTATGTTTGGATGGAAGGAGAGAGAGAGGACAAGAAAAGAGTTGTTCAAGCAAAATTTCAAAATTTAGTAATAAAGTTTTAGTTAAATCAATTTATGTTAATAATTTTATTATGACAAAGTTTAAGGCACAACAAATTCTCACAACATTTTATAATACTTTTGATCTGAATTGTGGTGGGTCTAAGTACCCTAGGGTGGGTTGACACCACAACTTGTGAAAATGTAATAAGAATTTGATTTGTTGGTAGAAAAAACCCAATGTCAACATCCTTGTAGCTCGTCAAACGATTTGTAGCATATATAATAATCCACGTGTGATAATTAAGGGCAACAATGAACAAAAATATTACAAAAATGGGTCTCATTGTCTTTTTTTTTTAATAAATAATTACAACATGCTACTAATCTTGTAGCTCGAGCTTTTTCTCCTTTAGACCTCTAAGTACTTTGTACATGGAGAGATGTCAATTCAGTTACAAAGCTTTGGCTCATTGTCAAATTGAAATCAAGTGCAATATCTATGTGCAATTACTTCCATCCCACTCATAATTTGTTTTTTACTTCTTCACTTTTTTTTGAACTTTTTATAGATTTAATTAATGGTTAAGGTTGAAAATTGCTATTTCAACTCTCAATCTCAATCATTAAAAGTAATTGCACATTGTGCAATACTTAGGGTATTGCTATCTCAA
This sequence comes from Castanea mollissima, assembly GCA_014183005.1. Lineage (NCBI taxonomy): Eukaryota > Viridiplantae > Streptophyta > Magnoliopsida > Fagales > Fagaceae > Castanea > Castanea mollissima. The sequence goes on along the minus strand of JACAVU010000002.1, from coordinate 16,627,704 downwards.
CTCCTCATCGTCTGAGACATCTTAATAAAGTATCACATTGAACAGTTAATGAGTGAGTTTTCAGTTTATAAGTCTCACTGTTACTTACAAAATGACCCCTTTTGGAAGTGTTAGTGTTGTAACTTATCTTCCCACTGCCTCTTTCCCCATTCCCTAAGTCTTTTGTCTATATTATCTCAAAAAAGTGTAATAGCTTATTTTCACAAGATATTTAAAACAATAAATATTTTATTGCAACAACATATATATATATATATTATATATATATATATATATATATATAATATCAAAATTGTATTAAAATATTTAGAGTTTATTGCAACAAAAAATTTTGTTGCACAAAACTATTACCACAATTTTAATTACAACAATTTGCATCAACTATTGCATTGATGTAGAGGTTATTGCAATACTTTTTTTTAATTGTAATAAACATTTTTTGTTGTGGTGATAGATAAAGCAACCTCAATAAAAGAATTAGACAAAGACACTTATGAACAAATAAAATTATTTTTTAATGAGTGCTTAATGAGTAGGTACCATTAGAATTAATAGTACAGATTTTAGTAGGTACCAAAGAATGACACCCTTTTTAATGAGTGGCATTGGGTTTTTATTTTTTATTTTTGCATGGACACATTGTAAACTTGAAACTTGAAACTATAAAAACACTGATACATAGAGGCAAGTCACTCAACTCAGTCTCTCGGGTAGCAAAAAATCTTCTCTCAATTCTTTCCATAGCAAACCAAACCAACACTCCCTATGGTGAATCCCATGTTTAACAGCTTAGTCCCAAGACCCATTGGGCCTCCAACGCAAGAGTCATCAAAGGTGGTCCTTAATCCCACTCACCATCATGTATTTGGATTATTGTCTTGGTGGCGAGTTTGGTGACACTGGTTACATTGCTATTTTTAGGGGGCTTTGCTCTCTATCTATGGTGGAAACTACATAAATTTGCACCTCCACCACCTCCGCCACCTCTAGAGGTGATAGATTTACAATTTGACAATTAGGTGTTTCCACTAGTCCTAATCGTCGACTGTTAAGGCATGTAGGGGCGGAGCCATGTTGCCCTTTGGGGGGGCCGTGGCCCTTGCAAAAAACAAAAAAAAAAAAGTCCACCAGCTTATAAACAAATTTTAATTGGGCCTGCCCAATGATGTACATCTGCTGCTCCCCCCCCCCCCCCCCCCCCCCCGCTCCCACCACCTCTAAGTTTCAATTGTAGGCTTTTTTATCTTCTAATAAAACAAATGGCAAATTACAACTTATCCACCTGTTGTTTGGCTGAAATTTAAGTTGCCTATCTGTGATTTGAAATTCCATAATGAAAGTGTTCTGATAGATAGTTTTTAATCTTATTTAATCTTGTATTTTTATGTTTATTGTGTTTTTGGAGAAGAAAGACATAAAAGTGGAGCAAAATTACATATTTAGCTATGCTTTTAATAGAGATAGGTTATAGAATTCTAACTGAGCCAACCTCAGGTGGGTAAAGTGTCAAATTTCAAACCACAAGTAGGCAACTTAAATTTGAACCAAACAACAGGTGGGTGAAATGTAATTTGTCCTAAAACAAACCACAGCCCATAGCCCATAGCCCACAACCCACTTATATTTAAATATCCAAAGCACTACCCAACAAAACAACACTTTATCACCCATTCTCCAACTCAAAATCAGAAGCTTCGAAACCCTTTCTTTTGTTTCTCTTTTTACTCTCTTCTTGTCTACTATCCTGTGTACACGCCAGATGCCACCGCCCACTCCACTGGTTCTTGAAGCCCCCAAACAAAACAAAACCCTCAGCTCAGCTTAGCTCAGCCCTCCTCTCAAACTTAGTCCTCACGATCCAAAAAAATAACTGACCATTACTTTCTTTCTTCTTGCTTTCTTAAAATAAATCATTCAAAGCAATGGCGTAACCAGAGGGTGAGTTTTCAGTTTCCACTTCATCTCTTTTTAATGGTTTTTTTTCTCAACTATCTACACTTAAATATTCGCATGTTCTTTAATTTTTGATAGATTTTTAGAGAAATATATGGTTGAAGGCAGGGGCGGAGCCACGTTAACCCTTAGGGGGGGGGGGGGGCTATGGCCCTTGCAAAAAAAAAAATTCCACCAGCTTATAAACAAATTTTAATTGGGACCCCCCAACGATGTACATCTGGCCCTCCTTCCCATTTATGTTCAATACTTCAATTCACTCACAGGCACCCCCTCCAAGTTTCAATTGTAGGCCTTTTTATCCCCTAATAAAACAAAACATGGTCCACAGCCCACTTATATTTAAATACCCAAAGCACTACCCAACAAAACAACACTTTATCACCCATTCTCCAACTCAAAATCAGAAGCTTCAGAACCCTTTCTTTTGTTTCTCTTTTTACTCTCTTCTTGTCTACTGTTCTGTGTACACGCCAAACGCCACCGTTTACTCTACTAGTTCCAGCAGCCCCCAAACAAAACAAAACCCTCAGCTCAGCTCAGCCCTCCTTTTAAACTCAGTCCTCACGATCCAAAAAAAATAATTGACCATTATTTTCTTTCTTCTTGCTTTCTTAAAATAAATCATTCAGAGTAGGGGCGTAGCTAAAGGGTGAGTTTTCAGTTTCCGCTTCATCTCTTTTTAGTGTTTTTTTTTTCTCAACTATCAACACTTAAATATTCACAAGCTCTTTAATTTTTGATAGATTTTTTGAGAAATATATGGTTGAAGGCATGGGCATGAGGAGGTTGTTTGTGATGACTGATGAGTCTTGAAGGGAAGATAAAGTTTGCACGTTGTGAAGATAAAGTTTCTTAGGTAATTTTTTTTTTTATTATCTATTTTTGATTAGTTAGATATCATGCAGCAGTGGGTGTTGTTAAATTGTTTGGTTTGTGTTGTGTACTTGTATGTTTAATTTTTGCTTTTGTTAGTTTAATTTTTGCTTTTGTTTGAGGGGTTATTCTTAATTAAAAGAAATTAAAAATACAAGAAAATTTTAATAATAGAAATGATGATGGGTTGACTATTTAAATTATAGTGGAAATTTTGTTTTTTCTTGAGTATGACTAACATCCATATAACTAAGTAAAAATTTCTAATTAAAATTTTATTTTTTAAAGTTCTTTTCAGGTTAACTTTTGAGTCATATTCTTAAAGCTAAAAGAATTATGAGTAAACGAAAAACAATTGATGCATTCTTTAAGAAAAAAAATGTTAGCAATTCAGAAATTAGGAGATTTGTGGCTGTAGAAACAAATGTTGATACTTTAATGCCAAATGAACACCCTTCCAAATGTTCAAGAATTCAATCTGAAGAGATAGATCGTGATCCAGGATCACGTAAACAAATATGTGAATTCCCTATCAACAAACAAGATGAAATCCGACGAGCTTATCTTAAAGAAGATCCATATCAACCTAAAAATATAAACTATCCATACAATGATGATACTCATCATCGTCGATTTCAAGTTTCATGGTTTGAATCACATAGGAGTTGGTTGGAATACTCACCTTCAATGGATGCGATATATTGTCTACCTTGCTACCTTTTTGGTAAGAAACCAATAGGTCGTCTCGGATCAGATGCATTCATTTCAACAGGTTTTAATGATTAGAAAAAGATAAGTGATGGAATGAATTGTCCTTTAATTCATCATGTAGGGAAAGATCTAAACTCCCCACATAAAGTTGCTGAGAAATGTTGCGAGGATTTAAATAATTATTCACGACATATTGACAAGCTAATTGAGAAATAAACGTCAAAAGAATTAGAGAATAATTGGTTGCGGCTCAAAACCTCAATAGAGTATGCTTGATGGCTAGCATTCCAAGCTTGTGCTTTTAGAGGTCATGATGAAAGCCTTGATTCAAAAAATAGAGGTAATTTTATTGAATTGATACAATTCACATCAACTTTCAATGACAAAGTAGCTAGTGTTGTCTTGGAAAATGCCAAATATACATCACCCACAATTCAAAAGAAGATTTTGCATATTCTTGTTAGTAATGTGCGAAATGCTATTCATGAAGAAATTGGGGATGCAAAATTTTGCATTCTCGTAGATGAAGCCCGGGATGAGTTGAAGAGAGAGAAAATGGCTATTATTTTGAGGTTTGTTGAAAAAAATGGTTTCATTAAAGAACGTTTCTTTCATGTTTTGCATGTTAGAGATACTCCTGCGTTGACCCTAAAGAAGGAGATATGTGCTGTTCTTTTTCATTACAACCTCTACATTGAGAATATTCGAGGTCAAGGGTATGATGGAACTAGTAATATGCGTGGTGAATGGAATGCATTGCAAGCTCTATTTCTTAAAAAATGTTGATATGCTTATTATGTACATTGCATGGCTCATAGGTTGCAATTGACTTTAGTTACAACATCTAGAGAAGTAAAAGTTGTTCATCAATTTTTTGATCATTTGACTAATATTATCAATATTGTCGTTGGTTCTAGTAAGCGTAGTGATGAATTGCAATATACTCAAGGGAAACAAATTGAGAATATGATTGCTTCTAATGAATTTGAGATTAGAAGAGGGGCAAACCAAATTGGTACTTTGCAACTGGCTGGAGATACATGTTAGGGATCTCATTTTCAATATATTTGTAGTTTGATAAAAATGTTTGATGCAACTTGCAAAGTTATCAATACTATTTTTGAAGAAGGGGCTAATTATAAACAATGTGGTGATGTCGAGAGAACTTATCAGGTATTAACATCATTTGAATTTGTTTTATTTTGCATATGATGAAAGAGATTATGAGAATTACTAATATTCTTTGCCAAACTTTGCAACAACATTCTTAGGATCTTTTAAATGCCATGCATTTAGTTTCAACTACAAAATCACTTATTCAAAAGTTGAGAGATGATGGATGGGAGCCTTTACTTGCTAGTGTTAAATCATTTTGTGGACAATATGAAATTGATATTCTTAATCTAAATGCTCGTTACACTAAAGCTCGAGGTAGATACCGTCATCAAGATGAAACTTTGACAACAATAAAACATCATTTAAGAATTGACATATTTACAGTTGCAATAGATTTTCAATTGCAATAATTGAATAGTAGATTTTATGAGCTAACAACAGATTTTCTCACTCTTAGTTCAGCATTAAATCCTAAGGATGCTTTTAGATCATTCAAAATTGGTGATATTTGCAATTTGATTGAAAATTATTATCCTTAAGATTTCATTGAGCAAGAAATTTGTCTTTTGAAGTATCAATTGCAACTTTATGACCTTGATGTGACAAAGCATCCAGATTTTCCAAATATGGGTACAATATCTGAGCTATGTAGGGAATTAGAAATTTCAGAGAAGTCTAAATTCTATCATTTTATTAATAGGACTAATTCGTTTTGTGTTGACTCTTCTAGTTTTTACAGCAGCTACAGAACGAGCTTTTTTAGCTATAAAACTATTAAAAACAACACTTTGCAATGGAATGAAGGATGGACTTTTGAGTTTTGACTAATAATATGATAGTATATATAGAAAAGGAAATTGCTGGGAATTTCTCCATGGAAATAATTATGGATGAATTCTATTCCATGAAAAATCATCATCAGACATGATTTTGATGTGAAATGTTTTTTTTTTTTTTGTAGATATTTTTGTATATGTCTATAGTGAATTAGACAGCTTTTGTATGTTCATTAACGTTTAAGATATATCAAAATTGAAATTTCATATTCAATAGACTTATGATTTATGTTTTTTATATCAATATTTCGAATTGGCCCTTCCATGTAAAAATTCCTGGCTACGCCCCTGGAGGTATGTAGATATATTATTTTGCTCTCTACTATATTTCCACCAGTTCTTCTACTAGTTCAAATTGTCTATTTAATCTATGTTACTATATTAGTTGGTTGTGTAAATCAGATTACCCTAGCTATTTTTGTTTCGATTAATTTTTATGGTTGTTTTCATCTTTTGATAGTAGTACAAATAGTTGGTTGTGTAAATCAGATTACTTTGGCTTTTTTTTATTTATTAATTTTTATGGTTGTTTTATTCTTTTAATTGCAAGCAAAATTTCATTGTGCGGCTGAATAAGATTAGACAAGAAAAAAATTTCAAGACAGAATTCTGGATTATCAAGATATTCTCACATTAGTTGTTGAAATTTATAATCACATTCTAGGGAAAAAATATTCAAAATTTTAAGTTCATTTTGAACTCTTTTTAAAGGGTTTAACATCTAAAGTTTCAGGACCTGGGATAGAGGATTGAACAATAATCTTTAAAGTTTTAAAATACCCTTTCACTCTTAGCACGCATGACTAGCAGTGTATATGGTTCACTATTATAGATCTTATGGTTGTTGCTTGTTAAGCATTTTTGTGTTACAAGTTATATTTGTTTAACATGTATAATTGCGTATGGTTTATTGACATGGATTAGTTTCTAGTTTTGTATATATTTTTAGTGCTTTTAATTTATTGTCAATCTGTCATATGCATTATTATTATTTTTGTCTTGTACATATTTGTATTACTTTTTTTGTTACATAGGTTATATTTTTAAAAACTTACTGTTACTGTTATATTTTAATGATTATTAATAGTAAAGTAATAATTGACCATAATATCTTAAAAAATATAATAGCCCAAAACTGACCAAATCATACGTTGTACATCACACTAAACTACACCGTACATGTGGCCACAAATTGAGGTGCAGTGTAGTGATAGTTTTGGCTAAATTACATAGCAAAGTGAAGTGCTAAAAATGGTCTAAAACCGTTCTGCAATCACCCCTAAGAGCAATCATCAGCCATAATTTTAAATTTTATGAGATCTAAAAAAAAAAATTCCGACTATGGGCTCATTCATCTAACTTCCAGGTTTTCAGAAAATCCCAATCAGGCCCTTCCACAGCCTAGCCCAACTTCATCCTCAACCCAATCATCACAAACCCAACCCAAAAGCCCAACAAAATGAGCCCTCCTCATTTTGCATTCCGAAATTGCCCTAACAAACCCTAAAAGCAAAACCCCATTCTCTTCGTTCTATTTGTAATATAAAACGTGAACTTCACCGCCGCGTTCAGTCTTCTTTGTTTAGCGTAAGAAGAACCACACCTCTTCTCTTCCTCCTCCTAGGGTTTTGCATCTGCATCTGCATCTGCACCAATGGTAAACAAACACCGCATCTCTCTCTGTGGATCTATTCCCCATCTCTGTATCTATATGTGTCTGATGTTTTTATCTCTCTGTGTTTGTGTTTTGAAAATGGGGTAATAGGGTAAGGGAACAGGGAGTTTCGGTAAGAGGAGGAACAAGACCCACACACTCTGTGTGAGGTGTGGCCGCCGCAGTTTCCATCTTCAGAAGAGTCGCTGCTCTGCCTGTGCCTACCCTGCTGCCCGCAAGAGGACTTGTATGCCTCCTCCTCTCTCTCTCTCTCTCTCTTGTATTAATTTATGTAAATATATATTTGTCTAGTGAATGTGTTAGTAGTGTTACTCGTTTGTGCTTCTGGGTTTGCTTCTGTTTCAGTTTTTAGGAACTGGGTTGTTGTTATAACTTGTGGATTTGCTTAAATTAAAGTCTTTTTTTTTAAAATGTTTTTTTTATTTTATATTATATATCGTTGTGATGGGGGTATTGGTGGATTGTTTTTGTGTTTTGTGGGAGTTATGATGTGTATGTGTTGCTGATGTTTCTGGGCTGAAATGCTTTGTGGATTTGTTTGTGTGTGAATTTAAGGTAATGGTCCTTGCCCTTCGTGGATGTGATTTTCGATTGTGTTTCTGTTATTCTGTGAATTGCTGTTGTATTTTGGTAATTGATGTTATTGCCTGAATATTTATAATGGGTTTATTTGTATATGAATTTGAGGTATTGGGTTGTTGTTGGTTTTAGTTTTAACAAACGAAAACAATATTTTCTGATTTGATTTGATTGTGTTTATTGCAAGAATTATATTTTTTGGGTTGTGCTTGGTGCGAATGAGGTTGTTTTTTATTATTTTTGGTTTTTAGATAACTGGAGTGTGAAGGCAATCAGAAGAAAGACCACCGGAACTGGAAGGATGAGGTACCTCCGCCACGTTCCTCGCAGATTCAAGAGTGGCTTCAGAGAGGGTATAATATTTTTACCCTTATTTGATTTATCTTGGTCGTAGTTTTTAAACAAAATTGGTGTGTGTTATGTAGTCTTATCTTGATTTCTTGTTTGCTATTTTTGTTAGGTACTCAAGCTGCACCAAGGAAGAAGGGAGCAGCTGCTACTGCTTAAGGCATCATTGGAGAGTTGTTTTTGGTGTAATTTGGTACCCAAATTACAAGTTTAGATTGAGCTTAATATGTTGGAACTGGTTTTTGAATGTAATGTTTGATGGGTGTCGTAACCTTATAATGATTTTAGTTATTTTTGATTTGGTTCAATATGTAGTTGCTTTAATTTTGGACGAGGATGAATGCGTCTACTATGTTTTCCCCTTTATATTCCAAAATGAATTCTGAATTTTGTTTCTGGTTAACATTTCTTGAGTACTGAGATAATAGTGAGATTAACCCCACAATGGCAGATTAACCGGGGCGGGGGGGGGGGGGGGGGTGGAATTAAAGTTACTGTTTAGACTTTTTGGACATGCAATTGTTGAACTGCAGTATAGTTTCCACAATTAGTAATCAATATTAGCTCAATTAGCCTGAATTTGTTTCTGAAACTGGATTGGATGTATTTTCTGCCCCTCATTTTAATAGAAAAGGAATGCTATAATAGCTTTGAGTAAGTGGTGTTCAGGACACTTGACTGCATTGTTTTGACTATTGCTTTTACTAGGAAGAGAGAAATTCAGTCAATTTTTTTTACAGACTAATGGTGAACGGGTCCAGCAATCTGGAGGAGTTCTTGATTGTGAAATAATGACATACATTGCGGTGAATGCTTGAAAAATGAATGTAATCTATTCCCCATCTACAAGTTAGGTTTGGATGGTGAGTTAAGGACTTGAGGGTTTCAATTCTGCTAGCAGATAGGTGCCCTAGTTGCTAACTTGGTATTTTATGGGCGTGCTTTCAACCTTGTTTTGCAAAGGGACTCGGGCACTGAATTAATGGCTATGTTTTGATTACAATTTCATTTATTTTACAACCAAGGGATTGTGTCAAAAACAAAACCAAGGGATAAAACATGAATTCGTACCAAGTGCATCTCACATCAAGCTCGTTTCTACTTTGTATTGTAAATAAATTTCCTGTTTCCAGGGATGCGAGATTTGAGTGTGAAAATGAATGATATCCTTCCTCTGCACTCTAGTAACAAAATCCTATACCAGAGTGTGCACTACAACGTTTTGTTTCATATTATGACCAATATGCAAGGATCATTTAAAAATCAGACGATTTATGCCTCAAATCTACAAAACCGAGCTAGATGTAGTTCCATTTAGCTTCAACTAGTCTGATATCTCATACTGAGGAATAATGTTGTAGTCGAAGAGTCCGTATTGCCCATGTGTGCAACGACACCATCCATCCATTTGAATGGCTTGTGAAAATCCTTAACGGCTTTAGTTCATGACAGTGCTCTGTTTGTCCTTGCTAGCCTCTATGGACAATGCCACAGATTCACATACGAATTCTTCTAGCACCATGAACTGTGCATTGCTCTGGAATAAAATCATTGAAAACAAGGATGGTTCATACGGAAAATAAATGGGAGAGGGCTTGCAGGACAGGGAAGGCTTTATTCTGCTTGTTGATTAAGATTATTGCAGCATCAATAATTATACAAAATTGGTTATGGTAGCAATCTAACGACAACTACATCTTCTCTTGCACAATTGCAAAATATCTCATCAGATGTCAAAATCTCCACAAATTTGTATAAAAGAAGAGCTTTATAAAAGGTATATATTTGCACAATTCTCATGATTTACATACAATTTCCTCAAAGATGCCAAGTCAAAAAAGCTAATTACAGAATTCAGATCTATGAATGAATTGATGGAGCAAATCACAAGCCATCAGCAAACGTGTGGTAAAATGTGGAGGGAGAATAGGCAAACATTATCAAGCGATAACTAAATTTCCACTAATTTTCCTTAAATTCGCCAAATTTATGCTTTTCTTCTTCAAACTGCTTAAACACATAATCTAGCTCTGGAAATGCTGACAAAACCACCAGCTCAAGAAGGTCAAAAGCCAGGAGCTTCAAACATACAGATGACTGCGCAATAAAAAAGTCATTACTACTCTGCTAAAAAATATCCCGATCACAAATCAATATCAGTGGAAATAATATGGAGTTCCAAGAATGCTATCTTAAAAAAAAAAAAAAAAAACCAATTGTGAATAATGAATAGGTTTAATACAAAATTCATTGAAAGAAGAAGATACTTCAATTGTGACCCTTTTATAGTGAAAGGATAGAAATTCTATTTTCCTATTATTCACATGCCCCAAGTAGTTTGTAATTCGTAGGGTTGGTAAAAAAAAAAAACCAATACATTGAGCTGACTGACTGGCACCGACCGAAAGACTGTTTTGGCTGTTTTCTCAAAATTTTGGTCAGTTTCAGTTTTGAAAATTAGAAACTTTCGTTTTATGTACCAACTGATACATATACATATTAATGTGTTTTAAAACGCATCCTTGGTCACAAGTTCGACCCCTTGTGGATATTTTGACAAAACGACAATATTAAAGAAAATCAAGGATGTAGACAATCATACAAAATCAAAAGTCAAGTGATGAAGTCAGAAGAAAACTACTACTTTGAAATAGGACAGCAAACAAAGATTAGTTTTTATTAGACATTTCCAGAGAGAATTATTAACCTTCACAGGAATAAAAATTACCTGAATAAAGAAATAGAGATCTTTTGCACATTGTTCATACTCTTTACGGCCTACGAGGCCTACAATGGTAGCTGGTGCATTATCTAAATTCAAAAAAAAAAAAGAGCCATTGGATTCCAAGAGATGAAACTATTTATCAGGGAAAAAAAAAATCCCAGAGAAGAAACAAGCATCTGTATGTGGTGTCAAAACTCAAAACAGATCATTAAAACATGTAAAATACTGAGCAGAAGATATTACCAATCATTAGCTCATATACAAATTTTGCACGCCGAATTGCCTCCTGCTGTTGCTCATAACTGATTTTAGGTGAAGCTACACCTGTAGGCAATTGGCCATGGGGTGAATTCTGTGATGGGTTCGTAGATGGTGGTGGTCGTCGCTTCGGATGCTTGCTTATAAATATTCCATCAGGCCAAAGTATCTATTTAATAAAATAGGATCCAACATCAGTAATAGATCTTCTATCTTAAGAATCTACAAAACAAGCATGGATCACAGTTGGAAACACACAATGATATTAGAATTAAAGCATTCTTAGGCCAATTAGGTTTTGGTGCAGCTACTAGTTCAAAGCAACTGTTGAAAATGACATATACTTTCTCATTCACAGTTTCAGCCTCAGAGGCCCCAAAGTAGACAAATCACATTTGAAAGGTTCCAATGCTCCTCCCTTTATCCTCTACAAAGTTCCATCCCATTTGCTTATTAAAAAAAATTTGTCATCTCCTTTCCAATGATGATTTTTCCAGGAATATAAATTTATACTTAGATGTCAAATCAGGAAACAATTCAATAAAAGCAGCATTTTTACCTGAATCCTACTTGTCATGCAATAGTAGACCACAGGAATTTAACCAAGAGCACAGGCTTTTTTCATGCCTCATGTTGGAATTTACGCAATTTATCAGCGATAAATGATAAATGATTACTTAAGAGTACTGTTAGATGTTTTGATATCCCATGAGATTTAAGTACATTGTTTATGTATCATTTTAAAGTAGCAAGCAACTAAAATGGAGGGATTGCCAAAAAAATATAAAATTCAGATCATTAAATACAATTACTTTAAGAAACTTCTAAGATGGCTCATCTAAATGCCAAAGAGAACACATCAGGTATATTCAAATCTATCCAAATTCTGTAGAAAGCCCAATTCATTGATAAAATTCCATGTCCAAGGAAGCCCCTCTAAAGATACTCAAAAAAGAGAGTCAGCAGGATGCACAATTTTACTATCACTTGAAATGTGTGTATATGCCATCAAGACTGATCCTGAATAAAACTTGGGTGGTAAAATATGCCATATCAACTCCTCTCACTAACACAGATAGTAGTATTTACAAACTTATATGCAATCAGCAAGAGTAGCACCAACAGATTAAATTTACTGATTGCAAAACTAAGGTAATGTTTGGATATAGAGTTTTGCGTTTACGTTTTCAAAATCTGCGTTTTTTTTTTTTTTTTTTTTTTTTCAACGTGCATGAACAGTAACCGGTACTGTTCATGCACGTTATTTCACTGTGCAGGAGACCAAAATTACTGTTCATGCACTGTAGCTGCACTGTTCATGGGACCCACATGTACTTTATTCAGAAAAAAATATTAAAAATGGGTCCCGCGGTACTATTCACACATTTAAAAATTATTTTGGTACAGTGTTTTCAGTTTTCAGTTTTCAGCAATAAGCTCTATCCAAACGGACCCTAAACTTCACATGAGCTTGAGCATAAGATCTAAATCTAAAATTAAATTAAAATTAAGCACAGTTTCGAACCTTAAAATTTGTGGTTATTTTCATTTGATCCTTTACGTTTTAAAATTTTCATTTTAACCTTTCATGTTTGATTCTGTTTTTGTATTGGCCATACCGTCCTTCTCCATTAGTAATCTGATCGTAAAGTGCCAGATTAAGGGTTATTAACTAAACACTCATTTGGCACTTAGCGGATAGATCACTAACGGAGATAGAAGGCAGGGCCAATATGAAAACAGAATCAAACATGAAGGGCTAAAATGAAAGTTTTGAATGAAAAGGTCCAGATGTAAACAACCTCAAACTTTAAGGGTCAAAACTATACTTTAGTATAAATTTAAAGACAAGAAACAATAATAAACATAAATACAAATTTTTTTTGAAAAAACTCTAGAGAGCAAAGCAGCTTCAAAGGTTACCTGCTCAACCCGCCTGATCCCTGAAGCAATCACTGATCCCTTACGCAGAAGCTGGATTTTCTCTATTAACCAATCATCAAAGGCATCACCCATTCCTAGTTGTAGTATCTGTTTGGCCACCCAAAAAGCCTTCCGTCTGCAAGGCACAGCAGATAAGCATTCAGCAGAAGTAGTTAATCAATCAGATCAAGACGTGATTCTATTAAGCTGAAAATCAATAATATGTTATGCCAAGTTGTAAGGACATTAAATAACAAATATAGTTATTTAATACCTGATCCATCCACCATCGTGAACCTGGAGGATGACGTCTACCAATCTAATATGGGGACACTCAAATTTGGTGGTACCCACTGCAAGGAAGAAATGCACATTATGAACTTAAAATAACAATTCCAAAAATAATAATAAATTTCGTTAAAGAAGGCATAACCCATCACATCACTGAATTATTCTCCACATCAGTTCCAAAGCAAAGATTAGGGTTACCTCTGTAGGAAGGGTAGGATCAGTAGCAGCATCAAGATGCGACTCAGATGCCTCTTCCAAACTATCACCACCTCTTCCCCTTGCAGTGTTCCCCAAGTTCGCAAGGGAAGCTGTACAGTTTTGCGTCCTAGAATCTGAATCACAGCCAAAATTGTCAAATGAATTTCTAAATTCTTAACTAAGCTTTTCCAGAGGAGAATAAGAGATACCTTTTTCGTTTGATCTTAACCCATCAGCCACGAAATTATTCTTAATTTGAAATGCAGACTCCTTGCTTTCAGTGCTCAAATGTTCTCTCCTCAAAGATAAGTGATCGTTTACAGGCCCAAGAAAATTTGGAAGCCTTTTAGCCTTTCCAGATGGCTTATCCTCAAGGTCAACTAAAAAATTCCAGAGAGATATGGAAAGATAGGATGAGTCATAGGAAGAAAAAACAGTACAATGTAAAAGTCAACATTTAAAATATACCTGACAAAGTTTCAATGACGGAAAAAGAATTCGAAAAAAGATAAGTCTGCAAGATATATATATTGTTATAAGTAAGCAAAACTAATTAACAGCACAAAAGTGCACAATCCATGTACACGGGAAGTATACAAGAGATACACCAAAATCAATAAAAATTAAAAAAGATTAAGAAATTTAAACAGTTTAGAAACAAAAGAAAAAAATACAGTCAAAGAGAGAATAAAATAAAGAACCTGAGAGTCAACACTGAGAAAGTCCCAAACTTCAATTGAGCCAGAAATTGTTGGAAGCTGCATAAGGTTCTGAAATACAACAAGAAATAAGGTTATTGAGTGATATGAAGCAACAGACAAGGACATTAACAGCCAGCATAGTACGAAAAAATGGTTTATAAAGAATAAACCATTTACATTGCCAGTCCACTCATAACACAATTGAAATCAGGGATACTTAATTAAACACATTGAACTAGAGGAGCTGACAATAAGCATAATCCCAAAGTGCATTAAAAAAAAAAATTATTACATGCTAATGACAACACAAGTAAAATAGATAGTTCTTCTAAAGAGGTTGACATTCATACTCCAAATAATGAGAAAAAGTGAGATTCAATCTTTGACCTTTAAATATTTGTCAAGCAATTTACACCGTTCGTGAATGACAGGTACATCTAAACCTGTTGATAGAAAATGCTTCGGTGGCAAATGAAGATCATACTCTGGAAACTCTTTTAGACGCCGATGTAGTTCCTCAAAGTGACGAAACCTATTTAAAAGAAAAGCAATAAATCTCACTTACAGAAGCCATAACTTATACAAAATATCTTAAACAACAGGTTTGACATGTTGGGAAATCACAGAACACATCAATGAAGGCTAAAAAGAAAGTTTACGGCATAATCCTTGGCACCTTCTTTTGATTGACCAACTATTGTTATTTACATCTGTAACAGATACTGAATAAACAGCAAATTGTTTTGAGCCACTCTTCACAATATTTGCACCCAATACCTGCAACATTAAATGAGCATACATCCTTTAGATATATCAGCAAATCAGAAAACAAAAAACTAAGCATACTGGAACAAGACAAATTCCAGAGCTTTATGGTAAGTACCTCACATCTCAACTTAAAAAATGAATTCACGGCCAATGAATTTTGCAGGGATTTAACAGCCGAATTATGACTCTCTGGAATAGAAAAGAAGGATGCAGATGAAGAAGCAGCTGCTCCACTGTGAATTCTACCCAAATTTTCAATCTCAGATTCCTCACTGGAGTCCTCAACATTTGCATGTTCTTTTGCAGAATTAAGTATATCCTGTCCGTCACCAGACAAGAAGCTTGATCTCTCAACCTCCTGCCAAATTGGTGTCTTCTGACTGCTTGATCTAGATCTTTTACGGCCAGAAGGGGTTTTGACTAACCTTCGATAGTTAACATGTCCTTTACTGGTCTTCTTTGCAGTACGGCCTTCAAAATTTTCAAGTGGATGATGAATGTGAGAAATAGCCTGATTTCTTTTACTTCTACCATCCCAAACTTTAGTTCCTGGAGAACCAAGGCCAGTTACATTGTTAATTTCATCTTCAGAAGTATAAGAAGTGCTGCTCCCTGAGTCAACCTCCAAATGTGTGAGGTTGTGCTCATCATCTTCTTCATATGAAACAAATGAAGAGTGATTTGATATGTTCCGATTTGTAGGGCGGAATGAGTTCTCAGCAGAAAGTTGATCAGTACACTCAGAGTGAACAGTACTACTCTCAAAGTGATTATTCTTTGTTACAGTGTTTTCTTTGGGCTTGGATATTGCCTTTGAATGATCCACTTTAACTGACTTTCCAGGTGAAGAATTCTGTGGTACTTGCTCAATTACCCGATTTTCACCTTCCTTCTTTCGGTAGTTTCTCCCTTTTGCCCACATGTTCTCAAAATGTTCTGGAGCAAGGGCTTGAGTCTTTCTGCGAGAAATCAGATCTAGCATGTCACCCCATTCTCCTCCTGAGCGCTGGTGTTGAATGCCTGTTTCTTCACTAGTTTGGGAGTTGAAGGGCAATGAGTTCCATGAACGGGTTGATCGAGTATCAACAGAAAGCAGTGGATCTTTGGAAAGATTTCCATTCACATGATCTGTTACAGATGTATTGGCAGCAGTTCTAGACTGATTGGTTTTTAACTGCACAAGTTCAACACCAGTAACAGTAGGATCTAAGAACTTAGAAAAATGATCAGATGGAATCCTTGAAGACTCTTCTGGTTTGGATTGAGATGCCCCTTGTGTCATGGAAAACCCTTTATTAGCTTTGGTCATTTTAAGGACTAAGACTTCAATTCTTTCATTAATAAATCTGCAAACAAAGAAATTGAAGAAAAAAAATGAAAGCTGGAACACATAACAAAACAAAAAAAGTGAAGCAAGTAGGGAAGCAATTTTATACTTTGGACTAGCAAGGTTGAAGACAGGTCGCATTACTGCAGAAGCAAGAAGTTCCCTGCCTATAAAACGAAAGAAAAGGCACTGCAGATCTTCAGGCTTGAATGTCAAAGGAATAAGACCATCCATTAGATGCTGCAAAACCTGGAAACAAAAGGTACAAAAAGCACTGTAACCACATTTGAAGGCAGATGAAGTCAAGAAACGATACAATCTTTTTAGGTGAGACCTACAAATTCACTGACTTTTGCATAATTTTGAAGACAAAGGAAGAAAGTAAACAACCTTGTGCTCAGCTTCAGCTGAAAATAGAGCAGGGTGCAATTTGTCCTCGTTAGCCAGGATACGTCTTAGATGCACATCTCGTTGCTCAATTGTTAGTGGTCCTGAATGTTGTCTTTCAATCTTTGCTTGATTGGCTCGAAAAAGCTCCAAGTGGGTGCAAATTAGATTAACAAGATCCCTGTATCATACAGAGAAAATTAGTTCCTCAGTTAATCAGCTTCTAAATTAAAGCAGTCGAAAATTAAAAAGAAATGGCGAGGGGCATCTTGGGAACTAAAACCTTGTCAGAAGATCAATTAAATTTATATTTCTCATGCGCCCTGAAATTTCCCCAAGAGCACCATTCATGATATTCACCAGTTCCTCCGGACCTTCTTTATCAGGTGTCAAGCGAGAGTACCAGAGATCTGTAATCCACTCAGAAACTAGATGTCTTGTAAAGTGATCTATTGCATCCTCAACAACAGGAGAATTCACTTTCCTTCTCCACTCAGACTTTTCAACAATTTTAGGACGTTCAAGAGGTTTCTTATGAGAAGGAGTATTAGAGGTTGGTTTGCTGTTGTATGCTGCAGCTTTTCTCCGCATGTCAAAATCTAAAGATAAATAACGAAGGCCGATGATTAAGGAGGCAGCAGCAGGCAAGTTGACCCATACTGAGGAGCTTGTCACTGACAATAGAACAACAACAATAAGTAGCATATTGAGACAAAAGAAAACAAGAACAAGTATGCACGCATGAAAGCTTTATCTCCCAAATGACTGAGACACTTGGGAAGTATTTTAAGCATATAAATCCCCAGTACTGGTCTAATTCCTTGAGGCTGCAAATCAAGAAATAAACTTCCCAGCATGATGTTGCAGAAATTTTTTCAACAAGCTTGACACCAAACAAACTCTTTTACTAATGTAAGTTCAATAAATAGAGAAGGAAAAAAAAAAATCTCAAATCCAAAAGGACTCGAAGCCCATTTTTTAAAAAGAAAGTGTCATTTAAACCAATAAGTAATAGCAGAGAAGTGTGAGAAAAGTTTAAAAAACAAACAAAATGATAACATAAAAACTGAAAAATACTTACTGTTTACTTGGGCTATGCCCCTCATTTCTATTAAGTATAAACGACATATTATTTTACTCATAATGAAAAATGAACAAAATATTTACATAACCATGAAATTATTATCCCCAAGAAACCTTCAAACACATTCACAAATGTAATGCATTTCTGTCCAGTTGTTATAAACATAAAGTACAAATTTTTTCAAATATATATAAATGAAACTTGATAAATCTACCCAACCTTCATGGTGAAACAACCATTAAGAGTGATGGAACCATAATGGGAATACTAAATCAATTTCAACAGCTGTCATTAAAATAATCAGAACCCTTATGGCAATGAGAGAATATTGAAATAAACTTAAAACATAAAATAAAAACAAGGAAGGAAAAGTAAAAACAGACAAGACAACAAAAATCATATAAAATCTGATAAGTTTATATTAGTATGTGGAAGGAAGCATTGAGTATATGCTTTCTTCAAATGGAAAATGAAATGGGTTCAATCAAAGAAACAAACTGGGATTTTACACAATTATTAGCTAAAAGCCTAATATAATACACATCTATGGAAAGACATCATATAAAAACAACCAATTACCCAATTTAAACACTTAAAAAGTTCACTATACATAGATCGATTGAATTAAACACCAAAATTTGAAATATCCATTAAGATTTCCCTAACGTGACCACCTATATCACCAACAGTGAAGTTAATACTTGCAGAACAATAGCAAGATTCCTTTGTTCTTCAATGTAGTAAAGCTATCCTGCTATACAAGGAAGACAAAGAGCTTCTAAGAAGGCCAGTTGGGATTCTAAAGGCTAAGTTGTACTTTTTGGCATAAAAAGAAGAAGAAGGTGTTGGTCCCAATTAGACGAGGGAATAAGAAAGTAAACTAATCGATCTTAAGATATCCATTGTCATCACAGATCCACATTTCTATTCAAAGATAAATTGTGTGGTTACCAACAGCGCTGAACCTCACAACATAAAATTATTTCTTACTGAAATTCTCAGAATAAATAAACAAATAAAAATTTGGGAGTCCCATAGAAAAGCCTTTTTGAAAATGATTGCATAGCAAGGATTGAAAGATCAGTGAACTTTTGGAGGGGCAATAGGCTGTCCCTAAAAAAGTTTGTAAACCCTCACCCAAAACCCTATCACAAGCAAATCCATCTCTAATTGCAATTAATGATATTCACAACTCATGACCCAGTAAATCATTAGTTAGAGCAGACTAAAGTCCACTAACTGCTTTGTCACTTGGACCCTTACAACATAAAAATGTTTTTTTTTTTTTTTTACTGAAATTCTTATAATAAAAAAATAAACAAAGCAAAATTTGGGTGTCCCACAGAGAAGGCCTTTTTGAAGATGATTGAATAGCAAGGAATGAAAGATAGTGAACTTTTGGAGAGGCAATAAGCTATCCCTAAAGACCATAACCCCTCACCCAAAAGCCTATCACAAGCAAATCCATCGTGAACTTTTGGAGAGGCAATAAGACATCCCTAAAGACCATAACCCCTAGCCCAAAATCCTATCACAAGCAAATCCATCCCTGATTGCAATTAACAATAGTCACAACTCACAACCCTGTAAATCATTAGTTAGAGCAGACTAAAGTCCACTAACTGCTTCGTCACTTGGACCTCGACTTGATAAACATTGTTGAAGTGAGTATAAATGTCAGCATGCCAACAACACATCAAGCACACAATAACACTAACAATGAGCTCCTTGCATCTTGAAGATATTTTTTGGGTATTTAGGCATGTGAAGTACACATGATGCTGATGATTTCAAAAGGCTAGACAGATTAAATGAACTCCTAACCAAGGTGCATCCATAACCCCACACCTTACATTGCCTATTCCTTATTTGATAGAATGCGTCCATAACTCCACACATTACATTTCCCTTTAAAACTTCAATACCATTTCCGACTAAATCAACTCAAAAGGTCACACAATAACACTGACAATGAGTTCCTTGCATCTTGAAGATATTTTTTGGGTGTTTAGGCATGTGAAGTACACATGATGCTGATGATTTCAAAGGCAAGACAGATTAAATGAACTCCTAACCAAGGTGCATCCATAACCCTGCACCTTACATTGCCTATTCCTTATTTGATACAATGCGTCCATAACTCCACACATTACATTGCCCTTTAAAACTTCAATACCATTTCTGACTAAATCAACTCAAAAGGTACATCAATAAAATCTTCAAACCGACATTGACTCCTTATCATAGGTTCTCTATAAATCCAAAGACGCATCAGAAATAACATAGATTAGCGGCCATGCTTCGGCACCTCAACACAGCATCGTAAATAAACACAATAGAAATGGTAGAAAGCAAACCTTCGCACAAATATAACTCAAGAGTCTAGAGTAGTATTGAATTCTGTGGCTTTTTCTATACATTCCTTCATGTGCAAACAAGCTGATCACCTCCTCCAACAGGAAATGAAGGAAACAATGAGTCTTAAAACACGATTCAAAGCCGGCATTGATGGGTTCTAACGAAGAAAAGTAATTCATCCAGAACAAACCCAATAATGTGATGTATCCACACATTAAGCAAACCAAAAAAGCAATACCCAAAAAACCCATTATCACACTGATCAAAGACTGTTCAAAACAATAGTCTAGAGCGAAAAACAACGACTACCCAAGTAAGCAATTACAATCAAAACAACAAAGCAATCTAAATTCTCACTAAATAAGCATAAACAAGTAACTATGATTGGACTCAAACATACAGAATCAATCAATAAATAAATAAAAAACAAAAACGTAGATCACAAGTAAAATCGAAATTTAAAAAAGAAAAAGAAAAACATACACGACATGAGGTAGGACAATCCGACAACGCATATGATAAGAACCACAACTCGCTTCTTGGCTTCCTCGGCGAGGTCACGAACATTCACGTGTTGCCTCTGCTGCGTGCTCATTTTCTTCGCAGCTTTTTCCAATTCCAATCTCACTCATTCACAATCGCACAAACCCTCAAAAGACTCATATACCCAACAACAAAAAACAAATGTATTTTGTTTTTAATTGACCCAAAATAAATTTTTTTTGGGAAATCAAATCCAAAGATGAATCATGTAATGCTAGGGAAAACAATTTCCCGAGAATTGTGGGAAAATGGATAGTTCAACGAACACGATCAGAGAAAGGGGTAGAAATGGAAAGAAAAAAAGAAGGGGAATTACAAATCCAATAGAGATTCAACGCAAGGACCGTTAGGTTTTGGTATTGGGTGTGTGCGCTTGCGTTGCGCTTTGCGTGTGAGTGCTTTGCTTAGCGCTGTCTCTCTCTCTCTCTCATGCGCGCACATACCCACACTTTCTGTCACTTTCACTTAAAACACTTTTCTTTCTTTCTTTTTTTCTTTCTGGGTGGGTTGGATTATTGGGGGATTGTGGGATTTCAGCTGCCAAGTCATTGCAGGTTGTAATGTGTTGCAGAAAATTTTGTATTTTTTTTTTAAAACTTATTTAACTTATTGTTTTGGAAATGCAATTAATACATGTATTTGACAAATTATATTTCATTACACCAGTTTCAAAACAGAAACTATAGTTACAAGTTATCTCTAAAATTTATCATTTTTATTTGTTAAAAATAAAAAAATATTTTCAAATGCTTGTACATTTATTAATATGATCTGTTTTACCTATCAAAAAGTTATTAATATTAAAATTAAGATTGGATAATTTGTATATATGTATAATATAATTAAATTTTTTTATAACCTAATTAGATTTGTTAAAGAAGCTCAACACTAATTTAATCATAATTTATTTAGTGTTGGGCTGTTGTATGAACAAAGACGAAGAATTCTAATCAATTTTTTTTAGCATTATTTGAAACTTTAAAAATTAAAGTAAAAATAAATAAGGAAGAAAGTGTAGGTTTGAGGGACTCAAACTCTAGATATCTCCATTTGACGCATTAGAAAGTACGAATTGAGATACAAGACTCTAGACTCATTTTGTATTAGTATTAACTAGCTTGCAACTTCATGCATATGCATTGATACACTTAGAGATATACAATAAGATGCATAATATAATTCTTATATATATAATTTAAATATTATTAATAGTCATTTTCATATTTTGTTAACTCTTTAAAAATATTTGTAAGGATATATAAAATGTAAATTGTCCATTTTTTTTTTTATAAAATTATTGTGAAACACTTTTTTTTTTTTAACGATTCATTTATTCTAGACTCTTTGGATGAATATTTATGATGTGGTCCTACATTTGATTTTAAAATAAAGAAATAAAACTCTTAAAGAATAAATAATTTAGGACATATGGCACAAAATTGGAACTTTAATTTGAAATTCTAATTTGAGTTTCTCTCAACTTTACCTATTATTATATATATAGATATAGATTAGTCACTAAACCATGAAATGCATGGGAAAGTTCCAAAAATATATTTATATACGATACCTAGTTTATATGCAGTGAGAAATTAGAAGTTAAATTAAAGAAGTTGTAGAAAAGGACATACCTAATTTAAGTAGTCACTAACCTGCGCAGTATCTGAAAATTTTTGCAATGTCATAGTGAAATATTAGGGTCTGTCTGCTTGGGTGGAAAATAGAGAGGATGGAAAATAAAGGAAGGAAAATAGGGTGGAAAATACTGTTTTCTACTGTGTGTTTAGGGAAGGAAAATAGGAAGGAGAGAAAACTAGGGAGAAAGTTTTCTCTCCGGGCCCACTTTTTTTTTTTTTTTTTCCTTCCAAATTAGAAGAAAAATTTGGAGAGAAAAGTGTTATGGTAGCACTTTTACAAAAATACCCTCTTCCCACCTATTTTTTTTTAAATGTTTTCTCTTTTTTTTTTTTTTCAACGTTACCTGAACTCTCTTCTTCTTCTTCTTCTTCTTTTTTACATGACCTGAACATTCTTTTTTTTTTTTTTTTCAACGTGACCTAATCTAATTTTTACATTATAATAATAAAAATAATAATATAAATTTATATATATGATGTGATAAATTTTATATTATGTAGTGAGTACAAATAAATCTACTTTTTTACATATTATGTAACAAGGGTGTAATAGTCAATTTATATAAATTACATTTTCCATCATTTCATTTTTCTCTCCAACCGAACAAAAGAGTTTTTCACCCTTCCACTTTTTCACCTCTTCAATCGAACACACAAGAAGGAAAACTAAATATTTTCCATCCTTCCACAATTTTTCATCCTCCCACTTTTTCACTCCTCCAACTGAATGGACCCTTAGAGAATCACATTTTTGTCTGATACAGACATTTGATTAGTTAATCAGACTCATATCATTTGCGTCACTCATATAGGGAGGAAAACTGCAACGTGGATCTCCTTGCAAAAGAAGGTTATCATGTAGTTGGTTCATTTGTTTGTTTGTTTGTTTTTTTTTTTTTTCATCCTAGTTTTGTTCTAAGCCAATTTGAGGCTATTGCATGCATAGTTTATAAAAACTTGATAAAACCAGTTGGTACCTTTAACTGGTCTGATAAAACCATAAAAATTGATGGTTCAATCGTAAAAACCTCCGGTTCAACTAGTAAAAAACCAAGAACTTAATAATTTTTTCTAGGTTTTTTTTTTTTTTTACCATTTTGGTTTTTAAAACCATAAATGCATTGATGTAACTCACGCTCATACTATTTTGTATGCGTAGAGAGGGAAAATTTTCGACTTATCACAAGCTGACACATCATACTACTAAGTCCACAAAGTACGACCAATTACAAAGTGCCATGTACTATAACTAGTTTCTACCATCACCATTCAGGAACCAACAGAAATTTGCTAGGTGTCATAAAAAAAAACATGCAAAATGCCAATCACACATCGACGCGTGTAAGCAATAACGCATGCCACACATCAGTATATGTAAGTAATGATATTCGGTGTGTGTAAGCGATGACATAAGCGATCCAATCAATTATTGATATGTGTCACCTTGAAAATCAAGACATTTTAGCCAATAAAACAATGCAACAAGTCTTGGATAAAAGTATTAAAGCTCCTCCAATCAGATTGTGACATATGTCACCAATCAGACTGTGACACATGTCACCAATCAGATTTCGCCACGTATCGCTCACCCATCCCCAAACTCTTATAAACGAAAACTTTCCTAAGGCATTTCTACACACACCAAGACATCTTGGGAGAGATCTTGGAAGACACCAAAACATCCATGCCAAAAGTAGCATCAAAGAAGATTCAGAAGTACGGAAACTCTGCTAGAATCAAGCCCTGAAACCTCTAGGAACTTCAAGAATTTCAACCTCGAATATGAAGAACATACAAAGTAGAATCATTCAAACTACTTGCCTAGATCTTTAAGTTTACTGGAATTAAGCCCAAAAGCCTTCAAAAACTTCAAGAAACCACATATCAGCGAAGCTTTATGGATTCGAGTCCTAAAAGCTCTGAAGAACTTCTGCCACAAACCTTTGAATACAAAGAATATTTGAAGAGAAATCATCCAAATAATCTTCATAAATTTCAAAATTCACTGGAATCAAGCTCAAAAACCTATAGAAACTCTAAGAAACCACAAATTGGTGAAGCTCTACGAATTCAAGCCTCCAAACCCTGAAGAATTTCCACCACAAAACTTCGAAGATGAAGAATGCACGAAGAATACAAAGAACGTGAAAAAAGGATTTCTAATAAGCTCATAGCCAAAGATTCGTTGTAATTCTTTTTGAAAGATCTTTGATCCATT
Organism: Castanea mollissima; assembly: GCA_014183005.1. Classification (NCBI taxonomy): domain Eukaryota; kingdom Viridiplantae; phylum Streptophyta; class Magnoliopsida; order Fagales; family Fagaceae; genus Castanea; species Castanea mollissima. Next base: position 16,603,192 of record JACAVU010000002.1, on the reverse strand, counting down.
CCTCAAACAAATTGAAGAATATTTGATGTTCGAGTTAAAATCACATTACCACAATTCCAATCAACAATTCTTTCAAGGAGATCGAATCAGATGATCACTCTTTTGTAATCACAGAGAATTGTACCACACATTCATTAATACAAATTCATATTTGTGACACTATTTTACTTGTTCGATTTATTTCAAATTGGAAATTTAGTCATCCATAGTACGATTGTTTAATCAATATTAGGGCTAATTACATAAATTCACCTTAAACTTTGGTTATATATGCAATTTCCACTACAAACTACAAAATTTCGAATAATTATCACCCTAATTATGACAATCTTTGCAAATATCACCCCATTATCCTATGCAATGGGACCCATGAACAGTAGCATAAATAAGTTGAAATTGCAAATAAGTTAAAATTTCAGCTTGTCCCATGCAGACACTTATACTATGTGAACATGGACATGATTTATTTCATCCTATTTTAAAAAATGACTTGAAATGAAGAGTTGATCAATATAACCAATACATTTATTTCAATATCAATTCTATATTTAAAATTCAAATTTACATTGGGTAAAATGATATTTATTTATATTTATATTTCTTTTTGAGAAACAGTCCATTCGGATGTATCATTCAAGAAGTTGGTAAATCAGCATTAACAAAGTTAACTATATCTAGGGAATAGACTCCAACCAGATATAAAAAGCGGAAAAGAAAGTTCAGCTCTCCTAACTAAAGCATTTGCTATAGCATTGCCTAGCCTAAGTGTATGAGAGAGCGACCAACTCTTCAAAGAGTTTAGAAGAGACAAGGTGTCTATGAGAAGATGTCCATATGCTGAGTTGAACATAGCGCCATTTTTGAGAGCATTGATAAAGATTTCAGAGTCACCTTCTAGGATAGAATTATCCAAACCAACCTCCTTGATGAAAGATATAGCACGCCTTGCTGCCAATAGTTCCAAACCAGCAATAGAGTAAGGATTTGGGATTTTTTCAAAGAGGGAAGCCAAGACTTGACCCCGTGAGTTCCTCATAACCACCCCAATCCCTGCTTCTCCTTAATCTGCAAAGATTGCCCCATCGAAGTTTGTCTTGTAAGAGCTGCTGTTCGAAGGCTTCCATTTCACAATTTTGAGTGAATGAATTATTTTGGGTTGATTACGTGTTAAGCAGGTTAATATAGAATAGACTCACTTATTAATTGTGTCAAAATGGATTCACTCGTTTAGATGAATCTATTTATCCCAGCTTGTAAAAATTGTAATATGGTTGTGTTGTAGTCATATGTTGCTATTGTAACTGTGCATGATATGTAGCAAGTAGTTCTGTGTTAAATTATATATGATTGTCCCAAAAGTTTAAACTCTTAAAAAATGATAAATTTAATCATTTAACCATATATTTCTAATACTTCCCCTCATGTATGGGCTCAAACTCTCCTTTAATAGGTGAGGGTCCAATATGTGAAATTTAAAATTAAAGGTAGAGTGGAGGAGACAGTAAGTGAACTCAGGGCAGAAGGTCCCAAGTTTGATCATTGACTTTGCTTTACCTCTTATTTAAAATATTAAAAATTCTACGTGTATTGAGTGCTTCTTATTAAGACCACACGTGATGGGAGTGTTAAACTATAGTTTAATGATTAAATTCATAATTTTTTAATAGATTAAACTTTTGGGAGAATCAGTTACTTAGGAGTTGTTTGGATTTTGGAGTTTCCATCACTCATAAGTTTATTTCCGCCACTTATCACTCAAAAATGGTAGGTCTCACGGAGGCAAGGTTTGTTTGGATGTGTTTTCAGAATTTGTTTCCATCACTCAATTCTCACCAATGTGAGCAATGAGTTAGAAAAACTGAAAACAAGTTTTAGGTGTTTTTGAGTTATGGAAATTGAGTTACAATGACGTTATTGTAATTTTGGTGAACTTAGTGGGTCCCACCCACATGTTAAGTCCCATTGTGGCAAAGCAATAATGCCTAGCCAACGACTACACCACTGTTCATTCCAGCCTTTATTTCTTGTCCCTTATTTCTCTTAACCTTCTCTTGGACTTGTGTGTTTCTCATAGCCTCCATTGTTGTTGTTTCTGAAAGGTGAGATTGCTCTTTGAAATCTCAACGATCCGATGAGTGTGATCACTAATCTCCCTCTTCTTCTTCCATAACTCTTGGCCTTGCACGCCATTTCCCTTGGTGATAGCTCCTAGTACCATATTTTGCTGCGATAAGCTATGGGTGTATCTTTTTGGGTCTCTGATTGCCTTAATGCGTGGGGTTTTTATTTTTATTTTATCAACTGTAGGAAGTTTTTTTTTGGCCTTTCTCTACTACTTCAGACATAAGAGAATTTCTAAATTTTTTTAAAAAAATAATTTTTACTCTTTGGAATAGTTCTCTGTGATGTGGTTTCATGGTGATCTTCGGTGAGAAGGCCTCAATGATTTATTCTTAAATGATCCTCTCTCTCCCATCTCCTCAATAAGAAATTATACCCAAAATCAAGACATTTTAGCCAATAAAACAATGCAACAAGTCTTGGACAAAAGTATTAAAGCTCCTTCAATCAGATTGTGACACATGTCACCAATCAGATTGTGACACATGTCACCAATCAGACTTCGCCACGTATCGCTCACCCATCCCCAAACTCTTATAAATGAAAACTTTCCTAAGGCATTTCTACACACACCAAGACATCTTGGGAGAGATCTTGGAAGACACCAAAACATCCATGCCAAAAGTAGCATCAAAGAAGATTCAGAAGTACGGAAACTTTGCTAGAATCAAGCCCTGAAGCCTCTAGGAACTTCAAGAATTTCAACCTCGAATATGAAGAACATTCAAAGTAGAATCATTCAAACTACTTGCCTAGATCTTTAAGTTTACTGGAATTAAGCCCAAAAGCCTTCAAAAACTTCAAGAAACCACATATTAGCGAAGCTTTATGGATTCGAGTCCTAAAAGCTCTGAAGAACTTTTGCCACAAACCTTTGAATACCAAGAACATTTGAAGAGAAATCATCCAAATAATCTTCATAGATTTCAAAATTCACTGGAATCAGCTCAAAAACCTACAGAAACTCCAAGAAACCACAAATTGGTGAAGCTCTACGAATTCAAGCCTCCAAACCCTGAAGAATTTCCACCACAAAACTTCGAAGATGAAGAATGCACGAAGAACACAAAGAACGTGAAAAAAAGATTTCTAATAAGCTCATAGCCAAAGATTCGTTGTAATATTTTTTGAAAGATCTTTGATCCATTCCTCAAACAAATTGAAGAATATTTGATGTTCGAGTTAAAATCACATTACCACAATTCCAATCAACAATTCTTTCAAGGAGATCGAATAAGATGATCATTCTTTTGTAATCACAGAGAATTGTACTACACATTCATTAATACAAATTCATATTTGTGAAACTATTTTACTTGTTCGATTTATTTCAAACTCGAATTAGTCATCCATAGTACGATTGTTTAATCAATATTAGGGTTAATTACATAAATTCACCTTAAACTTTGGTTATATATGCAATTTCCACTACAAACTACAAAATTTTGAATAATTATCACCCTAATTATGACAATCTTTGCAAATATCACCCCATTATCCTATATGTGGGTTAACTTTAGTAGTTTGCGTGCATGTGACCATAAACCATGCAAATGGAAAAAAAAAAAAAACACTCTTTTACCATTAAATTTACTTAAATGATCCTCCCTCTCCCCTCTCCGCAATATGAAATTATACCTAAAATCCTTCAAAAATTTTCTCCAAAAAACACCACACTCACAAAACATTGACAACGTGAAATCTGAAGGAGCATAGAATAATTGTTGGGCTTTGTGGAGGCTACTTGTGTTTGATCAGGATTATGACCTGATTAGAAATAAAATTGCCACGGTTTCAATGATAGATTTTCTTAGGCTTAGTCCATGGAGCAGTGTCATGGGCTGCATCTTGTATTTTTCCCTGTGAATAGTGAAATTCTTGCAACTCTATTGACGTAGGCAAATTGCCAAATCATGTAAATATTATCTTGTGTGACTATTTTCTTTGATGCATATCTTCTTTATTTTTGCATCTCACAAATTTGAGAATTTATTATATATTTCCTACCATAACCAACCAAGCATCTTTGCATGATAACAAATTATTAGATTGCAATAGCAAAATAAATAGAGCATTACACTTTAATAAACAATAGAGGCATGAAATGATTTTTATTTTTATATTGTGTTTTCAAAATATAAGAGTGGGTTTGTTACATCCTGTTACATAAGCACTGTATCATGGCTAGCATATTGAGATCATTACATTTTTATGCAATAGTGTTCGTTAATTAAACATGCTTGTGTTGTTTGTAGTGGGGATTTCACGTTTCCAATGGTGAAACATTACACTGTTTTCGCCTCTAGATTTTGTGTTTGCCTCTGGATTTCGTCTTGTCATTGTGTGATCATTTGGTGTGTGGATCGGTTATTAGTACGGTGTTTATCGGAGAAAAAAAATTTGAGGGGACTATATTTTCATATTGGGGAGAGGGGAGGCAAGAATGGGGTCGTTTAAGTAAATTTAATTGTGAAGAAGTATTTTTCTCATTTAAGGGTCTATGATCATAAAGTTAACTCCAAAATAAAGATTGAGTTTTATTCTAAAGGATTGTCACAATTGAATTAATAATTGCAAGTTTTTATAGTTTAAAATATAAAGTGCAAGTACCCTTAAAAGTTGGAGTGAATTTCTACGATTAGCCCTTTATTATTATGTTTCCTATGAACAAGAAAAAAGAAAATGCCATGTCCTATAACATGTGAATGATATGTGAAAGATATGTTAATGCATTCTTCCAACCAACATTGTTATGTGAAAGACATGCTTATAAAAAAAATGCATTCTTCCAACCAACATTGACTCTGTAACATAGGTTCTCTACACCTCTAAAGATATAGTAGGCATTACACGTTTCATTAGTTCGGTGGCAAACAATGCCACGTCCTCGCAACTTACTGCAACATATCTTTTTTATCTATTTATTTTTTTAAAAACCACAATTGAAATTTCTCATACAAATATAATTTATTTAAGTTTTATTTTATTTTTTTCCAATAAACCTCTATTGGGCCTTATGAATCACACCTCCAAAAATTGCTCTAAAGATATCGCTTCAAGTAGGCTTGGGCTACAAGAGATGAGAATAAGATTTATTTATATATTTTTTAAAAAGGGCATGCACTAGATATTGCTTAGATTTTTTTGTTAACTAGGATACCAAGTGGACCTTTGCCCCAAGAAAAAAAAAAGGTCCTTGCAAAATCCAATCAAACATTCCCTCAAAACAATAATATCTGATGATAATGATAGTTCTTAGGAGGAGGTGGCTCTGCTCTTTCCACTGTAGCATAGAGTTCCTTCTCATTGAGAAGGACATTGTTTACCCTCTAGTTGTAGAACTAGTAGGGTTTGTGTGTGGTTTTTCTGTTCCTCGGGTTGTGGCCGTGGTTATCCACAAGATCATAATATGGAGGATTTGGCTCAAAAGTGGAAAACATTGTCTTTATCGGAGGTTGAAGATATTAAGGTGGACCTTTGAAGGGGAAAGAAAAAAAAAAAGATTTTGTGTTAGTTGCTAAGTTCTTTACTCGTAGATCATTAAATGTTGAGGCGGTGGTAAAGACTTTTTGACCACTATGGCATACTCGGGGTAACTTTTAGGTGTCTGATGGAGGAAATAATATCCTGTTGCTAGCTTTTGAAATGGACGTGGATGTAGAGAGGGTCATGCAAGGAGCACCATGGGCTTTCGATAGACACTTAGAGGTTTTTCAAAGATACAATGGTGTTGTTCCGATCCAAGATCTCTATTTTGACAAGACGGCTTTTTGGATTCAACTCCACAACCTCCCTTTCTCATTGTTGACAATAGATGCTGCACTTAGTGTCAGAGAAAGTATAGGTACTATCACCAAACCGAAGGATGTTGGTGAGATGAAAGGAGGTAGTTTCATGAGGGTATGGGTGGAAGTGGATATCTCTAAACTGCTATGCAGGGGCCGAGAAATATCGTGGGACCAAAATAGTGAGGAATGGGTTGCGTTTTAGTACAAGCGTTTACCAAATATTTGTTATTGGTGCGGGCTTGTATGACACGATGACAAAGACTGTGTATTATGGCTCAGTAGCAGAGGAACACTGACGGTAGACGAACAACAATTTGGCCTGTGGATTAGAGCACCTCAGTTCAATCTAGCGAGGAAAACAATAGTCGAGGTTAAAGGTTTTGATTTAGAACGTCCAAAGTCATCCATGGAAATCTCAAGAAGAGTGATGTCGAGTAGGATTGTCAAGTCTGTCATAAGTAGAGAGGTGGATTATGTAAACCGAGAGGAGTCAATTGTGAATGCAGTAGTGCCGATGGAAGGTTTAGCCACGGCGGGCGTTGGAAACGTTGAAGACGTGGTGAGTGGTGAAACGAGAATAACAATTGAGAATCAGGTGTCGTGGAAGCACACACCAGTTTTTGAGGAGTTAATCCAGGATATTGATACAACTATCAATGCAGATTTGGTGGTTTCAAATTCAAAAGTTAACCAACCTGATCCTACAAGGTTTTAAGATAATAATGGATGTTATCTAATAGAAGTGGAAGTCATGGAAGATAATCCCATGAATGAAAAGTGGAATTTAAAAACAAAATTGGATAAGGATGATGTTAACTCTAGTGGGGTAGCATCTGAAGTGGGATTCAAAGTGGTTTTTGAGGGACCAGAGATACATTTTAAGGTTAATTGTGGTAATGGGCAAGGTAGCAAGGGTACTAGTAAAGGCCGGCCCCAAAGAAGTGGTAATAAAGATACTTGTGTGAGTCAATCCATGCATAGCCCAAAAGTAGTTGAGTCCATGGGGAAGTCTACACTTGAAAGCTCAAAAACAATGATGAGTTGGAAGAGGCTTACCACAAGATCCTAGACTTTTAGTAAATCATCATTTGTTGATGTGGAACCTGGGCAAAATAGGAAGCAAGCAGAAAACTTGAATAAGGAGGCCACAGATGTCAAGGGAGAAAAGAAGCATAGAACTGTGGAGGATGAGCAAGATGTTGTATCAACTATGGGATTGGTGGAGGTTGCAATGCAACCCTGCCGGGCATAATGACGATCCTAAGTCGGAAAAAAAAAACTCATCATTTTGATGTCCTTGTAAATCAAGAAGGTGTCGTTTGACACTTTTTCTGGTTTTTTGGGCATCCAGAGATTTTGAAGTGAATATTCGCTTTTCTTACCGTAGTTTGGATTTTGAAGATTTTCTTTTTTCTTTGTTCTTTTTTTCTTTTTTCTTTTCTTTACGATGATCGTGTTACTCTAGCGTATGCTAGTGTTGTAAAAGAGAATGAGGGGGTCACTATTTAGTTAATAGAATGTCCCTCTCTCTCTCTTTCCCATTGTATATCATGATCTTCAATTAATAAAGTCTACTATTGTTTCCTCTCAAAAAAAAGAAAAGAAAAAAAAAAGACATTCTCTCAAAAAAAAAATAAAAAATTCCAATCAAACATATATGATAATCCTAAAACTAATACATTATATTATAAAAGCCATGGTAGTCTATATATAACACCATACAAAACCATAATATTCAAAATCTATTCTATAAAAAAGCCCGACATATTCCTTACATAATTTTGTGCCAAAGCACTAGCCATTCAATTGAAGTAAAGAAACAAAGAGATATATAAATCATTAGACAAGCTCATATACCAATTTTTGTTTGTTAATGTAATTGTATCTATCCCCATGAAATGGAGAAACTAGAGGAGAAATCAAATTGATTAATTTCTCATTCTGCTTTTTTGCTTTCAAAGAATTGAATTATTTATCTTTTTAATACAAGATAGAATTCTACTCTAGCCTAATCTAAGTACATATGTGTGTGAAACTTCCTCCTGGAGATTTAAACTCCGACCCTTGCCCCCCACATCCTACAAGCACTTATACTTGTGGAGTGATTATTGCACCAAGGGTGTGCGGTGGTTAAATTATTTATCTTTAATTGAGCTGGTTGACTAACTTCCATGCAAATATTTTAGTTGTTAAGATAACATTTTAATTGAGCTTGATGACTAACATTATCTTTAAAAGCACGGATTGATGATGCTACTTATTAACTTTGAAAACTAACTTCAACCGCAAGGGCCACTAGCTTGATGACATTAAAACAAGTGGGCTAGTCTCCAATGTTACCAAATGAAATTATGTTTCTCTAGTGAGTAGTGACTCTATTTTTGGGTCTATTGACAGAGAGGATCAGGGGATCCTACTCTACACTTGCATTTGCTTGTGAGAAATATTACATTTACAATATTTTCATAACAAATTTTAAGTAATAAATTATTATTAGTGGATAAAAAAGAAAAATAAGTGGTAAATATAAATTATAATTAGTAATAATTTGTTACTTAAAATTTATTGTGAAAATGTCATGAATGTATCATACTCATCATGGTTATATCAAGATAATTTTTCGAGTACTATATTATAGCCTTATAGGGATGGCCTTTGGCTAGCTTTAGCCGACCCTCTTAGAAAAAGATAAATCTTATACGAATTATGTAGTTCTATAATGTTGTATGAATTATGTGGTTTTTTATATTTATTAAAAAAAATGTGGTTCTATTATATTGGCAAAGACTTAAAGCTAACAAGGACTTAAAAGATAATTAATCAAAAGTTTGAAATAATGAGTCTTTATAATATATATATATGGTTGGTAGGTGGACTGAGCCCGACATGTATGTCACATTTACGATATATTCATTAGATAGTCCTCCATATTTAACGAATTATTTTATCCGCAAGGGGCCTAAGGGCTATAGCGTTAATTATGACCATTATTGGAGATTTTTATCTTCACGCAAGCATAAACATCTGATTTTTTTTAGTAATTATGGTGTATAAAAACACATAGTGGGCTCACAAATTGTGAATGGTTGTGATAATTACCACTCACATTTTGTAAGTTGGAAATTCCGAAAGAATTTTCAACAGCAATTGACTCAAGAACTTAGAAAGTATATAAAGGATACATGCAGGGGATGGATGACAATTCGTGGTAGTAGGTCATGTATGCGTTGTGTTGAGAGAAAGATATTCAATTATATGACTTAATCCTAATTTGACTCATTTACTAATCATATCAAAAGCCAAAACCTCTCAATCTTAACATGATCAGTTTATCAAGCGAGTTAATTAGCTTAATACGACTCATGTAACACACTTAATATATATACAAGTCGTGTTGGGGTTGATACAAGCACAACTCATTTCAAGTTGATTAATAAACTTAGTGTTAATTTGGGAACAACTTATTTAGCTGAAATTGAAAACTTTTTGCCGAAAGTACGGTAAATAAAGGTAAAAGTTAGTTGAATAGTACAGTAAGACTCATGAATAATACCAAAAAAATGTAATGAGACCCATAAACAGTAGCAAAAATAAATTGAAATTGCAAATAAGTTAAAATTTTCAGCTTGTCCCATGTGGACACTTATACTGTGTGAACATGGACATGATTTATTTCATCCTATTTTAAAAAATGACTTGAAATGAAGAGTTGATCAATATCAATATAACCAATACATTTATTTCAATATCAATTCTATATTTAAAATTCAAATTTACATTGGGTAAAATGATATTTATTTATATTTATATTTCTTTTTGAGAAACAGTCCATTCGGATGTATCAGTCAAGAAGTTGGTAAATCAGCATTAACAAAGTTAACTATATCTAGGGAATAGACTCCAACCAGATATAAAAAGCGGAAAAGAAAGTTCAGCTCTCCTAACTAAAGCATTTGCTATAGCATTGCCTAGCCTAAGTGTATGAGAGAGCGACCAACTCTTCAAAGAGTTTAGAAGAGACAAGGTGTCTATGAGAAGATGTCCATATGCTGAGTTGAACATAGCGCCGTTTTTGAGAGCATTGATAAAGATTTCAGAGTCACCTTCTAGGATAGAATTATCCAAACCAACCTCCTTGATGAAAGAAATAGCACGCCTTGCTGCCAATAGTTCCAAACCAGCGATAGAGTAAGGATTTGGGATTTTTTCAAAGAGGGAAGCCAAGACTTGACCCCGTGAGTTCCTCATAACCACCCCAATCCCTGCTTCTCCTGAATCTGTAAAGATTGCCCCATCGAAGTTTGTCTTGTAAGAGCTGCTGTTCGAAGGCTTCCATTTCACAATTTTGAGTGAATGAATTATTTTGGGTTGATTAAGTGTTAAGCAGGTTAATATAGAATAGACTCACTTATTAATTGTGTCAAAACGGATTCACTCGTTTAGATGAATCTATTTATCCCAGCTTGTAAAAATTGTAATATGTTTGTGTTGTAGTCATATGTTGCTATTGTAACTGTGCATGATATGTAGCAAGTAGTTCTGTGTTAAATTATATCTGATTGTCTCAAAAGTTTAAACTCTTAGAAAATGATAAATTTAATCATTTAATAATATATTTCTAATACTTCCCCTCACGTATGGGCTCAAACTCTCCTTAAATAGGTGAGGGTCCAATATGTGAAATTTAAAATTAAAGGTAGAGTGGAGGAGACAGCGAGTGAACTCAGAGCAGAAGGTCCCAAGTTTGATCATTGACTTTGCTTTACCTCTTATTTAAAATATTAAAAATTCTACGTGTATTGAGTGCTTCTTATTAAGACCACACGTGATGGGAGTGTTAAACTATAGTTTAATGATTAAATTCATAATTTTTTAATAGATTAAACTTTCGGGAGAATTAGTTACTTAGGAGTTGTTTGGATTTTGGAGTTTCCATCACTCATAAGTTTATTTCCGTCACTTATCACTCAAAAATGGTAGGTCCCACGGAGGCAAGGTTTGTTTGGATGTGTTTTCAGAATTTGTTTCCATCACTCAATTCTCACCAAAGTGAGCAATGAGTTAGAAAAACTGAAAACAAGTTTTAGGTGTTTTTGAGTTATGGAAACTGAGTTACAATGGTGTTCTTGTAATTTTGGTGAACTTAGTGGGTCCCACCCACATGTTAAGTCCCATTGTGGCAAAGCAATAATGCCTAGCCAACGACTACACCACTGTTCATTCCAGCCTTTATTTCTTGTCCCTTATTTCTCTTAACCTTCTCTTGGACTTGTGTGTTTCTCACAGCCTCCATTGTTGTTGTTTCTGAAAGGTGAGATTGCTCTCTGAAATCTCAACGATCCGATGAGTGTGATCACTAATCTCCCTCTTCTTCTTCCATAACTCTTGGCCTTGCACGCCATTTCCCTTGGTGATAGCTCCTAGTACCATATTTTGCTGCGATAAGCTATGGGTGTATCTTTTTGGGTCTCTGATTGCCTTAATGCGTGGGGTTTTTATTTTTATTTTATCAACTGTAGGAAGTTTTTTTTTGGCCTTTCTCTACTACTTCAGACATAAGAGAATTTCTAAAATTTTTTTTTAAATTTTTTTTTACTCTTTGGAATAGTTCTTTGTGATGTGGTTTTCATGGTGATCTTTGGTGAGAAGGCCTCAATGATTTATACTTAAATGATCCTCTCTCTCCCTTCTCCTCAATAAGAAATTATACCCAAAATCCTTCAAAAATTTTCTCCAAAAAACACCACACTTACAAATGATTGACACATTGACAAGATGAAATCCGAAGGAGCATAGAAATAACTGTTGGGTTTCATGGAGCCTAATTGTGTTTGATCCGGAATATAACCCGATTCAAAATAAGATTGCTATAGTTTTTAATGAGAGATTTTCTGAGGCTTAGTTCATGGAGTAGAGGCTTGGGCCACATATTGTATTTTTCCCTGTAAATAGTGAAATCCTTGCAATTTCGTGGATGTTGGCAAATTGCCAAACCACGTAAATACTGTTTTATGTGATTGTTTTCTTTGGCGCATATATTATTTCTATTTTTGCATTTCATTGATCTGAGAATTTCGTGTATATTTCCTACAACAAAAAACGAAGCATCTTTGCATGATAACAAATTATAAGATTGCAATAGCAAAATAAATAGAGCATTACACTTTAATAAACAATAGAGGCATGAAATGATTTTTTTTTTAAAAAATTTATTTATTGTGTTTTCAAAATATAAGAGTGGGTTTGTTACATTTTGTTACATAAGTAGTACATCATGGTTAGAAAATTGAGATCATTACATTTTTATGCAATAGTGTTCATTAATTAAACATGCTTGTGTTGTTTGTAGTGGGGATTTCATGCATGGTTGTCAAAATCACGATTTAGATCTTACGATCTTATTAATTTACGATCCCACCAGCCCAAAACAATCTGTATCTTTCAAGAATTTTTGCGATCATTTAGGATTGGTAGGATCGTATGATTTTTATGATCTCAATCGATCTTGATTTCCTGTAATCTTCTTTAACTTGGTAGAAGGCTCAATTGGACTCAAATGAAAAATAAAATCTCAATAGACCAAATTTTGCTATTCTAATGTAGAGAGATAGCGTGTCAGTTGGACCCAAATAAAAATAACACCTCAATAGAGTGTCACGTTTTGAGATTTTTGGCCTCTTCAAATGACACAAATGAATGTAGTAATTTATGGTAATTATATCAAATGGATGCAAATCTTTGGTTTTTATGAATGAATGTATAATTTATGTGATTTTTTTCACGTACCAATGTGTATTTTTTGTTTTTGTTTTTCCCCCTCAAATAATGTAAGATCTTATAATCCACGATCCCACCTACCTTTTACGATCCTACGTAGGATCCTGATTTTGACAACCTTGGTTACAGGTGTGATTCATGAATGCTCAACCTTTTAATTAACCAATTACATGGGGAAAGGTTTATCTTTTCAGTTCTAATGTTAAGAGATAAAGTGTTAGTTGGACCCAAATAAAAATAACATCTCAATAGTGTCACATTTTGAGGTTTTTGGCCTCTTTATATGATACTTATAAATAAATGTAGTGATGTATGGTAATTATATCAAATGGATGCAATTTTTGGTTTTTATGAATGAATGTATAATTTATGTGATTTTTTCACATACCAATGTGTATTTATTTTCCTAAAATAATGTAGGATCTTACGATCCATGGTCCGATTCTATGATCTACGATCCCACCTATCTCCTATGATCCTATGTAGGATCCTGATTTTGACAACCTTGATTTCATGTTTCCAATGGTAAAACATCACATTGTTCTCACCTCTAGATATTGTGTTTACCATTGGATTTCGTCTTGTCTGTGTGACATCTCATCTGGTGTGTGGATCGGTTATTCGTATGGTGTTTATTAGAGAAAAAATTTGAGGGGACTATATTTTCATATTGGGGAGAGGGGAGGCAAGAATGGGGCCGTTTAAGTAAATTTAATTGCGTATAAGTATTTTTCTCATTTAAGGGTCTATGATCACAAATACTATTTAAGTTAACCTTGAAATAAAGATTGGGTTCTATTCGAAAGGAATGTCACAATTGGGTTAGTGATTGCAAAATTTTTATAGTTTAAGATACAAAGTCTAAGTACCCTCAAAATTTGGAGTGAATTTCTACAATTTGCCCTTTGTTATTATGTTTCCTATGAACAAGAAAAAAGAAAATGGTTAGGATGATATTGGAAAGCCTTTAGCGAGTGCAACAGACATTACACATGTGAATGATTGTGAAAGATATGTTAATGCATTCTTCCAACCAACATTGACTCTGTAACATAGGTTCTCTACACCTCTAAAGATATAGTAGGCATTACACATTTCATTAGTTAGATGGCAAACAATGCCATGTCCTAGCAACTTGCTGCAACATATCTTATTTATTTATTTTTAAAAAACCAAAATTGAAATTTCTCGTACAAATATAATTTATTTAACTTTTTTTTTTCCCTATAAACCTCTATTGGGGTTTCTAAATCACACCTCCAAAAATTTCTCTATAGAGATCCGTTCAAGTAGGCTTGGGCTACAAGAGATGAGAATAAGATTTATTTATATTTTTTTAAAAAGGGCATGGACTAGATATTGCTTAGATTATTTTGTTAACTAGGATACCAAAAAAAAAAAAAATTGGTCCTCACAAAATCCAATCATTCCCTAAAATACAAAAAAAAAAAAAATCCAATTAGACATATATGATAATCCTAAAACTAATACATTATTATATTACAAAAGCCATGGTAGTCTATAACATTATGCAAAACCATAATATTCAATATCTATTCTAGAAAAAGAAAAATTCTTATGTATCATGACATATTTCTTACATTAATTTTGTGCCAAAGCACTAGTCATTCAATTGAAGTAAAGAAAAAAAGATACGTGGTGTGTTGTGTGTGTGTGTTGTGTGTGTGTGTGTGTGTGTGTGTGTGTGTGTGGTGTGTGTGTGTGTGTGTGTTGGGGGGGGGGCAGGGGTACAAGAGTTCTAGTAAGGTAATTGCGCTACGTGTAGTACCCATGGCCGAGGACTATTATCTTACCGAGGAGGCCACGACCTTGGATTGTAAGGTCATGTCAGCAGCACGTCATCAGAAAAGGTCGTACCATACCAAAAGAGCTTTGGGGAGGGGGCTAGCACTGACGTGACTGAAAAGTTAATGGTTGCCACCATATTTAATGCAACTCACCAAACCTCCTGGCTGCATTTATGTAGAGAAGATCCCTGAACAACGCTACTTTGGCTGCCGCAACTCACTAGGGGATCGGGAAGGTGGTTGATGGGACAGGCACTCAAGTAGTGGTCTGGATGGTCAACAAATAGAGGGCCAAGATCATCTAAGGAGGGCTATATAATGTAAGAAACCCTTCAGGGACGTGGGGATGGAAGGGAGGAGAGAAAAATATTGTAGCATCAAGAACAAGATTTGTAATCAAAACTCAAAAGGAACATATATTTATAAGATTTAGCCACCTCGGACTGTGCCGAGGACGATTTACTTTGTGCAAAACAACTTAGTTCTTATTTTTCATTTCATTTGGGCTTACCATAGTCATGTTTTGATTCATTAAAACCTAGTTTTCCACCCCACTCTTTACAAATTCATTGTATTGGGCTCTTTGGGCCTGAGCATTTTTTCTTTTAGGCCTGGCAACCAAATCCAGTCCTTACAATTGGCGCCGTTTGTGGGAAATACTGGAGTGCTAGTGAAAACAACATAGAATTATGGTAGGCTCATGGCCAAACCAAAAGGAATCCGTGGGGTTCCAACATCAAGATGAACGGGGAATGGACCGAAAGGTTAGTGTACATACTACACATACCAATAGAAGCTAGTCTAGGGGTGGGAGCCACGTCTCCCATGATGCAACTACCAGAAGCATGAAATTAGAAATTGGTCGTTTGAGAAGAAAGTTCCGCCGAGAGCAATGTAAAGGAGCTTTTTAGGGTTCTGACCATTCTTTTGATAGTAATAATGATTAAAGTTACCGACGCAGGTCAAGGACTTCTCCTAGTGAGTCTTTTTTGTACAACGAAGAGTGTCGTGATAGGCGGGCGAGGAAAAGCCCGTCATGTAAAGACTTGGGCAATGACACCATGAGCAGGGCTTTAAATTAGATCTTCAAGTCACCTTTAACCTAAAGACTTGAGGAAGGAAGGCTCCCCCAGTGGTTTACCCAGCCAGCATTTACCATCTACAACGGTAGGAGGGACCCCGTGGATCATGTGAGCCATTTTAACTAGAGAATGGCTGTGCACTCCAAGAATGAAACTTTGATGTGCAAAGTGTTTCCATTTAGCTTAGGCCTGCGGCGATGAGGTGGTTTAATGGCCTAAAGGAGGGTTCTATCGGCTCTTTTAAGGAGCTTATGAGGGCCTTTGGCTCTTTGTTTGTAACTTATAATAGAGTTCCTCGGCCATTGAATTCCTTAATGTTTATGGCCATGTGAGAGGGCAAAACCTTAAAGACATACTTTGACCTATACTGGGAAATGTTTGATGAAATTGATGGGGATTTTGATGACGTAGCTGTAAGGACGTTTAAGGTTGGCCTGCTTGCCGAGCAAGATTTTAGGAAATCATTGACGAGGAAGCCAGTTAGTAATGTGTATCAACTCATGGATTGTATTGATAAGTATAAGTGGGTCAAGGAGGACTAATAACTAGGTAAAGGCAAGGCTAAGGTGGTCCTTCAGGATAGGAGGGACTTCAAGTCGGACAAGTACAACAATAATCTTCCTCGACGATATTTTTCAGGGCAACTTGGGACCGTTGCTGCTCAAACGGTTAACATGGTATTCCGAGGGCTAGTGCATCAAATTTTAGAAAAGATTAAGAATGAACCATATTTTCAATGGCCAAACAAAATGGGAGGAGATCTTGCAAGGCGCAACCAAAACCTTTATTGTCAGTATCACCAAGAGTGAGGGCATACTACAGAGGACTGTAGAACCTTGTGGAATTACCTAGAGTAGCTGGTCCGAGATGGTAAGTTAAAGTAGTTTTTATATTGCCCCAGCGCATAGGGAGGCCAGGTTGGGATCAGAACACAGAGAGATGTTTCTTCAAAGCCATCTTTGGGCATAATCAACGTTATTCTTGCTGCCCCAGGAAGGACTGGTTCTCACCCCTCTAGGGTGTTATTTATAGCTTAGCCACCCCCAAAAGACTCCTCTCCTGAGCCAAAGAGGAGTAGGGTGGAAGTTTGACCATCACTGAGTTTCTCGAACGAGAATAAGGTTGGCACCTTGCAGCCACATGACGACGCATTAGTGGTCACCCTCAAGATAGGGGGTATGATGTGAAGCAAGTATTGGTTGACCAAGGTAGTAGGGCAGAGATTGTGTACCCTGACTTTTATAAGGGGTTAAAGTTGAAACTAGAAGATTTGACCAATTATGATTCACCCTTGGTGGGTTTTGATGGGCAAGTGCATTTGCATTTTAGTTTTATGCTATGCTGTATTTAACATGTTTTTATTTGTTTGTTTTCGGTTTGCTTTATTTTTTTTTTCATAAAATAAAAAAAATTGAAAAAAAAAAATACAAAAACAATGTGTGTTTTGTGTACATTGGTACTTGTGTACCTCAAATATCCATTGAAACAAAGTTTTCTAAACTTTGTATCTTTTGTAACTTAGATGAGAATTTCAATGCATAATTGAGCAAGTGAGCTTTGTGGCTCGTGTTTGTGATGAGTACGATTAAGTTTGTCTCTTTTACACTTAACACTCATGTCACTCTTTTTGACGGGAATGACTAGAAAATCCTAAGAGAAAAACATAAATAACTATATCACCACTAAAGCTCGCCAATCATGTAATAACATCTGTATACTGTGGCATAGCAAAATTGTGATGTTTTTAGTTTAACATAATTAGGTATTTCTTCTCTCTCTCCATATATACCCACGCATGATATGCTCAAGAGAAAAAAAATATGTAAAGAAAATCAAAATCAAAAGAATCAAAATGCTTTTAAATATTGGTTGGAAGCGTGTTTTTTGAAAATGTGAGAATTATAAGATGTACCTCGAAAGTGATGGTCCACATCAAGCAGTTATGATTGTGTGTGAGTTAAATTGATTTTCTCATATCTTAAATTGTCATAACATGAGAAACTTGTTCAATCTTATGATGTTTTCACACATAACACACAAGTTCTTTGTTACTTTTGATACATGTGCAGGTACAATGTGATTTGACCATCACAAGAGATACATGTGTTTATGTATGCTTACTAAACTGTTGTGACTTGTTTTTGAAATATAAAATTGGTTAGACTTTTTTAGTGTGTGTGTGCGTGTGTTTTGGATCTATGAATGCTTTATTTTTTCTTATTGAGAGATGTTTTTAAAAGTTTAACATGTTGTTTGGATCTTTGGTTGAGCAGTTTGCTTGATTGCATACATATCTGTGTTTTTCCTCTCTTTGAAAATTTGTTTTTATCAAGCTCGATAGCTTCTCGACAGATCCTCGACAACTTCTCGACAGATCCTCGACAGCTAGCTATCTATCAAGACCCTTGGACTTTTTTTCTTGACAGATCTTATCGTAACTTCGATCCATTGAGCTATTTGGAATTTGTCTTGATAGCTTCTTGACAAATTCTTGATCCATCGAGAAAGTTTTTGTCTAGCCAATAGCTGTTTGATAGCTTTTTGATCCATTGAAGACTTTTTTTTGTTGACAGATTCTCAACAGCACCTTGATAGATTTTATCTGTTGAGTTTTAGTGCTCGACAGATCTTGATAGATTCTCGATCCATTGAGTTGCGATTTCTTTAAATTGCTTCTACGTGAAATCAGATTTCATTTCTCTCTTTCTCTCTCGACAGAAACTTGTCTTTTCACCTCTTAAACACTTTTCCCTCACTCCTTTCATCTTCCCCACTTGGATTTCAGTCTAATCATTGTTTTTCTCCTCTGGTATGATCTCTCTAACCTTCATTCTTCATGCATTTAGACCTAGGTTTTGGGTTTTCTTGAAATTTTTGGGGTTTTTTAAAAATGGTTGAGTTTTTCATGAAATTTTTGGGTTGGGTTTTGCTTATATAATGTCATATGATCATGCATTGCATTCCTTTTGCATTTTCCCAATGTTTCATGCATTTAGATGTGTGTTTATATATTGAAAATTGTGTGCTGATAGGTTTGGATTGGGTTGAACCCATGATGCAATTATTTTTTGCACGTCACATGTTCATGCATTTTTCATGCATACATACCCTTCTTTTCTCTTTATCTGTTTTGGGTTGTGATGGTGCTTTTTTGTTTCTCTCTCTTTCTCTCTCGAATAGACTGCGCATGGCTCCTAATCGCAAATCTACTCCATCTCAGAACCCTCTTCGTTCCAAGATATCTTCTTCTGTTCCTACCCCTTCTCACGTTCAGTTTCGTGATGAGAAAGCCCTTAAGGACTTTTCGGAGAACTTTTCTAAACATGGCATTTATCTGGAGTACCACGTGATTCTATCGGATTTTTTCGATATTACTCTTCACATTGTCATTCATAGTCGAGAATGGGAATCTCTCTGTGAGAAACCCTTGAGTTGTACTATTGTGATCATACAGGAGTTCTACTCCAATTTGCATGGTATCGATACCTCTGTGCCTTTGTTTGCTACGCATGGTAAACGTACATGTATCGTTCTCACTTCGGATCTTGTATCTAAGATACTACATGTTCTGCAGGTAGCGCATCCTGACTACCCTGCTCATTAGCATCTAAGGAATGTGTCCAAAGACGAGCTCTCTTCTCTTTTCTATGAAAGACCTTCCATATGGGGTGGTGGTCAAATCACCTCATGCTCGGAATTTGCAAAAGGTATGTGATTCCTTAACATAGTGATGACCTTTGTACTTTATCCTCTATTTCACTATAACTCCATTATAGAGCCCCATGCTCATTTTTTGTATCCCTTTTTGAGGACCTCTCTATAGACTTTCCCTCTCATTTCATTCTTTCTTTTATCGATGTCTATAGAGATACGATGACCTGTGATAAGCTTATCTTTCCTTCGGCTATCAAAAGGATTCTTCGCCATTTTTCTATCCCTCTTCCTAATTCCTCCTTCTATCCTCTCATGGGAGCCATCAGCAAAGCGTTTGTTCTGCAGAGTGAGGCCTAATTTCGACCGAAGCAGCCACAAACCGAGAAGAAGACTTCTCCAGCCCCCTCCATTCCATCCACCTCTACTCCTTCCTCTTCTTCTGCGAGTGGCGTGACTCTCGAGGCCATCATGGCTCAGCTTGAGCGCATGGATGCTCGCCTTTACACTCTTAGTGATGAGTTGTGTCAGGTGAACACTCGTGTGGGTCGTATCGCTTGACGACTGGCTTAGATGGGTGGCTTTGTTGCTTCTTCTTCTCATTCTCCAGCGGTATCTGAGGATGAGGATGCTAATGTTGGTGATGATGATGATGAGGATGAGGATGCTGGCTCTTCTAGAGATGGTGAGATGACCTTTTAGTGATGACTTACCCTTTGTCACTCGTGACAAAAATGAGGAGTAGTTTTGGGATGAGAGTAGTCATGTATTTAGGGGGGAGTTAGCATAAGCCTCTTTTTGTTAGGGGGAGTGTTTTTTTAAGGGATGTAGTGAGGATTTATATGTACTGTTCCTTTCTTTCTTTTATTACTTTATCCTTTTGTATACTGGTCTTATGACCTTTTAGTTACAGACATTGTATTACCTTTTGATATATATATATATATATGATGTATGTTTCTTTTCCACCTATCTTTCCATGTGTTGTTTCTTTTCTCTCTTTATACACATGTTTCTTTATGTATGTAATCTTTTATTTTTGTTTCACACTAAAATGCCTTGATGAGTTTTGTTTAAAGTGTTTCAGAAAGACAAGTTTTCAAAATCTATCATGCCATGAACTCCCTTCTTGCAAAGTTTTCCAAGAGATTGTGATTAGATTAGATTTTATAATATTCAACAAGTGTTTATGAGTTTAGTAATTTATGACTTCTCTCATACTTCATTTGTTGTAGTTTTGTCAAGGATTGCCAAATGGAGAGATTGTTAGGACATATGTGGGACTTGGTAGAACATGTGTCATTGTATATTGGCTAAACCTTGACAAAACGCACATTACTTGTAATTGAGCAGATCTAGAATGTGTTTAATACTTCAAGGAACAAGAGTTCAAGTCTAATATTGAAGCCATGCAAATCTGTTCAAGAAATAAATAAGGAAGTGTTGTATTTTAAAGCTCAACAACTAGCTCGACTGATTGTATCTATTGAGGTTTAAGAGGTAGTTTTAGCCCAATGCTCGACAGCAGTTTGACAGATACCTATCTATCAAGATTTATGAATATTAGATTTTTAGATCTGTTTTTCATGCATATCTAAGTTATTTGTGTAGGGTTTCTTTTCTCACAACCCTAGACATATATAAGGATAATTTTAAGGGCCGTCACACAGGATGCAACTTGATGCAAAGTAATTATTCATGCATATTGTGACCGGAGACAATGTGCCCTAGTTCATATTTTCATTGTAGAAGCTATTGCATCTTTGCACCAAGGGTTTTGTAACCAAGGAGTTTCTTGATCTTCATCGTTTGGATGAATTGAAGAGCTTTATAGCCAACATCTTCCTCAAGTTGGTGTGTTCGTCATGTACTAGGATTCATGCAAAGGAGTAAGCGGCATACTGGGATTCGTGCATCGATTGGTTAGTTATGTACTTGGAGCCGTGCATTGAAATAAGAGATTGTCACTACATTACAACCACTTGTTTGGGGTAAGGGTTCAACCATAGGTTGGTATAAAATACTGAGATTCTTTTACTTGTAATCGCTTGTTTTGATAATAGTGGATTCTCAGGAGTGGTGACCTTAAATTCACTTGGTGGGGTTTTGCCCCGGTGGTTTTTCTCATTTGTAAACAAGTCACCCATGTCAAATTTATTTATTACTACATTTAGTTATTTGATGATTTGTTTGTGCTATCACGCTTATTGCATGTAATTGAATCTAATTAATTTCACTTAGCTAAATTAATTGAGTAAGTTACCAAATGGGTCAATAATTGAATCTTAGTCAAGCTAGAACTTAAATGGAGAGGGTGTCTAGTGCAAAGCTTGATGATGTATTGAGTGCTCAAAAGCCTATTTCTGATAAGACTAGCTTAGGATATGTTGACTCCTCCAATCACTCCTCTTCCACGGCTTCTGAATCAAAGACTGTCTTTGTGCCTCAATCTAAAAAAGGTGATAAAGGTATAAAATCTAAAATTAATTTTTCTAATTCTAAATCCTTTGTTACACTTGACTCTAGGAAGTCTAGTAGTCCTAAAACTGCTTATGTTTTTCACCATTATGGTGTTTACAAACACATTCGTCCTAATTGCTTTAAGT
The DNA here is from genome assembly GCA_014183005.1 of Castanea mollissima. Classification (NCBI taxonomy): domain Eukaryota; kingdom Viridiplantae; phylum Streptophyta; class Magnoliopsida; order Fagales; family Fagaceae; genus Castanea; species Castanea mollissima. Next base: position 16,581,359 of record JACAVU010000002.1, on the reverse strand, counting down.
TGTATCCTCAAAAACAAGTGTCCAAACGGTCACAGGTTTCCTTTTAAGGAACTACAACTTTGTTTGGAGATTTATTAAAAGTTTTGAGCGTTTTTAACTCAATTTCAGAAGAATTCTAATTCTTCTATTTCCTTTAGTATACATATTAGGACACGTGCTTTTTCATCTTCATGGCTAAAGACTTGTGCTGTATGGGTGAGAAAGGAGCCTAAGACTTAATTGTCTTTTTGGTTGTCCTCTGCTTTAATTCTTTCTATCTAAAGTAGGACTTTCTTGCTTGATTTCTTATTTGTTTTTGGAATCATGCTTTCATGCATCTGTATCTATCTTCATACTCTCATGTTGTTTGTTTGTTTTTGTTTGGTTATTTAGTTTTTATTTTATTTTTTGTTTTCAAAATAAATAAAAAATAAAAGGGGAGAAAATCAGAAAAAAAAAAAAACAAAAACAGTGTGTGTTTGTGTATCTTGATACTTGTGTACCCTGCATGGCCATTGCAACAATGTTTTCTAAACTTTGTATCTCTTGTAACTTAGATGAGTACTTTAATGCACAACTAAATAAGTGACCTTTGTGGCTCGTGTTTGTGATGAGTACGATTAAGATGATCTCTTATATCTCATACTCATATCACTCTTTTTGACGGGAATGACTAAAAAATCTTAAGAGAAAGACATAAATAACCATCTTACCACTAAAGCTCGCCAATTATGTATAACATCTATGTGCTTTGGCATAGCAAAATTGTGATATTTTGGCTTACATAATTGGGTATTTCTTCTCTTTCTATATATGCCCATGCATGATATGTTCAAAAAGAAAATATACAAAGAAAAATAAGAGCAAAAAGAATCAAAATACTTTTAAATATGGTTACAAGCATGTTTGTAGGAGATGTGAGAGTTATAGGATGTACCTCAAAGGTGATAGTCACCATTAAGCAGTTATGATTGTGTGTGAGTGTATTTGATTTTCTCATATCTCAAATCATCATAATATGAGACACTTATACACTCTTGCTATATTTTTCATACACAACACGCAAATTCTTTGCTATTTTTGATATATGTGCAAGTACAATGTAATTTGACCATCACAAGGAGTACATGTGTTAATATATGCTCACTAAACTATCTTAACATGTTTTTGAAATATAGATTTGGTTAGACTTGTTTGGTGTGTATGTTTGTTTTTGCATTTATGAATGCTTTGCATTTTTGTTGAGAGATGTTTTAAGAGCTTAACATGTTGATTGGATCTTTGGATGAGCGGCTTTCTTGTTACATTTATCTTTATGTGTTTTTTCTCCCTTTGAAAACACATTTTCTTCAAGCTCAACAACTTTTCAACAAATCCTCAACAAATTCTCTTCTATCCAGCCCTTCTTTCTTTTTTTATCAAAAAATCTTGACGGAATCTCGATCCATCGAGGTTTCTGGGTTTCTTCTCGATAGGTTCTTAACAGCTTCTTGATCCATTGAAGAAATTTTTTGAATTCTCTTTCTGCTAGATAGATTCTTGACAAATCCTCGATCCATCGAGATTTTTGGGTTTTCTCTCGATAGCATATTGACAACTTCTCAATCTGTCGAGACCCTTCTGCATGCATTATTTTTCACATGTTTTGCATCTTTCTTTTATCTTGTCATTCATGGCATCTAGTTTCGTTATATTCATGCATTATTATGGATTCCTTTTTGCCCCTTGATCATCTTTATGTTTCTCAGGTGAAGTTTTACAGCTTCTTATACCCTTTGTCAATCATGAAAAATGGGGGAGAATATGTGGTTTCTTTTTAAGATTCTACATGTTAGGGGGAGAAATACATGCCTCTGATAGGGAGAGTTGTGTTTCATTTTGTTATGGAGAGTTTTTACCTCCTTGTTATTTTAGGAGCTTCTTTTAGCTTTTTGTACACTGGTTTTGTGACCATTTTTACATACATTGTACTTATATATATATATGATGATGTATGTTGTTCTTCACCTACCTCTATATGCGTTGTTTCTTTTCTCTCTTTATACACATGTTTTTTTATGTACACAATCTTTATTTTTATTTCACACATGATGCCTTGATGAGTTTTGTTTAAGTGTTTCAGATAGACAGGTTGTGAAAACTTGTCATGCTGTGAACTTTTTTCTTGCAAAGTCTTTCAAGAGTTTGTAGTAGGGATATATTTATTTTGCAATACAACAAGTGGTTATGAGTTAAGTAATTTAAGACTTCTCTTATGATTAGTTGTTTTTTTGTGGTTTTGTCACAGATTGCCAAAGGGGGAGATTGTTAAGGACATATTTTACATAATTGGCTAATCTTTTGATAAAATACACTATACTTGTAATTAGGTAGATCTAGAATGAGTTTAGTACTTCAAGAAACATGTTGTTCAAGCCAATTATTAAAGCCATGAAGATTGGATTAACAAACAAGTGAAGAAAAGCTATTCATTGAAGTTCAACAAATACCTCGACAGTGAATCTATCGAGACTTAATGAAGGAAGCTCGACAGAAGCTAAATCTATCGAGACTTATGAAATCAGAATTTTCAAATCTAATTTTCGACCCATGTTGAATGATTTATGCATGGTTTTTTTTCTCACAATCCTAGACATATATTAGACTTATTTTAAAGGTCGCCATAGGGGGTATGCACATAGAGAACATATGAAAAAGTGACCGAGTGCCTTATTATCTCTGCAAGAATTTACTATGTCTTTGCGCCTTAGGGTTTTGTAACAAAGTGCTTTTTAATCTTCATTATTAATGAAATGAAGAAATTTGTAGCCAACATCTTCTTTAAGTTGCTAGAGTTAGTCACATACTGGAATTCGTGTAAAGGAGTTAGTCACGTACTGAGATCTATGCATCATTTGTGGCGTTTATATATTGAAGAGTTCAAAGGTTCTGAAGTAGTAGAAGGTTTTTGCTGTAAGTTCATCTACGAGGATTGTAGTGTTTAGGGATAAAGGTTTTGTACTAGATCTAAAACTTCTCTTTACTATAATAAATTGTGTTAGGACATATGTGAATGATGTTAGGAACATATGTCATTTAGAATTAGCTAATCCTTTGACAAAACACACTTTACTTGTATTTGGGTAGATCTAAGATGTGTTTAATACTTCAAGGAACATGAGTTCAAGTCCAAGTATCGAAGCCATGCAAATCTGTCTAAGAAACAAGTGAAGAAGTGCTGGATTTTAGAACCCGACAACTAACATCTATCGAGGTTTAAAAGGCTGCTTTAGCCTGATGGTTGACAGCTGCTCGATAGATACCCTATCTATCGAGAGTTATGAAAATCAATTTTTCATATCTGATTTCACTTCAACTTGTGTGTATATGTTTAGGATTTCTTTTCTCATAATCCTAGACATATATAAGGATTATTTTAAGGGCTGTATCAAGTTACACATAATCAAGAAAACAATTGCACAAGAGCAAATTGTAACCGGAGACCTAGTTTGCCCTAGTTCATCTTTCTTGTGAAAAAGCTACTATGTTTGTGCACCATAGGGTTTTGTAACTAAGAAGCTTCTTGATCTTCATCGTGTGATGGACTGAAGAACTTTGCAGCCAACAATCCTTCTCTAGTTGGTGATGAAAGTTGCATATTGGGATCCGTGCAGTTGGTTAGTCACGTACTGAGAGCCGTGCAAATACAAGGAGAGATTGTCACTACAGAACAAGTTTAATTAGGTATTGGGGGTAAGGGTTCAACTGTAGGTTGGTATAAGGTATTGAGATTCCTTTACTTGTAACCGCTTATTTTGATAATAGTAGATTCTCGGGAGTGGTGGCCTTAAAATCACCCAGTGGGGTTTTTGCCGTGTTAGTTTTCCCCATTTGTAAACAAATCACCATTTCAATTTATTTTCTGCTGCACTTTAATTTATTGGTGATTTGTTTGTGCTACCACGCATTTGCATGTAAATTTGATTAATTAATAAACTTGACTAATTAATCAATTGATTTATTACAAGGGGTCAATACGTTTTTGGCCTATCACAATTGATTGGAAAAATAAAAATTTTTATATTAAAATTTATGAAATCCTAATTAAAATCAATTACATCACAAGAAGATTAAATGGATTATTCATATTGTCAACTGGAAAATGAATTTTACAAAATCTAAATATAAAAACAATTCATAATTTTATATTTGAAAAGCAAGAACAACATGCAACTTTTAAATAAAAAAAATAAATGTTAATATAAAAAAATAAATAAATATTATCGAAATAAAAAAAAATGCTCCACTCAAATTTTGCCTTAGTTGTCAAATTGTATTGACAAATAAGTTGACAATTCCTTCTTTATTTATCTGTCTCGTTGTTGGAAAAAAGAAGAAGCACAAACTGTTGTTTATTTCTTTTCCTTTCAGTAAGGCTCGAAATAGAAATTGCAGTGGACTCTTCCCCTCTATTTGAACAAGTAGCATTTGAATATTGAAGAATCTCCAACCTTGTCCAATTCAAAGTCTGATGCACTTGGTTTGATCTCAATAATTATTTGGAATAGGTGGAGAAATTCTTGTCTGATCTGAGTACATAAGACATTATGAGACTGACGTCTGAGTCTCACAAATGTATTATACGCTTGATACAGCGAATGATAATACTTTTCCGAACATGTGAAATTCTGAGTTGGTCCCGGTTTTGATGCACTTGGTTTGATCTCAATAATTATTTGGAATAAGTGGAGAAATTCTTGTCTGATCTGAGTACATAAGACATTATGAGACTGACGTCTGAGTCTCACAAATGTCTTATACGCTTGATACAGCGAATAAGAATACTTTTCCGAACATGTGAAATTCTGAGTTGGTCCCGGTTTTGTGGAAATCGTGCTTTGGCCGGCGTAGTCATGGGGCCAAGTTTTTTTGGTTGTAGTCCCTCACAAGGATACCAATTAAAGTCATCATGAGTGCCAGTCTGCCACACAATTCTTCTTCACCTTAACTAATGGCAGCTCCAAAAATGTTTTTTAGAGGGTAATTTACAAAGATAAATTAAACAAAATTTAACAAAAAAGAATTTTTTTTTTTGAGCCCGAAACGATAGAAATTTTTTATTTTAAAAAAAATCAAATGTACAGGGTATTAAACTAGACCAAATATCTAGCCTTTGGTGGACCATCAGCAAACAACATAGACATGTTGCGATGTCCCACAAGAGTTTCGTTAAATGGCAAAACTCATCTCACTTGTACTGTATGAATTATTGACTAACAAAACTGCATACATTCATACATCAATAATAAAGTGTCTACTTAATTAATTAATGCTTGAATCTCTCTCATGAATCTCATCTCATCTCTTTTCTCTATTTGACTATCTTTATATCTCTAATTTTAAGAGTAAAGAGTGAGTGTTTGTTAGTTGTGCATATGTGTCTAATATGTGCATTATTATTTTTTTTTGTTATAAAGTAATTTGTGTAAATTGTGATGTGTGTGAATATGTGCATGTATAGTGTAATTATAATATAACTTAATATAATTTAATAATCAGGAAATACAAAGGGTTTGATACATGTATGTGTATTGTTATCTTGTTATAATAATTTTTTGTTATATAGTTAGTGATTTGAGGGGAAAAAAAGAGTAAAGTTAATATGTGATTAGGGTGTGCAAGATTTAAGCCATGGTGTGTAAAAACATTTTTAATGATAGATTAAACAGGTAAAAAAATATTATATATATATAAAATATTTTTTTAATACAAAGTCAGGGTTCATTTGAATCCCCTAAAAATACATCTAGCACTGCCTATGACCTTAACCATGTAATCATATATTAATTATAGATATGTCATTCTTACCTCCTACTCTCCAATCCCACTTTGTTCTTTCCTTCGCATAAAAGTAGGTCAGGTCAGCTCTCACTCCTAGACTCGGTATCAGTATGTACAGTATAGAAAATGAAATAAGCTATATTGGTTCTTTACACAAAGTTTTACGACTAAGTTGATTTTAATATTGAACTAAACAATATAGTCAAAGTATAAATTACTTAGCAAATTTCCAAACTAACTAATCACATGGCACAAACATGACAACATTGAAAGATAAAGAAAATAAAGAGCAAAGTAAGCAAACCACAAATAACACCACAAAGTTTTATGGAAGAGGAAAACTCGAGCCCTGAGCGTAAAAAACCTCTCCCCCGACCACCCGTTGGAAAACTCCTCTAGAATGAATAGTTGTAGTACATGAGAGAGTTCAGCAAAGGAAAAAATCCATTCATCTAGAAAGATTTCTAAGACAGAGGAAGTAGTCAGGGAAGAACGAAGTAAGAGAGTTCAACAAAGGAATGGTGTTCCCAAAGACAACATTTCAAGAAACATGAAGATGATGAGAGATAGGATTATAACACCGATACCCCTTTTGAGTTTTGCTATAGCCAAGAAAAAACAAAGTCTGGATCGAGGCTTAAGTTTGTTGTGCTTATGAGTCTGAAGAAGAACGAATAGGCGAAACCAATGGAGCACAAGTGATGATAGTTAGGGGCGGCCCAAAAGGTGCTCATATGGAGTTTAATTATGGATGATAGTATTTGGAATGTGATTAATAGCATAAACAACATGAAGAATGGCTTCACCCTAAAATGGGGCAGGAACTTTGGCAAAGAAAAGAAGAGCATGAATAGTGTCAAGAATATGACGAAGTTTTCATTCAACACTACTAATTTTTTTGAGAGGTACTTGGATAAGTGTTAGGAGCTTTACTTGTTGTTGATGATGGCATGAGGAATGATGGTGCTTGGGCAGCATTGGGCCAATCATTTGGCTTCATGTTTTCTCAACACACTCATGGCTCCTCATGCCAGATTAGTGATGCTCCTAAGAGCTCTTTGAGGGGGACCTGCTTAGTCTCCCTACTCAAGTTGAATCGATGAGCAGGATAAAGGGGCAGCATGTGGAGGCACCTTGCTCCACATGATGCCTTAAGGCCATGACAAAAGAGGGCCATAGTGAGCAGAGATGGATTTTGATGATGGACGGTAGTAGGTGGTGCTAACCTATGTGGTGGTGCATGACATTGGGGCATAGTTGCTGGTTTCTTGTGTGTGGGCTTGGTGGCTTGAGTGTAAGGTAGGGCTGGGCTGCTGTGATGATCAAATACTATGTGCAATGCATTAGGCTAGTGGAGGCTGGCTGAATGCATGAACAAGTGCTAGTGAGCTGATGGCAGTTACTTTGTGTGATGCATGTGGGCATGCTGTGTGGGTTGTATCGTCGGTGGGAAGGCCTTGAGCATGGGCCAAGCCTCCCAAAACATGTGAGAACATGTTGTATGGGCTACTAGAGGATGGGCAGAGCCCTATGGTGTATTGAGACATGGGCTATGCATGTGCAGCATGTGCAATGGCAATTACCAAGCAGTTACTAGCTTTCATGATGATCAGACCTACTGTGTAGGAGCTGGAAATGTGGAGAGCAGGTCAAGACAACATCAATTGAAGGTGTCCAAGTCAGAACATAAGTGGTAGATTGTCCAAGACCCAGACAATTACTAGGTAGTAACTGCCATAACAGTTAATTCTATGTATTTAACCCTAAGGTTGTTAGAGGTGTCAACAACAGAGTGTATTTGGCCTTGGGAAAATTCTGTGTAATTCTCTAGGCTTGTAAAAGGGTTTTCTTTGTACTTGAGATTAAGTAATAAAGGTTGGGGGTGGGTTCCTAGTAAATATTGTGTGTTGTGTGTATAAACGTCCTTATATAATCTGTTCTAAGTGTTATTGCAGTGTGTGTATGTGGTGTTAGCTGAGACTAATAAATTTAGGGACTTAGGGCTATCAAAGGCAGAAAATTGAGTAAAAAAATTGACCCTATGACAACAAGTTAGGTGATGTATAGTGCCATAGGAATGCAAAAGAGCTTGAAAAGCATATTGAGTATATTCAAGAGCACCATCAGATCGAAAAATTTTGATACTTTTGAAAAATTGTGTTTTAACTATTTTTGCAAAGTTACTCTAGATTGGTAGTATTCATAACAAGATTTCATAGGAAAAATCCAACTGTAATGAGAATAGTCATTAATAAAGACAACAAAATATCGAGATCCATCAATATTAGTAACAGGGGAAGGACCCCAAACATCAGAATGAATAACTCAAAAATATCATTAGAGATAGATCACTATTATTGAAAGGCAAAGCTAACTATTTTCCTAATCGGCATGATATACAATCAAAATTGTCTTTGAAAACAGAACCTAACAAACCCCTAGAAGCTAATTGTTGTACCCGAGAAGAGGTGCATGACCAAGACGAGATGCCAAAGTGCGGGAGAAGGTAAAGTAGAAATTGCAACGGTTGTAGCAGCAACGAAAATAGGGGCAACAGGTGGAAGATGAAGGTTATCCATGGGAAACATACGCCCAACTCTAGGACCAGTCCCAAGCTCCTACCTTGTCCTCGAATTTTACACAATACATCCAGAATAGTAAAAAATAAAGCGATAACCTAGTTCAACTAATTGTCCCATAGAGCATAAATTATAGGATAGGTCCGGTACATGGAAGACCCTAGGAACTGAAAGGTTGGAGGTCGAAACAACGTCTAGACTATTGCCATGCATGGTGGAAACATCAGCTACATGAATATTAAGAGAATGTGGTGCAAGTTCAAGTTTAGAAAATAAGGACGAATGATGTGTCATGTGATTAGAACAAGTAGAATAAAAAAGCCAAGAGGAGACTTACTGGGTAAAACTGAGAGAGCAGTGGAAAGAGTTGCATTACCAGCCATACGAATAGCTTGAGCTATGATTTTCTATAGTTCAATCAAGGAGTGGTTGATAGTGGATCCAGAAGATTGGGACTCAGTTGAGACGAAAGACATTAGCGGAGTATACTCAGTATCAGCAACAACAACAGTAGATTTGTTGCGACAGTACAAGTCTTAATAGTGTGGCTAGGACGCTTGCAATAGTTGCAGAACTTTTTGTTGGACTGCTTAGGACAATTGCCATAACTAGAGGCATCAAACCCTAATTGTGAAGGTTGCTCTATGGGGGGAGTAGAGGGAGTAGTAGCCAAAACATTAAGCTTATTCTAGGCTTGAAGGGTTGGAAGACGAGTTTCTTCTCCAACAAACTCATTTACAGTAGTATCAAGAGAGGGGGGAGGACTGTGATTAAGAAGTTGACCTCTAATGGGCTCATAGGCATTGTTAAGTGACATTAAGAATTCACAGAGACGAAATTCATCTCAAACATCCTTTGAGCATGCCCAAGTTTAATCATAAAGGTCAATTTGGTCCCAAATGAAGCAAAGTTGATCATAGTAGTCACTAATAGATTGCCCTGGTTCGTGCTTGAGCTGATGCAACTCAACCACTAATTGATATTTCATGGATCCATGAGAAGTGGAGTATCTTTTGGCCAACATATCCCATATAGATTTTGCATTACCAAAGCTGCCCAATAGATTCAAGATGAAGGAAGTGGAAGTGTTTCAGAGCCAAGTAAGGATCATGTGTTGTGACTATTCCATTCAACCATGCAACTGATTAAGGCAGTATTTTCTCTAGTTGCCCCTTGACAGGAGTAGTGATTGTACCAGCACAATACTACCAAAGTATGCGACCCTTAAAAAAATTGTGCATAGCTTGAGACCAAGATAAATAATTCTTATTCCCCTCCAATATAACATTGATGAGGCGATGAAGAAAATATCATTTTCATCCATCTAGAGTCAAAATATGCAAAAATAGACTGCAAAAATGAAATCTACGTGAAAAACTGGGTAAGGAGCACCTGGATAGCAAAAAAAGACAACGGTCAAACTCACGGTCGAGTCAACTAGTGGTGGTCAAAGTCAACATTCAACAGTGATGACGTCAGCAAGATGATGTAAGCGGTTGACTGATGCTAATGTGTTATTTGATGTAAGCAGTGATTGGATGCTGACGTAAGTTAGGGCTGACTTGGCACTGATGACGTCAGCCTGGAGTAGTTGATGGTGTGTAAGGTGCGTGAACTTTGATGCAGATTGCTTGGGTAGCGCGTGAGGGCACGTGACAACTCTGATGGCGGCGAGACTTCCACGAACGAGTAGATCGGTCCAAGATGATCACAGTGGTACCTACAAAAATTTAATCGAGGCAAGATTCACAGCGGTGATGGAAGGAGCAGTGATCTTTATGGTGTTGGACTCCTCAATGGAGGCAATTGCAAGTCTAGAACCCAAGGACGATAGTTGAGAGATGTTGGAGGTTTAATGGTGAGTGGTTGCGGCAGCTGCTGTGATGGGCGAAGCAATATTGAGAATGGAGTAATACTAAAAAAGACAAGGTTGCTAAGAAAAGATTAGAGTAGTGACTCTAATTCCATATTAGAAATAATGAATGAATAGTATTGTATTTCACAAGTAGTAAAATATACATCAGTGCCTTTATATAAGAGGCAGAGTGTGTCGTACAAGTATGTGTGCTATACAAGTAAACAAGGTGGGCCTATGGCCCCCAGCTGATTACACATTAACAACTATAAACCCTTGAATCCTATATCTCCATGTGTACTTGAGCTCTCCAAACTCCAGCTAGCACCCAACTTCACAAGTATTTTCTTCACCTAGCTTCTTTGAGTCAGTACTGTTAAACCACCAACAGAAAGCCACCAAAGAATTTGGATATGGCTTCTCACATTTCCAATGCCATTCTTTCACTCACTAGGTTTGTATTTGTGGATGAGATAGGTGTTTACAGAATCTCTATCAATGCAATGAAAGAGATGGAAAAGAAAGAGCAGAAACTATGGTTTTTCTCAAATTTATATTATATATTTTGATATTAAATAAAAATTTTGAATTCAACAATAATGGTTTATTACTCAACCAAAAAATAAATAACTATATTAAATTTCTTAAGTAAAATATAAAATAGTTTTAATTATGAAAATTTTGCTTGAACAATATAAACATGGATAATGCTAGAGACCCTATTGGCCAATGTCACACCTGATTGGTCAATTACACACCGAAATTCAAAAAATAATTATCACTTTATGATTGGTGCACCTAATTTTTTTTTCTAACAAGTACCTATAGGGATCTAATGTGTAAGGATAAAAATTCAATCAAAAATTGAAATCCAAGTATGTTATAAAATTAGATGCAAGTTTGGATGTGTTCGTAGCTGGACTCAATAAACACACATTTTAGGACATTGTTCTTGGGGTTGAATAAATATATGATCACAAATAGATATTAATAATATCTTATATTAATAAGATTTTTCAAAAAAAAAAAAAAAAAAATCCGTAAATAGATATAAGACTTAAAAAGAAGAGGATTTTTTTTTTTCAATAACTGAGACTATTGATGCTTATATTCTTCTCGAGTCTAATCTATATAACTTTGAGAAATCCATGTAACAATTTGAATATATGATTACAAATAATTTTACATTGTACTACATTTTTGTTATAGTTAAACTACAACTACTAACAGCTATAACTTATATATATATATATATATATATATATATATATATTTTTTTTTTTTTTGGGTTAAGAAAAAAATCTTAGCTTCTTTCAAATCACTTGGAGCAAGTCTTTGCAATATTACACTGTTTTGAACCAATGAACCTAGGAGAATTCCAAGAATTTTAAAAGCCTACTTTGAACCAAACTTCAAACAATTAAAAAAAAAAAAAAGATTAATGTATGCTCTAGTCCGACCCATACTAATAATGGTGTTAGTGGAAAAAAAAAAAAAAAGAGGCTTAAAAGGGTATTTAGTCCTATTATAAAATATTTTAGCCCTAGAGGGCCAAGTAAAATTTTTTAAACTAAGTCTCATATTGCCTTTTTAACATTTGCGTATTGCAATTTACATATAAGAGTTCAAATTATATGTCACTTTTATATGTACTCACAATTTTTATTTATTTATTTTGATCATTTTAAAATATTTGTATTTAATATTTTAATTACATTATATAAGTACGAACCAAATTTTCTTTAGTACTCATACTGTCATACATAGCTCAGCTTCCGCTTCCACTTTCAGAACAGAAAAAATCCTCACGGTCACGGGAAAGTTACTCTTCGAAGATCTCGTGGCTGTCTCCGACAGACAATACCACGTAAGTGATGAATAACAGGTCAGATAGTAACAGGACACGGGTGTCGCCACCTGTGTCAGATAGTAACACGACGTGGGAGTCGCCACCTAGTATGACGGAGGAGTATTCGCAGCCATCGGGTAGGGATTCAGGGAAGCAGGTGGGGCTGATAGCGGGGTTAGTGGCAGTGGCAGGGATAATAGTGATTTTGCTTGTTTGTTTTTGTATGTTTAGTCAGGAGGAGGAATCGAAAGAAGAGGCTATATGGTGTTCCACCACAACGGCAAACACGTGAGTATATTCATTATTTAATGAGTTTGTTGAATGTGTTTTTGTAACAAATCTATCGTTTGTAGGCAAGGCCGACTTTGTAAGGAAAGGCAATCGCAAAATTATTGTTAATGACAAAATAAATTAAACTTTTGAGCTTTGAATGAAATAACTAAATAAATTATATATGAGAGCGTTAATTTGGGTCTTTATATCCGGATTTATTTATTTATTTCTTTTTTTAGTACTTTTTTTAACATTTGGATTCCACTTTTACTTTTTTATCTCTTCAAAAATGAATTTGGATTTTGTACAATTGAATTATAATTTTTTTCCTTAAAACGAATTCAGATATACAATATTTTGGATTTCACTTTTTTTCTATTTTCTTTTCCAATGCAAATCCAAATATTGAACATTCCACTTTTCTCTCTCTCTCTCTCTCTCTCTCTCTCTCTCTCCAATTCGCATTTGGCACTATCTCCCCTTCCATTTTTATTATTCCCTCTTCCATTTGATTAGTCTATCTCTCTCCCATCTTTTATATTAGTATTACATAATTAAAATGGGCACAACACTAATACTCGTGTCTATGTTTGTTTCTTAAAAAAAAAAAAAAAAAAACAAAGATAGAATAACCAAATGAGAGAGGAAAAAATATAAATGGTGTTGGGAAATTTAGACACCAGTTGATACAATTAACAAGTTTTAAATCCAAATTGTTAATTAGATCTATAATGAATAAACCTTATTTAAACAAATAAACATCAATATCAAGTCAAAATCATGCACATCGGAATAGTAACTAAGATAAGATATGATGACTCAAGAAAACTAATAAAACAAACTAGTTTCACAGTAAAAAAAACCTAAGAAGAAACGTTCCCAAAAAGCAGTCCACTATATATAGTAAAAAGAAGTTTCAGATGTAGTACAAACTTTTGTCCCTAGACTATACAAACCCAGTAGATAAACTTACAGCAGAAACCTTATACTGCTTCAGAACCTCTAAACTCTCTAATATATGAACGCTCCATCCACAAACACAATTGGAACCTCCAATTGAAATGAATATCCTCTTGCAGGTTTTCTTCATAGCAGCAAGTCTGTGGTGGTTGGTATGACTTTAGTTTCTTCACCAATAGAATTTTCAAATATACTTTGAAACTCTTTTGTTTGGTGAAATAGAGAAAAATTGGTTAAAAAACCTGTACATGCAAGTTAGATTTAAGTTTATTTATGGAAGTGAAATAACTTATCTAACAGTACATTTACATGAGAAATCTCAAAAAGTGATTAGTTTGTATTACGTATCAAAAAAAGATTAGTTTACAATGAAGTTGCCTTTCTTTCTTGCCAACTCTCCATTTTCATCTCAAATATCTATTTTGGGTTCTTGCCCTAAAAGTTCATTTGCATGTTCCTTTTATATTGTAAGGAACATGGTTGAGTATGAGGACAGGTGTCAAGCCATCATGTTCTTTCTCTTGGGATCTTTTTACAGTTGTGATTTTATTTGCTGATTAAAGGATAATAACTATGCCAGCGTGGCATTGGGACCTGTGGGTATGTAACTTTGCCACTACTTGGAAGACAAGTCTTGGACATTGAGAGGGACATCAGGAGTACTGTGATTGGTACACGTGTTCCTAAGGTGACTCATGGTGCACTTAGCCAATAAGGGGTGTCCTCATAGTCTCTAACCTTGGAAAGTCACTATCTCCCTTTTTGTGAGTGCTTGAGTACCATGTCAGGTGTAAATCTTACTTCCTTCCCAAGGCAGTCATGCCTTTAGCACGGACCAAGACAAGCTCTCTTAGCCAACACCTATTCTCCCTTCCCTCACAGCTGCTCCACATGTAGAGTATAGATTCAACCACTTACGTATTCTCCCATGCCTTAGTGGCGTTATGTATATTAGCCCCCTAACTGTTAATGGCATTTAATGGCAAAGGCCTTTGGCAGTCACATTGGTTCAAGTATTAATACTTTAGTAATCATACCTTGTGACGTTCAAAACAGACACGTGGCTTAAAAGGCTTCAAAACGGACACATGACTCAAAAGGGTGCTTCTAGCCGTTTTGGCTCCTCTTTATTTCTTGTGTTTTGGCAAACAAACATTACTCCTCATAGATGTCATGTCTCTTCACTTAATTGTAGTTGGAGATTTAAATAAGGAAATTTTCTTCTTCAAAATTCATTCCTTTTGTATTTTTTTTTAAAAATATTTTTCTTGCAAAGAAAACCTTAACCTCCACAAAAAAAATATCCAACTCTTCTTCTTCTTCTGATGGTTCTAACTCCCCATAGCACTTCTCAGGCTCTCTTGAGAGTGCTTCAAGTGAGCATACTCTTTCCTCACTACCAAGCCACGTGCATCCTCTTCTCCCTTTTCCCATTCACCCTTTGCCTCAGTTTTTCATTCCTGAAGAGGTTGCTCCCTTTGACTGGAGTGACGAGGAGGAGGAGAACTCCAGAGACCTTCTATTAAGGGCCAAGGAAGAAGCTGAAGATGAAGTAATTGCTGCATTCCGGAAAGTATACACTAGCTGTAGAGAAGGTGAAGGCTTGGCTGCTCAAGCTCAGAGTCTAGCGCTTCAGGGCTCTCAGACTCCCAAGAGCTAGACTCTTCTGACAACTCTTCTAAGGGTTCTTTGGATGGATTCGACTTGGGTGATGATGAAGGCGAAAAGGAAGAAGAAGAGGATGATGATGACGAGGAAGAGGAGTTGGAGTACTTGTCTCCAGATTATCCCCAAGAAGACTCTGGGGATGACACGGATGCCTACGCACCAAGGCCTTCTTGAGTTGCTTGTCGTTGAACCTGTTGCTGTTTGTTTTATTTATTTATTTATTGTTTTCTTTATTTAGGTTTATTTTGTTTAGCCAATTTTTTTTTGGCTTAAGTTGTTAAAAAAAAAAAAAACTCTATCTTTCTTATTTTGGGTATAAATTTTTGTGTTCTTTTGTAATTAAAAAGGAGGCAACAGGCCATAAGGCCAAATCAAGTAAATCCCTCTTTTCTGTTTTGTAGAAGAAAACTTTTAGACACAAAAATATATAATAAAAAAAGAAAGTTATTTATTACATGTTTACTTTTTCTTTCTTTAATGTTGTATTATATGTTTACTTTATTATATATGTCAAACTCTTGTACAACACATAAGGATAAACATGTCAGTTAATAAAATGTGAAGTGCAATGAATTAAATCATACTTGTTGGTGAAGGGTTGTGCCTTTGCCCTTGGACTATAAAGGCAGTTTTCTTGATTTTGGCTCCATTAACTGCCATTTTCTGTCAGAGATTCAGTTTCTTCCGTATGCTAACACGTGTCAATTTCGAAAAGATGTCTCCCTTTTTGAATCAATCTCTTTTGGAGGGAAAACACTAAATCCTCAAAGTATAAAAGGAAAAACAAATATTTCCTTCCTTATTTTTCTCATTTTTCCCTTAGCTTCTTCTTCTCCTTCTTCAACCTGAAACCTAGAGTTCTTCTCACAGATTAAATCATGTGTGTAAAATGTGGTCTTCGATCTAGCTCTGTCAATTTTGCAGAATCTTCTGCCTCAAAAGGTAACAAACCCCAACTAGGAGGAGACGAAAATCCTTCCATAGAAGAACAGTGGATTATCCCTTCCTTCTTTGAAGATTACCTATTTGATAAAAGTCTCGATTGGATCTCAACTCCCTGCTTTGAAGACCCTCCCTACACAACATGCGGGGAACCTAATGATCTCTTAACTATGGATCTAGAATTGAAGCACATTCCAAGGCTTGGCACTTGTAAGGGAGATTTTGCTCCCACCATAGATGTGGTTTTCAAATCTCACACTTCAATCTCCAGAGATTGGAGAAGTTGGTGTCGGAGGGTGTTGGTTCATTCTCCTTTTATGGATATCTTGCAAAGAGTAAAGCTTGTGGAGACCATTCTTGTATTCTCTAATTTAGAGATCAATAAGGATAGTGAAAGCTTGCTTTCTCTTCTGTACTGCTGGAATTCTATCACTCACACATTCTTCACAAGATGTCAAGAAATCTCTATATCTTTAGAAGATGTCTATGAGATATTGAGACTTCCCCTATTCAAAGATGGTGAGGTGGTCAACATTTCTTTATCTCCTGATGAGTCTAAAACTATGAAGTTCTTTGAAGATGCGGTGAAGCAAACTTTAAAGAAGCCAATTCTAAAATGGGCAAGGAAAGGGAAAGCCCCTACCGATGAAGTATCAGAAGATACTAGTGTTAGTGGAGACAAAGGCTTTAGAGCCAACTTCTGGGGGTGGATCAGATATTTTTGGGAGGGAGTATGTTGATGGCGTGGATGAGGAAGCCAATGCAGGCTCTCTGAAGGAAGGCACTAACTTTATTGTTAGAGAAGGTAACTCTAGCTCCTATGAACTTGAAGCCTTTATTGTCTCTTTACTTTCCCGCCATCTGTTTGAGGGATATTCTCATGAAAAGATTCTAAGTAGATATTTCCCTTTAGCCATTAAAATAGCTAGAGGAAAATCTTTCCCCTTCGCCCCATATTTTCTAGGAACTTTATATTCTCACCTAGACCATTTTGCCCTTGGTTTGCAATGTTCTTAGGGTAGATTTCAAGTTGAAACTTTTGTACCCATTGCTTTTTTATAAACATGGTTGTGGGAACACTTTAGGAATTATGCTCTTGTCCCTAGAGTGTTAAGCTATTATAAGGCCAGTCCGCCACCACCCCAAGGTTAGCCATGCTCTTGGCGTTGGAATAAAATAGCAGTATCTTCCAATAGTTTTCTTAGCAAAGTGCTAGATGACCCAACTAACTTGACAGCTAGACTTTATTCTACTTTGGAGGGTGGACTTCCTCCACTATTCACCTCCTTAGAAAACATCTCTGTCTCTTTTTACAAAGACATCCCTTGGTCTGAAGAAGAACTTTCTTTTATTGCTTGTGCTTTTCCTTCTCATTTTCAGGCTTGTTTTTGAGATGAGTATGAAACTCAAACCTACAACCCCCATAGGTTTGCCCACCAACTTGGTTTTGACCAAGGCATTTTGGGACATCTTTCTACCTTAGCTTTGCCTGCTGTGGTAGCTTCTTTAGCCTTTAAAAAGGAAAATCTTGACAAGATTTTAGTATCAAACCCTGAGATCCCCTTCACTTCCCCCTACTAGAAATGGACTGCCTTAACCTAGGTTCAAGTCATGGCGGTCCGACATTAGAGAGCTCTGTTAGGAATTTTTGGGAAAGTAGTGTCCAATGAGTGGACGTTTCACCTATCTTTCAGGGAGATTTGACTTCAAAACCCCTTCTAAAAGCCAAACCTTCAAGCACCAAGAGAAAGAAGAATGCAAAAACCCCTTCTAATAAGAAGTCCAAGGGACACTCTTTTCCCTATAGTGACTGTTTCTTGAAGCCTCTTCTTTTATCCCTAAACTTAAGTAACTTTTCTTCCTTTCTCTATTTTTGACCTTTGATAGGTTACAGACCCTGTTCCTGAAGCTCACCCCAAAGCTAAAGTCACTTCCTCAACCCTAGAGGTTTCTGTACAAGAAGTGACTTCTAATGAAGAGATAAAGTCTAACATTGAAAGGGAGAACTCAAATTGGGTGTACATCGAAAATCCTCAAGAGAAAGGAGACTTAACAAAAGCTAGTTCCAAGGAACAAGAGGGTGAAAGCACTTTGACAGCATCTAATCCATTGCTTTCACTAGTTTCTCCCAATCTGAGAGTAACTTGTTCTCTATTACTCTCCAAATATCGCAAAACCATGAGGGACACCAACAAGTGGAGCTTGTCACTTAGAGGCTTTCTCTTACAGCAAATTGGGTCTATCATATCCCAACTACAGTCAAAGGGTAAAGAGGAGTGTTTAGCTTTCTCCCTTGACAATTTCATTTCCACACTAAGTGAGGCTCAGAGCCTAATTGTCAATGCATGCTGATTAAAGAGCTGTGTCATTGCATTGAGGGACTTAAAGAAGGTAGGACTCTCTGTTCATACTTCCTTGTCCTCACTTCATGAATTAAGAGCTAAGGAGAACTCGTGTATCAGCAAAGCAAATGAAGCGGAATCAGCCTTACAGGTGCATGCCACTTCAATCACTTAGCTCCAAGAATCAATCAAAAAACTTCAGGTGGAATTAACATCCTGGCAAGAAGCAAGTTTTTCCCTTCAAACTCAACTAGAAGGTGTTGCCACAGAATGTAACTCTTTGAAGAAAGAGATTGAGAAGTTGGAAAGCGAGTTGGGAGCTCTAAGCGATCCAGACTTCTTTCTTGAAAATTATAGTTTTCTCGCAAACATTCTTTAATTTTCAAGTTGTAATATTTTTTGTGGTTTTGAAAGGCCATGGGGTTGTACTCATAACTTTACCATGCCTTTTTTCATCAGACTATTTAGACTTTGCATGCATATCATGAACAACATCATGTGAAATAATTGCAGATAAGTCTTTGTTTATAATAGCATGAGCTTTACAAAATACAAAATCATTTTGACATGATGGCCACAAAAAATGTTTTTACAAGGTTAAGCATGATATTTCTTAAGGTGAGCTTCGTTAATGGGGATATACACCTTTATACCTGCTTGATCCTTTAGCCAATAATGTCCTGTTGCATGTGCTTCCTCTTCTATGTACGGTCCTTCCCATTCTGGAGAAAACTTATGCTTAGAAGCTTTAACAATTCGTCGTACATGTAGGGCAGCTTTCCAAACAAGTTCTCCCACTTAGAACTTTCTTTAACTTGGCCTTCATGCCTAGCCTTCATGTTAGCCTAGTAAAGGCAGTTATGAGAGGCAGCATTATCATGCATTTCCTCTATGATTTCCAAATTATCTTCTTTGGGTATTCCTGCAATCTCTACCAGTTTCATCGCTAGCCTTACTAGGTCTATTGGGATAGCAGCCTCTGTGCCACAGACTAGAGAAATGGGTGAAGCTCCTGTAGCTTGTGATTTGGCTATTCTATAAGCCCACAGAATTGTAGGGAGCTCCTCTTTCCACCTCGTCCCATTCTCCTTAGTCATTTTTCCCAATGTCTTCAGTAATCTTTTGTTAGAGGCCTCAACTTGGCCATTTCCCTTGGGATAATAAGGAGTCAATGTCGTGTGAGAAATGGAGTACCATTCTGTTAAACGACGCACATCCTTGTTTAGGAATGGTGTGCCATTGTTAGAAATAATTTTTTGGGTACCCCAAAATGACATACATTCTCCCTAAAGAAAGTAGCCACTAAGCTACCTATTGCCTTCTTCATAGCCACAGCTTTTACCCACTTGGTAAATAGCTCAGTGGCTACTAGTATCCATGTACATCCTTCAGAGGGGGGGGGGGGGGGGGGCTTATAGGTCTTATAAAATCTAGCCCCCAGCTGTAGAATGGATATGGAGCCACAATTGGATGAAGACTTTCATGGCTAGTGTGTATCTCATCTCTTTGCCTTTGACATTCTTGACACTTCTTTGCAAAGTCTTGAGCATCCTTTTGCATTATGGGCCAATAATATCCCTAGTGAAAGGCCATTTTCTATAACTTCCTCCCATTAGGGTGTCCTACTAGTTCTCCCTCATGCAGGTTTGAAAGAAAGCCATTGACTTCCTTAACAGGAATGCACACCATCCATCTCCCTTGGAAACTTCTCTTGAACAATTTCCCATCTACCACTTTAAATCTGGTCACGTATCTTTTCAACTTCTCTCTTTGTATGCGATCAGCAGGCAACATACCTTGCAAGAGGTATCTCAAATATGGTTCCTGCCAATCTTCTTCCAACAACTCGCCATTAAGCATGTTTGCTTGATCTGGAGGCATACTACAAGTATTGCAATTCCATTGTTCTTCCTTAGCATCATTGGCCATTTCTGGCCAGAAGATTCCCAGTCTTTGCAATCTTCTATAGAGGTTGACATCAAGATTTATACTACAAATATCGTAGTGCAACCTATGCAATAATGTTAATCCCTCCTGCCTTGAAATAAACTTCATCAGCAAACCTTTTGCTCCCTCAAGAAACAAATCTCCATTGATCTTGAGGAAGTTTTTCATGTTTGTTGGTAACTCTGACCCAATACACTTCCCTTGAGCCATTGCTTTTAACAGGGGTTCTCACTAATCTTGAGGGAAACATAACTCATCTTGGACTAAATTAGGTTGCTTCTAAATTCGGAGTGTCATCTTTTCTTTCTTCAATACAGGCTCAGTAGCTAAAGTGGTTAGCGAATCAGCAAACTTGTTCTCACCTCTGTTAACCACCTTGTACTCTATAAAAGTAAAGTGGTCCATGACTTTTTGCACTATAGCTCTGCAAGCAGTCAAGTTAGGATTCTTCACTCCATAATTTCCCTCAACCTTCCTTGAGCCCTACCAACAAGGCCTCATATTCATCTCCATTGTTAGAGCAAGGAAAATGTAGTTTATAGGCAAACATGTGCTCTTCCCCTAGTGACTTCAAGACTACTCCTATCCCTCCCCCTTAAAACGTAGATGACCCATTGAAATACATTGACCATTCCTGCTCCTCTATTCCCATAACTTCTTGTAAGGGAGGTGAAAAATCACTTGTTCCGAGAATGTTAGCAGATCAACTACTGCCTAGCCTTTGATGGCGGTTGGCCGTATGCACTCGATATCAAGGAATGATGTTAGGATGGCCCATTGTGCCATTCTTCCTGATAACTGGGACCGTGTCAAGAGATACTTCACGGGATTACTCTTAGTCAACAATTGTACACGATGCCTTAGAAAGTAGGGATTGAACTTTGTTAAAGCAAAAGCTAAAGAAAAACATACTTTCTTTGTAGTTGAGTATCTTAACTTTGGTCCATTCATAAGCCTACTAATATAGTACACTAGCTTCTCTATCCCTTCTTGGTCTTGAGCTAACAATGCTCCCAAGAATTGCTCCATATTGGCTATGTATAACAGCAAGGGTTTCCTAGGTATAGGGGTCACCATGGTGTGAGGATTCGTCATTATCATCTGAATCTTCTTGAATACCTTTTGACGTTGATCACACCATACAAAGGTTACTCCTTTCTTTGTTTGCTCCCTGAGAGGCTTTAAGAGCTCAGCTAGGCCTTGAATGAATCTCCTTAAATAAGAAACCTTTCCCACTAAGCTTTTCAAATCCTTTAGAGTTGTAGGAGGATCGAGAGTAGTTATTGCTTCAGCTTTCGTGAGGTCTAAATCAATCCCCTATGATGAACAAGAAATCCTAAGAACTTCCTTAAGAGTAATTATTGCTTCAGCTTTAGTAGGGTCTAAATCAATTCCCCTATGATGAACATGAAATTCTAAGAACTTCCCTGAAGATACCCCAAAGGCACACTTGGAGGGGTTCATCCTCAAGTTGTGTTCCCTGCATCTTTCAAAGACCTACCTCAGATGCACCAAATGCTCAACAAGATTCTTTGCCTTCACCACAAGATCATCAACATAATCTTCTACTTGCTTATGCAGCATGTCTCCAAAGATCAAAGTCTTGGTTCTTTGGTACGTTGCACCAGTGTTGTTTAGTCTAAAAGGCATCACCCTATAGAAGTAATTCCCAATAGGTGTCCTAAAAGTAGTATTTGGAGCATCTGCTGGGTCCATAAGGATCTTATTATACCTACTATAACCGTCCATAAAAGAGAAATGCTTATGACCAGCCGTTGCATCTATCAGAATATTAACATTAGGAAGTGGGAACTCATTCTTTGGATAGGCTTTATTGAGATCTCAAAAATCCACACAGATCCTTATTTGACCATTTTTCTTCTTAACGGGAACTATATTAGCTAACTAGCTCAGACATTCAATTTCTTCAAAGAATCCTGCCTTCAAAAGCTTTTGCACCTCAAGTTTTATCTTTTCTTCCACGTCCAAACGATATTTCCTTGGCAGCTGCTTCACAGGTTTGGCATTAAGATCGACCTTTAACTTGTGTGTTACCAAGCTTGGACTTAAACCTAGCATTTCTTGATAACTCCAAGCAAAAACATCCTTGTATTCTTTTAGCAAAGCTACCAACTTTCTTCTCTCTTTTTCTGACAAATTCTTGCTAATGTTCACCATTTTTTTACCTTCTTCGCCATCATTAAAGTTGACCTCAACGAGCTCTTCTTACACATTCTTAACACCATCATTCATACACTTAGGGGCTTCTTTCACAAACTCCTTAGCTATATGAACTTCATCTGGCTGTTGAGTTGGATTAAGGGAATTAGGCTTGCCATCCTCCTCATCCCCTTCCTTACTGTCAAAATTCATATACCACTTGGCCATTAGACCCGTTCACCCTCTTTATCTTGGAAGGCCTTTCTGGTTCTATCACTTCGCCATCATCTTCCTCTTCTACTTGCAAGGCACTAGTTGTGGTAAGATGTATTCCCTTCCATTACATGCATGAGAGTAGGTGCCCGAATTGGCCTAACCTTAAGGTCTAAAGACACATGCCTAAGAGTATTCTGCTGTAGAGCTCCTATTCCTACCACCTGCATTGGCTCGGGAATAATTCTATCCCTTGGAATCCCCAAGGCCTCAAAAGTTGGGAGAGGTAGAATATTAGCAGATGCACTAGTATCTACCAATGCCCTTTTGATTCTAGATGCTCCCAAGAAGGTAGTAACATATAAAGGTCTATCGTCGTCAACAACTTGATTGACTAAATCTTTATTAGAAAAAGTGACTGAGTCCTTTGCTTCCTGGTATGCCACTTGCATTAAACTCCTTTTAACAGCGGCCACTTCATGGTTCCTTTCCATCACCCTAGTCAAGGCCGGGGCTGCTTTTCTTCTAGCCATTGGTCTAAGACCTATTCTTTCAAGAAAGGAATGTATTCTATCTTCCTGCTGGATTCTTGCTATCATCTCTTCATCTACTAATGATGGCGGTGCTGAGCTACTGCTAGCCATGTTCTCTGCTTCTTCTTCCATAGGATTCTCACGACCTATGAAGAAAGTCATTGCCACCTCTGGCCTACGCATCCTTGGGTCATCTCTCTTCCTAGCTTTGATAACCAAATCTCCCTTGGCTACCCTATCATGGAAGATATTTCTCAAAGCATAGCAATCCATAGTATGGTAGTCACATCTCCTATGATACCTACAATAAAATGGATTTCGCTTCTCCTCTTCTGTAGGTTCATGCTTACATTCAGGCAACGTCACTACACTATCTTTCACCCAAGCTTTTACGATGCTACACAACTCATTAGTGGACATAGTAAAAGGAGGGGGAATACCACTTCTATCCCTCTTCTTTCCTTTGGCAACCTTTTTAGGCTTTTCTGTCACAGCAACCTTCACTTTCTTATTTTCTTTCCTCCATGATTGTTTAGGAACACCCACAATTTGTGGAGTTGAACCTTTTGAAGGATTCCTTATAGACATACTTGTTATCCTTGCAGCATCTACAAGTCTCGTAAAACTAGAGATCTGAAGATTCTCTAAGTAAGGCCGATATTCATACAACATACTTGCGATACAAACATCCACCAGCCTTTCTTCCTCTACAGGATCATAACATAGCAAAAAGAGATCTCTAAACCTACGAATATACTCCAATAATCCCTCAGATAGCCTTTGCTTCTTGCGTTGCAGATCTAGCAATGTGAGTTTTTCTTCCAATTTGAAGAACTTTTTCATGAACTGTGTTACCAAATCATTCCAGCTTAGAACTAATCTGGGTGCCAGACTGGTAAACCAAGTGAAAGATTGACCTCTAGAGACTTAGAGAACTCTCTGAGCCTTAACTCGTGCTTATGAGAGTAAGCTGTTAGCACATCTACATACCGCCTGATATGCTCTCTAATGTCCCCTATAATGCTATCATACTTAGGGAATATAGGAGGAGTGTAGTTAGCAGGGTAAGGTTTCCTAGCTATTTCTTCAAGATAAGGAGGCCTGGTATCAACATAAACAACACTTTCCATCTTTTTGGCTTCAAACAGAATAACATGTATATCTTCCCTAGTCAGATAAGGAGACCCTTGAGGAGCCTGGGGTATAGTTGTCTCCTGACGTAAAGAGTGAAACTCTGCCCACATAGCAGCTTGAGAACGTTGAAGGTATTCAATGGCAGCCATCATATCTCTACTCTTACGATTAGCAATTCCACTTGAAGATTCCGCACCCTCAGAATGCATGGATATGTGATCTGTACTTAGTTCCGAGTCTAAATCTTCTGTCCCACTTTTTCTGCTCCACTCTATACTCCATCAATAAAAACTTACCACGTGTTCACCTAATGAATTAAATACTACTATTAATTAATAACGGTAGCATTAATAAGTCAATAATGGTAGTATTTAATTAATTAGGTGAACACATGACAAGTTTTTATTGGTGGAGTATAGAGTGGAGCAAGAAAAGTGGGACAGAAGATTTGGACTCCTTAGTTCCGACTAGTGGTTCTCACCCACACTAGTGGTGCTCACCCACACTAGTCAGTATCCCAGTAACTACCTTCTTCCTTGGAGGCATGGAGGAAGTGACTACAGACAGATGTACAACCTAACAAAAACACCCTTTAAAAGGAAAATAACCAGAGATCCCCAGCAGAGTCTCCAAAAATGTACATGCAAGTTAGATCGAAGCTTATATATGGAAGTGAAATAAGTTATTTAACAGTACATTTACATGAGAAAGCTCAAAAAGATGTAAGCTTTGACATGACAATCAACAAGAAATAAAGAAAGTGATGGTAGGACATGAAAATGACCCACATTTAGACAAGAAGAAGAAGATGACTATCAAAGCAACATAGGATGTACGTGGAAAACCCTAGAGAAGGGATAAAAAAATCACAATTTGAGCAAGAACATAACATTCTTGCTCGGCTCGACTTGTATTATATATTAGAAAGAGAATAGTTTACAATGAAGTTTCCTTTCTTTCCCGCAAACTCTCCACTTTCCTCTCAAATATCTATTTTGGGTTCTTACCCTAGAAGTTTAGTTGCATGTTACTTTTATACTCTAAGGAACATGGTTGAGTACAAGGATAGGTGTCAAGTCATCATGTTCTCTCTCTTGAGATCTTTTTACAATTGTGATGTTATCTGCTAACTAAGAGATAAGAACTACACTAACGTGGCACTGGGACCCGTGGGTAGGTAACTTTGCCACTACTTGGGAGACAAGTCTTGGACATTGAGAGGGACATCAGGAGTATTGTGATTGGTACATGTCTTCCTAAGGTGACTAATTGTGCACTCAGCCAATAAAGGGGTGTCCTCATAGTCTCTAACCTTAGAAAGTCACTATCTCCCTTTTTGTGAGTGCTTGAGTACCATGTCAGGTGTAAATCTTACTTCCTTCCCAAGGCAGTCATGCTTTTAGTACGGACCAAGACAAGCTCTCTTAGCCAACACCTATTCTCCCTTCCCTTATAGCTATTCCACGTGTAGAGTCCATATTCAACCATCTATGCATTCTCCCATGCCTTAGTGGTGTTATGTACATTAGCCCCCTTATTGTCAATGGCATTTAATGACAAAGGCCTTTGGCAGTCACATTGGTTCAGGTATTAATACTTTAGTAATCATATCCAACGACGTTCAAAACGGACACGTGGCTCAAAAGGGTGCTTTTAGTCATTTTGGCGCCTCTTCATTTCTTGCGTTTTGGCAGACAGATATTACTCCTCATAAATGTCATGTCTCTTCACTTAACAACAGTTGGAGATTTAAAAAAGAAATGTTTCTTCTTTAAACTTCATTCCTTTTGTATTTTTCTAATTTTTCTTGCAAAGAAAACCCTAGCTGCATAAAAGAAGTGTTTCTCTCTCTAAAAAGCCTTTTAATAGATGGCTGATGATGTCCTTTAAATACCGGTTCAAACAGATCTTAATTCAAGCTTTAGACAAATAAGTTATGGGATTTTTTGCGTTGCTAATTTTTGTTGATCCGTGATGCTTGATATATCGAAGAGCTATCGAGACTGCTATTGAGGAGGCATTAGGTTTCTAGATGTATCGAGACTGCTATCGAGAAGTATTGGGATTGCTATCAAGGCACATGTTGAAAATGTGTTTTTCTTAAACGTTTCTTGCAAAACTTTGTATTTTCAACTTAGTCTTCAATTACAACTTTAAGAGACATCAAAAACTCAATAAAAGACATATAATTTGGCATGGTTTGACAATACCAAAACACATGACCTTAAAAAATGAGGAGGGTGAGAAAGAGAGAGAGGGGAAAAAAGTAGAATTTGAGTGTTCAACAACAGGATTAACTTTTGAAGAGAGAAAAAAGTGGAATTTGAATGTTGAACTTTAGTTCATTTATGGGAAAAAAATCGAATCCAAATTTTGGAGACCTAGAGTCCTTAGATCTATAATATGTTCCCTTCAAATCCTAAAACCTTAATTTATTTTATAATTAAACATCATTTGCCAATTTCCTCCTTTTAAGTTCCTCTTTTCCCCCCTCTATTTTGTTAATTAAAATTTAAAATTACGTATAAATATGATTTAATGACCCCTCCACATTATTTAAAAAAAAAAAAAAAGAATGCACACATTAAAAGTTTGTTACGTTCTACTTTGTGATCCGGTCACAACTAGTTTTTTCATTTAATTTTTGTCATTATTATATTTATCTTATATTACATTGTATATGTTAAGGCTTATAAAAGTGGCATATATTATTTAATTTATCTTGTACATATGTATTTGTATGAAACGGCCACTTCTTCGTCATTATGTTTATGCCACTACCGCAGAACTCATGGAACACGTACATTATACAATTATTCAATTTTCTAGATGATGCCAATATTTTAATTAATTAAATATGTAGTTCTTAAGCATTTGTGTGTTTAATTTTGTGAAGGAGCAACTTCTGCTGATAACTGATCGGCAACCCTATCTCTAACTTAATGGATGTATAACCGCTTTGAAATATATAGAAGACAATTAATAAATGATACGAAAGTCAATAAAAATAGGAAAGAAGCAAGTGACAGAACAATGGTAATAATATCATTTGTGTGATGTGAACCCACTTTTCCTTTCTTATTATTTACACACAGAGAGAGAGAGAGAGAGAATATTTTGGTTCGGGGAAATAGAAAGGACTAAATATTTTAGTCCCAAAAATTCATTTATAGAGCTACAATGACTCTTCATGTGTGGAAAGCTACTGTAACTCTTCAAAAAAAAATTTCAACATTTTGAAGAGAATGCTGGAGTTGGTACTCTCCCAAATGGAGAGAAACATGATTTTGAAGAGTCTCGTGATGATTTTATTAGGCCTAGTGGAGATGGTGATCATTAAAAAGAGAAAATTTCAACCTAGAGCTTGAGAACTCTAATAGGTTGATAAAAAATGTATACAATGAACTGAAGGTCACAATTACTCTTTGAAGATTTTGGAAAGAATTAAAAATGAAATATGCTACAATTTGATCATAACTATCACAGATGCGTATTTTTATTAAACACAAGAATTATAGACAATATTATGTTTCAACTTTCTATAACAAGATTTTTATAATTTCTATCAAAAAATAATTGTTTATAAATTTACTATGTAAAAAATTTAAGAGACTAAATTTATTAAGTAAAATATGAACTTACTTTAATTTGTCCAATTGCATCATCTATTATAGTTGATAAGTAAAATATATTGCAATTTTGAATCTATGAACTTTTCATTGGAGATTATTATATAATATATTTGAAAAATATTTGTTTCATTTTAACCAGGCACACCCTTAGGGCATTGTCATCCGTCTGTGTAAAATTGTCTTTTGGTATAAAATCCCACTTTTTCTATTTACACAATCACTTGTCAAAACATTCTATATTAG
The DNA here is from genome assembly GCA_014183005.1 of Castanea mollissima. Lineage (NCBI taxonomy): Eukaryota > Viridiplantae > Streptophyta > Magnoliopsida > Fagales > Fagaceae > Castanea > Castanea mollissima. The sequence goes on along the minus strand of JACAVU010000002.1, from coordinate 16,553,230 downwards.
ATTATCTATTTTACATTACATTTTATTAAAATATTAATTTTTAATTATTCTCCTAAATCATTTCTCTCTCCTCCTCAGCCAAAAACCACCCCCAATTTGCACATATACCACCCCTTCAAGGATAAAATAGAGATTTCAACTCTAAATCAACCTCTGTAATAGATAAAGACGTAGCCAATTCTAATCTAAAGTTCATATGTTCTCATAGCCCCATCAACCAAAGTTTCTTGCAAAACCCAAAACCCATCTCAAAAATTAATTCTTACACAAAATTTCCAACAAATCTTAAATAAAATCCAACTTCTCAAATATCAAAAACCTAAAAACCTAGGTTTTTAAGATTTTCAAATATCAAAACCCAGCTTCTACGTTTCCAGCAAAACCTAAAACACAACAAAATTTCCAACAAAGCATACCCATAACCTTGCAATTTCAGGCTATATACCATGAGAAAGAGAGAAACTGCAAACTCTAAAAATCACTCGTCCACCAAAATTACCGCATCTGAACTTCCACACATACCAAAACTCCATTGATGAACTAGAAAAATTTAGAAGCCCAAGAATGAAGATGATAAAATATTTTAGTGTGATCTCCAACTCCAAGCCCAGAGAAGTAGAATCAAGGAGATGATCTTTCAAAGATGGGCATAGATGATTGTTGCTTAGACAAAGAGAGTGTGTGTGAGATTGAGAAAGCAAAGACTTTGGAGCTAGAGGAAAAGACAGAGAAGTTGAGAACAGCCTGACTTGGTGAGAGAAAAATTAATAAAAAGGTGAAATGCAATGCTATAATAATCGTGTAAATATACACAGTTACTGTAATAACAATAAAAATTTGCACAAATTTAGCTCCACTGATGTGGGTTATTTTTGGGGTAAAATGTGTAAAGTGTTCTACTTTTTCTATTTTGGAATGACCATGTGGTTGCTCTTATACTTTGTGTCTAAACTCAAGAGGTCTGTGCTTAAGTGTGCTTGAAACTTTTAACTACATAGCTTAGTGTATGGATTTGATTTGCAATTCAAGCATTTTATTTTAACTAAGCAGTACAAGATTGACTACTGTGGAAAGGTTTAATTATTGCAAAGACAACTACTACATCCTACATGTCTCTCCACGAAGAACATTTTTTTTTGGGGTTAATTTCACACACACCACAAAGGAATTGTTGAAAGCTGTTAAATTCATTAGTATTTGGAATCAATTGTTCATGCTCTTTTACCATTTTCATCATTACGATTTTGGACGAAAGATGTCATCAATCATATTATATATATTATCAATATTCAATCTTCTAGTCTTAGATGATGCCACTTTATATTATAACTGAGTAACTGGCCAATGCTCTTGTTTTCTTCTCCTCCAGATGATCCTACTCCAACACTATCAACTGAACATCCTATAGCTCTTTCTCAAAGTATATTTTCATAAGAAGAATTAGCCAAGGCAACTAATGCTTTCTCCAAGAACAACTTTATTGGTCAAGGTGGTTTTGGTCATGTCCATAAAGGGGTCCTTCCAAATGAGGAAGTGGTTGCATTTAAACAACTGAAATTGGACAGTAAACAGGGAGAGCGTGAGTTTAGGGCAGAAGTTGAGGTCATTAGTCGTATCCATCACAAACACCTTGTTTCATTGGTTGGATATTGCATTTCTGGGGAACAAAGATTGCTTGTTTATGAGTTTGTCCCAAATGGTAACTTGGAATATCATTTGCTTGGTAAGCCATTATCTATAATTTGAATCTTCGATCTTTTGGGCAATTTTCACTTACTCATCTTTGTACTTTAAAATTGTATTTGCTTGGAATAAGCGAGAAAGATGTTTGTTTATTTCAGGAGACAGCTTATCGTTGTTCATATTATTAGAGCCAATAAAAAATTATTCAGTTTCGGGACATAGAAAGAATGATAAAAGGGAAATCCTATGGCTTTTGAAACTGCATAACATAACATGTGGCAAGAGTATCAACGGTAATAGCACTGGTAAACGAAATTAAAAAAGTAATCATTTAATTACTTATGAGTTCTTTACTTATTGATACAAGACTCCAATAAGATTACAAAAGAATACAGGCTAAAATGTGAAATTTGTATTCTTTTTTAATTGGTTAGTGTTGGATCACAGTTATTGTTCGGATTTGAACAATTTGAATTGGTAGTCTAACATGTTTATGTACGGTGAAACTACTATGAAGCGTTTTATTGAGGAAAATTGACATTGCAGGATTGGAGAGTCCAACTATGAATTGGCCAACTACACTAAAAATAGCTACAGGCTCTGCAAAAGGATTGGCATATCTGCATGAGGACTGTGACTTCTCTTTGTTTACCACATTAATTGCGAACCTAATGAATATTTTCTTGTTATAGATTAAGTCTCCTTTTGAGCTCAATGTATCTTCAGGTCAGCCTAAGATCATACACCGTGACATCAAGGCAGCTAATATTCTTCTGGATTCTAATTTTGACTCAAAGGTTAGGTTTATTAGTGGTTTCATGTGATTCTTGGTTTAAGTTTCAGATATATCTGTCTGTGTTGAGATAGTGAAATTTGGATAACAATTACGAATGTCACAAATAGTAGTGGGTTTTTACAAATTAAAAATAGACAAAAATAAATAAACAATAAGGAAGACAAACATTTACTTGGTTTGAGTATAAGTCTATGTAGTATGTCCACAGGTTAAGGATAATACTTTACGGGCTTTTGTTTTCCGTTAAACTAATTTTGCAAACATATTAGTTATACAATAAAAATTGAAATATATTAGTTATGCAAATGCTTTTGGAACTCAAGCCTCTTAGACTTGAGTTCCAAAGTTAAGAATTGGATTTCCACTAGAAACCTAAAAATATATTGTTATCTCATGATTTTCTCCATAGACTTGAGTTCCAAAAGTGGCCACGTAAGTAATATGTTTCAATTTTGATCACATAACTAATTTGTTTGCAAAAATAGCTATAGAGAAAAATTGGCCACACTTTACTAAGAAAATTGGGAGATTACAATTGTAGTACAAAGTCACAAAACTAAAAAGATCGTACTCAATGCACAAAAATCCCACTTTTATGATGTCTGAGAAATGTTTTGTTAGGCAACCCCAACCTTAATTTATTGTAGAAACTGATTTTTGAAGTTAAACCTAGAACTTGTCATTTTTAGTGAAAGACACTTGCATTGTACCAAGAGGCTTATCTCTCTCTCACCATAACTAGCACACTACAAGAAATCATAATTCTTTAACTCTAGCATACAATAGGCCAAAAGTAATGTGTATAATGTGACACCCATATTTGATTTTGATATTTTCTGAGTGTATGTTGTGTGAGTGTGTGGTGAGTTCTACATTGGGCATTTACCAGGTAAATATGGGCTTTATTAACAACTACAAAGAGTCTCAATTGTGACTAGTCATTTTGAGGTATAACACAAATATGGTATAACATTTTTCTTTGAGTTACAAGCGTAGTATAAATTGATTTGCAAAGTCAAATAATTAAGTGATGTTCTAACTTGGACTTGGTAAAAAGTCTTCAACAAATCATGCCTCGCCACAAATCTTTACCTTAGCTTGAATTATTTAATTTTTTGTAAACAAAAAGTCCTCCATTGCCTCCACCAAAGCTTTGAAGAGCTACCATTGATTGTAAAAAATAGTTAAACACCAATCAAGTCCAAACAGTATCTAATGGATTATGTATTGTTGCAACCTTTCTAAATTGAAGGTTGAGAACAATTAAATTCAACTTCATTATGGTTTAAACCTCAAGTTACAATAATGACTAATTCTAATTTTAAGCTAATATACTAAATTATAGCCCAATTGTGTTTATGATTAGCCAATTAACATTAGTAAGCAATGGTAAACATAAACATCAACGCAACCACAAAAATTCAAAGGCACAATAACATACAGATATGTTATTGAAGAGGAAAACTCAAGAACCAAACATTAAAACCTCTCTGCAACCTCACCACCAAAATTGATCCCTTAGAATAAATAGTAGCAATATAATTTTCTCACAAAACAAAACACTTCACTTCAAGTAGTGTAACAAAGATGCACTCAAGCTCTTCAAGCCCCCACTTGTAACTAAATTTGCAATTCCTTTCTCTACTCTAACATCCAAATCCACAATTGAGCTCAAACTGCAACTTCAAGCCTGGTGGCTCCAATGCTTCCCAAAACTCTAATCAACTCACACAATTTTTGCTAGGTTTCTTTCAACTTTCATATGGTAATTAGGGTTTAATTTCATGAGAAATGGTGTATATATTGGCTGGGTCAAGGTTGAAATGATAGGAGAATTTGTAATAGAATTGTCTCAAGTTTTGACAATTAATCAACCCAATTTCCCATAAAAGTCATATTAGTATTTCATTCATTTGGAGTTGTTTGTATTTTGTCCCTTTATATGTTTCAAAATTTTCATTATGACCTTATATGTTTGATTCGATTTTCATATTAACGGGTCATTTATTTGATTTAGTAATCTAACCATGCATAATATGTGTTTTTGCCTACAAGAAGAGATTGTTGTATTTTGCAACATTTTAAAGCTAGTATTTCATGGGACGAAGAAGTAAGATAAAGAAGACGAAACCAAAGGAAAAAGGCTAAAGGACGAAGGAGACTAAAATCCAAAGGACAACAAAACTACAAAGCTAAGTTATTTCATGAACTTAGGAAGCTACGGGAGAAGTAAGTGAAAGGATGAAATGTGGATAAAGACGAGACAACTACAAGACGAACATAGGAGGGTGTAAGAAGATCATGGAAGCTTATTAATGATATATATTGCTAGAATACTATAGAAAATTACTGTAGAATATGGGATGGAACACAGAACAAGATACAACAAACTGATAGATATTATTATGTTGAACAAGTTTTTTACAGGACTGGAAGACATAGACTGTAAAATATTACACAAACTAACTGACTCTTTTTCTTATTCTCTCTTTTCTGCTCTTGCTTCACTCTTCACTCTACTCTCTTTTCTTCTGCTAAAATAATGATACAAAGGGCCTATTTATAGGCAAACATTTTACAAGAGGACGAAATAATTTACAGTAACAAAGCGTGACTTCTGAGTTTTTTCTTTATAGGTGTTGGAAACTGGCGGAGGACGCAACGCGGGCTGGCTTCTGCAAAATCTTCTTCTGACAACGGAAATCCTGGAACTGAAGCAAAGGACGAGCTATAATTTATGCATCCTTGAAAGAAGTGTGACGGTAAGGTGGAAAAGGGAGGTCAAGACAAAAGTGGGTCCCACAATTTTCGTTTTTTTTTTTTTTTTTTTTTACATATATCCTTTTGCAAATAATTTTTTCTAATCATCTCTTCCTTGAAACCATTCTTCATCAATGTCTGCATCTGGATCATGATTATGGTAATAGGGATCATCAAAATCAAACGAACTGGGCATTTCCCAATGATGTTGATAAGGCCATTGCTGTCTGCAAATGTCTGGGTCAGCGGGTACAATTTCTAGAAAGATTCCCTGGTTGAGAGACTTTGCCATTGAAAGTGAATAGTGACAGGATATCCGTGATACATCTGTGTGTCTGTGAATAGTACCGTCGGCATTTGTTACCCAATGGACATCTGGAGGGTGAACAATTCCTTCTGCTTGAACATTATCTTTGGAATTTAGCTTTGCAACTATACACACTGAAGTGATTTTTTGACCGAATCTGGGGTGATCTGCTTTGTGATACTGGGACCATTGACCATCATGAGCATCATTTTTCAAAAGTTCATGCTAGAATTTGTTAAAATATTTATTATCATGAAGAAAGGTGTATGAGTAGAAACGTGGTTCAAAGTGAATGCACAAGTAGTACTCATTGAGTAAGTACCACATGTAAAGGTAATGAACAACATTCCATCGTGTTATCCAAAATGCAAATGGGGTTTTCCATGGTTGTTCAATGTCTGGGAAAATGGCAAGGAAATGGCTTTGGTTTTGTGTGAGGTAATTATGGAGGACTTGGATGATTCTTTTGGATCTGGCTTGGAGGGTTAGGGTTTTTATTTGGTCTTTTATGTCTGAGGGAAGGGTTTCTATTACATCCATGATGTCATCGGAGGATGAGGTAGAAGGTTAGAGGATGAGAAGGTTTTGAGGATGAGGATGGATCTGTTATTGGATATACACACAAGGGTGGAGGAATTATTGTGGTATGGAGGACTGGAGGCTTTCTAGAAAGGTAGTCAGTGATAAGGTTATCTGTACCTTTGATGTGTTTGACTTGAAAGGACCATTGTGAAAACCAATTTGACCATCTGAGTAACTGGGGATGGGGGAGCATTTTTCTTTTAAACTGGAGCATTTTTGGGAAGGAGGACATATCCATTTCTACAAGGAAACTGTGGCCAAGAAGGTGAAACTGAAACTTCCCAATTCCATGTTTGACTGCTAAAATTTCATTGAAAGTGGAATGATAATGGAGTTCTGAAGGCTTGAATGCACCGCTTTTGTATCCACAAATGCTTCTTTTTCCATTAACTTCTTCAAATAGAGCTGCTGCCCAATACTCATCACTTGCGTCTGTCTGTAAAATTCTTTTTCCTGTGCCTGGAATCTGCAAAGGGGGAAGCTTTTCTGATAATTTTTTCAACTGTTGAACTACTTCTGTATGAATTGAATTCCATGCTGGAGGAGATTTTTTTAATAACTTGGACAAACAATCTCTGTGTCTGGGACTTTTTGGAATGAAGTCTGACATGTAATTAACAATTCCAAGGAACTGCTGGATCTGTTTGGTGCTGGTGAGAACATCTGGAAATTCTCTGAGAGAGACTGCTATGTGAGGCTGAAGAGTATACTTTCCTTCTGAAATGTTTACTCCAAGGAAATCAATAGAGGATACTCCTATGACCATCTTCTTTTCTGAAAGCATTATCCCTTGAGCTTTTACTAAATTGTAGAATTCAGTGAGCAATTTTTCATGGGATTCTGTATCTTTTGAGAATAGGAGGATATCATCTACATAGATCAATGCATTTGACAACAGTGGTTGGAAAAGAGTTACCATTGCTTTTTGGAACTGAGATGGAGCATTTTTTAGGCCAAAAGGCATTACCGTCCATTGATAATGGTGGTCTGGAATGCAAAAAGTTGTCTTGTATCTTTCTTCTGGATGGATTCCAAGTTGCCAAAATCCTGCTTTAAGATCAAACTTTGAAAATACTTTGGCATTGGAAAGATGCTGGAAAAGAGCACTTTTGTTGGGCAGTGGAAACTTGTCATCAGCAAGGAAATGATTAAGATCTTGGTAGTTGATTACCAATCTGAGCTTTCCTCGAACTTGTTCTGCATGCTTGTTAACATAGAAGGCTTCACATGCCCATGGAGAAGTTGTGGGTTCAATGAGGTTTTCTGAGAGAAGGGTAGCTAACTCCTGCTTAGCTAGGGACAAGTGTTCTGGATTCATACCTCTATGGCTAGCTTTTGTGGGGTTAACGTCTTCATTCTTTTTGAAGGGAAGGGTTATGAAAAAGGCTGGGTTTTTCCATAGTGGTTTTGGGTTTTTGAGGAGGAATTCTGAGTGGGTAGCTGCACAACATTCATTGATGATCTGGGATTTCAAGGAATCAAAGGGATTCAGTGAAAACAAATGTGGTACCTAGGTCCATGTGAGAAGGTGTTGTTTATGCAAGAGGCCTTTTGAGGACCATCTGAGGTTAGGTATCTGGTGGAGGAGGTCAAATCCTATGAGGAGATCTCTGCCTGTGAGAGGGGATCCAAGGGCTTGGTGTTTAATGGTAAGGGTTGAGAATATTCTAATGTGAATGGGTTTGCTTTTCTGGGTGATCAGGAATGTTTCTCCATTGGCTGTTCTGAACATCTGATGTTGGGGCATCCAAAGATTTTCTGGTAAAATCTTAGGATGAAGAATTGTTGCTGCTGCTCCTGTGTCAAACAAGGCTATCACTGGGATGGGTCTGGAGTAGGTATCAAGGAGGATGTGAACTTGGGCTATTGGTGTGGGGCCAAGTATTGGGGCTATAAGAGGCTGAGATGTATATATGGTTTGGATTTCTAGGTCTGAGTCATCTGTAATGCTTGAATCTGATTCTTCTTCTGAGGATGAATAGGCTATGGCTGCTAAGGCTTGGGGAGAATAATCATCATCAAGTGAAAAGAGTGATTCCACATCTGAAAATGGGGTATCATCTGCATGAATCTGGGCTTGCTCCAAAAGCTTTGCTGCTTTGGCTTTCTTTGGACAATGTTTTGCAAAATGACCGGGCTGTCTGCATACAAAACAGACTTTTGAATTTTTTCCTTTGAACTGCTTTCTTCTGAGAAACTTCCATTTCTTTTTTCTGAAAAACTTCTTCTTTGGATGAGAATGCTTCTTCTTCCAAAAATATTTTTTGTAATGATCTCTTCTCTTGGTTGGACAAGAACAATTCTTATCATAACACTTAATCTGCAAATCTTTTCTTTTGCAATTGTCTTTAAGCTTGCTATGGATCTTGTCAATCTCCGAAAGAAACTTTCTTTGATTGCATAGTTTTTCCAAAGCAATAAGGACATGCTGATAGATTTCTCCAAGATAGGCTTGCTGCAAGGTGATTTTTTGAAGATTCATCATACGAAGAGTTTCATCACCAAGTGGTTCTGGAAAAGAATTTAAGAAAGTGTGCTTGGAATTGACATCATCCATGCCATTAAAGGCATAGTATCTGCTTGACATTCTGTCAAAGTGTTTCTCCAAATATTTTCTTTCAAAAGAACAACATTTCATCATTAAGAATTCATCTCTGGCGACTTCAGTGTAATGGGCTAATGAACCAAGAAATTCATTATGGAGGATCGTGAAAAAATCCTCGAGTGTGTTACTCTGGGCTGCTTGTCTTTGCTTGTATTCTCCAAGATTTATCCACCATTGTCTCAGTCTACATGTGAGTCTTGCTACAAATTTGGCAATTATCTGGGCAACTGTATTGTTTGGGGCTTGAAGTTCAGCTGTACACTATGAGTACATATTGAAAATCTCTTCATGCCATTTTGAAGGAGGACTGTTATCAAGGGTGAACAGGTGTTTTGAATCTGTAGTTGATGAGTAGGTTAATCTTGTGTGGTGATCAGGGATGACAGGTGGTGTGGGGAATATTGGTAGTGGTGGTGGAGGCTGTTTAGGGCGAAGGACATCATCTTCTTCTTCCACTTTTGGGTCAGTCATAAAGACTTCATCTAAATCAAGGTCAGACAAGTCTAGATCTGCTTCATCAATAACTGGAAGAACAAAGGATTCTGTTGGTTCTTGAAGTGTTAAAGTTCTGAGGAATGATGATATCGGGTTTGGAGGGTCAGTGTTTATGGTTAACAAATTCATATCTGGGGGTCTGGAGGAAGCACCAATGGTTGGATCTGGTGGTTGCTATACTGGTTCTTTGTCTTTTTTGAGTGGAGGAAGTGGTTTGGTTGGAGGTTCAAGTCTGGGTTCTGGTTGAGGTAATGGTGTTGGATTTAATATGTTGGGAAAGATTGCACATGGTTTGAAAGGGTTTTGAGCTGGATGTGTTATGTTTAATGGTTGGAGGTTTTGGAATAGGGAAACTGGGGAAAACAGTGAGGGTACTGGTATGGACAGATCTTTATACAGTGATTGACGAGGTTGGTATGGCATGTAAACTTGTATTGGAAGAGCTTGAGTAGCTGCTTTCTGTGAGTTCTCCAAAGACTGGAGTTGCATCAACAACTGCTTTTTTTCTTTTTCTTTTTGTCCAATGAGGGGAAAAGATATAGACAAATCCTTTACTGTAGAAACAATTGTCTCCAATTCTTGTTCAATTGACTTGATCTTCTTCTTCAAATCTTCAATGAGGGAATTTGAGGATGAAAAGGTATTGGATACCGCTTCAGTCAACTTTTGTTGGTTGTCAAGAATTTTTGAAAGGACTTGATTCTGTGCTACAGCATTTTCTGCCTGCCAATTAAGGGCTGCTTCGGCTGATGAGACCTGTTTTTTACTTCCATCTGGATTGGTTCCAACAGGGTTTTTTTATCTTCCAAACATGTTTTACATTAGCTTGTGGGTGGTCAAAACTTTCTAAGGGAGGAAAATTTTGTGAGTATGAGGGTGATGCATGGTCAAACATGTAACAGGGTAAGGGTTTTTGTGTGTGGGTTTGACTAGGAGGCTTGGGTTGACATTTTTGTATCTGGGGAAGGACTTTCTGGTAATATGGGATTAAAGGTGGTTTCTGGTTTTGTTGGTTTTGATCATGACTTTCTTTGCATGGGAAAAGGGATGGAATTTTTTGTTTTCTGGATCTGGGGTAAAGGACATAGTAATCAAACCTTCCTGAAGGTTCTCCAAGGAGGTCAACTTCTGGGTCTCCTGCTTCATATCTTTCTTTGAGAATCTGCTGGAAAGACTTCTTCTTTCTTCTTTTCTTATCTTCTTCAAATAATTCTTCTTCTCTGCATTCTTCACAATCACAAACATCCCACCATATATGGCCTGTGGGTGATTTTCCTTCATAGACAGGTTTTCCATTTTCTTGAAAAGCTTTGATCTGAAGATCATCAAGACCTTCATAAGAAACTGGCTGGATCATAGCTGTTGGAAAGACTGTCACTTCTTCCTTTTCTGGTGTGGTTGTCATAAATCTGACTTCAACTTCACCATCTGATTTCTGATGAAAAAAGGATTGTTGGACTGGATTGGCTGAGATACCCGATGGAGAATCTCATACTTTTAATCCATGATTCTGGAAAGAGCTTGGTCATCTGGTCTTTGTTCAATTGTCGTGGAACAAATATGCACGTAGGCGTCATGCCTGGATCAACTTGGATAAAAAAAGCATCATTATTCTGGGCAAACTCTGGTATGGCTACATCAAAAGCATGGTTCTGAAGTCTGTAAGCAAGCTGGTAGTGAAGTGTGGCCGCAAAAGTATCTGGTACTTGAGAGGCTCCTGTAATCTGAACTTGAACTTTAAGAGCATCACATATGTGAGGATCTTTGAGAGACATGTTGAAATTGGGAAAAAGGGTGACAAAGATTGTTCCTGCATTTAGTGTAGTTTGGACTGTACCTATGATTGCATTGTGATATTCCATAAATCTAGAATCAAGGAGAGCAATCAATTCCTTCTGCTTGAACATTATCTTACCCTCACTGTTTTCCCCAATTTCCCCATTCCAAAACCTCCAACCATTAAACATGACACATCCAGCTCAAAACCCTTTCAGACCATGTGCAATCTTTCCCAACATATTAAATCCAACACCATTACCTCAAAGAAAGATATGAAGCAGGAGACCCAGAATCAAGGAGAGCAATTCTAGAAGCTATAGGGAGTCCATCCCACCATATATGGCCTGTGGGTGATTTTCCTTCAAAAGGCATTATCGTCCATTGATAATGGTGATCCACAATAAGTGGCAACTGTTAATCACAGAGCATACTATATGGGATATTTCATATAAATACTCTTGGCTTAGTCCAGTATGGAGGCTTCAACCTCATTGAACCCACAACTTCTCCATGGGACGGTCTTTCCAACAGCTATGATCTTGAAAATACTTTGGCATTGGAAAGATGCTGGAAAAGAGCAGGGGATCCAAGGACTTGGTGTTTAATGGTAAGGGTTGGGAACCGTCAAATAAACCTATGAAAATGAAAAATGGGATAAACACAAAAACAAAATAAAATATAAATAACCAAAATGAAAATTTTAAAACGTAAATTACCAAAATGAAAACAATTCCAAGCTTTAAGGGTCAAACTTAAAAATGCACCACCCTTTTTTCTCTCATATTCGTTTGCGTTTTGCATGTATTTTGTGTTTCCAAACCAACTTCTATGACAAGATTTTGGGCTTTCATTCAGGTTTCAGATTTCGGGCTTGGAAAGTTTCTATCAGATACTGTGACTCACATCTCAACTCGGGTAATGGGAACTTTTGGGTAAGCTCCATTTCTCTGTGTTCTTTAGACAATGCTAAGGTGCTGCCATGAAGTTTAATTAGTTCTGCAGCTGTCTAAATGCTATAAAGCAATGATAGCTTGGCTACTTCATTTCTAATTAAAAAAAATTGTATTAATTGCTTCTGAATGTCTTGAAATGATGCTGTATTCATCAAATGCAGTTACTTGGCTCCGGAGTATGCCAGTAGTGGACAGCTCACTGATAAGTCAGATGTCTTCTCTTTTGGGGTTGTGCTTTTGGAGTTGATTACTGGACTCCAGCCTTTCGATAAAACTTAATCCTTCCCTAATGATAGCCTGGTTGAGTGGGTGTGTACCATTTCAAAGTAGTAGTTCCTAATGTTTCATTATTCTTTTTACGGTCCTATTCTGCGTGTTTGCATCTATGTGTGCCTGTCTTCATTTGTCTTGCCAGTATCAGGTGGTCTTTTATATATATATGAATATATAAACTCTTGTATAGGGATTTGTTAGAAAGTACATTTAAATATGGTTCTTAAAAGAAGTAATGAAAAGAATTTGAGGGTACCTACTACCTACTACAAATAGATGCATAGTAATTCGTTGAGTTGAATTGTTTTTGTACTAGATAGTTAGATAATAATTCTAAGTGTATCTTCATTTAGTATAGGCAATTATGATTTAGAACAAGATATGAGATTTAATTTCTATAATTTATTAATTTATGACTTTTTTGGTTGTAATTTTGTTATTTGAGCATCTAGGATTTTATTTTCTTGATTTTAAGTGTTTTTGAGGCTTTCCAAGTCAAATTAGAGTTATATTATGGTAAGGATCAATTAGAATCAGTTTAAGAATATTTTTATTTGTAAAATAAGTTTTTTTGGAGCCTAGAATCGGTCTTTTATATGTAAAACAACAATTTATATTTCTGAACATCAATTGTATTTTCTAGAGAGGCTTTCTCAATTTTTTTGGTGGGTTTCAGATTTTCGTTCTGGATTTAAGGGTTTCATTAAGCTAGAATGAAATCTAGTCCCTATCATGCTTTCTATTTTGAGTCATCTTATAACTTCCATTTATTTTTCCTCTTGCAAGATGTTGAATTCTTAATAGCAAAGGTTGAGTAACATGGAAAAGTTAACCTTTACTGTTATAGAATTTTAGGCAAGGCCTTTGCTTGCGCAAGCTTTAAAACATGGCAACTTTGAAGCTGTTGTTGATCCAAGGTTGCAAAATGATTATGTGCCCACTGAATTGGCTCGAATGGTTGCTTGTGCTGCTGCCTGCGTTCGTTATATGGCCCGGTCTAGGCCAAGAATAAGCCAGGTAATTCTACCAATTTTATTATTGAAATATTTAGTTCGCTTTGTCTAATACATCAAATCCTTTTCTCAAAAAAAAAAAGAAAAAAAAAATCAAATCCAAAATTATAGATAAACCTTCTTTCCCCAAGTTTGTGAATTGTAAAGCCTACTGTCTTGTTTGTTACTAAGTTTTATTTGTGATTATTTTGTAAAAATATATGGTTCCAATATATTGCGCTTTTTTGGCAGGTTTTTGAACTTTTAAAGTTCGAAAGATTGAGTATATAGGAATTTAGATTTTCCAATTTTACTATTCAAATGCTCCAATTTTACTATTCAAATGCTAAAATGATTTTGAAACTGTTCGAAATTAAGACTTTATTCTTTGTGATGGCATGTACCTGTAATCATTTTTCATGATGCAGTATATAACCCTACTACCATTGTTGCATGGTAAGCAGATAGTTAGAGCTTTGGAAGGTAATCTTTCTCTGGATGATCTAAATGAGGAAATCTCACTTGGGACAGCTGGAAACATAGATTATGATAATTATCAATATAAGGAGGACTTAAAGAAATTCAGAAAGATGGTATCAATAAGCCACGAGCAAGGCTCTAGTGAATGCAGCGGACCTAGCACCGAGTCAGCTTTGCTCCAATCTTTCTCAAGCAGTGAAAGCTAAAAAAATATCCAAGAGATGGAATTGGGGAAAATTAAAAATGATGCCTCAGATTTTGGTGTAATCTTCTGCTTGATGATTCCAATTTCCTAGTTTGCACATTCACCTGCTTTCCTGTCCTGCTCCATTGAGTTACACTTAATCATTCTACTTAAGCTTAATTTTAACTGTTATATATCCAGTACCATATTATTTCTTAAAGTTTGTTTTTTTAATGTATGTGTGCCATTAGATACTTGCTGAGATTGATGGGCAGTTGTCCTTTTGCTTATTTGTGTGGATCAGTGTTGTGGGTCTTTCATATTGTTGTGATCTGCTTTGGTTTCAGTGGGGAATGTAATTGAAAGAATTGTTTCTGCTGATGACTGTGCAATTTTTTTTTTGGTGGCATTGTATTCAAATTGATTTGCTTGCAATAAGTTTCAGATTTTGTGGGCATTCTGAGTTATTTTCCTTTGAGTTTCAGATTTTGATTTGCCTTCAAAGTCTTTTTTTTTAGTAATAAATTCTGTTTGAGTGTCAAATGTGTTGTTTAATTGCTTTTGGATTTGTTTCTTTGAGACCATCTACCAAACAAGCTGAATTATGAATCTATATTCTCATCCAGTTGAGACGCTATCTCAGCCACAAGCTTGATCAGATTGATGCACCTTTCAATGGTGTCATTGGCTTGGCAGAGATCACTTTTCAGAACTTTGAAGTCCTTTGAGAGTTATTGTGATGAGTGAGTGATGACTATCAAATATGACACTGAGTTAATTGGAGGTTGAGTCTTAAAATCCATATAAGTTTTACTGTTTCGGCTTCTGAAAAATAAAAGGTACGTAGTCCAAGTTCACTAGCATGCAGTGCTGCCTTGAATAGAACTAAAAGAATTTGCAAAACATGGAAGCTATCGAATTTTATGAATCTAAACGTTGTACACCTAAATACATTTCTAGGGGTATATTGGTAATTTTGGAAGTGTAGGGGGTATTTGGGTCATTTCAGGTATTTAAGGGTATTTTGGAAGTCAATAAAGTATTCAACTAGTTTTAGAGGTATTTGAGTCATATTGGATTAAATAGGTGGGTTACTAATTAAATGGGTTAAGTAGGTAATAGATAATTAATTTAGATATATAAACGGGTTATAAATGGATAAATGGATAATTATACACCCAACTCATTTAGGACCCAACCTGCCCATTTGCCACCCCTAGTCTTGACCGATCGATCTTGCTAAAGATTTTGTGGACCTTGATCCAACCATTCAAAATTTTGAGTCGAAAGAAAAAAAGGAACAAGGGTTTTCCAAGTTCCATGGTAAAAAATGTATAGCGTTTCATTAATAATTGACAAATCTTCACTCCTATAGCATGTAAATTTTGACTACCCAATCACGAAATTATAAATCACATATGTATCTAAATTTACGTGTTTTGGGTTTGAAGACCTGTTAATTAGTTAATCAAACTTGAATCTCGGCTCTTACCTTCCATACTCCACAAGCTTTTATACTTGTGAAGTGATCACCACACCATAAGTACGCGGTGGTATTTCAGTTTGATTTTTAACCTTTAAGTACAATGTCTTTTAGTTCCTACCATTAAGTAATAAAAAATGATTTTTTTGCCACATAGACTTCCATTTGGATTGCCATATCAACATCATAATTAAATTAAATATTAATCTTCCTTCATAAAATTTTAAAGAAGAAGAAAAAAATTAAAAAAAAAAAATCTTAATCTGCTTTTTTTTCCTTCCAATTTCTTGTCATCCAAACACACTCCGAAATCAAATCCTACAAAAATCAATCCTTTCAAATTTCAATTGATTTGATGTAAATGTAACCTTCACATACTAAATTGAAAACATATTCAAACATTAACATTCAAAATCAAACCCACAACTGTAAAAAAAACCCAAAGATCTTAGATTGATTTGAAATGAAAACACCAATTTATGCGGTTGAAATCCAATCAAATCTATATAGCCAGCCCAATCTCCTCAAGCCAACCACAACCCATTTTGGAGTACTAGTGTACCGCATACGGTGGTTGAAACCCCAAAACCCAGCAAGTTTCAAGGAAGCTTAAGATTCTTTAAAAATAATCCAAAACAAACAAGTTACAACTCAATCATAGTCCAAGCCGAAATCGAGCATTCCATATGTATCGGCCTCCAACAAGTCCGCCATGGGAGATCTAAAAGCTTCCCGGAAGGTGGTGGGAACCAATCTGGGTTTGGATTGATATGAGAGTGAGAGAGAAAGAGAGAGGGATTTGTGTTTGGTGGATTTGATTAGAGATCTAACCCAGAACTTAAAGAGAGTAATTGTCGAAAGTGATTCTCAAAAAAAAAAAAAAAAAAGCAAATATTATTGAAAGTGATTCTATTGCTTGCACAGAGCCTATTCTGGGGCTGGGTCAGAGTTGTCCATTGACGAGTTCAAGCTGGAGCTATATAGTTTGTAATCTAGCAAAGACTTACGCTGTATGTATTTTCAATTGGGTTTGTATAGGAAGCTAATAAATTAATCTCCTCATCTGTGGCTAGGTGATCTTTGAAGAATAGTTTTTTTTTCTTTGATTTAAGTTCAGGCCCCCAAGCTTTCCCTAACGTTTTCTTACAGGATGTTTGCCATTGTTCTAATATGGGCTCTTCTTAAGTTCTCTAGTTCATTAAAAGTTCTACATATTATCAAAGAAAAAGTAAAGTAGTTTTTCTTTTTGGATTTTTTTGAACATAGATATGTTTGATTATCGGGAAAGTGCAGGAAAAATTAAAAGAAAGTATAAAGAATATGAAAAAATTTGGTTATTTGAATTTTTTTATTTAAATATTGATGTGACATATTAAAATGTTATACAAAATTTTAATTATCATTTTATTATCATTATTATTATTTTGAGAAGGAACTATCATTTTATTTTGGACGTGCATTTGGTCACAATTTTTTTTTTTTTTAAAGTTATGCTGATATTGCAGTCTAGATAGTAGTTGATGTGGCATAAAAAATAATTTTCTTATTATTATGTTTGACATATTAACTTTTTTCATTCAAGAGATAACGACAAAATCTAAATTGACACAGTACTAAAAACAATAAGGACCAAATTGACACAATTAAAATGTTAGAAACCAAATTAAAATATGGTGCAAAGGATGGGGACTAACTTTGTAATTTACCCAATTACAATATAATATCATATCCATTTTCTATTTAATTAATTATACCGATACACTTTTATGCACAAAGTGTTGGAGGGTAGTAGATTTTAGCTAGCTCAATTGGTAATATATCTTATGGTTAAATAAAATATGTGGAGTTCAATCCTTGTCTACACCACAAACTGACTGGTATCTTGGTCTGATGATATAGAGCTATCATTAGGAGCGGATGTTTGAAACACTCTCTAAAAAAAAGTGCTTGAAGACATAAGAAAAATAGTTCAAGTTGCAGAGTTAATAGCATCTTATAATTACACATAAATGTGTGAGTCTAAATGTTTTATCTAAAATATACTTTTTATGTGTATTTTTCTCATGTAAGAGATTAAAATTAATCAACTAATTATGGAGACATACCACTAAAAGTAGTTGAAGGCCCAATCCGAATACTCTTCAATGGAGACATTACCATTAAAGGATAATAACTCTACTTTCATTTGATAGTCACTCTGCTCCTGATAATCTCAGCCATTATACCTCGCAGGACTACGATGATTCCCAAGGACTCTCTCTGCATAGTCCTCGTCCTCACTATTCTCTTCATTATAGTCTTGTTGCCTATTTCGATTTGGACTGTGATGGGGAAGGTCATGCGATTGGTTATCACGTTGCTCTTTGTTATCACAGTTAGAGTTTTGGTTAAGCAGGGTGGCAAGCGCTTCTTGAATCTAGTCCAGAGTTTGTTGGGTTGAAACATGAAATTGTTGATTTTTGACATGAAAATCAAGGAACTCAGCCCTAGTGAGGACTGGGTTGTTGACATCGTCATTGTCGTCATTGTTGTGGTGGTCACTATCTCGCCAATTAGCCATCAAATTAAGGTAAATCAAGGCTCTGATACCAATTGATGTCGCAGAAGCCTAGAGAAAGCATATACACGATGCTCTGTTGATGGAGCAGAAACTAGACTATTAGCTTCTGGTAGTAAATCTCGAATTCACGAGGAGTTTCCATAAATCCACAAAGAGAAAAAAACTGGAATCCACCAGAGAAAGAATTTGACCAAAGTCTGTATTTATTGGTAATAATCTAATTTGCCTCTGATGGCTACAAAACATATAAATACTGAGGGAAAAAAAACGTTTGAAACCCTAATTTGCACTAATTATATGATTAGGTGACAAAATACCGAAATGACAAAATTGAGTTAAATATAAAATCATAAACTATTGGCCTTAAGGGTCGTCCTAAAATAAGCGAGCCTTTATTCTGACTTTTGAGTAAAAAGTTATTAAGATAACAAATATTACTATAAACGACAAAATCAATATTTTAGAGGCCTAAATGAAAGAATTCACCTTTTTCAGGAGTTACCACATGGGTAAGCCATGATTATTGCTTAGAATGCCGTTTTGCTCCAGCTTGCCAAATTTCATGCGATTCCAACTCTAAGACCCATGATTTTTACTAGTGCCTTTTTGCCTTGCGCGTTGATTTCAGGTACGTGTGAGAATCCAGGACGGCCATGGTGGTCTGTTCTACATTATTAGGAGATACATTTTTTTCCTTTAAAATTAATATATGTATATTAAAAAGAGATGAAGCATAAGGATAGAATAAATGCCACGTCCACTGGGGGGGGGGGTGTGGGGTTTGGTGGGGGGACCCACTCATCTTGCTTAATATTTTGTGGAAGCGCTTTGCTGAAGTTTCCACATTTATTTGGGTGACTGGAAGTCTATAATGAAGTATACACTTTTGAAATATGAAGTCAATACAGCGTTCCATTAAAGAATACGATTATGTGGTATGCAGTTTTGTTTTATTCAAAATTCATGATTGCATGGTATAAAGATCTTTGAATTAAAAGAGATTATTTATTTATTTATTTTTGGTTTATTGATTTTGCAAATTATCAAGAATAGAAATTTTTTTTAAAAAATTTATTAAGGAAACCAATATTTCTAAAAACGGCAAAATCACAGTTTTCAAGGCTTAAATGAATTTATCTTTGAATTAAATGAGATTATTTATTTATTTATTTTTGGTTTATTGATTTTGCATATTATCAAGAATAGAAAATTAAAAAAAATATTAAGGAAACAAATATTTCTATAAACGGCAAAATTATAGTTTTCAGGGCCCAAAGGAAATAATTTGCCGTTTTCAAGGGGTACTCTGTGGCTAAGCCACAATTGTTGCTCAAAAGGCTGTCTTGCTTCAGTCTACCAAATTTCATGCAATTCTAACTCCAAGACCCATGATTTTTATTAGTGTCTTTTTGCTTTGCACGTTGATTTTAGGCGTGCGTGAGAGTCCAAGAAGGCCATAGCAGTCTGTTCTACATCACTATGGGATACATTTTTTCCTTCAAAATTAATATAGGAAAATGAGATGAAGCATAAGGATAGAATAAATGTCACGTTCACTATGAAGCATAGGGAAGGCCTATGCTGGCGCAAGCTTCAAAAATGGCAACTTTGATGCTGTTGTTGATCCAAGGTTGCAGAATGATTATGAATCTACTGAACTGGCTCGAATGGTTGCTTGTGCTGCTGCTTGCGTCCGTCATTTGGCCCAGTCTAGGCCAAGAATAGGCCAGGTAACTCTTACCAATTTTATTATTGAAATATTTAGTTCTCCTTGTCTAATATATCAAATCCTTTTCTCAAAAAAAAAAAAAAAAAAAAGTCAAATCCAAAATTATAGATAAACCTCCTTTGCCCAAAGTTTGTGAATTGTAAAGCCTATTGTCTTGTTTGTTACTAATTTTTATTTGTGATTATTTTGTAAAATATATGGTTCCAATATATTGCGCTGTTTTGGCAGGTTATTGAACTTCTAATGTTCGAAAGATTGAGTATATAGGAATTTAGATTTTCCAATTTTACTACTCAAATGTTAAAATGATTTTGAAACTGTTTGAAATTAAGACTTTATTCTTTGTGATGGCATGTACCTGTAATCATTTTTCATGATGCATACCATTCTTGAATGGTAAGCAGATTGTTAGAGCTTTGGAAGGTAATCTTTCTCTGGATGATCTAACTGAGGAAATCTCACTTGGGACAGCTGAGCATTTAGTTTTACCAGGAAACATAGATTATGATAATGATCAATATAATGACTTAAAGAAATTGAGAAAGATGGTACCAATAAGCCACGAGCAAGGCTCTAGTGAATGCAGCGGACCAAGCGCCGAGTCAGCTTTGCATCAATCTGTCTCGAGCAGTGAAAGCTAAAAAATATATCCAAGAGATGGAATTGGGGAAAATTAAAAATGATGCCTCAGATTTTGGTGTAATCTTCTGCTTGATAATTCCAACTTCCTAGCTTGCACATTCACCTGCTTTCCTGTCCTGCTCCATTGATAATGCCTGGTTTGTAAAAATTAGAAAAATTATCAGCCATGAGAAACAGGAAGAGGAGCCAAAGATTTGACGGAATTTTTAGTTATTGATGTACAAAAAATGGGTGATAAGTGTCCTAGTGCCATACTTATTCTTCAAAATATATATCTTCTTCTAGGGTTTTATAAATGGTTGAAACTAAATGTTTGAAACCTCTTGTTGGAGTTGGGGCTGGGGACCAAATAATAGAACTGTCAAGTTCTATATATAGAGCCCATCTCTAAAAATCCATGTTGCATGGGGTATGGGGCTATGCTGAGTGACTTTTCATGTTATGGTACACGAAAACTGTTAAATACACACAAGGTTTGCAAATAAGATCCACTAATACTTTCCATCCCCATGAAATGGCTTGGACCTGCACTAGAAACTAGACATTATAACCCAATATATGTACAGTCCTTTCGTTTGCTCCGTGATCTAATCTCTATATCCCACTTTAATGCAATCATGATCTTTTGAGTGTATTATTTAGGAAGTATGAGTACCGATATGATATGGGCTACAACATTATGGGTAAGTTTGTTTCAGTTTTTTTATTATATACTTTTCAAAAAAGTGGCGTTCTAAAAAGTGTAGTATAAAATTGGATTTTTCTAAAAGTAAAACATCTAGTAAAAACTGTTAAAATAATATTTCTCTTTTCCATAATGAATGCAAAATTATTATCTTAAAAGTTGAAATCTAATAATTTTGGTAGAATTAATCTCTCCAAAATAAAATTTTATTAACACTTATTTTATGAGTTGTTTTAAGATTACAAACAAGGGGTGCGTCGTATCGTACCAGCCGATACGATGGTATTTCTCCTATCAGACACTCAACTGGTACATAAACATGCTTGTATTGCATTGCTCTAAATACTGGCCAGGACTACACTGGCGAAAATTGGACATTGCGGCAGAAAAATGGAATTCAGACGATATATAGACCCAAAAAAAAAAAATTTCAATCACCTGCACTGCCATCCTCATAGCTCCCTGTTACATCTCCGATCACTGCCCAGCGTTGATCACCCACTCCTAGGTGCTGCTGCCGCAGCTTCTTTTTCACCTTGTCCTAGCATAAATGTTCTCTCTTCTCTGCATACTTTTCTTGTTTTTTCCTCCTTTGATAGTCTAATCAATGTGGATGAATGATGTTAAAATGGGCTAAAGGTAAAAAAAAAAAAAATGAATTTAACTTTTCAAATCGTCTTTTTTGACATAACACGGCTTGGTACTTTTATTATTATTATATTATCATTTTATTAAAAGGGTAGAAACATTAATGAGATGTAAACTGAACATATTCTTAGTATAAATAGTGTAATTAATGTAATAGATGAAGTACTAGTTTCCAATAAAACACACACACACATACATATAGGGAAAAATGAGCTTTTGCCCTTTTTACAAAAAAAAAAAATCAGAATGTTGCCCCCTTTTTCAAACTAATTAGGAAAATACTCCTATTTTGAAACTCTATAGCGACGTTTTAAGGAGCCTATAGTAATGTTTTAAGGACCTATAGCGGCATTTTGTAACTCGAGCTCCATGAAATCGAGCAATAGGCTCCTTAAAACGTCACTATAGGGCTTAACTCGATTTTGAGAAAATCGAGTTTCAAAAAAAGGGTATTTTCCTAATTAGTTTGGGAAAGGAGGCAACATGCTGATTTTTTTTTTTTTTTTTGTGAAAAAGGCAAAAGCCCATTTTCACCCATATATATATATATCATGCAATAACTTAGCTGTAGTGGTAAATTATTATTATTATTATTAGTAGCAAACTAGTAGTAGCAAAATTAGATCTTTATACTTTTTAAGGTAAACTATATATTTGATTCCTATTACAATATATTTTAATTTGGTCTTTAACCTTTAAATTGTGTCTATTTGGTCTTTAATTTTTTAGTGTCGTGTCAATTTAGTCTTTGTTATTATAAGTTGAATGAAAATTGATGACATGTCAAACGGCCAAAATAAAATTTTAATATGTTGTCACATCAATGAAAACTAATTTTTTATTTCAGTCAGCAGACGCGTCATCAATTTTTATTCAAAAAATAATAGTAAGGACTAAATTGACACGGTACTGAAAAGTTAGAGACGAAATTGACACAATTGAAATATTAGAGACCAAATTAAAATATTGTGTATAAAATAGGGACCAAATACGTAGTTTACCTTACATTTTAAAAACCGTTAAGTTTTTTTTAATAAATTATATAAAATTTGACCAATAAATATATAAATAATATATAGCAGTAACTTCGAAATGGTACGCTGGTATTGATCGATACTGAAATATATCGTTTCTTTGACTAAATTGAAATGACCTCCGGTGCGAAATTGGCTTCTTTGATACAAACTATTTCACAATTTCTTTGTTACACATTTGACGTGGCAGGCCATGGGTGATTACTTTTTACTTACACATGTATACACAATATTTTTCTCCACCACATACTCCACAACATTGCAGTTATAAAAAAGTTGTGAAATAATTTTTGTTACTACTTCCTATATTTTCTTCCATGTTGCTTTACCCAAACCCAAAAAAATTTGTTTCCTTTTTTTTTTTTTTTTTTTTTTTTCTCGTCCACTTGTTCACTTCTTCCTCATATTCTTATTTTCCTTTTTTCTTACTTTCCTCAGCATCAAGTTGCATAGGGTCTCATCTTCTTGTATATTTTCCTTTTCTCTTACTTTGCTCCACACAAAGCCACACACACGCGCCTCTTTCACTCCCTCTATCTACTCCATATTTTCCTTTAATAAAAAACTCTACCGAATTTAAAAAGTTTTCTAAGATCAAATTTATAACAGAAATGGCCTAGCAGCAGCACAGAGGAGTAGAAAAAACTAAGAAGAAGAAGAAGAAGCACATAGGAAAGGACCTATCGATAGAACAGAGGAGCAAAACCTATGGTAGATTTGTGAGATTTGTGATTTACGACTGTATCGTGTAGTAATCTGTCTTTTAAACAAAGAGGTTAAAATTTGGGTTTTAAGAAAAACAGTGGGCAGTTTGGGAAATTAGTTGAACCTTCCAACGATAATATTGCAAATGCACTGTGGCTTTTTGCGATTGGAGCTCCCCAGCTGCCACACGATATTGTGCGTCTCCTTTGTATTCAGAAAATGACTTTCTACAAAGCGCATTTGCAATGCGTTACCAAACACGCGGTTTGGATTTTCAGTACGAAAAAGTGCTTTTTGGCTCAAGAAAGTAAAACCAAATGCACACTATAGAAGGTGGAGCAGTAATGTTTTGAAAAATTAGAATATAACACGACAGTGATACAACAACTAGTTAATTAATATTTATTTTTAGGTATATATTATATATTATTTAGTATACTTTATGTTTATTGTGGGGTTTAAAAATAAGTAACAACAATGGAAATGTTTAGAAATATATCTAAAATTAATTTAAAAGTAATAATAGATTGCAAAAAAAACCAATTTTTTTAATGAAAAATTGCAAAATACTTTTTGAATTTAGTAAGCATACTCATATCATTTTCATTTATTTTAAACAATTCAGTGCCTTAATTGGATTGTATTTCTATTAGCTTAATATTTTTAGACCTTTTTGGGAAACCGAAAAAATGAAAATTACATGTATATTTTTCTATTTTAAATAATTCAATTATCATCTTACAAGTTTGGTTTTTTTCCCCTTACAATTTTAGGATCCTTGGCTTTATGGATTAAAAAATAAGTGGGTATTGCACCCTATGCAATTGTTTTAAGAGTTTTGAAAAAACAAAATTCAATCTTAACTCAGCCGTCGAATAAAAATAGAGTTGAAAGTAAAAAGAAAAAAAAAAAGAAAAAAAAAACATGGTTTTAAAAACTGGTACGATCAAAGAATTGGAAAAGAGAGTGGTTTTTGGTTTTCTAGTTCGATCAGAGTCGAACCGATGGTTGAACCGGTAACGTCATAAATAATGAAATAATAATTTTAAAATTATAAAAATAGTTAATAAAATATATAATAAGATTATTAATTATAATATTATGTTAAAAATATATAAAATATTTTTAAAAAATTATGTGAGTTTTTACATCTTACATATAGAAAATAAAAATAAACAATAACCAAAATTATTTTCAAAACATAACATTTAGTGACACCCTTCTTTTAGGTTTATTTTTTTCCCCTCAAAATGGTCGATATATTATGCATTCATTTTAAAGAAAAATTAAGTGAATTTTAAGGTTGTTCACTTAATTAATTATTAAAACCACTATTTTTTATATCATAATTATCTTAATGAAATAAAAGTGGGGGGGGGGGGGAGAAGGGAGGACATTCTCAATAAATAAATAAAAGGGGGAAAGCCCAATCCACGTGAGCAACTTTAATTATGAAAAAGAAAAAGAAGATGAGAACAAAGAAAGAAAAAAGTGTGGCTCTCATTGTGTTATTGACTATTGTGTGCAGTGTGCACACTGAACAAGTAGCAAAGGCAAAGCATGGCACAACACACAGTTCTACAAACTAGTCTCTCTCTTCACAAACTAAGAAGAAGCTCTCATAAGATAAATGGTCAATTTAATTTCGTGTGTATTGTGGTCCTCCTCTCTCACATCCAAACAAAGATTTTCAACCATCTTTTCTCTCTATCTGTCTATGAAGAGCTTTGTTTGAGTGTTTTCCCTTTGCCTTTCTCTTTGTGAAGATGTGTGTTTTCAGGTAAGGTTTGGAATTTTGGGGCTTGTTTGGTTAGAGATTTCTAATATCGTTTTTCAAGTGTTGTGGAAATACGTATGGATTAAAAGGTGTTGTGGAAATACGTGTTTTAGTGTTTAAATACTGAAAACTGTTGTTTAAACAACTGTACCAAACACCTCCTTGACCATCTCAAGATACTAGCTTTGATGCCATGAACACCAAAGCCTTCAATCATCACAGTTAGACATGAATCTAAAGATAAAAAAAAAAAAAAACTTTCAAAACGTTTGGTTTTAGATCTGCTTCACCCATTTTGAAGAACCAATGCAAAATCGATTCAACCATTCCAGTTATTGGTTTTCCCAGTTGAACCTACAGTTATCGGTGATTTTTATGAATAATCGAATTGGATTGGTGTCTGGTTTCCAATTGAACCGGTCGAACTAGCCGATCTAGTTTGATTTTTAAAACCACTAAAAAAAGTTTAGAAATAAAAAATTGTTGTAAAAGGAATACAAACATTACAATTGCACATGTATGCAATATCTAGACACTCCAACTACTCTGATCTCAATAATTGTTTGGAAAAAAGTGGGAGTCTCAGCCAACCCTAGTTTATGTGGAAAACATGCATTCTGCTTTGCGTAAATGCGGGTCAATGGACCCACTGTTTGAAATTCAGAATATCAAACCTTGCCTCCAATCTTGACCAAATAAACTAACAATAATTAATGGCATGTTTAATAGTGACTGATTAATACTACCCCAAAGTCACCCCAAGTAAAGTCATGACCTCTAAACAATTTTTCTTCACCTAATTACACTCCAATTCTTTAAAGTTTGGAGGAATGAAACTTCATCTCAAACTTGAAGAAAAAAAAAAACACTCAACTCTTTTGAGTTTTGAAGAAATTAACACTCCCCCTTTTATTTATAGTAGTATAATGAAATATTCTAAATTTTTATAAGAGTCTCTTTGCAAAATTTTAATTATGATTAGTAAAAAAAATAGTTGATAAAGTTAGTATGAAAATGCAAAATTTATCACAAACCAAAACATTTGCAACAACAAATCTCTCCATAACCCTTGAAGGGAAAATAATAATATGCAAAATTCACACTTAATATTTTAAAATACACTTTAATTAAAATTTTAAACAATGAATTTTAATTATAAAAGAAGAAGATAATTTTGGAAACCTACACTTTGGTCAAATAACAGGTTAACACATAACATTTTTAATATTAATTTAACAAAGTTTGATCAATTGGAAGAAAACGTATTTTTTTTTCCCTTTTAGTTTTTTTTTATTTTTTTTTTTACACAAAATAGAAATTCTACTCTAACCTAATCTAACTGTATATACGTATGATGCTTCCTCCTTGAGACTTGAATCCTGCCATTGTCCCCCACCCTACAAGAACCTTGTACTTGTGGAATGATCATCACACCAAGGGTGCATGGTGGTACAATACCCTTCAAATTATTGGGTGCTTTGCACTGTGTGGTTCAACCCACTTTTGTTGAAGCTCATATAGTGACCTTGTCTCCCAAGACTTGAAAGAAGTTTGTCTTCTCTTAATGAGAAGTGATGCAAGGCGTGTGGGTCACACTAAAAGGAAAAGAAAAGAAGCCAAACGGAGAGGACATTTAGCCTTTGTGAGAGCTGAAGCCAAAAAGGGAAAGCCATTTTTGGCTATTATGCGTGTTCCACAAAGAGCAAGAAACACAAAGAGATAGAGCTTCAAAAGATGTGCAATCCAAACGGAGGGATACACAGTGAAAGTGAGAGAGAGAGTGAGAAAGAAAAATTATTTGCTTAAGCTACACACACAAGAAAATAAATTGGAGAAGTTCTCTTGGAGGTTTAAGTGCTACAACCAGAGAGTGTAGGAGTGTTCAAAGGAAAATCTTTGCTACTGGTTTTTCAGAGTTGTCCCATGATTTTTCTCCCCACAGCAGAAGGTTTTCCAGATAAAAATTTGGTGTTCTTGTGTGAATGTGTTTCTCTTGGAACTTGCTTAAATTTTTGTTTTCATAAATATTGCTATTACTTAATAGTCATTTCTTTTAATTCACATATAGACATTGAGGGATTTTTGAGATATGTAATTCTTATCTGCAACTCACCAATTCCACTTTTCTTTCTGATTGGGGTATTTTTTAGAAAATTTACACACCAAAGAAGCAGACGGTGCCTAAGGGTCCGTCAGCTCTACTAAAACTGATACAGGCCCTAGAACGACGATAATGAAGGCGACGATGCCACCATAAAGCCCAGCGGACACCTCTCCTATGAACCGATGGGAGATCCTCAAGTGAAGGAAGTCCATGGGCCAACAGGGTGTAAAGTTGACGGGCCCTACGTGGGCTAGCGTGATACTCACGAATACCCATACATGGAAATATCTTGCGTATCATGTATAGAACCTCATTACTCACCCATATCTCCCTCATATGGAAAAGCACCCTAAAATCTCGGAAACCCTAAATATCAGATACAAGGAAAAATCCCTACTCTGAAGGGACCTAGATTCACTACTCAACACTATATAAGCACCAGACCTCCTCTTTTCTCAAGTATGCAGAAAATCCCTTGCTCTCTTACTATAGAGTTCTTAGAGATTTCTCATTCACTAACTTGATCTTTGGAGGCTTTTTAGCTGGTACCACATCAGTGCCTTCATTTTGATCCTTGTGTCCTTATTCTGCAGGTGTCTATTAGCGCAATTTGGAGCCCATAACTCACTGACGATTTTCGTGCATCATCAGTTGGCGTCGTCTATGGGAATCGAGTGATTAGCCATATCACCGCTTCTAAGACAAATAATTGTTGCATGGTCCAGACTTGTTCAACGGCTACCATTAACTAAGAATCAGGGAATCCCTCTAATGCCTTGGAAAGACAGGTGCAAACCTTGATTGCAGCAGTAGAGTGACTCACCCAGCGCAACCAAGAGTTGGAGCAACAACTGAATCAAAGGAACGAGCGATGTCCAGAGGACTAATGTGATGAGTGGGATAACGACGAGTAGAATGGGAGTCGCCTACCAACGGGAGATCAATAAGAGAAGGAAGACCAAGAAGAAAGCAACGTCCCTAGTAGACAGGACAGGTTGGAGGACATTAGCCGCCCCTCCGAAATGGAAATCAGTGTGATACCATGGCCCAAGACATGTAGATGATGAAGGAGAAGATGGATGTGATGATGAATGTCATGAGGGGACAGGTATCCACCAATTTGGACAAGTTGGTCTAGCAGATGGACTCCCCATTCACTGCTCAGTTGACTTTCTTCCCCCTCCCTGTAAAGTTTTGGATGCCATAGGTGGAAACGTATGATGGATTAAGGGACCCACTCGACCATCTAGAGTCGTTCAAAACCCTCATGCACCTATAAGAAGCTCCAGATGAAATTATATGCAGGGTCTTCCCTATTACACTCAAGGGACCAGCAAAGGTATGGTTCAACAAGCTTACCCCAAACACTATCTCCACCTTCAAAGAATTGAGTGGACACTTTGTCACCCACTTTATTGAGTGGCAGAGATATAGAAGATCTTTAGAAAATATACTAAACATTAAGCAGCGAGAAGATGAGAGCCTAAAGTCGTACACGACCTGTTCAACAAAGAGGCCCTTTTAATTGGCAAAACCAACAGCAAAGTCCTCATCATTGTGTTCACCGACGGGTTGCAGCATGGAGATTTCCTTTTCTCTTTCTACAAAAACAACCCAAAGATGATGGTTGAGTGCTATACAAGGCCACAAAATACATGAATGCTGAAGACGCGATGATCACTTGAGGGGACAGACCAAAGAAGAGAGAAAGGCAGGACAACCCTCATCTAGACAAAGGAAGGAAGTTGGCTCGAATGAGAAACCGAAGGGACGACAGGAGACCAAGGCCTTAGCTGGGGAGGGCAACGAACTTTACTCCTTTGAATACCCCATTGGATCCAATCCTCATGTTGATAAGGGATGACATGGCATTGACTTGGCCGAATAAGCTGAACGGCGATCCAAACAAAAGGTCCAAGAACAAGTATTGAAGGGCGATCCAAACAAAAGGCCCAAGAACAAGTACTATCACTTCCATCGGGACCATGGGCATGAAACTTCCGAATGTATGACCTTAAGTAGCAGATTGAAGCCCTCATCAAGCAGGGGAAGTTACAGAGGTTTGTTAAGGGCAGAGAAAACCCTCCAAGGGACCCCAAACCCAATCAACGAGCTGAAGAAAGACCCAGAGCCTCGCTTGGAGAAATAAGGGTGATCGTAGGAGGGAACACAATGGTGAGATCCTTTAGGAAGGCAAGTAAGACATACTTACGAATGGTCCAGAACGTCCAGATTTTCGGACGATTACCTAAAGCAACCAAGGTGGACAACCCTACCATCAGCTTCACCGAAGAGGATGCTAGTGTAGGATAAGTACATGTTTGTATCACATACAAAACATACGCAACGGAAAATTAACGGATCTACTTCATTTGCAATTGTTAACATGTACTATGCAAATTTCAAAATTCAAGAACAAGAGAGCGTATCTTAGTGTGGTGAATTTCAAAACAAAGATTAGAAGGACTTGGAAACACTTTTAATCTTCACTCCAATTCCACTAACTCCTAAGAAGTGTGGTCTCTCAATCAGTTACGTGTATTAGTTCAAGAGAGAATGTCAAAGTGTTTAACACTCACATACACACCATTTCACAATGATGTCATTCCCTTTCCAAAATTCTGTATGTTTCTCTCCTTATAACTGATTATTTAATTGGGCTAGTCTTTTGGGCCTTTCTAATTGGGCTTTAATGTTTGGTTGGAGTGGGACTAAAATGGACCAATAAGACATTGGCTCTAATGGGCCTTAGGCTTTTCCGTCAACTCTTGATAAGTTCAAAGTTACTATTAACTATATTTAAAACCAAAGTTATGGTCAAAAAAGCAAATGGCAAGTGGAGAATGTGTGTAGATTTCACCGACCTAAACAAAGCATGCCTTAAGGGCAGTTACTCACTCCTGCCATTGACCTCCTCGTGGACTCTACGATCGATCACCACCTATTAAGTTTCATAGACGCTAGCTCCAATTAAAATTAGATCAGATTGGTTGAAGCGGACCAAGAGAAATGTCATTTGTTATGAGCCAAGGACTTTTTTGGTACAAAGTCATGCCATTCAGACTGAAGAACACATGGGCGACGTACCAAATACTTGTAAACATAATGTTCACCTAGCAGATTGAGCGGAATGTTGAGGTGTACATAGATGACATGCTTGTAAAAAGTGTGAGGGAGACTAGCCACCTAGACGACCTTCAAGAAACATTCAAAACCCTTCGGCTCTACAACATGAAGCTCAACCCTATTAAATGTGTGTTCAGTGTAGCATCAAGGAAGTTCTAGGCTTTATGGTATCATAGTGCAGTGTGGAAGCTAACCTCGACAAGGTTCGATCCATATTGGAGATGACGCTTGGAAAGAATGTTAAGGAGGTTCAAAGCTTGAATGGTAAGGTGGCCGCCCTCAACAGGTTTGTCTCTAGGGCAACGAACAAGTGTTTGCCCTTTCTTCAAGACAGTAAAGAAGGCTTTTGAATTGACTGATGAATGTCATAAGGCTTTGAAGGAGTTGAAGGCATACCTTGCATCCCCACCTTTGCTCAATCTATCCAAACTGGATGAAGAACTTTCCCTCTACTTGGCCGTGTCACTGACAGCCGTTAGATCCTCTCTTATCTGGGAGGAAAATCGCATACAGTTGCTCGTCTACTACACTAGTAGAGCGCTCTAGGGAGCTGAAAAGGGATATCCCCCAATGAAGAAACTGGCATTTGCACTGGTCACAGCTGCCTGAAAGCTTAGGCCATACTTCCAAGCGCACACCATTCTAGTCTAGACAAACAAACCACTATGGAAAGCAATTAACAACCTAGAGGCAGTAGGGTGACTGGTTCTATGGGTGATAGAACTCACTGAATTCGATGTCTAGTATCGACCTAGAACTGCAATTAAGGCATAGGCTTTAGCTGATTTCATTGTCGAGCTCACAGCGAAAGAGGACGAAGAGGAGTGGCCAACAACATGGATGATATGGACAACCGGTTCGTCCAATCAACGAGAAGGAGGAGCTGGGATCCTCCTACAGTCGCCAAAAGGAAATACAATAGAGTGTGCAATCCATCTCCAATTCTCAACAACAAAAAATGAAGCAGAATATGAAGTGGTCCTCTCGAGCCTTGATCTGGCTAAAGCAATAAGGGCCATATCAATAGTCATACACTGTAATTCGCAAGTTGTTGTCAGACACATCAACAGTGATTATGAGGCCAAAGGCAAACGAATGAGAGAATATCTGAGCATGACCAAAAGAAGGGTGAATGGAAGGGCTCTCGGCCAAGGTTGTGTAGATCACAAGGGAAGAGATTGAACAGGCAAACTGGTTAGCCAAAGTTGCAGCTGTAGAGTCTATGACTGTCACTAATTAGGTACTATCCTTTGTCCAATATTCTCCTGCCATTGACGAAGTAGAGGTGTAGGTGATCCCAATGGGAACCGATTGGACGATGCCAATTGTATCCTATCTCAAGAGTGGGATGCTTCCAAAAGATTGTAATGCTTCTCGTAGGCTGAAGGTACGGACATCATGTTTCATACTAATCAGGGATGTCCTTTACAAGAGGGGCTTCTCCCGTCTATATCTGAGGTGCCTAGCCCCTGCAGAAGCAGACTATGTCATGAGAGAAGTCCACAAAGGAGTATGTGGAAACCACTCGGGGGCACGTTCGCTGGTCCACAAGCTGATACGAGCAGGGTACTATTGGTCTACTAAGCAGAAGGACATCCAATCCTACGTAAAAACGTTTGACAAGTGCCAACACTTCAGTAACATCATACGGCAGCCATCAGAGGAGCTTACACCAATGAGTTCCCTTAGCTGTTCGCCTAGTGGGAGTTGGACATTGTTAGACCCTTCCCAACGGCAAATGGCAGATTAAGTTCCTTGTCATGGGGATCGACTACTTCACTAAATGGGTCAAGGCAGAACCATTGGCCACTATCATGAAGATAAATGTCTAAAACTTAATTTGGAAGAGTATCATTTGCCGCTTTAGGATTCCTAGGGTCTTCGTCTTTGACAATGGAAAACAATTCAACAACGACGCGTTCAGAGATTTTTGCCAATAGTTGGGGATCAAGGAATATGGTGGGACAAACTGCTTAGAGTCTTGTGGGTATATCGAACGATGGTTCGCATACGTATAGGAAAGACAACCTTCTACCTTGTATTTGGAAGTGAAGTCATCATCTCGACAGAAGTAGGGCTGACTAGCTACCAGATAGCCCATCATGATGAGAGAAGGAATGAAAAGGAGATGCGCTTACAGTTGGACATTTTGGATAAAGTCAGAGTAACGATGGAACAATGGATAACTTGCTATCAGGACTTAATGGTAAAAGACTACATCACCAAAGTTAGGCCTTGTCATTTTCAGATCGGAGACTTGGTCCTAAGGAAAGTGACAACCGCTACTAGAGACTCTACACAGGGCAAATTAGGCCCTAACCAGGAAGGACCTTACAAGATCATCAGCTACCACTGAAAGGGGACCTACTGCCTAGTGACCCTTGACGGACAGAGGCTCCATCACTCATGGAACGGGCACTTGAGGAAGTACTACTAGTAATAGACGAGTGCATCCTATTTTATCGCTTTCTTTTATTATTTACGCCAGATTTGGACATTGAAAGATGTTAAAGTTTTAAGAATTTTGAGTTTTTTGAGCTTTTTTCTTTATCATTAATAAGACTTGAAAGGATTATCAGAAACATTGTTTTACTCTACCTTTCAAGGAACCATCCAAATTTTACTAAGTCTTACCTATGGGGTGGATAGATGACCGAGGATATCGACGAGTACCTATTCTTGACCAAAGGCACCACAATGGTAACACACAATGGGTTTAGATCCACTAGGCTTTTTAGGGAGGTATCTAGCAACATAGTTTTGTTTTCTTTTCAACATGAAACATTGAGGTCTTATGTGACCGATCACACCACAATGGTGGCAAGTAGGAACAAACTCATATCCACTAAAATCCCTAGGATGAGACCTAAACGAAGGCTTAAGCTTAAGAGCCTTTCTCTCCACTTTTTGGTTTCTTTTATGCTGAGTAATGTACACCGATTTGTCTTTAGAGGTATAACTCACAATAGACACAAAATCGAGCAACACAACATGATTGTAACAATGATTTTCTTCCTTTTTAGCAATAGGTTCAACAATCAAACACTTGGCATGCATCTTAAGAGATTCATTTTCACATTTAAAATCATCAACAAGTTTGTTAGATAAAAAAAGTTTAGCATCCAAGTCCACATTCAACCATTCAAACTCCTTTAGCTTTTCAAGAGAATGATCAGCAAATTTCTTATACTTTTCAACCAATTTGTTGGATTCATTGAGTTTAGCAATCAAATTATCCTTTTCACAAATGAACTTGCTCAAATTCTCACGAAACTTCTTAGACTTTTTTTTCAAGACTTTGACATTTGTAATTTTAACAACACCCATAAATTCATGTAACATGTCATCAAAATCATAAGGATTAACACTCTTAGAGGCATTTTCACAAACACATGGCATGTTACACTCAACAATATCCATAAAATCATACAAAGCACTATCCATGACAATAAACACAAGGGGTAAGGATCACACTTAGTTAATGAAGCCAAAACAAGTGTACCCACTAAAATACCAATTGAAAGTTCGGATTTGTTGTGAAAACACACAAGCTTATTTAGACCCCAATTTTAAAAATTACGGCTTAATTGCTTTTACTTTAACTTATATCTAAGTGCGGAATAAGAGTAAATGAAGCACAATCACCGGATCAACTCTCTAAGCCATAAGCAAGCTGATGGAAATATGCAAATACGCAGCGGAAAAATAACGGATCTACTTTATTCATAAATGTTAACATGCACCATGTAAGTTTCAGAATTTGAGAACAAGAGAGCGTACCTTGGAGAGGTGAATTTCAAAATCGAAGATCAGAAGCACTTGGGCCTTGGAGTGGGACCAATATGTTTTAACTCTTAAAACATATCAACATATCAATTAGCAATCTCTATTTTCCTAATCAAGACAAATAATTTTAATTGATATGTTATAGTCTTCGCAGATGAAATGCCCAATTTCATCACTGACTACGAACTACAATTTTGAGTTTACAAAAAACTTGTGATTTATATCTTCTGTGACTTTTCATATAAATCACATACTATACATCTTATAGATTATATGATAATGTACCAATATTCATTTTACCATTATTTTTAGATAATAATAAAACAACTTTATTAATCATAACATTAAGTCATACATAATGTCATACATAACAACATACATAGTATCATACAATAAGATTTAAGCACACACATCCTAACACAAGAAAGCAACAATAAATATAAAGCTTCAAGAGTAAGAGAAAAGATATGCAAATACAAGATAACACCAAGACGTGTTATTGGATAGGAAACCAAAGAGTAACTCTTTCTCAAAAAGGTGGGTATGCTTTGTTGTAGAAACCTATCTAGGGTTTTTTCTCTGAATAGTCTCCTTTACTTTTGTGGGTAATAAGGGTATATATAGTATGGGTAAATGATAAATAAAGTTCCACTTAAAATCCTCAAAGCAGAAAGTTTTGCGGGTACCTCGCGAGATGGCCTATCTCGCGAAGTACTTGTGAAATACAGCCTAGCACTTGACTCTTCAGCTTCCAGCATGTGTTTCTCATGTGCCCTTTCACGGGAACCTTTTTCGTTAACTTCTTGCGAGCTAGTCGCGAAATTGCACTGATCTTCATTTCATATTCAATTCTTCACCAACTTAATACTAAACCCAATACAATAAAATCCCACAAAATACAAGGAAATAATTTAATGCAATTATAACACTTTTTGTCATGGAATAAAGTCAACATAAAATACAGTTGTAAATCACAATTTTACAATATAAAAATAGAGAAGTTTATCTGAAAGAAATGTGTATTTTAATTGATTGTTGGATTGAAAAACTAAATGAGTTGAACCTAAGCTTAGTGCTTTATGAAATCCTGCAACTAATTAGGCTTTGTTGTCTTACTTAGACTTTAGCCTCTGTAACAGCAAAGTTTTTGTAACTTTAGAAGTGTACCAAGTTCTTTTCCAGGAATTATTGCAACTCTTTAAAAGTGGATTTAATCATATTTTCTATAAGGGTACACTAGAGCCTATGACTAAAAGGTTTTTGACTGTACTAAGAAGTTTGAGTTGATAATGCATATAATGGAGTTACTAGATTTGTTTTGTCTGATTTGGGCATTATCCTTCCAAATTGTAAAAGTCAATTTGAACTGAGCAATATATATATATATATTCGATAAGTAAACTGAGCAAGGAATATTATTGCATGAATTGGCCTAAGTTTGTTTTCCTTTGTATGAGAGCTTTCTCAATAATAAGAGTAGGACTAAGTTCAAGTGTGGCTTAGTTACTTAGACCTTTGCTGCTACACTTGGGCACTCCAGCTAGTTTTTATGCATTTTAAGTCATGTGATTATTCAATCAAGCTTTGCTTTTGATGCTTGTTTGATGTGTAATGGAAATGGGAACTGATGGTTCCATTTATTTTGATGTTGAATTGTCACGCCCCAAACCCAAGTAAGAGCTAGGCACGTGACAACAGCCACACACTTATAAAGTTTACACCCTACAAGTGTGCAAGGCCCTCATAACAATTAAAGAGTTATCCTCAAAGAAAATTTTATCAATAAATCTGAAAATATCCTTAATAATGCAATTATCAAAAGTTCTCCAAATAATAATCTTCCAACATAAAAATAAAAATAACTGAACCCTTTAAATCTAAAGGTCTATACAAAATGGTATTTTAAACATAAAAATTCAAATCTTATTCCATTGATTTCCTAAACTTCACTCATGCGCACATCCCAGTGGAAGCCCAAACATATGCTACTCTTTCTGATCAAAATCTGAAAGGAGAAAGAGGGGGGTGAGTGACAACTCAATAAGTAACCAAAATCCTATAAAGTTCTATCAAGTAATAGATCCATAAAGTATAAGATGTAATATGTGTTTTCAAAAGTTATAATATACTATGTGTTTTCAAATTAACTGAAGAAGTTTTATAGTCTTAAAATAATAGGTTGCACATAGATCACATACTTTACTCTTACAAATATATCATAGATGGTTTAGAAAATAGTCAGTTTCTCATATATCCAGAAGCCATAACCTACAATACGTTCCAAAACCCATAAGCAGTGTTTGTGTCTCAAAATAGTTCCATAATCATATATGTAGTTTAAGGACTCAAAATAATTCAAATATTCAATGCAATTCATATTTCTTAATAATCTTATGACTATGGTCACGCTATATCCCGGTGATTGGGCATCAGAGTACCAATGAATAATCCCCATTGGCTGGGTATCAGAGTACTAATGAATAACCCCTATTGGTTTGGGTATCAGAGTACCAATAAATAACCCCTATTGGCTGGGTATCAGAATACTAATGAATAACCCCCATTGGTTTGGGTATCAGAATCAATACATGGTCAGATTGTTCATAATCATATATATATGAAATCATAGTTCAAACCAAAAATAAATCTAATTCAAATACATATATATATAATCTTATATTCAGTATTTAAATATATTTGTGATATTTTTATATTCTTTACCTTAAATCAAACTAGCCAAAAAAAAAAAAAAACAATTAAATAAAATAAAAATTATATTCAATACTCATATATATTTGTGAAAATTCTTTACTTGAAATTAGTGATACAATAGAAATAAAATTGTAACATTTATAAACAAATTTTCAATAGTTAAAAATACATTAATATAAGAAAAATAAAACCCAATTAGGATAAGGTTACTTACCTTAGTTAGCTCACCACAAAGAACTTCTCCCTAACACTTTCTCTAAAATCCTTAGATATCACCTAACAATTTTAAAGCACCATTTACTCAATAATCAAATAATAGGAATAACTTGCAATATATTTGACCAAAGGAGAAACTTCTAAAGTACCCAATAATTTCTCAGTATTAACTCTCCCACGGTTTCTCTAGCTATATTCCACCTTCTATCATTTGTATTGACTTGTTTAAAATTTGTTTCACGCAGAAAAATTCAAAGCACTGTGAAATAAATATAAGACTCTCCTCACATAACCATTTGGGTTGAAAAGTCAAAGCATATATATATAAGGATTATATGAATGCCCTGTAAAGCTATTCAACCTTTAACAAAAGTCTCTATTTCTTATCTCCATAGACTCTAAAGTCTAGTAATCTATTGGACTATTGGTGGTCTAACCTATAGTCTATTGGTTTCTTATAATAAATGTCTACAAAACATAGCATGCACCTAGAGAAATTTCATGACCAACAAAACACCTGAATCAAGCATATTACAAAGAAGACGTGTAGTGAAAAAAAAAGATTCATCGCCCAAATTCCAACCCTTCTCCGTTCACACTTACGCATAAATTTTTTTGATAATTTCACTAGTATCCAAAATACCAACATAAAATATATTCTAAGGCTCTTACCTCAATTGTGCAGTCAAACCTTCTCTACTTGAGTATTTTGGCTAGTCTCCTCCCTCCAAACATCTGTTAGTATATGCTGACTTAAATTAGACTATATATACTAGGGTTTCAACCTTATTTTCTAAAAACCCCTTAGTAATTTTAATTATAACAATTGACCCCATAAACAAATTTACTTAAATACCCCTCCTTTTATTTTTGGGTATTATAGTATTGATTTGTGCTGGCCAGTGCAACCAATTACTAGTCCAACCATTGCCCATTGTCCATCTTTTTCTCAACTTGCTTGCTTTTGTCATTATTTAGGTATGTACCATGTAGAATACAATAAAATTCATCATTCATCCAATTGAAATGACGATGCACACCTTGATAGATCTACTAAGTTCTAAAGAGAGGTTATTATTAGGATGTGTGCCCTTAAATCCTATTGTATGATGCTATGTATGACATTATGTATGACTTAATGTTATGATTAATAAAGTTGTTTTATTATTATACATGAATATTGGGACATTATCATATAGTCCATGAGAGGCGGAAATGGGCAAATGCCCATTTTGCGCAAAAAAAAAAAAAAGGGCAAATGCCCAATTTCCCAAATTAATTAGGGAAATACCCCTTTTTTGAAACTCAATTTTCTCAAAATCAATTTTTTTTAAAAAAATTCTAGAGCCCTATAGTGACGTTTTAAGGTACTTATAGCGACGTTTTAAGGACATATAGCAGCCTTTTGTAACTTGAGCTTCATGAAATCGAGTTATATGTAAGTTTTTTTTTGTTTTTTTATTTACCTACAACTCGATTTCATGAAGCTCGAGTTACTAAACACCGTTATAGGCTCCTTAAAATATCGCTATAGGGCTTAACTTGATTTTGAGAAAATCGAGTTTCAAAAGATGGGCATTTCTCTAATTAGTTTGGAAAATGGGGCATAATGCTGTTTTTTTTATTTTATTTATTTTTTTTTTTTTTTTTTTCGCGAAAAGGGCATTTACCCATTTTGGTCGTCCATGAGATGCATAGTATGTGATTTACTCATAGAAGATATAAATCACAAGTTCTTTGTAAACTCAGAATTTTAGTTCGCAATCGGTGATGAAATTTGGCGTTTCATTTGCAAAGACTGTAACATATCAACTAAGATGATTTGTCTTAATCATGGAAATGAAGATTTCTAGTTGGTATGTTGATATGTTTTAAGAGTTAAAATATATTGAACTGGACCGGTGTGATATTTATTATTCTCCTAGCGACTGTCAAATGAATAATAAACTCACAACTTCTATTTACATGAACTCTTAATCCTAAGAGGATAATGAACCTGATCATGAAGTGTAGGTTACTTTGATATATCAAGAGTGAGGTCTAAAGAAACGATTAAAACCTAAGTATATTGGGCAATCATATTTAGTGTTGATGGAATATATATTCTCAAGATGAAATTCATTGTCTCTTAATGGAGATACAAAATATTCCCTTGAGATAAGTTTAGTGGGTTCAGTTATTCAGAGAGTTAGGCCTAACCACTTTAGTAAGAAGTTATTAAAGTATATATTTATGGAATTGGATTTCATAAATATATGATAAATAATTTAAAGGATTAGACTCGGTACTCAAGGAATTAAAATGTATTAATTTTCAAAGTGGCAGTCTATATTCATGACTTTGTATTACTACGAATATTTTATGAAAGGGTTGCATGTACAATAAAGTCTTAGGATATAATATATAAATAAGGTTTAGAGTGCAACTATATTTATATAGTGGTATTAAATATAGTTAATGGTAATTTTGGACTTGTCAAGAGCTAACAGAAAAGCCCAAGGCACATTGGAGCTAGTGTCTTATTGGTCTCTTTTGGTCTTACTCCAAGCCACACACTTAAGCCCAATTGGAAAGAACCAAAAAGTCAACCCAATTAGATAATCAGTTAGATGCAAAAGGAGAAACATACAAAATTTTGTGTGTGAAAGTAACAACACTATTGTGAAATGGTGTGTAAGAAGTGTTAGACACTTTGACATTCTCCCTTAGAAAACCAATTGAGAGACCACACTTCTTAGGTGTTACTGGAATTGGAGTGGAGATTAAAAGCGTTCCTAAGTGTTTCTGATCTTCGTTTTTTGAAATTCACCGCACCAAAGTACACTCTCTTATTCTTAAATTCTGAAACTTATATAGTACATGTTAACATTTATAAATAAAGTAGATCCGTTATTTTTCCGCTGCGTATGTTTTGTATGTGATATAAACATTAATTTCCTACAATTGGTATTAGAACGGTCTTCATTTTCGTATCTGTTTAGCATGTTTTGAGTTTTGGAATTAGTGACAATAGTTTCATGTTGTTAGAAATTAGTTTTCTACATGGTTGCTGAAATTACTGTTTGAAGAAAACTAATATTGATGTTATGATGTTGTTTAAATTGAATTTTAAGGCTATAGCATCAATGAAATTCAGTTTTGATATCAATTTCTGTCTATTATGTTCATATGATGGTTGTTTGTTTATAAAAAAAAAAAAACGTTAAAACTGTCTTAGAAAATTTTTAGAAAATTCAAAATTCACGAGGTACATCTTCGATCAATTGAGGACTCAAGATTCAGAATTTTTCTAAGTGTTTTTTTACATATATAAAGAGCAAGGCTATGTGTAATTTGTTTACACATGCTTTAAATTAAAAACCTCTATTTTAAAACATCCAGTGGGAGAGAGATACAAAGGTTGGATCTCACGGCCTCCATTATCAGTTGATAGTAGTGTAGGATAAGCACCTCGTCCTGGCGTATATGCCTCGCGATCCCAAAGGAAAGTGTTTATTTCATAAGTACTACAAGATTGAACTTACCCGTTTAAAGTAGTGTTAACAAGAACTTCATCTTGGCGTATATGCCTCGCGATCCCAAAGGAGGGTGTTTGGTTTCATGGTACTACAAATTTAAACACTATAAAGGGAGATGAAATGTGGCTACACATGATTCTAGATAATGGTATACACTAGACTAAATGTAATGTTAACTTCTCAAAGGAGCTATGTCGTTATTACTTAGAGGCTAAAGGTATTACGATATATTATTAGTGTTTGATAAGAGTTATTATGATAGTACTAATAATGAGAATAGTTAATCAATCATAGTGTTTATAATAAACTTGCTACCAAGGAATTGTAAACATGAGATTGGGTTGTCGTTGCATATATTATATTATGGTTTTATTAAGGTTTCATATTATATGCTTATATGCTAAATTGATAATGTCCAGTTCACTAATTATATTCATGTTATTGTTTTCAGATTTTATCATGGCATCATTTAGCTCATTTATTACTATTCTTAATAAAAACAAACTGATTAGATCCAACTATGTTGACTGTAAAAGACATTTTGACATTGTTTTAATTGCTGAAGAGCACAAATTTGTGCTTACTCAACCATGTCCTAACTTTCTTTCATTAGATGCTCATCTTGAGGAAAAACAGCGATATAATCGTTGACAAAAATCTAATGAAATGGCCAAGTGTTATATCCTATCATCTGTCTCAAATGTTCTACAACATTAAATGCAGGATGTAGAACTAGCTTTGAGCATTATACTAAGTTTGAAGGAGATGTTTGGTGAGAAAAGTAGTTCTGCAGGGCAAGAAACTAAGAGGTAAATTTATAATACCAAAATGGCTAAAGGAAGTTCAGTGAATGAGCATTGTGTTAGGATGATTGCTAATCAGAATACATTGGAAGTTTTAGGTGCCGACATTGATGGAGAATCCTAAGTGGATATGATACTCCAGTCAATACTAGAATCATTCAAGGAATTCAGACTAAATTATAACATGAACAAAAAGATTTGTTCTTTTTCTGAATTAATGAATGAGTTAGTGGCGGCAGAATGCATTCTTGGTACTTCTAGTGTTAAAGCCAATATTGGTGAAGCTTCTACTTCTCAACCTAAGTCGAAAAGTAATGGTAAGAAGAAGAAGAAGGACTTCACCAAGCAGGATGGTAAACAAATTGCCTTGGGAATTGCCAATAAGGGAAAGAAGAAGGAGTACACCAAAGGAAAGTATTTCCATTGCAGTGAGAAAGGGCATTAGAAGAGGAATTGTCCAAAATTCATGGTTGCCAAGAATAAAGGTATGATAAGTACATTCCTTCTTGAAATATGTTTAGTACAAAATCTCACTAATTCCTGGTGTGTGGATTCAAGTTGTACTAATCATATCTGCAATTCTTTGTAGGGATTTCAGGAGACCAGAAAGTTGAATGAAGGGGAATTGTTTCTTACCTTAATTGATGGGAGCAAGATTCTAGTTGTAGCTGTTGGAGTGTTTAATTTATGTTTTAATTCTAGTGTTTTAATATTGGAAGACTGTCTGTATGTACCTAATGTTCGTAGGAATTTAATTTCTGCATTTTATTTAGGTAAACATGAGTATTGTGTTATCCTAACAGACAATGTTGTAATAAAGAATGATAAAATGTTTATCTGTGTTGGCAATATTGTGGATAGTTTTTATATTTTAACTCCTGATAAGCATGAATTATACAATGCTGAATTAAATAATAACTCTCATGTAAAATCATTAAAGAGAAAGTTTCCTTTTAGTGATGCATATCTTTGGCACCTGTGTTTGAATCATATTAATTCAAATAGGATTCAAAGACTAATCAAAGATGGACTCTTAGAGCCCATGGACTTTGATGAATTTCCAGTTTGTGAATCTTGTTTGGAGGGTAAAATGATCAAACGACCTTTTAATGCAAAAGGTAGAAGAGCCCAAAAGTTGCTTAAATTAGTTCATACGGATATATGTGGTCATATGTCAACCCACACAAAAGGAGGTTATGAGTACTTTATCACTTTTATGGATGATTACTCAAGATATAGTTATGTGTTCCTAATGAGACGAAAGTTCAAAGCCTTTGACAAGTTCAAAGAGTTTAGGGCTGAAGTTGAGAATCAATTGGATAAACGCATAAAGGCCATTCGATCTGATTGAGGTGGTGAATACCTTCTTGGAGATTTCAAGATTACCTAATTCAAAATGGGATTGTATCCCAAATGACTACACTTGGAACTTCTCAATAAAATGGTGTAGCAGAAAGAAGGAATAGGACTCTCTTGAAAATGGTTAGGTCCATGATGAGTCATTCAACTTTACCAATTTCCTTTTGGGGATATGCACTTAAAACTGCAATGCATATTTTGAATTTGGTTCCATCAAAATCTGTTCCTAACACACCCAAGGGATTGTGGAGTGGACGTAAGTCTAGTATGAAATATCTCCACATTTGGGGATGCCCAGCACATGTGTTGAAAGGGAAGTCTGATAAGTTGGAAGCAAAAAAAAAACTATGCATGTTTTTAAGGTATTCAAAAAAAAACTAAGAGTTATTTATTCTATAATCATAAGGATGACAAAGTATTTGTTAGTATCCATGCCAAATTTTTGGAAGATGATTATGTGAATAGCTTTAATCCTAGGAGTAAAGTTGTTTTGGTTGAAATAGATAAATTTGTAGTTGAACAACCAATGGATGAAACTAGGGATGATGTGGTTGTATTAGATACACCACAAGATACTACTCATGAGATATCTAGTACATAGGTGCCTCATCGTAGTGGGAGAATTGTTCGACCTCCTATAAAATTTATAGGTTTGGGAGAAACTTATGAAGCTATCTCAGAAAAGGTTGAATTGGATCCCTATACTTATGAGAAAGCAATAAATGATATAGATGCACATTATTGGGTCCAAGTTATGAAATTTGAATTGGATTCTATGAATTCCAATCATGTGTGGGATCTTGTAAAGGCGTCTAACGGCATTAAACCAATTGGTTGCAAATGAGTTTATAAGAGGAAGAGAGAGATAGATGAAAAGGTTGAAACTTCTAAAGCAAGACTAGTGGCGAAAGGGTATACACAAAAAGAAGGCATTGACTATGATCAAACTTTTTTGCCAGTAGCCATGCTTAAGTCTATCAAAATTCTCTTATCCATTACTGCTCATTATGATTATGAGATCTGGCAAATGAAT
The DNA here is from genome assembly GCA_014183005.1 of Castanea mollissima. Lineage (NCBI taxonomy): Eukaryota > Viridiplantae > Streptophyta > Magnoliopsida > Fagales > Fagaceae > Castanea > Castanea mollissima. Next base: position 16,509,421 of record JACAVU010000002.1, on the reverse strand, counting down.
GTCAAGACTACATTTCTTAATGGTAATCTTGAAGAAGAAATCTACATGTTGCAATTGGAAAGTTTCATAGCTAAGAACTAAGAGCACATGGTATGTAAGTTAAAAAAAGTCCATTTATGGACTTAAACAAGCATCTAGGTCATGGAACATTAGATTTGATTAAGTAATCAAGTTATTTGGTTTTGAACAAAATCTTGATGAATCATGTGTGTACAAAAGACATCGAGATAAAGTAGTAATGTTCCTAGTGCTTTATGTGATATTCTACTCATTGGAAATGATGAAGTGGTAATGTCATCGGTTAAAATTTGGTTGTCAAGCCAATTTGATATGAAGGACTTGGGTGAAGCTAACTATATTCTAGGAATCAAGCTTTAGCGTGATCAAAAGAATAGGATGTTAGGTTTGTTATAAGCTGGATATATAGATAAGGTTCTAGAACGGTTTAGCATGCAAAACTCCAAGAAATGATTACTTCCTTTCAGACATGGATTTCCTCTATCTAACGACCAAAGGCCTAAGACTCAAGAGGAAGAAAATACGATGAGACAAGTTTCCTAAGCTTCTGCGGTGGGAAGTCTTTTGTATGACATGCTTTGTACTAGACCGAATATTTGTTATTCAGTTGGCATGGTCAACCGATATCAATCAAATCCATGACCAAAACATTGGCAAACTGTAAAGCATATTCTTAAGTATCTAAGGAGAACGAGAGATTATATGCTTGTTTATCGGTGTGAGGATTTGATTCCCATTGGCTATACAGATTCAGATTTTCAGCTAGATCTTGATTTCAGAAAGTTCACTTCAGGTTACGTATTCACCTTGGGAGGTGGAGCCATAAGTTGGAGGAATGTTAAAGCAATCTTGTATTGCTGACTCCACCATAGAAGCTGAATATGTTGCTGCTTGTGAAGCGGTAAAGGAGGTTGTTTGGTTCAAGAAATTTCTTTTTGATCTTGGGGTTGTGAGAATTGAGCAAGTGCCTATTACATTGTTCTGCGACAATAATGAAGCAGTTGCACAATTCAAGGATCCAAGGAATCACAAGAAAGGAAAGCACATAAAAAAAAGTACCACATCATTTGAGATATTGTTGCTTGTGGAGATGTAATAGTTGCAACGATTGATAGTGCAAAGAATTTAGTGGATCCCTTACCAAAGCCTTGCTCCAAAGGACTTTTGAATCACATTTGAAGGAAATGGGAGTTAGATTAGTGCACAATAGTCTTTAGGGCAAGTGAGAGATTGTTAGGATGTGTGCCCTTAAATCTTATTGTATAATACTATGTATGACACTATGTATGACATTATGTATGACTTAATGTTGTGATTAATAAATGATTTTTTTTATTATCTAAAAATAATGGTAACATGAATATTGAGATATTATCATATAGTCCGTGAGATGCATAGTATGTGATTTAGTCACAGAAGATATAAATCATAAGTTCTTTGTAAACTCAAAATTTTAGTTCGTAGTCGGTGATAAAATTGGTCGTTTCATCTACGAAGATATAACATATCAACTAAGATGATTTGTCTTGATCATGAAAGTAGAGATTTCTAGTTGGTCTGTTAATATGTTTTAAGAGTTAAAACATATTAAACTGGATCGGTGTGAGATTTATTATTCTCCTAACGATTGTCAAATGAATAATAAACTCATGACTTCTATTTATATGAACTCTTAATCTTGAGAGGATAATGGACCTGATCATGAAGTGTAGGTTGCTTTGATATATCAAGAGTGAGGTTTAAAGAAAAGATCAAATCTCAGTGTGTTGGGCAATCACATTTAGTGTTGATGGAACATATTCTTAAGATGAAATTCATAGTCTCTTAATGGAAATACAAAATATTCCCTTGAGATTAGTTTAATGGATTTAGTTATTCAGAGAATTAGGCCTCATATATTTATGGAATTAGATTTCATTAATATATGATGAATAACTTAAAGAATTAAACCAGACACTCAAAGAATTAAGATGTAGTAATCTTCAAAGTGGTAGTCTATATTCATAACTTTGTATTACTATAAATATTTTATGAAGGATTTGTATGTATAATAAAGTCTTGAGATATAATATATAAATAAGGCTTAGAGTGTAACTATATTTATATAGTGGTATTAGATATAGTTAATGGTAGTTTCAAACTTGTCAAGAGTTGAAAGAAAAGCCCAAAATCCATTGGAGTTAGTGTCTTATTAGTTTCTTTTGGTACCACTCTAAGCCATACACTTAAGCTCAATTGGAAATGCCTAAAAAGGCAGCCCAATTAGATAATCAATTAGATATAAAGGAAAAGACATAAAGAACTTTTTGTGTGTGAAAGTAACAACACTATTGTGAAATGTTGTGTAAGAAGTGTTAGACATTTTGACATTCTCCATTGAAAAACTGATTGAGAGACCGCACTTCTTGAGTATTAGTGGAATTAGAGTGAAGATTAAAAATGTTCCCAATTGTTTTTGATCTTCATTTTTTGAAATTTACCGCACCAAAGTATACTCTCTTATTCTTAAATTCTGAAATTTACATAATACATGTAAGATTTATGAATAAAGTAGATCCGTTATTTTTCCACTACTTATATTTTGTATGTGATATAAATATGAATTTTCCTACTGTTATACCTAACATTTCTTGAACTATTTCTTTATTTATTTGTCTCTTTGTTGGAAAAGTTTCGAACGGTTGTTTATATTTCTTTTTCCAGTAAGGCTTGAAGAAAAAATTGCAGCCGACTCAACTCGTCCCCACCATTTGAAAAATCTCCAAGCTTGACCAAATCAAATTCAGATGCACATGGTTTGATCTCAATAATCGATCATTTGGAACAAAGTGGAGAAATTCTTGTCTAAGCTGTTCAATCGAGTGCATAAGAATACTTTTCCGAACAAGTAAAAGTCTGAGTTGGCGCTGGATTTTTCTTGTCGTCGATAGGGTTTTCCAGTAGTACTGTAGTACCCCACAACAAGGATACCAATTAAAGTCGTGACTGCCAGTCTAGCTCTCACTTCTAGACAGACTCGGTATCACTACGTACGTACAGTATAGAAAAATCCATCACTGGAAAATCCCTCTGTATATGTCGATCGTATCCGGGGATAGTGTACTGGATCCTCCTGCAGCTGAATTGCCACCAGATATGGCACAGACGTCGCTGTCGTAGTTGCAGTCGCAGTCACTGTCGTCGTCACGGATAGGGCTGATAGTGGGGGCAGTGGTAGGATGGTTAGTTCTGCTTATTGTTTTGGGCTACTGCATCATTTGGCATAGAAGAAGGAAGGTAGATAATCAAATTCAGTCTAAATCTGAGGATGGTATTTCACGTCCAAAACCACAACCAGATGAACCTAAAAGTTTGGGTCTTATTTTATTTATTCTCTACTTTTATGAATTAGTTAATTAGTTTTGCTTTCTTATATTTTTGACATATACCCTATATATTCATATAAAATCAAAACTTTTACAGCTCTCACATTTCTACACATAGTATTATTAAAAAAATAATAATCAATAACTTTTTTTCCTATCAAATACAAATTACAAATCCTCATACTTCTTGAAAAAAGAAAAAATCTCTCTTCTCCCTCCTTCGAAGCAGCTACCATCTCTCTCTTTTCTCAGCCTGTCAACCAAGGGAGTGAATATGGGACCGTCCTGGCTGGTACGGCCAATATATTTCGTACCGGCACTTTGACTGGCACTAATTTAAACACAAAAACGCAGTCCCTTACCAAGCATAAAGAACTTCAGCCATTGCTGCTGAGAGAGACCTTCGTCCATGGACCAATACTTGATGCAGTGGCTGCCAGTTATATGAGGAAACAAAGAGAGATCTGCAACTTGTATGAGGAAAGACCGAAAGAGAGTGAAATATATGTGTTTATTTGAAATCAGATCTTAATTTACCCTTTGTGGACGCGGATTAGTGTGTCAAAATAGTGTGGAGAGGTAACGTGTGTCAGTGGCTGAAGCCAGCTGTGGAGCAAAGAAGATAATATGCGAAGAAAAAAGATGGAAGAAAGTAAAAAGGAAAAATAAAAGATATTAAGGATTCGTTTGGATAGAACTTATTGTTGAAAATTGAAAACTGAAAACATTGTAGTAAAATAATTTTTAAATGGATAAAAAATACTGTTCATGCCAAAAGTTACTGTTTATTGGCCTAAAATCATTGTTCATGACCAATGAACAGTAACAAACACGCGTAAAAAAAAAAAAAAAAATTTGGACGTGGACGCACGTTTTGGCTATCCAAACGCCCTCTAACATGTAGAAGAGTAGATAAATCATAAATATAGTTTTTTTCTTTTTTTTATTTTATGAATTTGGCATATTTTTTATACTTTTTTAACGGAAATATTCTTTTATTTTAAATACGTAATAATAATAGTAAGTGATGGTGAGTTTTAATCTCTATATTCTATTTAGTTAGTGGGTAATATGACAGTTTTTTATTAAAATAAAAGGAGATAAGCCAATTTTTTTTTTTATAATCCTCCATTTGGATACCACTTAAAAATGAAAATTACTTCATTATTCAGCTTATTTTTATTACTATTCATGAGTCTCACTGTACTTTTTGCCAGGGACAGAGCCAGAACTTAGAGTTAGGAGGGCGGCTCTGCTATTGGTTATGTGCAATAACTTCGGCCTTCGACTTTGTTGCTACTTAGTCGCTTAGCTGCTAATCCTTTAAAAAATTTTAAAGGGTCAGATTTTTTGTTTTAAGTAAAATTGGTTGACCAAGTTTAATTTTTTTTTTTTTTTGTTTTACTATTGATAATTTTTGTTGTTGTACTCATTTTTTTGGGCTTGTATATTTCTTTTTTAGATTTTAGACATATAAATATCTTTTAATGGTCTTTAAAATGTGAAAAATGTTTGAACTACAAACCTTTTTACAAATTTTTAATAGTGTAAGTGGTGAGTCCAAATGCGAACCAATAAGAATTTGCTACCTTAACCATCTATAAAAATGTTATTAAAAAATTTGTGACTATAATAATACTCTTAAAAGAATCAATGATATTTTTAAGAGAGCAAAAGTGTATTTTTCTAAACAAAATTGCTAAAATTAATACCTATATAATAATAATAATAATAATAATAATAATAATAATAATAATAATTTTTTTTTTAAAAAAAATGGGGGGGCCATTGCCCCCCAAGTCTAAACATGGCTCTATCCATGCTTTTTGGTACTATTCATGATCATATTATATTATTTTAACTAATTTTTACATTTATCTACAGTACTTTCAGTAATAAGTTTTCAGTTTTAACAAAATAAGCAGTATTTAAACAAATCCAAAGTCTAAATTAATATATAGATATACATTTAGCTTGTGGCTTGGTTTAAAAAGTCAGTTTTTTAATGACTATTTAGCTTATTTTTGCTACTATTTATGGGTCTTATTATACTTTTTGGTACTATTTATGGTTCTTACTGTACTATTTTAACTACCTTTTAGCTTTATCTATGTTACTTTCAGCAAAAAAATTTTAGTTTTAGCTAAATAAGTTGTTCCTAAACAAACACTTAGATCGTAAAGTTTTTTTTTTAATCAGGTATTAACTTCTATGGTGATAAAGAAAAAGATAAAAATTAAATAAAGATTAAAGATAAAGATAGGAGAGAGAAAAAATAGAAAGAATAAATCAAATAAAATAGGAAAAAATAGAAGAATGTGTGCGTGATTGAATAATCTTCTAACTCATTTTAATAGCTTTTCTGTGTATCACACGGGTTAGTGACTATTTTTACTTATAATCATTAGTTTATATTTTATATATAACATGGGATAGAGTAAAGTTATAATCCATGTAAATTTTTTTATTAATTTTATATTCATTCATGTGAAAATATACTATTGGTCTTAAAGTTTAGCACCCTAGTGATTTAGTCTATAAAGTTTAAAGTTTTATATTTATTTTAAATATAACACTTCTTAAAAAAAATATAGAATTAATAAATTGTACAAAACACTTCTTTAAAGAATTAATGTAGAGTTTTTTAATTTTAATATATTTTATTTCAAATATATAAATTACTAAATTTAAGAGCATTTTAAACATATTTTCCCAAAGAAGTTTTAATTAAAAAATTTTAGTTGAAGCTTTTTATTTTTTATTTTTTATAGTTCCGTTTGTTAGCTTGTATAATGATTTTGGAAAATATTTTCTACATTTTCAAGTGATATAAAATTTAGTAAAAGTGTACAACTTCCAATTTTTTTTATTCCCTCTTCTTTATCTCATTCTTGCACACTGCCTCTCCCTTCTCCCCTCGTGTCTCTATTTCTCTCACAAACGCTCGTTGTAGTGGGCAAATTGGGGCAATGACAATCATTACTACATAATTTAAAAATCTAACTATTGAGTTGCATGTTTTTTACACTCTTAATGCACATGTCAACTTTTGTGTCAATCAGATTTTATTTGCTATATAGTCTATAAACTTATATTTTATACATAATTTTAAATCACAAAAATTTGTCATTTAAACAATTTGTTGATAACATAGATGTTGATATTTAATTTTCTAGAAATTTGCATGCATAAAGGATATTGTGGGGAGTAAAAAGGTCCTGATAGGTATATGGGCCTTTGGGCCATTCCAAGGAAGGTCAACCTACCCTTGAATTTGAAACCTCTTAGTACATTGGGCCCGCTCGTGCGCCGAGGACCCCGAGGACCAAGCCGAGGTTGACTTTACTCTCGGATGGGCACAGAAGAATTAGCAACGCTATCTTAAAAGCTCATAAACGACACGACAGAGACCAACGGTTAAGAGGGGTGAACTCATGGACGTCCTAGAAGCACCGGTGTTTGAAAAGTACTAAAGGCTGCCACCTCCACATTAAAGACCCCACACCTACCACCTTAGCCGCATTAATGGGGAAGTGACACCTGAACAGTAGAAGGGAAACTTCTGGTTACTATTCAAGGGCACTGAGAGAAGAAATATCTAGGTTAAAGGAGAGATAGGGCAACATGTGTATGAGGTATCAAAATGATGGGTATTTAAGGGGAGACCCAGAGGAGAAAAGGGGGGCCGCTCTTTGTAAAACAGAAAAAGAAGAAATAAAAGAAGGATAATATAAGAACAGTTCTCGGCTTACGTCCGAGGAGGTTGAGTTACAATATTTCTTGTTAATTTTTAAGTGCTGTCAATCTTCGATCTATCATACAACCCTTAAACTCTTCTAACCTGGGTTTCCAGCCCACACTCTACAAATTCTTATTGTTTAAGGCTCATTGGGCCTGAGCCCATAACTGTTCTTGGGACCAGGTGCAAATGTGCACTTACAGATATAAGAAGAAGATGTAATCTAACGATGGATTTGAAAAAATTTACTTTCAATAAAAATATATTGAGTAAAATTGTAGTCTTAGGTTACAACTAATTTTTAGATAAAAAAAATATTGAGTAAAGTTGCAGGATCAAGGCAAGGGCTAATATTTTAAGAAATGCGGACCAAAATTATCAAGTCTGAATATAGCAACTATAGAAGTGTACTATCTTTAGTTTGAGTTGGATTGGTTCAAGACCAATATACCAATTTTGGAGTTGGAATCGGCATGCATGGAGCCTGGGGGCAAGGGGGAGCAACCAAGCAATCACCCCCTTGCTCTTAATATTGGAAAAAAAAAAATTATATATTTTTAATTTATATTCTAATTTTAAAACTCTTATTTTAACTCTTGTAATGTAGTCAATGAAAAACATATTAACACGGTATATATATATCACAATATCACCTAATCAATGTGCCAAATTTTTAAATATATATATATATATATTTAAATTCAATAATTTTAAAGGTTTTTCATAATCATTTCATCATTTAACAGTTGATAAATAAAATCTAAAATAAGAAAATAACAATTTTATACTTTTAACTTTTTAAGGTGATTTATATTGTTGTATACCCAGTCTAGTTTCTAAATATATAATATATATATATATATATTATATATATATATATATATTTACACCGTTTTTAATAAAATCAATCCCAGGCAATCGATTCATACGAGAGAAAGGGTTGTCCTGTCTTTCTTTCCGAATTTACTATTAGTTGTATTTTTTTTTCTTTCTGTTTTTTAATTTTAATTTTAGTTTTTTAATATATTATGAATGGATAGCATATCTTTGAAAGTTTGAAAAAAAAAAAACTTCATTTCAAGTAGTAGCGCTTTAAAAAATTAGTTAGAAAATATATTAATCATAATTAAATTAGGAAAAATAAAGAATAAACAATTGGTTCGATAATGCCTCAATATAGTCGCAATCACTCTAAGAGCATTCACACTAGTGGGTGTAAAGTTGTGCAACATAGAAAATGATGCGAAATTTACACAATATCTCTTAAATTTGCTTGGCATCAATCTTTCTATTATTGTGCAATTATGCACATTTGCTATAGTAACCGTGCAAATATGCATGATTACTGTAGATATGTATATTCTTATTTTATTAATTTTTTTTCTCACCTTTGCTCTCATCAGTCTCTCTCTCCATTTCCCCAGTTTCTCACCTCTGCTCTCACCGAACCCAGAGCTTTCGCCCAAGCCTAGCGACTCAACTCTTTGCTTGGAACGGGCGAGCTAGCATGTTAGCCAAATTTGGGTCCGACCAGTTGAGTTAGGCCAATCACCAACACTCACCAGCACCATCCAACCACCACTAGCACCACTACAATCCAGCACTACCAACCTCCACCACCACAACCCACTTCAACGGTTGAAAATCCAAACACAACCATCAGAAATCAATCTCAAACTCAACTCAAAATCAATCCAAACCAAAATCAATTCAAACCCGTCAGAAAACCCATCCCAAACCCAACTTAAAATCAACCCAAATTGATTGAAAAACCCATCCTAACTCAACGCAAAATTAATCCAAACCAAAAACAAATCAAAACTAAACCCAACGAAAACCCATTACAAAAACTCAACAGGATCGTCGTTGTTGCCACTGATATATCTCAGAGTTGCTGTCATTATTGTCGGATCCACCGCCGTAATCTTTGCCACCGTTTTCCTTGGATCTCCTCACCTCCATGTGTGAGTGTGTGGGTTTGGGATATGAGAGAGGCAGAGTTGAGGAAGGAGATGGAGAGAACGAAAGAAAGAGAGATGGGGTAATGTTAATAATAATAAAAAAAAGTAAACAAAAGAATAAAAAATATTATTTAAATAAAATAGTGTGTATAATAGATTGTTTGATGTGAGTGTTTTGTAAAATTGTCTTGCAAAATAGAAAAAAGTAGGCTCTTATGTGTAAAATAGACAAAAAAATTTAGATGAGTTGATGCTGATGCTCTGACTTGGGAAAGCAATATTTATATTCAATAAGGATGGGGACATGCAATATTAGATTTTTATTTAAACTTACTGTAAAATCAATACATTCTAATACACTTAATAATGTCTCAACAAACAAATAAACAAAACCTATTTCTAAAATCTCAATCCCTCTTTAGCTCCTGCGTCTCCAGCCAATCCTCGCCGGACCAACGTTTGTTGCCGCCGCCCTATCTCACTGGACCACCATCCGCTGCCGCATGTAGGTGATTTTTTCTTGTTCTCAATTTTTTTTTGGATTTTGCTATATTTTGATTGATTTGGCTATTGCTATATTTTGATATCTTCATGGTTTGGGTATGTCGCTATTTTGAAATAAGGACAAATATGGGTTTGATCCTAGTAGGGACAATTTTTTTTATTTTTTTTTTTGGTGTTTTGGTTCATGCTATTTTGGTTTTCCAACTTCATTATTTGAGTTCTTCCATTCTTTGTCTGCGTTGAGGCATATATGGAAATTCAAACTCACAGACATAGGTTAGGGATTAACCTATTGAGAAACTACTTACAAACTGTTTGTCAAAGTGCTTGACAGAAATATTTTTGTGACACAAAGACTTTGAAAGTGTATTCTTGGGATTAAACCTACAATATATTTTCTGGTTTAATATTAGTCAAAAAATAGGCTAGTAAAGAAGCCAAATTTCTTAAATTGTTGAGATTACAATGCATGCCTCTTACCAAACTTGTCTAGCTAGTTGAGCAGCTTATCTCTTGTTGGTCTTTTATGGAGCTTAGATTAAAATTATTTAGGACATGACTCAAGATAGTTGGCCACGACATGGACCCATCCCTATTTTATTCTCTTTTTGTTATTTGTCTCTTTGACGTGGAAAGCATCTAATGAAGTAACAAATGCATCAACATCAATTAAGTGTCCAGCTTCATCAATATGAATTTCCAATGTGTAATTGAATAGGCTTAATGATGTAATTCAATTAGTATCAGTTTGTACCAAGAAATAGTATTAGTTACAACCATGTAAAATAACAAATGAATCAGAAACAATTAAGTGTCCAGTAGCATTAATCAGTTTGTAAGGGATTAACTCAGTTTTGATATGTACATTGAATAAGAGTGCCTCCAGTAAGGAACCAAGTCAGCTTTGATAATTTTATTATGAGCCTAAAAGTTTCCAATTAGATTTTGGTTTTGTAATAAAACTGGTTTCCGAAATTGGGGAAGTTTATTATGTTTTAGATTTTGATTTTGTAATTGAACAAATCTTGAATGTCTCTTCAACTGTTCTTATGAATTTTTCTTCTCTTTTATATTTTCTATGTTATATTGAAAATAAATATTTACTCAAATTACAAATATGAGTGTGAGAAATGAAGAACCTGAAATAATCTCTCTTTGCACTACAAAAAAAGAGTCTACAAGCAATGATAGAATACCCTCGTAAAAATTCAAATATCGTCGCAAAAGGTTATTAGCGAGGGCATATGGCCCTCGAAAGCCGTCATATTTACTTTTGTTGCTAAAAAGGATTTTGTGACCATACCTTCGCAAAGAAATAGTTTACGAGGGCAATCTATTGTCGCTACTGAACAAATTCGCCCTCACAAATATATTCAAGAATTACTCTCCTTGGACTTTGTCGAGAAAGGATTTCTTTGCATGAAGCTTGTTTTTTCTTATTTACTTCCCACCTTTAATCTGTTGTAAGCGTCGTTCAATTCATTAAAGCCTAGTTTTTGGCCCACTCTCTACAACTTCATTGTGTTGGACTATTTGGGTCTTAATCCTATTACTTCTTGGGCTTATGACCTAAACCGCGTCCTTACATGTGTGCTTAGATATAAATGGTTTTGATTTTAGAGGGGGAAAATTTCCTTACTTTAAATTCTTTTTAAAAAACCCATGACTAGCGAGGGTTAGTGTTGAGATAAAATAAAAATCTCAATGTGTGAGGGCTACCTTGGTCACTCTTATGTGTGATCCATGGAATGTTTAAATTTCTTTTTTGTGATAGGTAATATGTCAATTTGTAATTCTATAGTAAATTTGTGTTGTCCTTAGTATCACTATTAATAATAAACAACCATTATACACACACACACACACACACACACACACACACACACACACACACACACACACACACACGCCTACACATATATACATACATAGATAATTTTATAAAATTTTGAGCCTTTTACAATAGGGGACAATGCCTTTTTTTCTTAGGATTAAAATTTTGAGTCTTGTGTGGTGGGGGCCTTAGGCCAGCCCTGCAAAGGCATGGGTCTAGAATTTGACAGTTTTGAAAATGACACCAAATTCAAAGTCCAACCATTGGATGGGAAGAGCACGGTAAGGAATGGGTATTGGTGAAATTAGGGTGTGATTAAATGGTTTGATTGCGAGAGAGGACTAATCAAAGTGCGGGCACACAACTTTTAACCCTTATGTGCCAATTTAGATTCCAATTCTTACCGTTGGATTTGCATAGCATGGTAAAATATTGGTGTTGATGAAATTTAAGCTCAATTGAACAACCAAATCAAGCTCAGAGTAAACCATTTATACATATAAGCAAACCCATCATTTGTTTTAATATTTAATATCTGAACTATATTGTTATTTTATAGTATTTGATATAGCTCAATGTGGAGATTTCATATTGTTCTTTTAACGTATGACATATAATCTTTTTTATTATCTGATTTTGGGGAGCTATTCAATTTATGAATTATATCTAATTTATTTCATTAAATCCAACATTCTCTCTAGGTTCATGCGCAACGAATTTTGCTTAGAATCCAAGTCCACCATCGGCGTCGAATTCGCCACCAAAACTCTCCAGGCAAGCAATATCTCTCTTTTAGTTTTTGTTTTCGGCTCGATCTAGGGCTTTGATTCGGAAATTGGATTAACAATTATTGTATTTTTTTTTATGAAGCTTCTAAGCTTGGATTTTAAAATTTTGGATTCGTAATTCTTGTTTTTAGGAATATGAGGTATAGGATTCTTTGGATTTATGTAATTTAAGGCAAGAATTCAGAGGTGTTTGGTAATTGTGAACTGTAACTATTTTTTTTTTTCTTGTCTGATTTTTTAGGCTGGAAAAAAATTGCATCTTGAATGATATATAGCACTAAGCTTTGTCAGTCAATGTGAAATTCTGTGTTGGACCGCGTTAAGTTCGATAGCATTCCCTTGAAGTTTTTATAGAAGCTACCAAATGATAACCACTAGTATATATAGACACATATTTTTTTTTCATTTTTTTTGTTTTTTTCCTTGGTTCTTAAGAAGTTACTTATTTTCATACAGTATGCAATCTGTATGCATGTGAAATGTACAAAAAATTTTCCCCATGATTTCTCCTTTTATCTTTTTAACCTTTTGAAAAAAGAAAAAGACTTCAAAAATGATTATTATTATTTTTTCCGTAGATGCTAGTTATTTTAATTAAATGATTTTTCTTTGTGAAAAATGAATACTTTAAGCTATAAGTTGCTATACATAATAGTTTAAATTGGCGAATAAGTATTGAGATCATTGGTTGCTTAGAAATGCGGACCATTATTGAATGCTTGGATTGAGGTAGTGTTTGTTATCGTTTACAACACATAGCTGTTTCTTATGCTTCTTCTTTTTGGGAAGTCTTCATGCCATTTATTTTATAATTTCAGTCTTTTCAGATTATAAATAGCTTGGTCTTACAAGCCCCTACTAAAAAGATACATAATTTTATAACTCTATTAGCCCTTTTTTTACCTGACCTTACGGTGTCTTTTAAATTCAAGCCTCTTTTTTTTTTTTATTTAAAGAATGCTTCCATAGTAGTTCTAATTCAAATATTTTGTTCTCATTTCTCTTTTGATTATGGTAGATCAGCTGCCTGTGGAGTCTTCCTCTTTCGAGATTGTTATTTGTATCTGTAGATTAGTTGAATTTCCCACTGACCGGCTGTTTGAGGGAATCTTAAGAGTATTGAAGCCCGGTGGGACAATCTAAAAATTGTAGATTTTAAGATGTATATATATATATATATCATATGGTAAGGAATTTGGCTTTGTTTCCAAAACTAATTATAACTGCATAGCTCCAAAGGCCATGTACTTAATTATTCTTTGAGCCGTGAAGGTGAACCTAGTATATGCTTATGGAGCTTTGATGCTTGAACTTCAAATGTCTTCCAAAGTAATAAATAGATAGTGAAATCAAAGCCTTATGATGTTCTTCTATAATTGCTGTGATCAAAATTTATCTGGTTATATTTTCTCATTTTTCCATATGAACCAGCAGTCCATAGGAGTCGCAAGCTGTCAGTCTTTAGCAATAAAAATGACAAATGCTACCTAAAAATCTGCCAAGAAAAATGTTTACCTTTTTCCTCTATGAGATTGGCAGTCCTGCACATTTCATCTTTATAAAGTTTATCTTTTTCCTTGCTCCCAATTTTGAGTTCCTTCAATTCCTTTCCATCTATAAGAGGATTCAATCACAGTAGAGAATGTCAGATTAACATGGTGCTAACACACAATTCTGTGAATAAATCTATAATTAAGATATATCTTAGTAATATAACCCAAATGATCCTCATTTAGAACCAGAACAGATTTTACAGGAAAATATTTTGTTTATTGCTGATTCGACGGATAACTTATTCAGACCATTTCCTTAATCACCCTCTTAATTGAAATATTGCATTAATGAATGCTAGAGATATATAAACGTGTAAGGTTTGTGCATATTTCAATAAAGTTTCTCTCAAGGCATGCTTATTTTCCTACAAGTTGGTCAACCCATGGTAGGTCTCATTCATAACAGGAATCAGATACTAGGATTGTTTTCGATCATGTAGAGAAGGTAATCTTGTTGTTGCATTAACAGTGTGTGACCTTTTACAGGTGATCATAATTCTTGGCTCTAATCTTTTTGTGTGTGTATCAATTGTCAAATACCACATAATTCTTCTTTGTAATTATTCTTTGGTTTCCATTTTAGCTTGCCCCAGTTCCTTTCAGCTGTTGCAGTCACATCTCTTGCTGAGACGGCTACTGTAAATGCTTTGGTTCTGCCCCAGTTAAATCAAGTCAATTAGTCTCAAGTTTTCAATTATTACCTCCCTCTCACATACTTGTCTTCATTGAGATAATTAAGTTTCTACTAAGACCTTTATTTGGCTGTGTCAGTTTCTTGAAGACATTAAATAGAATCTAGTTATGCATATCTCCTTTCCTTTCCACTTTTATTTTGTATTTTGTATTTAAAAGAAGTAGATTGAGAAGTGGGTACACATTACTCCATATTACTATAAGTCGGCAGTGAAAAAATGCCCAGGTTGAGTTTGTGATGAGAGTGAAAATTTTATTAGTGAATAGTTTTATATTCTAATTCTTTGGAAGGGGGGTGGGGATTGCATAGGTCATTAATTTGTTTTGCAGTTGCAATGCCAAAAGCATGTAAATACCTAATGAATTCTATATGTTTGACAGTGCAAAATGGATCTGTAGTAATTCAAGGACTGTTGTGGGATTGGATTTGGACCTGGGGCTCTAAATTGGTGCTTGGAGAAGAACATAAGTAGAGTTGGGGCTGAATGATATTCTAGAATATCCCTCTTTCATGGCAATGGCTTGCAACCTCTTGAGGCCAACTTTGAGCCTCAAAAATTGATAAGTAAAATTACGCTGCAAGAGGGCAAAGATGGTTCTGAGACTCGTGCATTGGAATCTACTGTGCAAGTGGGATTATTTTGTGAAATCTAAATCTCTCCTTATAGCTTAATGCTATTAAAGTTGCTAAGACATGGAAGGAACTAACTTATTATTTTGTGTTCATTTTTGTCTAGGGCACAACATAAATCAAAAAATATTTGTAGGATAAATCTGATGTTGGACATCTATCTAATAAGCATTTTCCACAAAATGGGAAGAAATAGGTTGTTTGTTTGTAATTGCTAAAATTTCTTCATGCTTCCGTGTTAAAAGGACTATTTAATGCAATTCTTCTTTGTTGAAAGTGCTATCATTTTTTTATGGGTAAAATTTATTAGAAAATAAAGACCAACTTTTCATATGTAGGATGTATATAAAAAGCATTTTTTTTAAGGCTGTGAACAAAAGGTTCATCTAAAGAATACAAAGTGCTATATTTTATGTATTTCTTTTTATTTTTATTTGAATTTTAGAATAACTAATATTTTCATGATTATTTGCGAAGGCCAATTGTGGCCCTCGCAAATAATTTAGTATTAGTGAGGGTATTTTTCAACTCCCAAAAAATAAATTTTTTGCAAGGAATTTTTGTTCTCCTTCGGAAATAATTTGGTGGGAAAGTTTCCCTCCAAAATTTTTAAGTTTTTAATGATTATTTGTGAAGGATGATTCTAGCCCTTGCAAATAATTTAGTATTAGTGACAACATTTTTTTAACCGTCACAAGTAATAAACTTTTTGCGAGAGATTTTTAATTGTCCCTCGCAAATAATATTATGGGAAAATTTCCCTCCAAAATATTAGTATTTGTGACGGTTATAACACATAATTGCGACAGTTTTTTTTGTTGGGCACAAATATTTCACATTTTACCAAGTATTTGCAAGGGTTTTATTTTTCCATCATAAATAATATTTTTTGAGATGGCTTTTTGGGTCCATCAAAAGTTCTTGGTTGCTAATAGGCATTTTTTTTGTAGTGTTGTGATGATTTGGTAGAAGACTTGGTGCATGTTGAGCCAGAAATAGTAGAAGATCAAAATGATGTAGACTTGCCTACGAATGATTTGAATCAATCTTTTGCATCTAAATGGCCTTTGGAACCATGTCTTGATATGGTATTCGATGACTCAAAAGATGCTCATGCATGTTATAATGCATATGCAAGGCGAAAGGGTTTTAGCATTCGAATAAATCATAAACGGTTATCCAAAAAAGATAAATCATTTGTTGGAGTGAAATACGGTTGTTGGAGGGAAGGGTTTTGTCATAAAAGTTATGAAGATAAAGAAAGAAAAGGTCCAAAACCTGCAAAAACTAGAATGGGATGCAAAGCAATGATGAGTTTAAAGAAAAAAGAAGCATGGATTGTAACTAAGTTTGTGGACGATCATAATCATGAACTTCTTACTCCTAAGAGTACAAGTTTGCTTCGTGGACATAGAGTGATATCACGTGCCCAAAAAAATCTTATAGATACACTCAATGAGTCAGGTGTACCTATGAGGAAGATAATGTCAGTGTTGAGTAAAGAATCTGGTGGTGACTATAACATTGGTTGTGTTGCGCTTGACATTCAAAATTATTTGTGCAATAAAAGAAGAATATTACTTCAAGATGGAGATGCACAAAGAATGTATAGCCATTTTACTGAGTGTCAATTAAAAAACTAGTTTTTATATATGCAATTCAAGTTGATGAACAAGGGCGCATGAGAAATTGCTTTTGGGCTGATGCTAGGTCAAGAATTGCATACCAACATTTTGGAGAAGTTGTTACTTTTGACGCTACTTACTTAAGAAATTGCTATGGGATGCCTTTTGTTCCTTTTATTGGGGTTAACCATCATCACCAATCTGTCATGTTTGGATGTGCTCTGCTTGTGAATGAAACAAAAGAATCTTATACATGGTTGTTGAAGACTTAGCTTGAGGCAATGCTTGGACGTGCTTCTTCTACAATTATCACAGATGATGACAAGGCTATGGGTAAGGCAATAGCAGAGATATTATCGAATACAATTCATAGATTATGTATGTGGCATATTTTATAGAAAGTTCCAGAAAAATTGGCTCATATCTATAATAAATATCCACTTTTTCAAGGAGAATTTCACCATTGCATTCATGATACAATCACTATTGAAAAGTTTGAGTTAGAATGGAGTGAGCTTGTAGAGAAGTATGGGCTGGGGGATAACGATTGGCTAATAAATCATTATATGTGGCATCAAAAATGGATTCCAGCTTATTTATGTAGGAGCTTTTGTGCTGGGATGTTTACAACTCAAAGGAGTGAAAGCATGAATAAATTCTTTAAAGGTTATGTTCATTCAAGTGCAATGATAATTGACTTTGTGCATCAATATGAGAAACTTAAATGTGCATTGTCTGAAAGAGAAATAGCAAGATGTAAAGACAAAAACTTCAATGCCAATTTTGAAAACATGTTACAAGATGGAAGGAGAGGCGGCGAAAGTTTATACAAGAAAGATATATATAAAATTTCGAGAAGAGTTATTTTGTAGTAAAAAATACAAGGCATCCAAATTTGATTTTATTATTAAAATATTTTTTCAACTAGATTTTATAATCAATATTTATTCATTCCTTTTATATGTTAAACACCCTTAAGACTCCTTGCCATCTATGCAGTATCCCCCTACAACGTCAACTTCTATGCCTCAAGGTCCCAAGTCTTCATCTTTTATGGTATAACCATTTATTTTTTAATTATCACAAAGTATAGATTGCCTTCTTCTTCTTCTTCTTCTTCTTTTAATTGTGTTCATTCTAATTTGTTTTTAATTTGGTTATACGTTCTTTTACACAGGATTGTTAGATGTCTCTCACCAACAATTCCAAGAGAAGTGAAGTACAGACAACATTTTTTCAAAGAAAATGAATTACCTAGCAACAATTTTTGGTTATATACTGTTTTAATTGTGGTGGAGAGAACCAGCTTCCTATATTTTGAATTTGATTGGTTATATTTCAAATGAATGCATTTTAGATTTAAAACTTTCAGAAAAAACGTGACAGGTTTTATATTGCATGGAAGACATGTATTAAAAGCTTCTTGAGATGTATTCAAAATTCCAAAGTTACAATGTATTCAATTGTGATAGGTTTTATATTACACCTTCTTGAAAATTAAGGCAACAACGAAGATCAAAATCAGACAGTAAAGAAGGAATGTAATGTTGCTATACTTCTCTGCCAACTGCTCTGGTGAAAAAACTGAAATGGAAACATAGCCAAACATTAATTTCTTTACTTTGCTGGAATGCTAATTAATGTATATGCTGATTTCCCAGGGGAAGAATCACATAATGCAGGACAAGATCTCAGCATATGTAGCGCCTTTAACATTGAAATTCAGTAGACTGTCTTATTGGTTTAAGCATTCCGGCATAGTCAACAATTCAGTTTCATTAGATATCAGATACAATGGCCATCTAAGGCAAAAAAAAAAAAAAAAGAAAAAAAAAAGAAAAAAGAAAGAAAGCATAGAACAATGTAGCTGCCCAATAAATAAGAAAGTTCATATATTTATTCAAATCCATTGTCACCATTGTAATTTTTAATAGTGATGGGTACAGAATAAGTTGTTGGATAGAGCAGTGGAGGGACAACATCTTTCTGGATTCTCAGTTGGAAGCAACAATAATGATAAGCTGATGGTATTCCACCTTTTATCTGCAAATGATACGTTATATTTTGTGCAAAGGACCTGGAACAACTTCAAAATCTGAATGTGTTTTTTTGTGCTTCAAAGCAATTTCTGTTTTAACAATAATGATAAGCTGATGGTATTCCACCTTTTATCTGCAAATGATACGTTTTATTTTGTGGATAGGACCTGGAACAACTTCAAAATCTGAATGTGTTTTTTTGTGCTTCAAAGCAATTTCTGTTTTAAAAATAAATCTGGGGAAACCACCAGAAGCAGAAGCATTGGCTCAGATTCTAGGGTGCAAGGTATCCAGTCTACCTCTGAAACAACTGGGACTGCTTTTGGGTTCTAAATTAAATAAAAAAAATTTGGAATCTCATACTTGAGAAGATGGTCCTTTTAGTTTAGAGTCGTAACAAGTGTAAACAAGGAGAAAAAATTAATGAAGAAGACAATCTTAGCAACAAACAGAATAGAATTTTTCATTGCTTATACAAGGAAGCAATCTAGAAAGGAACATACAACAAAGAGGCTACACAAGATTGTAATAAACATAGATCCTTAACACTATTGACTCCGCCTTTAATAGTATCAAGATTTCATTCAAAGGGCTGTCCTTAATTGCATTCTTCTTCTTGGAAGTTCAGATTCATTCCATGAACAAACAACAAGGGCAAGGTTCATTTGAACACCCTGCTCAACCACAACTATTTTGTCTTAATCTTAGTAGTGATCATTGCATATGCTAAAAATGCTAGTACACCTTTTCAATGAGTTAAGTAAGATTATATGGCCAATCCTTCAATTTTGGATCCTAACCAATAGCTCCAATTAATCAATAAACCTGAGGCCAATCATGGCCAACTATCTTGAGTCCATGTCCTAAATACTTTTAATCTAAGCTCTATAAAAGACTCACAAGAGGATAAGCTGCTCAACTAGCTAGACAAGTTTGGTGAGAGGCACGCTCATTGTAATCTCAACAATTTTAGAAATTTGGCTTCTTAACTAGCCTATTTTTTGATTGATATTAAACCAGAAAATATATTGCACGTTTAATCCCCAAAATACACTTTCAAAGTTTTCGTGTCATAAAAATATTTTTGTCAGGTATTTTGACAAACAGCTTGTAAGTAGTTTCTCAAGGGGTCAATCCTTAACCTATGTCTATCAATTTGAATTTCCATATATGCCTCAACATAGCCAAAGAATGGAAGAACTCAAATAATGAAGTTGGAAAACCAAAATAGCATGAACCAAAACAGCAAAAAAAAAAAAAAAAATGTCCCTACTAGGATCAAACCCATATCTATCCTTATTTCAAAATAGCGTCATACCCAAACCGCGAAGATATCAAAATATAGCAATGGCCAAATCAATCAAAATATAGCAAAACCCAAAAAATTTTGAGAACAAGAACAAATAACCTAGGTGCAGCGGCGGATGGTGGTCCGGTGAGGTAGTTCAGCGGCAAATGGAGGTCCGGTGAGGTAGTGCAGTGGCAAATGTTGGTCCGGCGAGGATTGGCTGGAGACGCAGGAGCTGAAGAGGGATTGAGATTTTAGAAATAGGTTTTGTTGATTTGTTTGTTGAGATGTTATTACGCGTAATAGGATGCAGTGATTTTATAATGAGTTTAAGTAAAAGTTTGATGTAACATGTCTTTATTTGCTGGTGTGTAAACTAAGGGGTTTACATCCTGTTCTTATTGAATTTAATTTTCTTGTTTATTTGTTTGTTGAGATGTTATTACGTGTATGAGGATGTATTAATTTTACAATAAATTTAAGTTTGATGTGACATGTTTTTATTGGCTACCCATCATTGTTGAATTTAATCTCTTATCTTGATATGTTTATTACAATCCCAGATAATCGTAATATGTTCTTCATTAGCCCAAAGGCTCCAAACAACGCATGTACAAATTACAAATGATTGAGGACAAAGATTAAGGTTATGTTTGGTAACTTTTTTTTTTTTTTTTTCTATTTTCAAAAACGTCTTTTAAAGAATTAAAAAAAAAAGAAAAAAAAGAAACTGATTTCTTGTGTTTTCAAAGTCCAAAATAATTTTCGTTGGTTGAAAAGAAAAAACAATTTTTCCAAATCAAAAATAGAAAAATTTGTTTGGCAACTGTACATATATTATTGGAAAAAGTAAAAAATTGATATTTTCTTTTCTTGTTGTAACTGTAAGTGCTCTAATAAAGAATAGAATAGATCATAACTTCATAAGCTAGTCCCATTGCCTAGAGCCCCCAATGTTAAAAGTCCCCCAAAATTTTATCTAATAATTAGTTGTTTTATTGAAAAAAAGATTCGCTCCCTCATTCCATTATGTCTCCAAAATTATGGGACAATATAAATCCAACTCAAATTGTTACACCCAAAAAGAAAAAAGAAAAAAATGAGTGTATCGAATTGGTGAATCATCATTGATTATATATTAATATATCCTATTGACTTGATATTTCAATTTTTATAAGTTACTTTCTCATAGGATTCACATAGTAGATTGTCAATATTAGCCGTAATCTCTCACATGGCCAGTACAGATTAGAAATCTCTTTTTTCGAATACTAATTGTTGAATGTATAAAAGAATTCATCTCTTTTTGATTCTCTATATGAAACTAATTTTTGAGTTCATTAATATTAATTCATCAAGTTATGTATTGAATTTGTGTTTATTTTGGCAAGTTGAGATTGTTACATGATTACATTATTAAATAAAGTTGTAACAGTGTCTTTGATAAATTAAATTATATTGTTTGTGATTTAAGAAAAAATTTACTCTTATCATATTACAATTTTATGTAGATAGTGTATTTTTATTTTACAATTAGAAATTTATAGTAGAAATATCAACTTGAGAGAGAGAGAGAGAGAGAGAGAGAGAGAGAGAGAGAGAGAAATCCATTACAAATAATATACAAATATACGATAGAATTTATATAGGAAATTGGAAAATCACATAAATCAACAATAACACACAAGTAGGGATTTTTATCCTACATTAATTATGTATGTCTAGTGTCCGCTGTTTATAACCCCAATCTACAACTACAAAGGTTATTGTACTCTAGTTATATAATGTATTATAAACTTGGTTTAAAATATTAATATTACTATTTTTGTGTGTGTTATAATAAGTATTTTTTGTTTACTAAAAAAAAAAATAATAACTCATTCAAAAAAGAGTTGTGAGATAATAAAATAATATAATGAACAAATAATAATGACAATAATTATATTGATATTCAAACTTGTAATATAAAAATTCTTATACTCTATAATAGGATTAAAATATTTTCTAAATGCATGTATTGCATTTATAGAATTTTACTGACAATTCTTGTTACAATTGATTTTGCAAAAAGAAAAATTTTTAAATTAAAATTTATGAAATCCTAATTAAAATCATTATATCACAAAAAGATTAAATGGATCATTCATATTGTCAACTAGAAAATAAATTTTACAAAATCTAAATATAAAAACAATTAATAATTTTATATTTCAAAAGCAAGAATAACATGCAACTTTTAAATAAAAAATATAAATGATAATATAAATAAATATTATCCCAAAAAAAAAAAATGCTCCACTCAAATTTTGCCTTAGTTGTCAAATTGTATTGATTTGTGCCAGCGCAGCCAATTACTAGTCCAGCCATGTACGGTGTAGAATACAATAAATTAATCATTCATCCAATTGAAATGACAGTGTACATCTTGATAGATCTACTCAGTTCTAAAGAGAGATTGTTATAACCCAATGGAGGAACAAATTTCTTGAAGTTGACAATTCTTTCTTTATTTATCTGTCTCGTTGTTGGAAAGAAAAGCACAAACTGTTGTTTATTTCTTTTTCTTCCATTAAGGCTTGAAAAAGAAATTTCAGTCGACTCTTCCCCACCATTTGAACAAGTAGTGTTTGAAGAATCTCCAATCTTGACCAAATCAAATTCTGATGCACATGGTTTGATCTCAATAACTATTTGGAACAAAGTGGAGAAATTCTTGTCTGAACTGATTGCATAAGAATGCTTTTCCGAACAAGTGAAAGTCTGAGTTGGTCCCGGTTTATGTGGAAATCGTGCTTTGCCCTGCGTAGTCATGGGGCCAAGTTTTTTTATTGTAGTAATTAAAGTCATGAATGCCTGTCTTCCACTCAATTTTTCTTCACCACCTTAACCATATAATCATATATTAATTATAGATATGTCATTCTTGCCTCCAACTCTCCTACTCCTTTCCTTCCTTCATAGAAAGAGTAGGTCAGGTCAGCTCTCACTCCTAGATAGATTCGGTTTCAGTACGTACAGTATAGTAAAAACCATCAACGGAAAATCCCTCTGGATATGTCGTTTTCGCCAGTGGAATCTCCGTTGCCACCGGAATATACTCCGCCAGATGAAGTGCCAATGGGTCCTCACTACAAAACACGCAGGTCTATAGCCGTTTTTTTTTAGCCGCGTTTACAAAAGCGTGGCTATAGCTAACCTAAAGCCGCATTTTTACAAAATGCGGCTATAGACTTAATCTATAGCTGCATTTTTAAACCGCGGCTATATTTTACTAAAAAATTGTTGGGAATTTTATTATTAATTATTTTGTTATTATTAATATATTTTTATGTGATTTTGATGTGTACGTTTGGACTTTTTCCTTTTGATTTTATCTTCAGATGACTTGAAGGGTTGTTCCTTAAGAAACTCTTAAACCGAAAAGAAACGTAAATTTGGGGAAAATTTTTAATTTTAATTTTTTTTTAACTAAATATATATTATTCTTTTTTTTAGAATGAAATATATATTATTTTGGATAGTCAATTGGGTATTCATGCAATTGTGTAATTTGATGGTTTAATGTTGAATCTACTAGCTAATATTAAATGATAAATAAAAAAAATTTGAAAAATGAAAATAACTATGATGTATTTAGAATATTCTATATACATCACAGTAATTTGGGAATACTATAGTTTTTTTTTCTTTTTAAAAAAAGACAAAATTAATGTATGGTTATTTCTAATACGTATTAGAAATAACTATACATTAATTTTGTCTATTTTTTTTTTAAAAAAATACTATAGCAACGTTTTAAACGTGGCTATAGGTTGCCCTTGTAGCCGCGGTTTTCAAACCGTGGCTAGAGTATTTCCTATAGCCACGGCTATAAAACCATGGCCATTGGTCATGGCTATAGTCGCGTTTGAAAAAATGTGGCCATAGATGCCTAAAGTCTATAGTCACACATTTTAGACCATGGGTAAAAACATGGCTTAAAAAAACGTGACTATAGACCAAATTATCCTATAGCCACGTTTTTTTGACCTATAGCCACGCTTTAGAAACGCGGCTATAGAACTTTTTTTTTGTAGTGCCTTCGCCAGATGAAGTGCCAATGGGTCCGCCGCCAGATGAATTGCAACCAAGTATGACACCACTGCCGCCGTCGCAGCCGCAGTCACAGTCACAGTCACGGTCGTCGTCGCCACCAATAGGGGTGATAGTGGTGGCAGTGGTAGGAGGGTTAGTTCTGCTTGTTGTTTTGGGCTGCTGCATCATTTGGTATAGAAGAAGGAAGGTAGAAAATCAAATTCCGTCTAAATTTGAGGATGGTATTTCACGACCAAGACCACAACCAGGTGAACCTAAAAGTTAGGGTCTTATTGTATTTATTCTTTACTTTAACGAGTTAGTTAATAAGTTTTATACTTCCTTATATTTTTTGACATGTAATTTTACTTTTGGTCATTAGTTTAGAATTTTATATATAACATGGGCTAGAGTAAAGTTATAATCGATGTAAATTTTTTATTAATTTTATATTCATTCATGCATGTGAAAATATACTATTAGTCTTCAAGCGTAGCACCATAGTGATTTAGTCCATAAAGTTGAATGTTTTTTATTTTATTTATTTTATATATAAAACTTCTTAACAAAATTAATGTAGAATTTATAAATTGTACAACAAAAATTCTTTAATGAATTAATGTATATTTTTTAATATATTTTATTTAAAAATAATAACTTATTAAATTTAAGAGCATTTTAAACATATTTTCCCAAAGAAAAAAAAAACTTTAGTTAAAGCTTTTTTTTTTTATTATTATTTAAAGTTCTGTTTGTTTGCTTGTATAATGATTTTGAAAAATGTTTTCTACATTTTCCAAGTGATATAAAATTTAGTAAAAGTGTAAAACTTGAAAAAAAAATTCATTAACAGAAGTACTATTTGTAAAAATTTGAAATGTTTTTTATTGGAAAAATTTTCGATAAAACAATTTTCAAAACACACACCCCTCTTCTTTATCTCATTTGCACACACTGCCTCCCCCTTCCTCCCCTCCTGTCTTTTTCTCACAAACCCTCACGGTAGTGGGCAAATTGAGGCAATGACAATCATTATTCACAGATCTGAGGCTCTGTTGTGACCCAATATTATCACCTTGGAGCTCAATCACGCTCATTGCCCCTTTAGATCTGGGCCACATCATGGAGCTTTGTTGCAATAGTTAGATCTAAGAGCATTTAAAACATATTTTCACAAAGAAATTTTAAAACATCTTTAGTTAAAGCCTTTTTTTCCCCTTCTTAAGTTCTTTTTGTTTGCCTGAAAAATGCCTTCTTTAAAATATTTTCTATATTTTCAAGTGTTCATTTCATTGTAAAATTTGGTCAAACTTGAAAATATTTTCTGTTTATCAAGAAAATCTTTGCAAAAATTTGTAAAATTTTTACTAAAAATTTACACAGTACATGCCCCGCTTCATTTTCTCATTTGCAATTTTGCACACGCTCCCTCCCCTATTGTATTTATAAAGAAAGAAGGATGACATTATCTTTCATTTTTCTAATTTGTGACTTTAAGTAAGTCTTTCTTATAATGCAACACATTTCACATTGAAAATATTCTATATATAAAAAAAAAAGTTTCTCATTGAAAAGGAAAAACAGAAATGTTATTGTAACTGTTTTTTTCTTTAAAATGAGCCAATCTTCTCCTTGGTCTTCCATTTTTGAGGAACAAAAGTCCTATAGCAAACCTTTACCCTTTGCGCTAAAACTCCAAGAGACATTGCTTGAGCATGATTGAAGCTTTTACCAACACTGCTCCATGTATGGATTTGATTTGTAGTACAATTATGGGTGGTTTAATTATTGCAAAGACTGTTACATGTCTCTACGATGAAGGAATTGATTTTTGTTTTGGTTTTGTTTGTTTGTTTTTCCTTGTTTTCACACACATGCAAACCCCACGAGGGAATTGTTGTCTTGTTGAAAGCCGTTTAGTAATTTATACTTACAATCAATTTTTCATTTTGTATTACTATTTTCATTATTATGATAGATGTCATTAATCATGTTATATTATTATTATTCAATGAGCACAACACTAATTCTTCGACAGAGATAGAATAACCAAATGAAAGAGGAAAAAATATAAACAGTGTGAGAGAGATTGGAGGACACATGAGTGAGAGGAAAAAAGTGGAATTTGAATGTTGAACTTCGGTTCATTTATGAGGAAAACAAAAATCGAATCCAGAATTTGAAGATCTAGATAGAGTCCTTAGATCTATAATTTTTTCCCTTGAAATCCTAAAAGCTTAATTTATTTTATATTTAACAATAATTTGCCAGTTTCCTCATTTTTTTTAATATTTTTATTTACACAAGATAGAAATTTTAATTACTCTATCTTAATTTAAGTGTATATGTGCATGAAGTTTTTTCTTGGAGACTTGAACTCCGGCTCTTGCCTCCCATACTCTACAAGCACGTATACTTGTAGAGTAACCATTATACCAAGGGTGAGCAGTGATCAATTTCCTCCTTTTAAGGTCCTCTCTTCCCCTCTCCATCTTGTTAACACAAATTTAAAATTATGTACAAATATTATTTAATGATTCCTCCATATTATTAAAAGAAAAATACACAAACATTAAAAGTTTGTGACATGTTCTACTTTGTCATCTACAACAAGTTTTTTCATATAGTTTTTGTCATTATTATATCTATCTTATATTACATGGTATATGTTAAGGCTTATAAAAGTGATATATATATATATATATATATATAATTTAATTTATATAAAATTATTGGATTTGTGTACATTATATAACTTCTAAAATTATTTTTATAATCCATGTGAAAATTTTAATTTATTGAACAAAAAATCTTGATTTAAAAGTTAAAACAAAATTAATTATGATTAATATAATTAAAGGATAATTACGCCTGACTTAAAGAAATAACAATGGTTTTCTTGAATTATATAAAATTGAATTAATGAATTTTTACATATATGAGAAAATAATATTTGTGTGTACATGTGTGTGTGAGATCTTTTGATTTAAAAATATTAATAAAAAAAAACAAGTAATTTAAAATTTTCCAAAAAACTTATGTATTTTCCTTTTAGAGAAGACTAATTATATTAAAATCATACCATGAAAGACTACAAATATAATAGTAATGACAAAATGAAAATGAATGTTTTATCTATACTATCTATAAGAGAATTTTTCTCTTTGGACTGGACTTTTATGTGATTCAAAAATACTCCTAAATTTTAGATTTAACAGGGTAAAAACTTAAAAACAACTCGGTAAAAATATATTTTCAACTCTACTTAAAATGCCTATAAAATAAGATACTCTCCTACTAATCTATGTTTTCAAAACAAAATTATCCAATTTTTTTTAAAGGGAAAATTATGACACTAAAAAAGAAGAAGTCACATTGCATGCGGAAGATGCATGTGATAAGACTAATTTATTCTATGAATATGTTCTATATCAATGATAAGGCTAATTTATTTTATGAATATGTTCTATATCAATTAAAAACTTTTTAACTTGATCTTCATTGTTTGAATTTCTTTTTTTTTTTTTTTGAGAAAAAATTACAACATATTGCTAATCCCGTAACTTGCACCTTTTTCCCTCTAGACCTTCAAGAACTTTGTACATGAGGAGGTTCCAATTCAGCCCATCACTTGAAATATCTGATCCTTATATTTCTAATCTTTAATTTATTTTTAATACTTGGCTCATATAGCATATGTATTCTTATATATGAAACAGCCGCTTCTTCATCATTATGTTTTGGTTGTACCACTACCACAGAACTAATGAAACACATTATATAATTATTCAATTTTCTAGATGATGCCAATCTTTTAATTAATTTTCCAGTGACCCATGCCAACTTTTTCTTTTTTTAATCATGGTTTCTCCAGATGACGAGCGGCAAAATATTCGTCAATCGGCAATATCCGGTGGACCTTATAGTAGTTTTGGTTCCCTATATATATTTTCATTCAAAGAACTAGCCAAAGCAACTGATTGTTTCTCCAAAACCAACTTCCTTGGTGAAGGTGGCTATGTTCTGTCCATAAAGAAGTCCTTCCAGAAGGGAAAAAGGTTGCAATCAAGCAGCTGAGATTAGACAGTAAACAGGGGGAGAAAGAATTTATGGCAGAGGTTGAGATCATTAGCCGTGTCCATCACAAAAACCTTGTGTCACTGGTTGGATACTGCATTTCTGAGGGACATAAAATACTTGTTTATGAGTTTGTCTCGAATTGTACCTTGCATTTTCATCTACATGGTAAGTCCGTCAGTGATTAAATTTTATTGTTTCATCTACATAATTTGGAACTTTCTTTTCCTTTGTTGAGATAGTTGTTTATAGTTCATGCCTTTTTCAACATGATAACGTTTCATTGAGAAAAATTCTTAGTTGTAGACACTTGCTTAATCTATAATGTAAGATTTACCTTGCGAGTATAATGTAAATCTATAATTTCCATTTCATTAAGATATCAAGACAAAAGACCGTTACCAACATATCAAATTGAAGAACTAATTGCGCAATACAATCGGTGTGAAAGTCTGAAAAACTATATATTAAACTATTAATAATTTATAATGGTTTGCCTTAATACATTTGTATTGTACAAGTATAACAACTGAACTACAAGAAATTTATAAGTATTTATAATAGGCTAAACCTAAAGTAATTATGGTTAATACACTTGTTGCCAATTTTGTTTAATTGTTTGAGGTTTTATTTATTTATTTATTTTTTGACAACACTTATTTTTTAATTAAAATAATGTTGGACTTATAATGATTTGGCTCCCAAAGGTGAAATCATAATTCTATCTCTAATTGAAGGAAAGGAGAAACCAATTATAGATTGGCCAGCTAGAATGAAAACTGCTCTAGGCTCTGCGAATGGCTTGGCATATCTGCATGAAGAATGTGAGTTTCCTTTATGTACTATGTATCTTTACATTGAAAACTTTAATATTATTTCTCAATTATATGTTTACTTTATTCTGAGCTAAACGTATCTTTAATTAGGTCATCCTCAAATCATACATCGTGACATAAAGGCAGCAAATATTCTTCTTGATGATAAGTTTGTCGTGAAGGTAGGGTTTTATAAGAGGTTTGACATCATTCTTTATGAAGTTTCATGGTAGGCCAAGAATGTATTGATCTCTTGTGATTGATTAATTGATTAATTAGCCAAGTTTATTAATTAATCAAATTAACATGCAATGTACATGGTAGCACAAACAAATCACCAACTAAAATATAATGTAGTGGAAAAATAAAGTTGACACGGTGATTTGTTTACGAATAGAGAAAACCTCCGAGGTAAAAACTCCACCGGGTGATTTTAAAATCACCACTCCCAGTACCTTTTAAAATCACCACTCCCAGTACCTTATACCAACCTACTATTATCAAAATAAGCGGTTGCAAGTAAAGGAATCATAATACCTTATACCAACTTACAGTCGAACCCTTACTTCAATATCCGATTGGACTTGTTCTGTAGTGACAATCTCTCCTTATATTGCACTGCTCCTAGTATATGACTAACCAAAAGATGCGCGGATCTCAATACGCGACTTTATCACCAACTTGATAAGGATGTTGGCTACAAAGTTCTTCAGTTCATCACATGATGAAGATCACGAAGTTTTTTGGTAAAAAAACCCTACGGTGTACAAACACAGCAGTTTCTTCAAGTGAACTAGGGCAAACTAGGTTTTCGGTCACACTTTTCTTCACACTTGTGTCATTGTACTCTTGTGCAACTGTGTTACCTGTGATGGCCCTTAAAATAATCCATATATATGTTTAGGGTTGTGAGAAAAGAAAGCCTAAACATATATTCATAGATTGGATGAAAATCAAAACTGAAAATATGTTTTTCATAAACCTCGACAAATACCTTATCTATCGAGTAGCTGTCAAGCCTCAAGCTGAAACAGTTTTTTAAACCTCGATAGATACTAGCTATTGAGCTTTAATGAACAACACTTCTTCACTTGATTCTTGGACAGACTTGCATGGCTTTAACACTTGAACTTGAAACCTTGTTTCTTGAAGCATTAAACACATCCTAGTTCTATCTAAGTACAAGTAAAGTGCGTTTTGTCAAAGGATTAGCCAATTACATAAAATGTTGACATATGTTCCTAATATGAATCACATATGTTCTAACAATCTCCCCCTTTGGCAATCCGTGACAAAACCACAGTAAACAAATGAACATGTGAGAGAAGTCATAAATCACTCAACTCATACTCACTTATTGAATATAATAAAATCTATCCTAACATAAACTTTTGAAAAACTGTGACAACCAGTATTTCTGAAATACTTTAAACAAAACTCATCAAGGCATCTTTGTATGAAACGGAAATAAAAGATTGCATATTTATAAGAATCATGTGTATAAAGAGAGAAAAGAAACAACACATGAAGAGATAGATGAAAGAATTAAAATAACAACCTCAAATGTATATATATCATCAACAAGTACAAGGTTTTGCTATAACAAAGTGATCACAAGATCAAAGGTACATGAATGTATCTAAAAGAAAAAAGAAAAGAAAAAGATACATAAGTCCTCACTACATCCCTCAAAAATATAAACACTCCCCCTAACAAAAATCTCCTATACTAACCCTCCCCCTATGAGTACGACTATTCTCATATCCAAAACTACTCTCCATTTTTGTTACAAGTGAAAAAGGATAAATACATCAAGTAGACATCTCATCATCACTGGGCGAGCTAGCACCATCATCCTCATTGACATTATCATTATCAGAGCCATCATCACTCTCATCCTCTGAAGCTGGTGGAGATGGAGAGGAAGCAACAAAACCACACTCTCATCCTCTAAAGCTGGTGGAACTGGAGAGGAAGCAACAAAACCACCCATGACAGCCTATTGTCGTGCGATACGACCAACACGGGTGTTCACTTGACACAACTCATCACTGAGAGTGTCCAAGTGAACATCCATGCACACAAGTTGTGTCATGATGTCCTCAAGAGTCACCCCACCCATGGAAGAAGAAGGAGCGAAGGTGAATAGAGAAATAGAAATTGGAGGAATTGCCGTCCCGAGTTGCCTCGATCATAGCTGCGCCTCGCTCTGTTTAATGGTAGCAGCATCTATAGCACACATGACTGTGAATTGGTCTGACTCGGGGATAAGAGACAGAAAAATGGCGAATGATCCTCATGATAGCCAAAAGGAAGATGAGCTTATCACAAGTCTTCGTATCCCTATATACATATATGAGAGATAGAATGAAATGAGAAAGGAAGTCTATAGAAAGATGCTCTAGAAGGGAAAGCAAAAATCGAGCATGGGGCTCTGTGATAGAGTTATAGTGAGATAATGGATGTAGAACAAAAGTCATCACCATGTTAATGAACCTCAAACCTTTAGGCAAAGGCCGAGCAAGGAGTAAATTGACGTTCACCCTAATCATAAGGTCTCTCACAGAAAGGCAACATAAGCTCGTCTTTGGACACTATCCTTAGACTATCATAACTAAGGTAGTCAAGATGCGTTACCTCGAGACATGAAGCACATTGGATACAATATCCAGAGTGACCATGATGCGTGAACGTCGAACAAGAGTAACAAAGAGAGGTACTGAATAATCAAATTTGTGCATGTTAAAGTAAAACTCCTAAATGATCACAGATGAACAAGTGGCTGGGACGCCACACAATGACTCCTAACCCCCACTATGAATGACAATGGGTAGGTCAGTACCGGAGAAGTCCAATGAAATGATTTGGCGCTCTGAATGAATGCCTTGTTTAGAAAATTTCTCTGAAGAATCCTTGTGGGCTTTATCATCACGGAACTGAATATGGGAGGGGGTAGAATCAGAAGAGGATGCCCCGGACCGAAGAGGGTTTCGAGATGGAGTAGATTTTCGTTTAGGTGTCATAGAGCAACTAATCGAAAGAAGAAGAGAGAAAGAGAGAGAGAGAAAGGGAGACACGCAGAAAAGCACCAACACAATCAATATATATGAATATAAAGAATTGAAGCTACGTATGCATAAAAATGTGACATGCAAACTTTAAAACATCATGGGCTCAGCCCAATCCAAACCTACTAGCACACAACATTTTAACAAAGTAAACACATATCTAAAATGCATGAAACATTGTTATAATGCATATGAGATGCAATTCATGATGATTTAAAAACACTTAAACAAGACCCATCTTAAAAATTTCAAAAAAACTTTATCAGTTTTGGAAAAAAAAAAAATTCAATGTCTCAAAAGTTAGGTAAAAAAACATGAAATGCATGAAGAATGAAGGATTTAGGACCCTTACCAGTGAAGAAATACTTGATCTAGGCCAAAAAAACCTTTGAGGATGAAGTTTAGAGTGAGAGAGAAGTGTTTGGGAAGGTGAGAAGTCAGAAAGGATCAAGAGAAATCGAGAGAAATGAAGCTGGAATCGCGCGGATCCTATTTATAGAATCTCATAATTCTTGACAGATTGAGAGGTGTCGAGAGATGTTGAGCTTTAAAAGCTTGAAGAAATACAGCTATCAAGCAACTATCTAGAGCTGTCCACAACAAAAAGGGCTCGATGGAACAAGGAGCTATCAAGCATCTACAAAGGAGACATAAACTTTCTTGATGGATCGAGAAGCTATCGAGTTTGCAATAAAAAGAAGCTGATGAACTCGATAGATAGCCTAGCTGTTGAGAGGTGTCGAGGAGCTATTGAGATTGCTTAAAAATAGTTTTTCAAAGAAGAGAAAAATACATACATGAATGCAATCAAACACGCAACTCAACCAAGGATCCAACTAGCATTTTAAGCTCTCAAAATCATTTCTCAATCAAGAAAAATGTCATGCATTTAAATCCAAAACACACACACTAAACAAGTCTAACCAATTTTATATTTTAAAAACAAGTTAAGACAGTTTAATGAACATACATTAACACATGCAAACCTTATGATGGCCAAATCAATTTGTACATGCACATGTATCAAAAGTAGCAAAGAATATTATGTGTTATGTGTGAAAAACATCACAAGATTGCATAAGTGTCTCTATGTTATGACGATTTGAGATACGAGTAAATCAATTGAACTCACACACGATCATAATTGCTTGATAGAGACTATCACCTTCGAGGTACATTCTATAACTCCCACATCTCCTAAAATACACCCTTACAATCATATTTTAAAGCATTTTGATTTATTTGCTTTAATTTTCTTTACATATTTTTTTTATTAAGCATATCATGCATGAACATATAAGAGAGAGAAAAGAAATACCCAATGATGTTAAGCTTTTTGAGATTGCACTTTTGTTATTCCGAAGCATACAAATGTCATTTCATGATTGGCGAACAACAGTTGTGAGATAGTTATTTATGCCTTTCTCTTAGGATTCTCTAGTCCTTCGTGTAAAAAAGAGTGATACAAGTGTTAAGTACAAAAGACAACTAAATCTTACTCATCACAAACAAGAGCCATAAAGCTCACTTGCTTAGTTATGCATAGAGATGCTCATCTAAGCTACAAAAGATACAAGGTTTAGAAAACTTTGTTTCAATAGCCATTCAAGGTACACAAGTACCAATGTACACAAATTCACATTGTTTTTGTATTTTTTTTTCAATTTTTATTTTATTTTTATGAATGAAAATAAAATAAAACAAAACTGAAAGACAAACAAACAAAAACATGTCAAATAAAGTAATGCATAAAACTAGATGCAAATGTATGAGGAAGGAGGAGGAGAAGAGGAGATCTTCCTATGAAGATAACACTGATGTTTTGACAAAGGAATTCAAATTGTTTTCTATCAAGAGGTTTGGTGAACAAATCAGCATTCTAATCATCAGTGTGAATGAACTCAATAGTAAGTGTCCTATCTTCAACAAGCTCACGAATGAAGTGATGACGAATCTCTATGTGTTTGGTTCGAGAATGTAGAACAGGATTCTTAGAGAGATTGATAGCACTGGTATTGTCACAATAGATAGTGAGGTGTTCTTGACGAATACCATAGTCGTGGAGGAGTTTTTGCATCCATAGAAGTTGAGTACAACAGCTACCGGCAGCAATGTATTCAGCCTCTACAGTGGATAATGAGATGAAATTCTGATTTTTATTCATCCAGGAGACAAGATTATTACCAACATAAAAACAACCCCCTAAAGTACTCTTCCTATCATCAACATTCCCAGGCCAATCAACATCCAAATACCCGGCCAAGACATCATTTGTGTCCTTGCTGTACCACACACCAAAGTTGGTAGTGGTTTTGACATACTTTATGATTCTTTTCAAAGTAGTCATATAGGACTCTTTGGGATTAACCTGATATCTAGTACACACTCCCACACTATAACTAATGTTGGGTCTACTAGCAGTAAGGTAAAGAAGACTACTTATCATGCTTCTATAAAGGGATGGATCAACACTTTTTCCCAAGACATCAACAGTGAGTTTAACATTTGGATTCATAGGAGTTCTAATAGAACTAGTAGATTCCAAACCAAACTTTTTCACAAGATTTCTAGCATTTTTAGGTTGAGATATGAATATACCTGTCTCTTGCTGACGGATTTGCAATCTAAGGAATTGATTTAACTCTCCAATCATGCTCATCTCGAACTCAGCCTGCATGAGTTTGGAGAAACCATAAGCAAGTTCATCCTTTGTTGACTCAAAGATGATATCATCGACATAAACTTGAGCAACTATCATCTCGTCATCTTTCCTTTTGATGAAGAGATTTTGATCAGCCTTTCCTCTTTGAACCCATGTGACACTAAGTATTGTGTGAGTCGACCATACCAAGTTTTGGGGGCTTGCTTCAAACCATAGAGTGCCTTCTTGAGATGCAGCACATGATCCGAAAAATGGGGATCAATGAATCCTTTTGGTTAAGCTACATAGAAATCTTCTTTAAGGAACCCATTTAAGAAAGCAGTCTTGACATCCATTTGGTAAAGCTTGAACTTCAAATGGCATGCTAGGGCTAGGAGAATCCTAATGGACTTCATATGGGCTACTAGAGCAAATATCTCAACATAGTCCACTCCTTCCATTTGTGAGTATCCTTGAGCCACAAGACGAGCCTTATTGCGGATCACATTGCCTTCATCATTAGTCTTATTGCGGAAAATCTACTTTGTGCCAATGATGTGCTCACCTTCCAGTCTAGGTTTAAGTGTCCAGACATCATTCCTTTGAAACTGAAGCAGTTCATCATGCATAGCCTCGACCTAGCTTTCATCTTGAAGTGCTTTCTCGACCTTGGTAGGTTTAACCTATGACAAATAGCAAGAATAAGACACAAAGTTAGCAACACATTTATCAACTGTGCGTTTCCTGAGTGTAAGTTAATTCATATTTCCCACAATAACTTCAGGAGGATGATTCAACTGAATTCTAGAGGAAGATCCTTTCTCTTCATGAGATTCAGAATCAGGTGAGACAGATTTGTCTGTTGAACCTTCTACAACACTTGAAGTACTGGGAGTACTTGGAGAGGCAGGCTTTTGATCAATAGGTTCTTGAGTAACCTTAGGCTCGGAAGGAAGAATTTCTTTGGGGATTTCCTCACTGACATTCTCGAAACCGGACTCTGAAGCTTCATCAATAACAACATTTACCATTTCCATAACCTTCTTGGTTCTCATGTTGTATACTCGATAAGTCTTGCTCGTAGAGGAGTAACTCAAGAATATTCTTTCATCACTTCAGGAGTCAAATTTTACCATATTCTCTCTATCCTTGAGAATGAAACAAGTACTTCCAAGGATTCTAAAATACTTAACATTCGGCTTCCTTCCCTTTCATAGCTCATAGGGAGTCTTTTTGGTACCGGGTTTGAAATATAACTTGTTAATCGTATGACACGCAGTGTTGACGGATTCTCCCCACAAGTTTCTAACCATACCCTTGTTGTGCAACATGGCTCTAGCCATCTCCTGAATAACCCTGTTGTTTCTTTCTACTACACCATACTGCCGAGGAGTAATAGGAGCAAAGAATTCTTGAGATATACCTAATCTAGTGCAAAAGGACTCCATGTATGAGTGTTCAAATTCTTCATCATGATCACTTCGAATTCGATCAATCTTTAAACTCTTTTTATTTTGCAATCTTGTGCACAAGGCTTCGATGTGCTTCGGAGCATCTGACTTGAATCTTAGAAGAATGACCCAAGAGTACCTAGTGAAGTCATCTACCACAACCATGATGTATCTCTTTCCCCCAAGAGACTCGGTTTGAGTTGGATCCATGAGATCCACATGTAGTAGCTCCAATGGTCTAGATGTAGCGGATGTTTGAGTACTTGGATGTTTAACTTTTGTCCATTTCCCAAGCTGGCACAGTCCATACACAACATTGTCCACTCTACCGAGCTTTGACATCCCCTACACTGATTTATGCTTAGATACAATTGAGAGATGTTTGTAACTAGCATGTCCCATTCTTTGGCGCCATAGATCTTCATTTGGCAAACGAATACTATTGCACACAATATCAGCATTAAGGACCAGACCATAACAACTGTCTAAAGTGCGAACACCACTTATGAGTTTCTTTCTAGATTCATCTATCACAATGCATTTTCCTTCAGAGAATAGTACCAGAAAATTTTGATTGCATAGCTGACTTATGCTTAACCGATTCACTCTTAGACCTTTTACATATAGCACATTTGCAATGTCTGGCAGTCTAGGTAAAAAGATGATTCCCTTTCCTTTAATCTGTGATTTGCTCCCATCACCGAAAGTGACATTACCACCTTTCTTAGACTCGAAGACTTTAAAGAGAGAGCGATCTCCAGTCATGTATCGTGAGCATCCACTGTCAAGGTACCACAAGCATGTATCCATTACCTTGAACGTAGACTTCATCATAAAGCACACTGTAGACGACTAAATTTCTTAGTTCGAAATAAATCAAACAAGTAAAATAGTTTCACAAATACGAATTTGTATTGATAAATGTGTGGTACAATTCTCTGTAATTACAAAAGAGTGATCCTCTGATTCGATCTCCTTGAAAGATTTGTTGATTGGAATTGTGGTAATGTGATTTTGATTTGAACATAA
This sequence comes from Castanea mollissima, assembly GCA_014183005.1. Lineage (NCBI taxonomy): Eukaryota > Viridiplantae > Streptophyta > Magnoliopsida > Fagales > Fagaceae > Castanea > Castanea mollissima. The sequence continues at coordinate 16,472,228 of JACAVU010000002.1, read as the reverse complement.
GATATTCTTCAATTTAGCTGAGGAATGGATCGAAGATCTTTGAAACGGAATTACAATGAATCTCTGCCTATGAGCTTGTTAGAAATTCTTTGTTCTTCGTGTTCTTCGTGTTTGAAGGTTTATGGTGGAAATTCTTCGGTGGTTTAGAGGCTTGAATCCGTAGAGCTTCACCGATTTGTGGTTTGTTGAGGTTTCTGGAGGCTTTTGAGCTTGATTCCAGTGAACTTTGAGATTTGAACGAGTAGTTTGGATGATTTTGCTTCGAATGTTGTTTGTATTCGAGGTTGAAGTTCTTGAAATTCTTGAAGGCTTTGGAGTTTGATTCTGGCAGAGCTTCTGGGTTTCTGAACTCAAGATATCTTCTTCCTTCTCTCTATTCAGTGTGTTGTGTCTCCTCCTAAATGTCTTGGGAAGGTTTCTATTTATAGGAGTTTAGGGGTAGGTGAGCGACACGTGGCGAAGTTTGATTGGTGACACTTGTCACAGCTTGATTGGTCCGCCTATGTCATTGCTTACATGTGCTGATTGCTTGTGTCATCGCTTACACGTGTGAGGCTGCTTGTGTCATCGCTTACACCTGCTGATGCAGTTTCATGCCTTCATTTCAATGACACTTGGTGAATTTCTATTGGTTTCTGAATAATGATAGCAAAACCTAGCAACAGTACGTGGCGCTTTGTAATTGGTTGTATTTTGTGAACTTGATAGTATGATGTGTCAGCTTGCGATAGGTCGGGAATTTTCCCTCTCTACACACACCTCATGCTTTGATGACAGATCTATAGGAATGGTGTTCTCCTTCATCTGCCATTTATAAACAAGGCCTTTAACCTTCACCCTTCTTAGATGAACTCTTCTGCACATTCTCATTCTGAGGCAGTCTAGTTTCTACTTTGTCATGTTAAGATCTTTTTCAATACACATCATAATAGCTTTCAAATAATTTTTAGACTTGCATTTTCTAAAACACTCAATTAAATAGAGATTAGAAAAATAAGATGTATTTGAAACTTGCATTTGCTTGTTGAATTTTGTTACTTCTCCTAGCATTCAGTCTTCTTCTCCAGCTTTTAAGAGTTTTTTTTTTTCTCTTTTTCTTTTTCTTTTATCCTTTGTTTAGACATGCAGTGGGATTTTTTCTGACATTTTTTTTTTGTTGCTTGTTTTTGTTTTGCAGCTCAGTTTCCTTGATCTTTTGGGTTTTGACATCAAACTTCATGCTGACGTTCTCATAGAAGTGTTTGCCTTCATTTGGTGACTTTGTATTTCATTGATAGCAACGTTGAAAGAACGTATGCCTTCATGTTGTTACATTATTTTCTTGCATCAACAATCTTTTAGTGATATTTGTCTTTACAACGACGTTTCCATAAGGATATTCAGCTAGGCAATAATGCTATCGCCCATGAAGCTACATCAACATTTCATTCACATCGAAGCTGGGCCAACAGTTCATCTATATTGAAGTCGTGCCGTCATCCATCTTTCTCATGCAGTCGTGTCAACACTCCATTTGCATAGAAGTCATGCCAACGTTCATCTTTTCCATGAAGCTACGTCAACATTTCATTCACATCGAAGCTGGGCCAACAGTTTATCTATATTGAAGTTGTGCCGTCATCCATCTTTGTCATGTAGTCGTGTCAACACTCCATTTGCACAGAAGTCATGCCAACGTTCATCTTTGCCATGAAGCTACGTCAACACTTCATTTGTACAGAAGCTGTGACGACATTCATTTTTGCCATGAAGCTACGTCAAAACTTCATTTGCACAGAAGCCATGCCAACATTCATCTTTGCCATGAAGCTACGTCAACACTTCATTTGCACAGAAGCCATGCCAACATTCATCTTTGCCATGAAGCTACGTCAACACTTCGTTCGCATCGAAGTTGTACTAATATTGAAGCTTGAAGTTTCAAGTAGCTCCCATCAAGACTTTGAGGATGCAAAGAGATGCCAATAAAACCTTGAAGATGTGAGAAGAATACCGCCATGATTTTGACATTGCACGTACATGCCCTTAGAGGAGAGATGATGCAACATCAACTTCAGATGTTGGAGGAAGGTGACGTTGTCCAGATTTTAAAGACATGATGTGAAACAACACCACTCAGAAGGGAGATGATGTGGTTCAAATTTTAGAGTTGTGAAGTGGCACAACCTAGAAAAGAGACAATATAGCCTAGACTTGAAAGGTACACAAAAGATGCCCCCAGGAGATAAGTGATACGAAGTATACTTCAGAGACGTGGGAATATGTCCACAAAAGATGAGCAATGCCATGCAGACTCCATTCCTTGCAACAGAGGTTGAAGATTTTATTTTACTCCACAACCGAGAATCAACTTATCATTATTTCAAGGAAAGCTAAGTAACACCAATTCTTTGCAGCTATCACTTTCTACCACAATGATCTTTGAACATCATATAGTGAGCAATTGATTGATCTTAAGCGACGCCTTGCCAATCAAAGGGTTCTTGAAAGCATGTTGACGACTTTTGGACAAACTCTTCAAGCTAGACTGGCGGTCCTTTTTTTTTTTTATGTGACTGAACTTAGTGAAAAGTACTAAGCTGCCAACGTACCCCGGAGAGGGATCAAGTCATTACGTAGTTCAACATTTTTTTTTTTGATGATTTTGATGATTTTTTTTCTTTGTTTTGTTTTATTTTTTTCTTTGTTTTTTTGTTTTGTTTTGTTTTGTTTTTGTTTTGTTTTGTTTTTTTTTTGGTTGTTTTTTGTTGTTGTTTATTTCTACAAAAAGGGAGGGCTCACGTGTGTAATCCTCGCCCTACACCCCACGGTGTTTCATGGGTACCAATTGCGCAATAGTAGGTATCACCACCAATCAAACCCGAGACCTTGGCCTCAAGGGCGACATGGGCATCCAACCACTACGCCACACTCACAAATGGTAACATAGATGGGATTAATTTCTCCTTATTCGTGCACTTTCAAAGGTAATGGGAAAACATCATGTATCCTTGTAGTGCTGCAGTGGGTAGTTTAAGCTCTTACCGAGTAGCAGTTCTCGATTTTCAAGCATAAAAGCCTTTGAGGAACTTCCCATTGATGGGGTCGATCCTTATATCCTCCTGATCAATCAACTTGTAAGCCTTATTGGTGTTTGCCCCTTGCCTGAGAGTTGGAAGTACATCACAAGCAACGGTCACACGGTTTGACCCGACAACTTCATCAAGGTCTAAATCAATCTTGTTTTCTTTGGAAAGCTTCATGATTTGTTCTTTGAAGATGAAGCATTTTTGAATTGGGTGGCCAATGATGCAATGATATTTGCAGTAGTTAGGGTCATCAATTTTCCCTATGTCTTCTGGTCGCTTGCATTCTGGCAATTCAATCAGCTTGTTCTAAGATGTTTGGCACATCTTCATTGGGGAACAGATTTGATTTTTGCTCACGTTCCTTAAAGGTCAGACGACGCACTTCGTTCTTTTTCCATCCTTCAAGTTGTTTTTCATTTGTCTTTGCTCCTCTCATTGGAACCTTAACTACGGTAGTGTTAACCATTATTGGGTCTTTGAGATTGCCTTTTGCATTCCTGTCATTCATCTTTACTTCCTTTCTGCTTTCCTCAAGTATGGGAGGTTTTGTATTTCCGTGGTTAGAGATACTCAATTCCATGTCGTGTGCACGAGTTGCCAATTCTTCGAATGTTCGGGGTTTTATCCCTTGCAGGATGTACAGAAGTCCCCAGTGCATGCCTTGGATGCACATTTCTACAGTAGATATTTCAGAAAGTCTATCCTTACAGTCTAGACTCAAAGAACGCCATCGATTGATATAGTCAACAACGGGCTCATCTTTCCACTGCTTAGTATTGGTAAGCTCCATCATGCTTACCGTACGACGTGTGCTGTAGAACCGGTTGAGGAACTCCCTTTCAAGTTGTTCCCAACTATCGATTGACTCGGGTTCTAAGTCTGTATACCAATCAAAGGCATTCCCTTTTAGTGAACGAACAAACTGCTTTACAAAGAGGCCTCCTTGAGTCACTGCATTCTCGCAAGTTTCTACAAATTGAGCAATGTGTTGCTTAGGGTTTCCCTTTCCATCAAATTGCAAGAACTCAGGGGGTTGATACCCATTTGGCATTCTCATATTGTCAATGCGCTTCGTATAAGGTTTTGAATATAAGAGAGAATTTGTAGAAGAACCTCCATATTGTGCTCGTATGGTATTTGTTATCATGTCCTGTAGTTGTTGGACAGATATTGAGGCCACTGAGGTGGATTGTTCTTGTCGGGGAGTGTTTTCAATTTCTTTCCCTTCATCATCCTTTGCAGATGCGAATTTATGACCATGGCTTGATTCACCAAGATCTTGTACTTCGAGTTTGTTCATTAAAGTTGCAATTTGGAGGTCCTTATCTTCAAGTGCTTTTGTGAGAAGGACGATCCTTTGTTCCATTTCAGCCATCTTTTCTTCCATGGTAGAGGTGTTAGTCATCATGACTGACACAACTTCCACAGATGATGGAGAAGGAAGTGAATTGAAGTGAGCACGTGAAATCTCATCTTTTGGGTTCCCTTTGATGAGAGAGAAATCGTGCGACCAGCTTCTTGTGAAGGAAGAAGGGGATTTGCCCCCATACTTGAGGTGTTCCAAGATGGAGATGTCCTTGTTGATGACCTTGTTTCTTTTAAGAGGGTCTAAGGAGATGATTGTCTGGACCTTGGCTTCCTCGGTTGATTGAGATTAAAGCTTATTGTGAGCTTTAGGTTGGCTACAATTGATTGCTCCAATGCAACTGTTGGTGGTAGCCGTACCAAGTTTAATTGAAGTAGCTATTGTTGAAGCTTGAATGTTCTTGCTAGAGGCCATTGAAGTTGGTAGCAAGATGATGAAATCTTTTTTTTCTTTGAAGAAGAATGAAATGAGAGGCAGAGATGTCCCATCGGGAGTGCCAGAATTTGTAGACGACTAAATTTCTTAGTTCGAAATAAATCAAACAAGTAAAATAGTTTCACAAATACGAATTTGTATTGATAAATGTGTGGTACAATTCTCTGTAATTACAAAAGAGTGATCCTTTGATTCGATCTCCTTGAAAGATTTGTTGATTGGAATTGTGGTAATGTGATTTTGATTTGAGCATAAGATATTCTTCAATTTAGCTGAGGAATGGATTGAAGATCTTTGAAACGGAATTACAATGAATCTCTGGCTATGAGCTTGTTAGAAATTCTTTGTTCTTTGTGTTCTTTGTGTGTTCTTCGTGTTTGAAGGTTTGTGGTGGAAATTCTTCGATGCTTTAGAGGCTTGAATCCGCAGAGCTTCACCGATTTGTGGTTTGTTGAGGTTTCTGGAGGCTTTTGAGCTTGATTCCAGTGAACTTTGAGATTTGAATGAGTATTTGGATGATTTTGCTTCAAATGTTGTTTGTATTCGAGGTTGAAGTTCTTGAAATTCTTGAAGGCTTTGGAGTTTGATTCCGGCAGAGCTTCTGGGTTTCTGAACTCAAGATATCTTCTTCCTTCTCTCTGTTCTGTGTGTTGTGTCTCCTCCTAAATGTCTTGGGAAGGCTTCTATTTATAGGAGTTTAGGGGTAGGTGAGCGATACGTGGCGGAGTTTGATTGGTGACACTTGTCACAGCTTGATTGGTCCGCCTATGTCATCGCTTACACGTGCATATTGCTTGTGTCATCGCTTACACGTGCGAGGCTGCTTGTGTCATCGCTTACACCTGTTGATGCAGTTTCATGCCTTCATTTCAATGACAATTGGCGAATTTCTATTGGTTTCTGAATAGTGATGGCAAAACCTAGCAACAGTACGTGGCGCTTTGTAATTGGTTGTATTTTGTGGACTTGATAGTATGATGTGTCAGCTTGTGATAGGTCGGGAATTTTCCCTCTCTACACACACCTCATGCTTTGATGACAAATCTATAGGAATGGTGTTCTCCTTCATCTGCCATTTATAAACAAGGCCTTTAACCTTCACCCTTCTTAGATGAACTCCTCTGCACATTCTCATTCTGAGGCAGTCTAGTTTCTACTTTGTCATGTTAAGATCTTTTTCAATCCACATCATAATAGCTTTCAAATAATTTTTAGACTTGCATTTTCTAAAACACTCAATTAAATAGAGATTAGAAAAATAAGATGTATTTGAAATAGGAGATCTTTTCTTGCCAATGGCAACCATGACAACAGGGGTCAATGGATAACACAGTAAAGATTAAACCTAATCAGAATGTGCCTGCTTTGATACCATTGATAGGTCGAGAATGTATTGACCCTTTGTGATTACTTAATTGATTAATTAGTCAAGTTTATTAATTAATCAAATTAGCATGCAATGTACGTGGCAGCACAAACAAATCACTAACTAAAATATAATGTAGCGGAAAAATAAAGTTGACACAATGATTTGTTTACGAATAGAAAAAACCTTTGAGGCAAAAACCTCACTAAGTGATTTTAAGGTCACCACTCCTGAAAATTCACTATTATCCAAATAAGTGGCTACAAGTAAAAGAATCTCAGTACCTTATACCAACCTACAGTTGAACCCTTACCTCAATACCTAATTGGACTTGTTCTGTAGTAACAATTTTTCTTTGTATTGCACGGCTCCCAGTATGTGACTAATCAAAAGATGCTCGGATCTTAGTACGCAACTTTATCACCAACTTGAGAAGGATGTTAGCTACAAAGTTTTTCATTTCATCACTTGATGAAGATCACGAAGTTGCTTGGTCACAAAACCCTATAGTGTACAAATACAACAGCTTTTTCAAGATGAATTAGGGCAAACTAGGCTTCCAATCACACTTTTCTTCACACTTGTGTAACTATACACCTGTGTAACTGTGCTACCTGTGATGACTCTTAAAATAATCCTTATATATATTTAGAGTTGTGAGAAAAGAAAACCCAAACATACATTCACAAATTGGATAAAAATCAGAATTGAAAGTTTGTTTTTCATAAATTAACCTCGACAGATACCCTATCTATCGAGCAGCTGTTAAGCCTCAAGTTGAAATAGTTTTTTAAACTTCGATAGATACTAGCTTTAATGAATAACACTTTTTCACTTGATTCTTAGGCAGACTTGCATGACTTTAACACTTGAACTTGAAATCTTGTTTCTTGAAGTATTAAAGACATCCTAGATTTATTCAAATACAAGTAAAGTGCATTTTGTTAAAAGATTAGTCAATACATAAAATGTTGACATATGTTCCTAACATGAATCACATATGTCCTAACATATCAAATACGTATACTTGTGTGAGATATGTATATTGTTGACTCGTTACTCCATCTATATTTGTGATCAAATTTTCAAATATATAGATTTAGATCCGTAGGGAATAGTTTTGGCTGAAAATGAGCAAAACAAGTCGCCATTGATGTATGGGAAATTGAAAAGCTACAAGAAAGAGAGAGCAAGTAGCGGTAAAGAGGAAGAGAATTATCAGCCTCAATAAGAATCTTAAAAACTGATTCTTATTAACAACAATAAGCTAAGTTTGTGGAGGGTAAGCGACTCCCTTTCTCTCTGAATCTCGGGTGACTTACCCATTGCCTGCCAAGCAACACTCACACCCATTGATGTAAGGAGATGATGTACGATTCAGATTTTTATTTTTATTTATTTATTTTTAAAATGTGTAATTAAATATTAGTTCTAATATTTTAGTTGTATTTAGTCTTACAAATTTTTTGTAAATAGTTTGTGCTTTTAGCATTACTTTTTTTAAAAAAAATAGAAAATTATTTTTGGGTAAATATGCTATTACAATGTAATTTTTTTTTTTTTTACACCTATTGTTTATGTACACTTTACATTGCAGATTAAACAAATGTGTACAAAATTGTACATATTTGCATGAATAATATACAATATTAAATACTATTCACAGAAATATGTACAATATTGTACACTTGACATGAATGTTACAATATAAATTTATAATTATAAAAAATAAATAAGAAGCAACAACTACCACAACATTTATTTAACATGTCTAACAAACTTCTTTCAACAATTATTCACATTCTTAAAACAGTTAATGACATGTCTAATTAAGGGATAGCTTTGCTTGAGGAGTAGAATTCAGTCACATCAACTTGCCCATGTGTGTAATACTTAATCAAGCAGTTTTTTTCAAATATTTACACTATTTGGGGAGTGAATAATCATTTTTGCATTTTGCCTAGTTAACTTTTTTAAATATACGTTTTAACCGACTTTCTATTACCATTTAAATATTATTTCTTCACTCTATTTTATTTTTTCCAAAATTGGATACATTTTATCAACCAACAAATACCCAAAACTCTTCTCCATTTTCATCAATCTACAACATTCAAATCTCTTTTGCTCAGATTTTTACCAATCAACAGGATCCAAATTTCTTTTGCTTAAATTTTATCATCCAACAATACCCAAAAATTTAGTTTTAAAAAAACCCAAATCTTAAGCTAGAGAGAGAGAGAGAGGGAAGAAAGACAGTACTGGGTGGGTTTTGTTGTGGCTTCGGGTTTGACAGAGAAGAGAGAGATGGTTTAGTAGCTTTGAGTTTGATAGAGAGAGAAGAGATCAAGCCACCTCCAGCTGCCAGGCCTTTCTCTTGGCTCTTAGCCTGCATCGATAGGCTCAATTAGGCGCCCATGTTCATTAACTCACTCACGGCTGCAGCTCACAACACCCCCTCGTCGTCTACCTCCACTACTTTGCCAAGATTGTCTATGTTCTCAGCCTATAGCCTCGACATACAATGACGAAAAGAGAGGGAGAGAGCTCAGAGCTCAGTCAGTGATACAGAGAGAAAAAAAGAAAACTGAATAAAAAAAAAGGTGTTTCAATATTTATTCCATTAAATTTGTTTAAAGAAACGACAATGCTCTCCACACCAAGAGAGTGACTGCAACTACTCTAGTTATTTTATTTTATTGTTATTTTTTGTATTTTGGAGAGGTTGTTGGAGCTAGTTTTTGTGAGTTTTGGAGAGAAAATGGGTTTAAAGAGGTTGTTGGAGATGCTTTAATTGACTCGGCTGCTTGTGGCAATTCAAGCCATGCCCTGCCACGCAACATTCTATTATACCATAAATTAATAATATACTTGGATCTTTTGTTCAGGTTGCAGATTTTGGGCTCGCTAAGTTTTCATCAGATACTAAAACTCATGTCTCCACTGCCGTAAAGGGAACTTGGGGGTAAGTCCATTATTTCTGTGTTCTTTAGATAAAGCTGAGGTGTGGCCCCAATTAAAGTCAAGTTTTGAAGCAGTATAACAAATGCTAAAATGCAATAACGGCTTGGCTACTGCGTTTCCTTTTAAACTTTTGTATTAGTTATTATACGTCTTTGTAATAATTATGTATTCAAATGCAGTTACCTGGATCCAGCGTATCTTAGAAGTGAAAAGCTCACTGATAAAGCAGATATCTTCTCCTTTGGGGTTGTACTTTTAGAATTGATTACTGGACGAGCACCTAAGCGCGAAACTGAACTCTTGTATCAGTGGGTGTGTATACCAATTTTAAGCAATAGGCCTTAATATATAGTTCCATATATATATATATTTCGGATGGCATTAGATCATCACAGAACGTGCTCTGCTCTTTTTTTTTGGGGTGGGGGGTGGCAGGGGGAATTCGTTGTTTCAATAATTTTATATAAAAATAAATAAAACTTTTAAGATAATACTAAAAATATTGAAGAAATTTATTTATTGTATTGTTGATTTAGCACATAATATTTATTACGATGTCAGTTTGTAAAGTTTTTGTAGTAAAATTTATAATATTTTAAATCATTTTATTTGGAATTCAGAAATCTTTGATGGTGGATGGGGGTTATTATTCTTTCATGCATACATGAGTGCATTTTTCTTGCTTGCCTGTTTGAGGGTTCCCTCACTCCCCAGTTGTATATCTCTTTGTGAAAAAAATTCATTGGCTCATAATTAAACAACAAATATTGGCTTGTTTGTATGTATGCGTGCATGTGTGCATTTGAATCGTGGATCTTGTAAACCTCTTTGTGAGAAAATTATTGGCCCATAATTTAACAGCAAATATGGCTCTTCAAAGAACTGATCATTGAAAGAATAATGAAACCATATTCAAATACACTAGTCTATCTACAAACAACAAGTCCTGAGAAACTATAGCACCTGTTTTGATTTGCTCCATACCTGTCTTTCTTGAAAGCACTTAACAAACATGTTATGTGCACCATATGGAAAACAAGGACAGATAATAAATAAGTAAATTGTGATTTGTCATAAAATATGCCAATTACAAAGAAATATGAACCTAACAAATTGCACCTATTCGGTATATATACACACACACGCACACATGGTTGCTTTCCTTGCATTTCAAATAATTTTACTATAAGTATGATTTAGATTAGGCATAAATACATTTTTAGTCCTTACATTTTGACCCAATTTCTATTTTGGTCCCTACATTTTATTTTTACCACTTTTAATCCCTAAACCAATTAACACATGATGTTTAAGTCCTTATCGTCACTCAACTAACAAAAAATACTAACGTGGCTAATGAAACACCCTATTAGCTGATGTGGCACTGACTTGGTAATTAAAATATTATTAAAATTAAAAAAGAAACCTTAAATCTAATTTAATTTTTTTAAAAAATATTACTTATCATTAATAATTTTCATAAGAAAATTACAAACTGTTCTTCTTGATCTTCCCAATCAAACCCAGCAACAAGAACTCAAACCCAAATTACAAGGACACAAACCCAACAACAAGAACTTAAACCCAGTACAATGAACACAAACCCAACAACAAGAACTTAAACCCAGTACAATGAACACAAACCAAAAAAGAAAAAAAAAACAGAGATCAAACAAGAACAACAGAGATAAAAAAAAAAAAAAAAAAATAGAGATCAAACAAGAACAACAAGAGCAAACCCAGATTACAATAACTCTTTCATTGATGAACCCGAGTTCTCCCATTCATTCCCAACAAGAACAACTCTCTCGGTCTTAAGACCTAAACAACATGAACACTCAAAATCATGATCAACTCTCACGGTCTCAAGACCTAAACAACATGATCACTCAAAATCATGATCAACTCTCACGGTCTCAAGACCCAAACAGCATGACCCATAAGACAAACTCCAACAAAACCCAACAAGACCCAAATAGAATGACCGATCTGAAGAAGTGCACCGCCGCTTCGGTGGTGGAGGTGGACTTGCTGGGATCTGAAGAAGAGCGCCACCACAAGATCCATCCCTATCCACCAAAACCCCAAGCCGCCACTCCAAAATCACCCTAAGCTGCCATCCTTATCTTCTTTGCCTTCGCTGACTACCGTTCACCAATGCTGCCACCCTAGGCAGTAGCTCCCAAACCCACACCTCCCTCTCTAATTCTCTTGCCTTCGCCCACTCTCTCTCTTTTTCGCCTAATCTGAAGGGCCAGTAAGAAAGGAAAAGAAAGCCTACCCTCTCTCTCTTCACGATCTAATATGAAGGGTCAATAAGAGAAGTAAAGAGAGAGGGTGAGTTAAAGAGAGAGTTTGAACTTAAACCAGTTTGGCGAGAAAGGGCTTAAGACAATTTTGAATCTATATTGCCAGTGGGTTGGGATTTTGATCTAGGTTTGTGGGGTTTCAAAAGTTTTTTTTTTTTCCTAAAAAAATTGTGTCTAAAAATTGGTATATTTAATGTTGTGAAAAGAGAGAAGAAGGAATTGACAGAGTTGCAAAGGGGGAAGAAGAAGAAAAATAAAGAAGAAAAAGAAACTAGGCATAATCATAACATAACAGATCTAATTCCTCTTTTTTTTTTTTTTTAATTATTTTTTTTGTTTTTTATAATTTTTAAAATTAATAATTTATTTTTTAAGATTAGATACTGATGTGGAAGCTGATGTAGATGGACACGTCAGCATGTTTAATATTATTTTAATAGATATGTCAGTATTTACTGTGCCAATAGTACACTCGTTTGCCATGTCAACTTTTGCAGTTGAGTGATGGAAAGGACCTAAACGTCATGCGTTAATTAGTTTAAAGACTAAAAGTGGTAAAAATAAAATGTAGGGACCAAAATAGAAATTGGATCAAAATGTAAAGACTAAAAGTGCATTTACGCATTTAGATTATTCTATCGTATTTATAAAAAATAATAATAAAAAAAGATTATTTTACTTGCAACACAAGTGGGTCCTATTGCATTGAATCTAGATTAATTACAATGGATTTGAGCTTTTTGCCTCAACATCATTGACATCCACTCCCAAACTTAAGGTGGAACCTTGAAAACTCCTTGAGTTTGTAATATGGAATTGTGAACAAAAACGTGACTATGAAGGATTAGATAGGGAGCACTATGTATAGTGGAACGATGACAATTAACAACAGATGGAGGTCAAAAGACAACTACTATGAGCAAGGGACAGCTATGATGGCCGATGGCTACGCCAATAGTTTGTGGGGAGGCCAATAGAGGAAGTGGCTGGAGAATGGCAGATAGCCACTGATGATTCCGGCTATTAGTAACGAACAGTGTTCAGAGGACGACAACCAGAGGAGAGTGACAATGTTTGCTGGAAAAGATTGATGGAGGATATCATGGAGGGAATTGGAAGACATTGGCTAAAGAGTGTCCAGGTGAGGTGTGTAAATGAGTTTGCAACCTTTGGGGAACTAGATATGGGACTTGACTTTGTTACCATAGAAGAATTGAAGTTAGGATATAACTTTGTTGCCATGTTAAAACTATTGAACCATAAGTTTGTACCATATTAGCATGTATAAAGAGAGGAGATTCAAAGAGAAAACAAAAGCAAATTAAAATTAATATGGTTCAGCATGATGACCTCCGTACAAAGCAGAAAGACCATAAATGGCAACATCTATACCATCTTGAAGTATTTGTTACAACGAGCCAATTGGGGGTATTTATAGAGAGATTAATCCTAACCTAATCGTAAACTAAACCAAAGGTTAGTTTCCTCAATCGCGTTACAAGTAGGTCCTAGAACATTGAATCTAAACCAACTACAACGAAACCAGACCTTGAGCCTTGATATTTATAACACTATTTAATCTAATTAAGTTTATTTTCAATACATATCATATATGCATAGTGTAGAGTTGTGATTTACAACTGTTTTTGTGTTGGCTTTAAGTCCGTGCCAAATTTAATTGTAATTTTATTCAATCTCTTATACCTTGTACTTTACGTGGGATTTTATTACAAGGGTTGTGTGATAGAGAGAAAGAGTATGAAGACTCAAGCATGTGAAGATAGAAGTTTTCTCGCGGGTAGCTCGTGACTAAGCATCCCGCGAAATGATGCATGTGCCCTCCACATGACTGGAATGCGAAGAGTCATGACAGATAGTGACAACTGGTTTTTGCAAGTGTCTCACGAGTAAGGCCTTCTCGCGAGATACCCGCGAAACAATCTGTTCTGCTATTTTGTCATATCTACTTCACTACATTCTCAATCACACTATATATATCATCATTATCCACATATTGAGTAGAGAACTTTTTAAAAGAGAAAATCGTAGCCTCAACTCTTGAGAGTGTGAAATTGTCATACCCATAACTCTACACAGTATCGATTGTGGCTTTCTTCTACTCTTATCTCTTCATTTCTAAATCCTTGAGAGGTTGATAGCCCAAACACTTACCAAACTCATATTGTGTGTCCAGTGAGTTTTGGTGCTGTTGGGAAGCATTGGAAGAAGCCAAGCTTTGGCGGATGCAATCGGGTGCATTACAAGATCCAGAAAGCTAGAGAAGACACGATTCTGAGAAGCCTTTTTGGAGTAGGAGCTTGGAGGGCTTAGGTTCATTGGGCAGACTAGGCTTGGAGGGTTTTTTTGCTATATGTGTATCCCAACTTATTGTCTAGTGGATCGATTTACCGTTTGGAGGGCGGCGGAGAGGTTTTTTGCCGAGTTTTTCGATTTCCTCTTCGATAACACATCGGCGTGTTATCTTGTATTTGCATCTCTCTTTCCTACTCTTTTAACTTTCATTATACTACTATGATTTATTGAATATGACTTAGAGTAGCGGTTTTTGTTTGTTCGCTCGCATTTACTTTATTCCGCACTTAGTTTAAGTTAGAGTGAAATTAATCGAGCTGTAATTTTTAATTTGGGGTCTAAACAGTTCTTGTGTTTTTAACACAAATCTGAGCTTTCACATAGCTTTGGCAGGTTTATTGAATTGCCATTTAATCTTCAGAATCTCCGGTACATAAAATGAATTTTGATGCTCCAATTTGACTTTCAAAACCTATATTGATTTTGAAACTGATATCATTCTTTATGATGGTAAAACACAGATAAATTGAGCTTTGGAAGGAAATCTTTCTCTAGAAGATCTAAATGGGGGAATCAAACCTGGGGACAGTGGAGAATTTGGTTCCTATGGGAGCAAGATTTATGATACCAACCAACGTAATGAGGACTTGAAGAAATTCAATAAATTGTTACAGGAAGACCACAAGGAAGACACTAATGAGCAAAGCGAACCTAGTACAATTTATGTGTCTGCTTTGCAGACTGCACGGTGAAGGGGAAACTCAGGATAGGGCAATGCATAGTGAATAATTTTTCTTGAGATGGAAAATAAAAACTGTCAAATCCACACAAAGTTTTAAATAAGTGATTTTTATAATGACCAAGATGGACTATCCATTCAGTTATAATTTGGTCAATTTTTAGAGTTGCACTTTTAATTGAGCATCCATGATAGTTAGCAGATATTGTATGTGTCCACGTTCTCTTCTTTTTGTTTTTGGATATAGTTAATGTATGAATAAAAGCTTTATAGTTGGATTTAACTGCATGCAGAGTTGAAGCTAGGGATGGAATCCTTATGTTATGTGTATTATGATCTCGATCAAGAATGGAGCTAGGACTTAGAATTAGGGGTGGTTTTGTTGCTGGCAGCATACGGTGGTTTTGGCCTTTAACTTTGTTGTTTAGCCACTTAGGATTTTATTTTAGCGTGAACTATTGGATAATAACAAAATTATTTTGTTTCAAATTTATTAAAAGAATGGGCTGTTTGTTTTGAATAAATTTGGTTGATTTAGCTTAACTTTATTATTATATTATTATTATTATATTTTAGCTATTGATATTTTTGTTGATCGGCTAATTTTTTGGGCTTGTATATTTTGTTATAGATTTTAGATTTATTATTTTTTATAGCCTTTAAAATGAGAAAAATGTTAGAGTTACAAACGTTTTTATAAATTGCTGATATGGTTAGTAGTTATTGTTACTATTATGTAAAAAAGTAATATAAGCGATAGATCCAAATGAAAACTAATAAGAATTCACTAGTTCAATAGTTTGTCAAAAAATTATTGTAGAAAAATTGTGATTGTAGCATTATTCTCAAAATAATTAGAGATAATGTGGGGGGGGGGGGGGGGGGAATGTATTTTTAATAGAATAAAATTACTAAAATTAATACTTTTTTTATAACACTAAAATTAATACCTCTCCCTCTCTCTCTCTCAATATATATATATATATTGAAGGGGGCATTGCCCTCTATTGTCCAAGAGTTACTCTATTAACTGGTAGTGTCACACTGTCCTCACGTGACTTTTTTATGTGGTCTAACATAACCTAAAGAACACGCTAGAATTTTTAGGCCAAGTATAATTTGATCTGTTCAAACCTGGTGTGGACACCGTCACATGACGCCCCTTGGGAAGGGTATTTTTAAGAAAAATAAAAAATGAAGAGATCATTTTTGTTTTGATGTGCGTGAATAAGGACTTAAGATGATGTGATCATTTGGCTATATAGCTACTTTAGCATTCTTCATAATAACAATTACGTAAATGTCAGATGGCATGCAAGCCTCTGGGTGATGAAACTGCAGAGAAAACATCAATCTCAATACTTGAAAAACTTTCAAAGCATTCATGGCATGCGAAGGCATTGTTAACACTCACGGCTTTTGCTGTGGACTATGGGGATTTTTGGTTCTTAGCTCTTCTTTACCCATTAGACAAAAGCAGTAACAGAGCCAGAAATTTAAGTCCAGTGGGGCAAGATTAAAAGACAAGATTGAAACTAAAAATTTAATCTAGAACAATTAATCAATATTAATAACAAAACAAATGAACAACTATATGCAAATGTGTGGGTTCCAGTTAGCTCAACTAGTAAAATCTCTGATGGCTGTATAAGATATCTGGGTTCAATCATTTCCTACACCAAAAACTGATTAGTGTCTTGGTCTAATGATAAAGAACTATCATCGAGAGCAAACACCATAGGTTGAAACTCTCTAAAAAAAACTGTATGCAAATGTAAGTGTCATACATAATCTAACATAAAAAGTAATCTTTAATTTATTTTTTCACATCTGGCTTCATTTACTCAAGTGTCCTTGACGATTTTAATACTTTGAAGTCGCTGCATAGTTTCTTCACACTCAATAGTCTTGAATATATCTTTTTCAATATGTGACTAAGTAATCATTCATCCATTGATCTTTTGTTCAACTGTGTAATCGATTTTTAATTATGTTCATTGTTGAAAAAGCTCTTTTAGCAGTAGCTATTGCAACTAATAAGATTAATGCCAAGGTCACTAATGAATAAACCAATGGATATGAAACACCCTCTTTCATTTCTACCATCTTTTCAGCAAGCTGTCCAATTCCCTTAAGTACTGAAAACTCTTTAGTTGACCGCATGTCATGGATGTATGTCTTAAGTTAGTTATCCAAGAAAGAAACTTGAACTGTTGAAAACTCACTTGGATAAAACTGAGCAAGCCGAATCAATTTCTCCTTGTTGAATGCTGAAAATAAGTTATCTAGTTTCAAACATGCAACACAAATTAATAACTCATAATTTTCAAAATGACTATGAAGTTTCTAAAGTTGCATATCTATAACAGTATAAAAAAGCTCCATTTGATAATGATGTGAATTTTTCATGTTTTGAGCTTTTTGTCGTGGCCGAGGTTGATATAAATCATCCATATCAAGGACATCAATATTATATTTTGCACAAAATGCATAAACCTCCTCTAGCAAAGAGTTCCACCCATCATCTCTCATGACCTGTAAACGTTGCTTTGAAATGTTAACCAACTTTAAAGCATTCACAATATCTTGATTTTTTCATTGTAATGCCTATTACAATTCATTACTTATGCTAAGCACACCTTTCATCAAATGTAGATTAAACACAAATTCAAATGTTTGGAGTAAAACAATTAAGATATTTTCTTCCACTCTCTGATTAGAATCTAAACCATCTTCTATATTAGTTTCAATCACATCAATTACAAAAGAAACCATGTGAATAAGATTAACAAGTGCACCATAATGAGAACTCCAACATGTATCTCCAGGTCTTTTTAGACTCATTTCTTGTTTCAAGCCACGACCAGTTGAAATTTCATTATTTTTTAGTGCTTCTATAACTTTAGCACTACGTTTTTTGTGAAGAATATCATGACGTTTGCATGATGCTCCAACAATATTGAACACCTTTGCAACCAAGTAAAAAAAGGTTGCAATTTGGATGTGATTTTTTGCTATTGCAACTAATGTTAGTTGAAGCTGATGTGCAAAGTAATGGACATAATAGGCAGATGAATTATCTTTCAAAATAAGAGTTTTTAGTCCATTTAACTCATCTCGCATGTTGCTTTCCCCGTTGTAGCTTTGTCCCCACAATCTACTAATGCTTAAGCTATGTTTATTAAATATTTCCTCAATTGCACTGTTTAGTGTCATTGCTGCTATATTATTAACATGTGCAATGCCTAAAAAGTGCTCATTCACATGTCCCAATTTGTCTACATAACTCAAAGCAATTGCCAATTGTTCTTTAGTAGACATATCACGTGATTCATTGACTATAATAGCAAATAATGAGTCTTCAATATCTTTAACAATAGCATTTATTGTCTCAACAGCTGCAGCATTTGCTATTTCTTTTTGGATATAAGGAGAGGTCATTTGATGATTTTCAGGAGCATTTTTGAGGACTACGTTATCAATTTCTTCATTGTGCTTTGCAAAAAACCGTAGTAATTCAAGAAAATTTCCTTGATTGTTGGAGTCTTTAGATTCATCATGGCTACGAAATGCTAATCCTTGTCTTTGTAGAAAACAAATAGAACCCACAGATGCATTCAAACGAGTTCGATATTCCCTTTTATCAACATCCGATTGGTTATTTATAATTTTTTGTGTAAAGTTGTGATTTACAATTATTTTGTGTTGGCTTTAATTCCGTGCCAAATTTGATTGTAATTTTATCCAATCTTTTATACCCTGTATTTTATGTGGAATTTTATTGTAAGGGTTGTGTGTTAGAGAGAGAGAGTGTGTGAAGACTCAAGCTTTTAAAGGCAGAAGATTTCTTGCGGGTATCTCACGACTAAGCATCCCGCGAAGTGATGCATGTACCCTGCACATGACTGGAATGCAAAGAGTCATGACAAATGGTGACAGCTGGTTTTCGTAAGTGTCTTGCGAGTAAAGCCTTCCCGCGAGATACCTGTGAAACAGTTTGTTTTGTTATTTTGTCCTATTTGCTCCACTACATTCTCAATCACACTATATATACTATCATTACCCACATATTAAGTAGAGAGCTTTTCAAAAGAGAAAACCCTAGCCTCAACCCTTGAGAGTGTAAGATTGTCATACCCACAATTCTACACATAATCCATTGTGGTTTTCCTCTACTCTTACCTCTCCATTTCTAAATTCTTGAGAGGTTGATAGTCCAAACACTTACCACACTCATACTAAGTGTCCAGTGAGTTTTGGTGCTGTTGGGAACTATTGGAAGAAGTCAAGTTTTGGTGGATGCAATCTAGCACATTGTGGGATTTGAAAATCTAGAGAAAACATGACTCCGTGAAGTTCGTTGGTAACAGGAGCTTAGCGGGCTCAAGTACATTGGGTAGACTAGGCTTAGAGGGTCTTTTATTATTCATGTATTCCAACTTTATTCTTTAGTGGATTGATTACCGCTTGGAGGGTAGCAAAGAGGTTTTTCGCCGAGTTCTTCGGTTTCTTCTTTGATAACACATCGGCGTGTTATCCTGTGTTTGAATCTCTCCTCCCTACTCTTTTACCTTTCATTTTACAGCAGTGTATTTTTGAATATGGCTTAGAGTAGTCTATTGGTTGTTCGCTCGCATTTACTCTTGTTTCCGCACTTAGATAAGTTAGAGTAAAATCAACCGAGCCGTAATTTTTAATTTGGGGTCTAAACAAGCTTTTGTGTTTTTAACACAATTCCGAACTTTCAATTGGTATCAGAGCGGGTGCACTTTCTGTGGTTTCATTACCTAAGTGCGATCCAAGACCCTTTGTGTGATGGATTAGTCACAATCTCTAAATGCTCAACCATTCTTTGATGGAAGCAGCTATGCTTTTTGGAAAGTTCGTATGAGAGCATTTCTTTGTTCTATAGATGAGTCTGTATGGGATTCCGTTGAGTATGGGTATGTTAGACCCATAACAGCCAAGTCTGAATGGGACAAGGTAGCTCTTGTGTTAGAAAATGCCAATAGCAAAGCAATTAACACTATATTTTGTGGTGTGTCTACTAATGAATCCCACAGGATATCACATGTGAAGACCGCTAAGGAAGCTTGGACGATTCTTGAGACTACCTATGAAGGTACCAAGAAGGTCAAGGACACAAAACTTCAAATGCTTAATACTCGATTTGAAGAGCTTAAGATGAGTGACAATGAGTCATTCGATTCATTCTATGGGAAGCTTAATGAAATCGTGATTTCCAAGCTCAATCCCGGTGAAAATATTGAGGATGCTAAGGTGATGAGAAAGATCTTGAGGTCCTTACCGAAGAGCTATCATGCGAAGGTTACTGCTATAGAAGAAAGCAAAGATCTGGATGAGATTAAGAGTCAAGAGCAGATTGGATCTCTCCAAACATATGAACTTGGACTGCCTTCTCACAAGCCAAGCAAATCTCTTGCACTTAAAACCATCAATGAAAGGATGGGTGAGTCTTTTGAAGAAGAGGATATGGAGAAAGAATTAGCATTCCTAGAAAAGAATTTCCAAAAATTTCTGAAGATGAAGTACAGTGGGACGTCCTTTAGCAAAGAAAAGTTTTCATTATCCAAAGGTGGTAGAAAGGAGTTCAATAAGAAAGATGGGAAGGACTCTCATTCCTCCCAAGAAGTTGTGTGCTTTGAATGCAATGGCCATGGACACATCAAGAAAGAATGTCCCAACTACATGAGAGGGAAGGGCAAGGTGTTTGCCACTACTCTTAGTGACTCCAAAAGCTCAAATTCAGACTCGAAGAAGAGTGTGACAGCGACGGGAACTATAGGGCTTTCATGGCAATTACCTATTGAATCTAAAGATGATTTAGGCAATTTGGAAAATGAACTTGGTGAGCATTCCAAGGGTGAGGAAGTTGAAGAATCGGAAGATGAAGATATCTGTCAAACTGAAGGAGAGAGCAATCTTCAAGAAGCATAAGATTCTTTGCTAGAAGATTGTGGAAAATATGCCAAAGTTGCAAATCATGCTGTGAGAAAGATGAAGAAAGTTGAAGAAGAGCATAAGTGTACTCTTGTGCAACTCAAGGAAGCAAAATGTGAAGTTGAAGGACTTAAGGGAGAGCTAGTTGAAGCTTACTCTAAGATCAAGTTTCTAGAGCTTGAAATAATCCAAGCCAATGTCAAGGTTGAGTGTATCTCCACCAAGAAACTTGACAGTGTATTGTCATCACAAAAATCTTCACATGACAAGATCGGTTTAGGCTATATCGGAGAAGGGAGCTCTAGTAGCAAACTGAAGAAAGAAGTAAGGTTTGTATCAGCCAAGAGTGTTGAGAAACTTAAAGAAGTGATGACTAAGACTGAGACCCCAACTGTTGAGAAAAGAACTAGTGGTGTAAGATCAAAAGTTAAAGCGAAGTCATTAACCAAAAATCAGAGGGGACCTCAAGTGAAGCATGTGTGTCATCATTGTGGCATTCGAGGGCATACAAGACCCAACTGTTTCAAGCTACATGCACTCAAGAAAGCTGATTCGATGCATGGCCAAGAAAGTTCAAAGAACAAACTAAAGGGAACTCAACCCTAGGGAGAAAATGAAGGACATCTCATTGGAGACGTCATGAAAATGTTGAAAAACATCTCTCTATGCCTTGCTAGCTTCACTCCGAGGTTGGAAAGCTATGTTGGTCATGCACCTCCATCCAAGGCTCTCACCCAAAACACTCGAAAAGTGTGGGTGAAGAAGGGTACCCATGCATGATTTATCTCCTATGCCCATGCTTTAATTCTTTCAAGGTGTAGGGTCATAGGTTCATGCATCATGTCATGCAATATCTTTTTATGTCATTGCTTTCGTTTCGTAGCATGTTTCTTTTGCTAGCTGTTTTTGCTTTTGTCTTTGTTGATCTTACTTTTCATGTTATGTTTTTGAGTGTGTTGAAAAATTTAAAAACTTATAAAAATTTGAAAAGTCTTTAAAAAGTTTAATCGCTTGTGTTGTGTATATCACATGTGAGTTTGGCCTAGTATATTCGTACTAATGGCGTAGTGCATTTATGAGCTTAGTTTGTTTTGTATACACATTTATCTTTGTGGGTCAAATCTTGAAATTTATGTGTGATTGTTGTAAATCGATCTTTAAGCTTGTCATGAATGATTAGTTAATAGTCTTGTTGGTCTTGATACATGCATAAACTTGTGTCTATATCTTTTCCCACATTTTTATGTTTTTGCTTAAAAAGCTCATCAAATGTCAAATCTCGAAAAGAGATATTGAACTGCAAAATCCGTCGCATATACTAGTATTTAACTAAGAAAAAGGGAAAGTGACTTGTATTGAATGTATGGTGCCTTAAAAAGCCAAAAGCTTATTCACTTACAAAGTTGAATATCAAAAGTTCAAGCATCGATCTCATAATGAGATGTACTTTGTTCAAAAAATGATCATATGTTATGTTTTGTAAAGATGCCAAATGAAAAGCTTCAAAGTTATGTAATCATTCTTGTGGGAGATCATATATGTTCATTTCTATAATTGAGATAGTCTGCTTGACTTAGTACTAGTTGTGTATGACTTGATTGAATTGATCATTAAAACTTCACTCTAGACTAAGGACTATTCCACATTTGATACTCACACACAACACACAAGATGTTCAATGAATGCTTATTTCATTTGTGGGATTGTATATGATCAAATGTGATGTGTATACTCAATTGCTTGTCGGTCAAAACCAAAAAATTTTTGAGTATTTTTATATGTTTTTGAAAGTGAGTTTATACTTTTGTGCTTTAAGTTTTTGTTTCAAAATGCATTTTTGTGTTTTCTTTAAAAACTGGTTCAGAGGCATTTTCGCAAGTACCTCGCAACTTAGAGCTACGCGCGAAAAATGGTTAAGGAAAATTAAAAAATCACATTTTCATCTAGAGAGTCTCGCTACTATCTTGCGAGTATTTCGTGACTAAACACTACTTGCGAAATGTTTTTTTAAGCAAAAACTAGATTTTTTCAAGTTTACACAGAAACTTTCGCGAGTATCTCGTGACTGTGTCACAACTAAAAGCTTCTCGTGAAAGCTTTTATGTGTTTCACGACTAATCTCGGGACTCTCTTGAAGGAAATATGCATGTGCGCAGCGAAAAAATAACGGATCAACTTCATTCATATAAGTTAACATGTACTATATAAGTTTCAAAATTTGAGAACAAGAGAGTATACCATGGAGCGGTGACTTTCAAAACCAAAGATTAGAAACATTTGGGAAAACTTTCAATCTTCACTCCAATTCCACTAACGCCCAAGATGTGTGGTCTCTCAATCAGTTCCAAAGGGAGAATATCAAAAAGTGTCTAACACTTCTTACACTACTTCACAATAGTGTTCTTACAAAATTCTCTATAGAAAATTCTGTATATTTCTCCTTTTGTGTCTAACCGATTATTCTAATTGGGCTGACCTTTTGAGCCTTTCCAATTGGGCTTAAGTGTGTGGCTTGGAGTAGGACCAAAATGGACTAATAAGACACTAGCTCTAATGGGCCTTGGACTTTTCTGTCAACTCTTGACAAGTCTAAAATTACCATTAACTATATTTAATACCACTATATAAATATAGTTGCACTCTAGGCCTTATTTATTAATTATATCCCAAAACTTTATTGTACATGTAACACCTTTATAAAATATTTGTAGTAACACAAAGTCATAAATATAGACTGCCACTTTGTAAATTACTACATCTTATCCTTGAGTACCCGGTTTAATCCTTTAAAGTTATTCATTATACATTTATGAAATCTAATTCCATAAATATATATACTTTAGTAACTCCTTACTAAAGTGGTTAGGCCTAACTCTCTAAATAACAATCTCATTAAACTTATCTCAAGGGAATATTTTGTATTTCTGTTAAGAGATTATAAATTTCATCTTGAGAATATATGTTCCATCAACACTAAATGTGGTTGCCCAACATACTGAGGTTTTGACTATTACTCTAGATCTCACTCCTGATATATCAAAGCAACCAACACCTCATGATCAAGTCCATTATTCTCTCAAGATTAAGAGTTCATGCAAATATAAATCGTAAGTTTATTATTCAATTGACTATCATAAGGTGAATAATAAATCTCACACCGATCCTGTTCAATATGTTTTAACTCTTAAAACATATCAACTATAAATCTACATTTCCATAATCAAGACAAATCATCTTAGTTGATGTGTTATAGTCTTCGCAAATGAAATGCCCGATTTCATCACCGATAACGAATTACAATTCTAAGTTTACAAAGAACTTGTGATTTACATCTTCTGTGACTTTTGACATAAATCACATACTATGCATTTCATGGACTATATGATAATGTCTCAATATTCATGTTATCATTATTTTTAGATAAAAATAACACAACTTTATTAAACACAACATTAAGTCATACATAATGTCATACATAATAAAATACATAGCATCATACAATAGGATTTAAGGGCACACATCCTAACAGATCACTCTTATCAAACACTAATAATATGCCGTATTACCTTTAGCCTCTAAGTAATAATGACATAGCTCTTTTGGGAGGTTAACATTACACTTAGTCTAGTGTACACCATTATCAAGAGTCATGTATAGCCACATTTCATCTCCCTTTTATAGTATTTAAACTTGTAGTACCATGAAACAGAACACCCTCCTTTGGGATTGCGAGACATATACGCCAAGACGAGGTGTTTGTCCACACTACTTTAAACGAGTATGTTCAATCTTATAGTACTATGAAATAAACACCCTCCTTTGGGATTGCGAGGCATATACACCAAGACGAGGTGTTTATCCACACTACTATGAACCAATAATGGAGGTCGTGAGATGCAACCCTTGTATCTCTCTCCCACTACATATTTTAAATTAAAGGTTTTTAAGATGAAGAATCATAATAATGCTAGTAACCCTCGAAAACATAATCCTATTCTCATTATGAATAAATTTCATTAAACTAGCATTATATATATATATATAACTTACGGCCATGTACAATTCTTACTTTAATTCATGCAAGATGGCCAATCCGTATCATCCAATGTATATAAACCAAGGCACATGAGAGTTATTTCATGCAATAAAGGACAAAACATGCAATCAAGACAAAGTCAAAAGTGCACCAACGTCCTTCACATGCATATTATGCAATCCGTATAAACTATTAGCATTGAAAAACTAACATGCAAGCCATATACAAGCCATGCAAGCCATAGACTTCAAGTTGTCTGAATCTTTTTGCGCTTTATGTCTAGTTTTGCAAATGTCTCCCACCAAGCATGCTGCTAAGAAACCATCCTCCAAGTGTGCTCACACAAATTCATACAACTTCAAGTCTATTGAAGCAGACATGAAGTACAATGACTTCTACAAAGGAGCAACTATCATCATGGAAAGGGTTGTGCAATTAGAAAATTTTGTAGACACATTCATACCTAAAGTGTTCAAGGAAAGAACATGGACAAAACTGCTAAATCCAAGTGGAGTAGTGTACTCGGAGATCATTAGAGAGTTTTTATCCAATGCTAGTGTTGAAGGGGATCATATCAACTGCTAGGTACGTCACAAGGAATTTGTCATCACTAGGGATAGCATTCAGGAGTTCTTAGAAATTTGTCCTCCATCTTAACCAATAACAGTGCAATATGACGAGAGATTGGAATCTACTAAGGAGATGATAAGAATACTTGGTGGTATTTCTAAGAAAACCTCCATGAACATGATCAAATTCACTCTAGAGATGAGAGCCCTTGGTCATGTGATGATCAACAACTTATACCCGGTCACCAACTTGACTACACTGTTCAAGCCAAGGACCATTTCCTATTCGATCTCTTCACTCACAAAGAGATTGATATTTGTGGTCACATCCTCCATCTTTTGAAGAAGAGCATTGTGAAGCAAACTCCAGAACAGTTCTTCCTTTTCCCTTAATTGTAATGGGCCTTATTGTAAAAACGAGACTCAAACTTCCGAGTGGTCTCACTGTGGTTTAGAGGGATTATCCTATTGGTAGTCACACAATGACTTGAAGCACAGCTCACATCAAAGGATCAAAGACCGGCACATCTCAAATTCCAAGGGCTGCTATTCAAGATGAAGGTGGTAACACAGATGATGAGATTGATCGCTTCATTTCTGCCCCAGAAACTTCAGCACAGCCATCCTCCTCAACACCTACACAAGGATCCGATCGTCTTGATCACCTTCTAGAAACGGTGGATCAAATATATGGCATGCTTGAATCTCATGTGCAACACACCACAGAGCAATTTGCTGACCTCCAAGGTCAAATAACTGCCCTATCATCACAGATCGAGGATATGTCAATGGCTCATGGGTCCGACTCCGAATTTGATTAGTTCTATCTCCTTTGGCAAAAATGGGGAGAAAATTTTGAGGGGGAGTAGCACTTTTTGAGGGGGAGATACATAAAGACTTAGACTTTTTTTTTTTTTTTTTTTTTGGTTTAGTGTTTAATTTTGGTTATGCCATAGTCTAGAACTCTTTCTATTTACATTGCTTCCTCTTAAAGCTTTAAGTACTTTGATTTAAATTTAGCCTATATTCAATACTTTGTGTTTATATCTTTGCTTTGTAGCATTTTTTTGTGTACTTAAAGTTTATCTTGAGTACTACACTCTCGTGCCCTTATTGGATCGTGTATCCTTAATGCAAATACTTTGGCATTTTGCATTGGTTGAGTGTTTTGGACATGCAATTGATTCTTATTTTGCACTTAATTGCATTGTGTGTCTGGATGATCATTTACTAGTTAAATGATCATTGTAGTCATTTTGTAATGACTGTTCTTGTATGATCAAGATATGTTTCATTGCTTATATCTTGTTGTTTACCTTGATCGCATTATACTTGCTCATATACGTACCTTGTATTCAACTTGTCATAAGCTTAATGAAAGATTTGTTTGTGTTCGAGTGTTTCAGGATACATGTGTATTCGTGCAAGTGCTTCACAGCTTCTAGATTAAGTGTGAGTGAGTTTTGCCACTACTTTCAAACTCACGTTAAGTCTAGAGTCTGTTATAGGGTGTTTTGTCATGGAATAGCCAAATGGGGAGATTGTAAAGTTGTGATTTAAAACTATTTTGTTGGCTTTAATTCTGTGCCAAATTTAATTGTAATTTTATTCAATCTTTTATACCCTATATTTTATGTGGGATTTTATTGTAAGGGTTGTCTGTTAGAGAGAGAGTGTGTGTGAAGACTCCTTTTGAAGGCAGAAGATTTCTCGCTGGTATCTCGTGACTAAGCATCCCGCGAAGTGATGCATGTGCCCTGCACATGACTAGAATGCGAAGAGTCATGACAAATGGTGACAACTGGTTTTCACAAGTGTCTCATGAGTAAGGCCTTCCCACAAGATACCCACGAAATAGTCTATTTTGCTATTTTGTCCTATTTGCTCCACTACATTCTCAATCACACTATATATACCATCATTACCCACATATTGAGTAGAGAGCTTTTCAAAAGAGAAAACCCTAGTCTCAACCCTTGAGAGTGTGAGATTGTCATACCCACAATTCTACACACAATTCATTGTGGTTTTCCTATTTTTTTACCTCTCCATTTCTAAATTCTTGAGAGGTTGATAGCCCAAACACTTACCACACCCATACTGAGTGTCTAGTGAGTTTTGATGCTACTAGGAAGTATTGGAAGAAGCCAAGTTTTGGCGGATGCAATCGGGCACATTGCAGGATCTGGAAAGCTAGAAAAGACATGACTCTGTGAAGTCCGCTGGTAGCAAGAGCTTAGAGGTCTTAAGTACATTAGGTAGACTAGACTTGGAGGGTCTTTTGTTATTCGTGTACTCCAACTTTGTTCTCTAGTGGATCGATTATCGCTTGGAGGGCAGTAGAGAGGTTTTTTACCAAGTTCTTCGGTTTGCTCTTCGATAACACATTGGCGTGTTATATTATGTTTGCATCTCTCTTCCCTACTCTTTTAGCATTCATTTTATTGTTGTGTGTTGTTGAATATGGCTTAGAGTAGTCTATTGGTTGTTCCCTTGCATTTACTCTTGTTTCCGCACTAAGATAAGTTAATGTAAAATCAACCGAGCCGTAATTTTTAATTTGGGGTCTAAACAAGCTCTTGTGTTTTTAACACACTTCTGAGCTTTTAGTTTGAATACTTTGTCTTTAGTTTAACAGAGCTTCACATTTTCTTTGAGCTATATTAAGTGCGTTGTTGTGATCCCAACGGGATTTTGTAATTTCTCTCTTTCTTTTTTCTTTCCAATTTTGGAATCCTTCAGTAACAAATGAGTCTCCCCCTCCTTGATCACTAGTATCGATTGAAAAAGATAACAATATAGACAATATGTAGCATCTTTCATAATGCTATATTCCAACCAATTAGGATATTCTTTGAACTACAATGGATTAAATCGACGCTTTGTTTTGCCAAATTGACTTTGTGGAAAATCATGGTCAACTAGTTGAAAAAATTTATTTTGTAGATAATGCCTTCTAATTTGATCTCTTTCATTAGGATGATAGTTAGAAATTTTTATTCTTAAACCAAGATCCGTGGGAAGATTTGCAACATCCACTTCGATACGAGTTTGTTTAGGATTTGATCTGGACTCATGATTTTGATCAAGATTCCCCATAATCTCAATTAACTACAAATATATATATATATATATGTCATATCATTAAAATAAAGAAAAATAATTAGCAATTTATGATTAAGAATAATCAAATTAAGGGATCAATATAAATACAAACAACTTAAACATATAATTTGAATTATAAATTCATGATTAAGAATAGTCAAATCAAGAGATCTGTCTAAATATAAAAATTTTAAACATATAATTTGTTTCTTCAAAAAAAAAAAAAATCAAAGTAAAAGTATTAAGAGTATGCAATATACCTGTGAATATTTGAACGTGACTTAAAGGCTTTTAAGAACCTAGTATGAATACTTTTAAAAACTCCACAGAAACTTTGAGGTACAAACTGAAAGAGGCTGGTATCAAAATAAAATTTTCTCTTTTTGATGGGAGGCGTTCTTTGTTTACATTATATATACACTGATAGGCCAAAAATGTATTAACCCTTTGTGATGGATTAATTAATTAATAAACCAAGTTTATTAATTAATCAAATTAACATGCAAACGCGTGGTAGCACAAACAAATCACCAATAAAATAAAGTATGTAGTGGAAAGTAAATGACACGGTGATTTGTTTACGAATAAGGAAAACCTACACGGCAAAAACCCCACCGGTGATTTTAAGATCACCATTCCCGAAACTCCACTATTATCATAACAAGCGGTTACAAGTAAAGTAATCCCAAGTACCTTACCACCTACAGTTGAACCCTTACCCCAATACCCAATTGGACTTGTTCTATAGTGACAATTTCTCCTTTCAATGCACGGCTCTCAAGTACGTGACTAACCAATTGCGCAGATCCCAGTACGCAACTTCAATCACCAACTAGAGAAGATTTGTTGACTGCAAAGTTCTTCAATTCATCCACACGATGAAGATCAAGAAGATGTTTGGTTACAAAACCCTATGGTGCAAAGACACAGCAACTTCTTCACAAGAGAGATGAACTAGGGCAAGAACTTCGTTTCAAGTTACAATTTGCATGAACAAGGAATTCTCAATGCTTATGCAACTTGTCACACTTTGACGGCCCTTAAAATAATCCTTTTATATGTCTAGGGTTAGGAAAAAAGAATGCCCAAAGACACATCCATGGATTAGAGTTAAAACAGAACTAGAAATCTGTTTTTCTTAAATCTCGACAGCTATAAGTGTCGAGGTACAGGCAAGCAACTGTCGAGCCTCGGGACTAGAACAGCTTCTTAAAGCTCGATAAATGCAGCTGTCGAGCTTTAATGAAGAGCACTTTTCAACTTGTTTTTTGAACAGACTTGCATGACTTTAACACTTGATCTTGAAACCTTGTTTCTTGAAGCATTAACCTCATCCTAAATCTACCCAATTACAAGTAAAGTGCATTTTGACAAAGAATTAGCCAATTACATTAATAATGAGTGACATATGTTCTAAACAAGTGAAACACATATGTCCTAACATACACCTTTTTTTTTCAAGAGTTCTATTAGGCTGTTGGTTCTGATTCCTATTCCGTGTAGGTGTAGCAATAGGTTTTTTTTTTTTTTTTTTAATCATTACCAGGTGGGACCCATAGTTTTAAATTAGAGTTGTAGTACATTTTTGTTTTCAAAATTACATTAGGCTGCTGTGTTTAGACTCTTATTCCATATAAGGGTTGTTCTTTTTTTCTTTTTTTAATCATTACTAGGTGGGACCCATTGTTTTATATATTAGAGTTTTCGTAGGAGTAAAAGTCTACTGAGAAAAAGCTGACGTGAATTGAGAAAAAGTTAGACAAGTTAGTATATGTACAACCTAATAAAAAGAAAAGTTTTTTTGTCTTTGTGTCAAGAAGGGCAAGTAAGACATTTTAGTTCAATATAATATTATTATTAGTGAAAATTTTGAAAGTTCAAGGAGGGCACCTTCCCCCCTTCCTCCACCCCTAGACAAAAGTGCCAAACCAGTGGGTATCTTGAAGGGGATGCCTAACATCTACACAGACTTCTGGTTTCAGCTCAGTAGAGAGATTGTTTAACTTAACAAACTAATCAATGCCACGTTGGATGTTATTGAGCACATCTTAAAGTTGGAAGACCTAGCTGTTAAGCATGCTGAGGTGCAGGGGCAGCTCTAGGATTTTTTCCTAGGGGGGTTAATAAGAAACATAAATTATATAAAATCTAAAACAAAAGAGACTTGAATATATCAATATCACAAAAAAAAAAAAAAAAAAAAACATGAAATTCTACAATTGTCTTCTAAGAGGCTTCATATTTTGAAACCGTTACATGATAGATTCATTATCAATCCTACAAGCTATATCTTTTTCAATGTACACAGTCAAGCAATCATTCAACCACTAATCCCCCATTCGAATGTGCAATTCACTCTTGATATATTTCATTGCTGAAAAACTTCTTTCCACTATTGCCATTGCAATAGGATGGATCAAAACTAACTTCACAAGCAAATATACCAATGGATATATAACATCCTTATTTGTCTCCACCATCTTTCTAGCAAGGTCTCCAATTCCTTTAAGCTCTAAAAACTCATCATTGGAGCGCATATGAACAATGTAAGTCTAAAGTTGATTATTAAGTACCAATACATCTATCTCAGAAAAATCAGATGGATAGAACTTTGCAAGACGGGTCAATTTTTGTATATCAAAAGCCGAAAATGAATCACTTGGATTCAAGCAAGCCATACAAAGTAGCAACTCACTAGTCACCTCTGAAAAACGATTATTAAGCTCTTGAAGTTGCAGATTTGTGACTTCAAAGAATAGATCAACACGATAGTGATGTAAATTTGTAATTTGTGGGGTGTTGCGTCATGGCCTCACACCAACTACAAATATTTCTTCCATGTTCAAGATAGGACTATCATGCTTGCTACAAAACGTGGATACTTCAGTCAATAGAGCTTCCCATTCATCATCTCTCATCATCTGCAATCGTTGCTTAGACGCTCTGACAAGTGTCATAGCATTTACAATATCTTGATTTTTCTTTTGCAATGCTATTTACAACTCATTTGTGATCCCCAAAATATTTTTATCAAGTGTAAAGCAAAGAAAAATTGAAAAGATAGAATTAACCTTAAAATAGACCGAGCTTCATCTCTTTGCTCAAAGAGTAGGCTATCCTTTCAATCATCTCAAGTACATCAACTGTGGAAGAGAACATCAAAATCAAGTTGAGGATTGTCCTATAATGTGATCCCCAACGTGTATCATCAGCACGTTTAAGACTTATCTCTTGGTTCAAACCTTGCCCACTTTCAAGTTCACCTAAGTTTAATGCTTTTGTAATTTTGGCAAGTTGTGCATTTCATAAAAATTCTCGTCTTTTACAAGAAGCTTCAATAATAGTTACTATTTTACTAACCAAGCTAAAAAATTCAGCAATATCAGTATGCTTGTTAGCAACAACTACAAGAGTTAATTGAAGTTGATAAGCAAAGCAATGGACATAAAATGCTGATTTATTCTCCTTCAAAATTAAAGTTTTAAGACCATTAAATTCACCTTGTATGTTACTGGCCCCATCATAACCTTGCCCATGTAGTCTTGATAAACTTAGTGAATATTTAGAGAATAAAAAATTCAATTGCAGCTTTTAGAGACAAGGCGGAGGTATCTGCTACATGTACAATATCAAGAAATCACTCTGTAACAATCCCTTTTTGTCCACATAACGCAAAACAACAGCCATTTGTTCTTTTATTGAAATATTACGGGACTCATCAACTAAAATTGAAAAGAACTCACTACCAAGATCTTCAATGATAGCATTGGTAGTTTTATATGCAACTGCATTCACAGTGTCTTTTTGAATATCAGGATGAGTTAGCTTGGTGTTTTTTGGAGTTTTCTACAACACTTCATTAATAACATCATTATGATCTACCAAAAATTGTAGAAGCTCAAGGAAATTTCCTTTATCACTTGATTTGACTGCTTAACAAAAACACTTTGAATGTGTTGATTTTGCTTCATTAGATTTTCACCATTCTTAAGAGCTTGGTTATGGGCACTCTTTCCACCTCCAACATGTAGGTCTAGCTTTTCTTTCTTATTCCAACTATTGAATCCCTTTGTCACAAAACTATCACCTCCGGATTGCATACCAACATCTTGTCTAAATAGGTAACAATATAAACAATATGCAGCATCCTTTTCAATACTATATTCCAACCAACTTTCACACTCTTTAATCCATTTAGGATTAAATTGACACTTAAGTCCACCAATTTTTGTTTGAGGAAAATTGTGTTCATAAGGTTGACATGGTTTTTTTTGTAAATAATATCTTCTTATTTCATCTCGATCATTAGGATGATAAAATGAAATTTTTTTTCGTAGCCCAGGGTCCAAAGGAAGATTGTTCACATCAACACAACCATGCTTAAAAGATGAATCTTGAGTAGAAGATGAATCTTGAGTACGATATGAATCTTGCGTAGAAGATAAATCTTGCACCCTGCGGGGTATCCTTATTACAAATTTATCCATAGTACTAGCAAAAGAACAAAAAATAAACCATAAGTTCATTTGACATATTTTTTTCTAATAAAATAAATATATTAATTATTGTTGTTAAGTGATTTTTTTGCAAATCTTTAATTTATAAGTTTGCAAATCTTTAAAGGATTTTGTTAATGTGTGCCTTAAAGGCACACAATAATTAATCATTTTTTAAAATATTTTCTCAAAAATTGAAAAAATATTGACAATTCTTTCAATTTTTGAAAAATATTTTAAAAAATAAATGACTTAATGTGTACCCTTAACCAAACCTATTTTTAAAATATTTTATATTTTTATTATCTTTGTTAATGTATTGACCAAGTCACATCTCACATTCAACAAAATTTAAAAACTACTCACAAATCACAAATGAGTCAAATAGTCAAAGTGATAATTCATAACTCAGTCTTTATACCAAATCAATAAAACTTACAGGCTTAGAGCAACTACATCAGCTCTTTTAAAAGATTCCGTCTATTTTACACAAAAACCTACTTTTAAAATTTTACATATTCACTTTTACAAAACGCTCATATTAGTTCATCTATCCTACCACCTCTATTAATTAAATAATCAATTTCCTCACTTTTTTGTTATTTCTCTCAACTACCACACATATACGCGCGCCTCTGATTCATTTCTCTCTTTCTCTCCTTCTCTTCATTTTTGATTCGCTCTCTCTACTTCTCTTCATTTCTGATTCGCTCTCTCTCTCTCTCTCTCTCTCTCTCTCTCTCTCTCTACCCAGATCAACTGTCCCTCGATCAACTCTCTGATCCACTCCGACACGCTCCACTCTCCCTCTCGATCAACTCTCCGATCTGCCCCGATCCAATCCGATCCACTCGCTTCGAGCTTCGATCAGAGCTCTGATCCACTCCGATCCACTCCAATACGCTCCAATCCACTTCGATACGCTCTAATCTACTCTCCCTATCTATGATCCGCTTCGATCCAAGCTCCAACCGCTCCGATCCGAGCTCCGATCCAATCAAGTGCCGATCTGTGTTTGTGTATCTATGTGTTTTTTTTTATAGCAAGTGTGTCTGTGTTGATTTTCTATGTGGATGTGTCTGTGTGTGGGTGTGTTTGTGTGCATCTGAGGAAGAAGAAGACGATGAAAAGTTGAGTTTTAGCTGGGTTGGTAGAGCACGGAAAGGAGAGAGAAAAAAAGGAGTGAACAGAAATGATAAAATAATAGTATAAACGAGCTACAATAACCGTTTTAATATACACGGTTACTGTAGCTCGAGGATGGATTTACAAAATTTTAGACATTTTTAAACCCACTGATGTGGGTGTTTTTTTGCTCAAAGTGTGTAAAATTGGTAATTATGTTTATTTTAGAAACTTTTACATCCACTGATATGGATGCTCTTATAGCAACTCTGCAACATGCCATTCAGCCAACAAAAAAAAAAAAAAAAAACTCTACAACACGCCAACACCTTACACACAACAGTAAAGAAAGTCAAACTAAGTACTCAACAACAATAAAACTAACCCATTAACCCCCACAGGCCCACACATAGTCAGACTTTTCACTTTGGAGATTCAAAACTCAAATTGAGCTACTCAAATATCAAAAGTTCAGAACACAGTTGCCACAGCTCCCACACACACACACATGGTCCAAGATTCAAAAACTCAACAAAACAAAATCAAAGGACAACACACACATACGGTGATTCACCCACACAAATTTAGTGAAATAGCATATCAAAACACTATAAATACACTCTCATGGTGAAAGAAAGAGAGAAAGAGAGAGCTGAAAAACCTTATCAAGCGGCGGTAGAAGGCAGACCAGGCGGCGGCGGCGGCGGTAGATTTTGTGTGTGATGCAGAGTAACCTTTTTCCTTTAGATTTGGAGAGTGAAGAAGGATAATGAGAGATTTTGGAGGTTAGGCAACTAGAAATTATTAGGTTTTATTTGACCATTTTTTATTTATGATTTTTCAAATTTTGACTTATGGACTTGTTATTTCTGAGATTAAAGACCAAAATTTTTCCTTTGGACTTGTTTTTTTTCCGGAGTTTAAGTTGGGCTTTAAAAAATAAAGGGGTCAGGCGCATGGTATGGGGGTGCAAATTTGTATTTCAGGGGGTGCAAAAAAAATTTCAGGTCAGGGTTTCATTTGAACCTTGACTATAACATATCGCTGCCCCTGCTAAAGTGGATTTTCCAGAATTGTCAGAAGCAGCCCTGCACTATATCCCATTATATGTTTACTATGCTATCGACACTGTCGTAGCTTGCACAACTTAAATGTGTTGCCTCTTTAACGATAAGTAAGTCTTTTGCCACTGGAATTTTGTATATATGTTGAATTCATTTGAGTAGAATTTCACTACAATAAAATACTTATAATTTGGGTTTGACAAAAAGTGAGTGTTCATCACTTTTCTTCTACATCTCCTTCTTCTTCCCGTCTTCTTCTTCATCAGTCTCTTTTTCTGCTTCTTCTTCACTTCTTCTTCTTCTTTGCAATATGGGTTTCGATGATTCTTTATGGATTTGTATATGGGCAATATGATGAGTTTGGGTTTTAGATTTAGGATGAGTTTGACAAAGGAATATAGTCAGGGAAGAGAGACAATCAGTTGGGAGAGATGAAGAGAGAGAATCTGATAAGAGAGGTGAAAAGAAAGAAATATTTAAAAAATTAAATATGTGGGTTATAGATTGAACCCAGTTAATTAATTCAATTACTTAAATTTATTAATTAGGTTAAATTATATGCAAATCATGGAGACATCAACAAATTACCAAATAAACTAATATGCAGTGAAAAATAAATAATGTAGTGATTTGTTGACGAATGGGGAAAACCTCTCATAAGGAAAAAATCTCATTGGGTGAATTTCAGGTCACCTCTCCCAAAAATCTACTAATCAAGAACAAGTGGTTACAAGTATAAGAGATCTCACCACTGCCCTGGACTATCTCAAAAAACCAACTTATAGTTGAATCTTTTCACCAATCTCCAATTGGAATTGTTCATGTAGAAGACTTTTTCGCATTCATGGATCCCAGTACATAACTAACTCCAAGCAATTGAATGATTATTGTTGGCTGCAAAGTTCTTCACTTTAAAGCACGTTAAACATCTAGAAGCACTTAGTTATAAATCCCTAAGACACAAAAACACAATAACCTCTCATAGAGTGTATGAGTTCTCAAATTAAGTTTCTGTGTCTTTGATGACTTTAAATTAAGTCTTTTATACAGTTTAGGGTTGTAAAGGATGAAATTCTAGCAATCCAAGTCATCATAGGCTGAAATTCATATCCAAGAATTCTGAAATTGTAGATCTCGATAAATCGAGCTTGTGTCGAGAAATACTAAAACCATTTTTCTTCACTTGTTTTTTGGATTAATTTTCATATCTTTAATGATACCACTTAAGATGTAAACTTTGCATACTTCTTGATACATTAAACCCAACTTATATTTACTCAATTACAAGTAAAGTACGTTTTGTCAAAAGATAAGCCAATACATAGAATATATGACCCTAACAAAATACAAAGCTATAGTAATCATGTAAATATACACGATTACTGAAGCAAAAAGAATATGAACAGTGATATACAAAGGCTAATGTGGGTAATTTTTTTTATAGCAAAATTGTGTAAAACTTGCCACTTTTTCTATTTTGCATCTACTAATGCAATTGCTCTTACCAAATGAAATTATGTTTCTCTTGTGAGTAGTGACTCTTTTTTTGGGCCATTGAAAGGGGGCAACAAGGACCCTACTCTACCCTTTTGCATTTGCTTGTAAAAAATACTATATTTACAGTATTTTCATAACAAATCCTAAGTGATAGGCTGTTATTCATGGATAAAAAAGTAAAATAAGTGGTACATTTATATTCTAATTAGTAATAATTTGTCATTTAAGATTCGTTGTTGTGAATGTGTCATTACTCATCATAGTCATATCAAGATAATTTGTGGAGTACTATATTATAGGGATAGCCATTGGCTGGCTTTAGCCGTTCCTCTAAAAAGATAAATCTTATATGAATTATGTGGTTCTATTATGTTAGATGTATTACTTGGATTTGCTTGCTAACTCCCAAGTGTAGGAGATCGTAGCAATATAATTCTCGGAGTACCGAGGTCGAACCACAAGGAGCAGGGTAAATTCAAAGACAATATAATTGAACAACAATTTGGGTGAAGAAAAAAAGTACTTTTGCTTGGTGATTGTTAACAAGAATAATAATAAAAATTGATTTAAATCAATAATGTAAATACTAGAGCATCGGGGTGTTTCCCTATATCAATATGAGATTCTTTGTGATCTAAGAAAATATATATTTCATAATTGATTGTTCTTATACAATTAAAAACTTATGATACGGTTGAACTGAGATAATTCAAGAATGCATGATAACCTCGATTAATAATGCAGTAAGAAAAGTTTTCAGAAAAACCTATTCACTTTAAAACTTGATTTCTATTTGAAACTATTAGAAATTCATCTAAACAATAATAAAAACATGATTGAACTTATTGAAAGTATGGAAGAACTAATACATCAAAAGAAATCTAATTGAACAATCAAATATGTCATTGATAAAATCCTTAAAAAAATCACATTGAATATTCATACTGTATAAAAGAAACATAACTCCTAGCCTTAGCAAAGAGTTTAGGCTGCCATTAGAGAAAAGAAAATAAAAAGGTTTTCTTTGCCCAAAATTCATTCTCACATCCTCCCTTCAAAACCCTAACATAAAAGTGTCCAAAGAAAATAAACTTTTACTATTTTAATTTCCATCCAGGTTTATAGTAGTAATTTGTGAGTTAATTTCGGCCTTCAAAACTTGAGAATTCGTAAAACTCAAAACTCGAAAGTTATAGATATTTAAGTCACGGTTCCAACACATTTGGCCTTGTGTCAATTGGATTTTTAAGGAGAGAGATACACCCAAAATTCAGCTTCCAATCATGGTAGACAATTCAAGCACTCCAGCTGCACCTCCTTAGCCATTTAAGCATGGTCCTTTAGCTCCACTTTAATTCTAGTTTGGCCTCTATTCTCTCACAAATTCTTGTAAACTCATCTTTCTCACATGATTTCCTAAAAATAGAAGATTACACACAATGAATAACATCTTATTCAAGAAATTATGTAAAGATAAATAATAGAGACTAATGCAAATCATGGCTTAATTATACAAATTAAGCATAGTAATAAGGAGATAACGCCCACATAAATATATAACAAGTATACATTTTAAGGGATTACCACACCCCTCCCCCCAACTTAAATCTTGCTAGTCCCTAGCCATCCATAAAGCACCCATGTCTACTAAAAGTGAAAAATTAAAACTAAAATAGCGGCCACTTTCATAGGCTACACGACTGCACTTCTCATGTGCAGCAAGTCTTTGAACCCCTAGGTCATCCTAGTGGATGAGTTTACTCTCGTAAGGGTTTGCAGTGACTCTACCTACAAAAGTCAAAGGTTTCCTAAGAATTTCTGCAAAAATGTTAGTCTGTTTTATTATTATATCATACAAATGAACTTTCAATTTTGAGTTGTGATACTATTCATCATATTAAAGAATTTTCCCTAGCTTCACTTTTGGAGTGTGTATGTGCATAGCCCATCCAATCAAATCGGCTTTTCCAAACATGCATAGACTAAGAATAATCTAGATTAGAGCCTCTACTCCAAAACCTCTCTTAAGTCATCAACACTCTAAAAGAACACACATTGAAGTAATGGCTTCTCTCTTCAAATCACATGTGAACAGAAAGGAAAGAAGAAGCTTTAAGAATAT
The DNA here is from genome assembly GCA_014183005.1 of Castanea mollissima. NCBI lineage: Eukaryota > Viridiplantae > Streptophyta > Magnoliopsida > Fagales > Fagaceae > Castanea > Castanea mollissima. The sequence continues at coordinate 16,433,693 of JACAVU010000002.1, read as the reverse complement.
CACATGTGTATACAAAAGCAGCCGCTAAAACAACGTTAAAAAATCTCTTGGAAAGGATGTTGAATTCCTGGAAACATGAGGTTAATACCATTCTCATCTCTAGTTTTTATCCCAAACACATACCAGCCATGCACCTTTAGGTCAAGTAGGACTTTAAGCTCAGTGGTAGTATAATCTTATCAAGGCAAATTGCTCTCTTTGAAATATGAGGTATATGAATCAAATGCTGAAAATTCAAGCCAAACCTAACTCATAGCGATGACAACCAACTTGAATCAAAATAACCTTTACTCAACCATATAACCCTTCTGAAATACATGAAAAATGTGTAAGACACTAATAATTGATTGATTGATTATGTATGTCTCCTCTTTATATTTCTTTGTTTTTTTTTTTTTTTAATCTTTCTCTTCTCTTTTTTTTTCTTCTTTTTTTTTTTGGAAGAAAAGAGAGACAATGGTGGTATCTAAACACATCAATTGCTCTAAACTTGAACCCCCATGAGAATACCCATAAGTAAAAAAATGTTTTGTGGTATTGTAGAAGTATTTTTCATGGCTCTAATGATGGTGACAATGGTTAATGTAAAGGTAGGCTAAATATTTGTTTAGCTGTCGACAAAAAATTGGTGGGCTTAGGCTCTCATCTCCAAAAAATCCACATAAACCGGCATGCCTAAGAACAAAAATAAGTAGGATCATGGTATATCTCCCCATAATATTTCCAGTAGTCAACCAAAAAATATAGAGATCTTTTACGAAAATTGAAGTATATGAGAGAAATTTAAGAGTTCAAAAAATATATACTCTCACAAAGAAAAGTAAGGCTCAAGAACTCTCCATATGGGTTGAGTTTCAGCTTTTATCTAGCTTGTTCATGATCCATGCATATCCAACATCCAACCGTCCACTAACCTGGCTATTGTGCTCAAAAGTTTCCAATTGTGCTCTTCATCAAATCTATATATATATATATATATATATATATAATAGACGAAGTTTAGAGAAAGTTGGTTCCTACATTTAAGGACGTGTTGACAAATAGGATAACTGCCTATTTAAAATTCAAACACGTATACAGTTTTTAAAAAATAGTCGTACGTTACAATGCTTGACTTTTTAAACCCTGCCACGTCTACAATTAAAAACCAAAAAAGGGTTAGATTAAAAATAAAACCTGGTTAAATAAAAAAAAAAAAAAAGGCATTGCAGTTAAAAACACCATAGCCGTCTGTTTTCATCAAATTATGCTTAATATCTTCTCTCTCTAAAATAAATCACCTACCAATACTACGACACAGAGAAAGGGAAGAAAGGAAAAAAAATTTGGGATCCAGTGGACATTCGTATGGCCAACCATCACCATTTGATCTTCTGCTCTGCTTCATCTCTTGTCTGCAACAAAATTTTTCTAAAGGTCAACATCTTCCTTTTCTATATATCTGCTTTTCAAAAAAAAATTCTACCGAATTTTTAGGTTCTTCTTTGACTCCTTTTGAAAAATAGATGGGTTTGTTCCTTTTTCTATGCAAAAATTATAATTTCGGGTTTTATGTCCTGGTAACATAAGGGATTTTGCCCTTGATTTTGCTATTGTCAAACCCATTGATTTTCCTTTTCGGATTAGCATATTAAATCTCCTATGTCTATATGTTTTTCGTTTAAGACTAGATGTTTATACATGAATAAGAATCTTAGTTTTCTATATATCTATTTTTCAAAAAAAATTCCTACCGAATTTACTAGGGTTCTTCTGACTCCATTTGAAAAATAGATGGGTTTGTTCCTTTTTCTATGCAAAAATTATAATTTCGGGTTTTATGTCCTGGTAACATAAGGGATTTTGCCCTTCATTTTGCCAGTGTCAAACCCATTCCCAGTTTTTGTTTTTTGGTTTTTAACTTTTATTTTTATTTTTTAATTTGGGGTCATATCTAATTTAGATTGGGGTATTCTTTTTTAATCTTTGTGCTTCTGAACGTTCGTTTACTTAATTAATGACTTTTCGAGCTCTTTGAATTGCCGCCTCTCCTCTCTCTTTACTGTTTGTGCTAAAAAATCATGTTCCCTGTTTGATTGTGAATGTATTTTTTTTTAAAGAATCAGTGAAATTTTTTTTGACTGTATATTATGTTTTTATCTTTCCCTTATTGTATTTGATTAAATAGCCAATATATTGCTTAAAATTATGTCGTTAAATATTTAGGGATTAATTCTTAAAGACTGTTGTGTGGTGTACACATTAATGTTTCGATTAGTTTGTTAATATTTAGAATAAAACTTTTTATTCTTCTATTTTGAACAGAATTTCAGTAACTGATACATAGTAGAGCAGAATGCCAATCTAGACACAATTCTTATCCTTGAGCATAATCTCTTGCTAACAGAACTTTGAGATTTTTTAAGGTACCAACTTATTATGGTTCACCATATATTCATCAAGAATGAACAATCACAAAACAAGTGATACCTACTTTCAATTATCTTTTTACAAAGAACACACTGAGTATCAAGATTAGTACCCCATCACTACAGACTTAATCTATTGTGGACATTCTGTTCTCAACTGTTAGCCTTAACTAGCCAATAAACACATATATTGGAATTACTTTGGGAAACCAGATGATGATCTTCATGATTTAAACTTGGGGAATTTCTTCCTAATACAGTTTCATGCACCTGCACAAAAATATGTCATTGTTTTCTCAGTAATCCAAATTAGCATATTTTCCCTTCCATATTAGTTTGTAGTTTATATACTATAGCTGTAGAAATATGTGTAAGTTAGAATTTAGTTGACTCAACCTATATCATCCTTTTCTGACTTATAAATAATTCTCTCTCTCTTTCTCCACAAGTTTATTGGTTTTTTTCCTTTCTCCCATTAATTTGAGATCGATATACAACTAAATCAATGTAGTTTTTTTCAATAGAATTCATCCTTTGACCCAGGATTGTTAATTAATTCCATAAGAATTCTCACATTGTGTCAAAAAGTGTTACTGTTTGATGTTAATTTTGCCAAATTTTTTGCCATCATCATATGGGAAATACCCAACATATTGTTAAGAACTAAAACAATCTTTCATATTTTTTGCAACTTAAACCATATTACAATGTTTGCTTCCGCTTCTTTTGTATTCTCTCTGTCATCTTTCTTTGCTGCAGTTTTAAAAAACTTCTTACCCTTTCATTTTGTTGAATGTTGAGTTTTTTGCTAGGTACAACACAGTTATTTTGCAAGAAGAGTTTTTGCATCAAACTAAGAGGTTTCGATAACCTGATTTTCCCTCTATTTATCTCATAATTTGAATTAAATTTTCTCCGTTGATCTGTTTAGTTTTGATTAGGCTCTGACTTGCATATTTTAATCTACTTTTTCCTTTAATTTTTATTAATTCAATGTATTCTTATTTTGTATTTTACAGAATTGTTAAACTGTCATTACTTTTATTTATTTATTTATTTTGCTATGCTTTTAATGGCTTGCATTTGGTACCTCCACCATGTTCACGTATTGGATTGACTTGATTTTCCACATTCTTAAACAAACGGCACCTTTCTCAAAGAAAACTTGACATCCACTCTGTTTTGCTTCTTTTTTGGCAGCACCTATACCGAAGGTCAGCATTTTGTTACTTGATGTGTTATATTCTTTACTTTGATGCTTTCTTTCTGAATTATTATAACCCAACTTTTTTGTGAGTGGCGTAATGGGGTTTACCCATTGAATATATGTAAGGAAAAACATGTTTGCCATTTGATAATGGTTGAATATTGATTTGTTATGAATATTAATGTTTATGGCATGGACAAGAATAGTAGAACCCTAGAATCATGAAAGACCATCTATAAATCAGATTGACCTCTATTTATGCTGATTTTTGAAAAAACAGGCCGAACTTTTAATTTAAAAGGAACATTGGCAAGATAATTGAAAGTTAAAACCATTTTACAGTTTAATACAGTTTGCTTAAATGCTGATTTCCTTTTTACTTATCTCATATTTAGAATTACATTTTATTCATTTACTGTAATCTTGTTTTATTTGGCTTTGATTTACATGTTTTACCTAGCTTCTGTCTTTACAAATTCATTTCTTCAGCCAATTCTCCCTTTTACTTATTTCGCATCCTCACCACTATTTTTTATTATTAAAATTTGAATTAAAATCTGGATGTTTATTCTCTCTCTTTCAATGCTTTGGCCTGAGATTATAATCTTCGATTATTTACTGTGCGTTTTTGCAGATTGAACTGCATTTTCTCTGATCGCCTTTGTTGTTTTTCTTCTTGATAATTAATTTTACTATTATTTCGTTATTGATATATGCCTCTGATTTACTAGAATGCTTATTCAACTTTGTTTCTTTTAATTTTTGTACTACTCAGGCTATTAGGCACAGTTTATTGGCAGGCTTTTCTAAATGTTGATGTTGTTAGCTTTGTTTATTTTGTTTATTCATTTTATTTTTATTGTGTTTACAATAGTTTTTTGGATTGAGTGCTTATAGATGCTTTAATTTTATTTATTTATTTTATAAATAGAACATTAAATTAATAGTGGGTGAAAAGCTTCATGAATTCCATTACTTGGATGTAATCGATCTTGATTCTTGATGTCTTATTGGTGTTGATTCAAAATTTGTAATAATTTATTTATATAAAATTGCCATGTCTTCTGCATTTTAAATAAGTATTATTAATTATATAACACACTTTCACATATGTATAAGATCTCAATTTATAGCAGCTCATTTCTAAGGTTTTGAAAAAAAATGGAAAATGCAAGACAAGCACAATTAAAAAGATGGATGCTAATGTTTGAAAGGCAATCCAGTAGAAAATGGTATGAAAGGAAAAATAGTTTACAAAATAAACTTATCCAGGCTAGGAAATCCAGGGGAATGGTCATTGTTGAAAAGAGGAAAAAAAAAACAAGAGAGATAGAACAACATTAATGCATGACTGCTCTATGGTCCATTCACCTGGTACAAATATGGATTTTTATGCGTCAATAGGTACATTTCTGTTTCTGCCACTTTATACTTATAAATTTTTTAAACAATTCTTCATAAAAAATTGAAAATAAAACTTTCATTTCACATTGGTTATTAGATATTGATGTTGGCATGGATCATTCCTATGAAGAAACTAGATTGAACATAAGTACAGATGATACTTTGGTAGAAGATGGATTCAATAATTGTGATATATCTCAACAAATCCAACAATCAGAAAATTAGAGTGGTTGTGAAGAATTTCCAAGTAAATGACTTGACTTAAATTTACAAAGGGAAAAAAAATTATATTCTTTTTTGTTTACATCATTATTGTTGTTCTCATATTTTAAAATTCATATAGGAAAATTTATTGAACCTTGGAATTTTGGCTCGCCTTCTTATGTATGCATGCATTGCGGTTCAATTTTATGGTATGAAGAGAGAACAGTTAAATCTAAGAGGCCTAGGAACCCAAAATTCTCTCTCTGTTGTATGGAGGGTAAGGTTAAGTTACCTTTGCTTAAGAAACCACCTCCTCTTATTGATGAGCTTTTAGATCCTCTTGGTAGTCAACGATCTAAAACGTTTAGAACTCAAATAAGAACTTATAATGCAATGTTCGCAATGGCATCTATGGGTGGCAAAGTAGATAGCAGAATTAACGATGGAAGACACCCTTACATTTTCAAACTTAATGGCCAAAACCATCATAGAATTGGAACTCTTCTTCCTAATGATGGCCAGGATCCACAATTTGCACAATTATATTTCTACGATACTAAAAATGAAGTTGAAAATAGAATGAATATCTTTAGTAATGGTGAAATTAATAGTGACCTTGATCCATCTATTGTTGATGCATTGGTCCAAATGTTTGATGAAACAAACACTTTAGTGAAGATATTTCGGATGTCTAGAGACCGTTTCTTTGATACTAATGTTCACCATTTAAGATTGCGCCTTATTGGCTCACGAACTACAGATGGAAGAGAATATAACCTGCCTACATGTTCAAAAATTACAGCAATTATCATTGGTGATATTGATGCTGAGACTGCACATCATGATATTATTGTTGAGTTAAAAGAAGGAGGGTTACAACGTATTAATGTGTTGCATCCTTCATACATGGCATTATAATATCCCCTTTTGTTCCCATATGGTGAAGATGGTTTTAGGCTCGGCATTTTGTATAGTAATATGGGTGGAATCAAATTTGATACATCTGATTCTGTCACAATGAGAGAATATTATGCATATCGCTTGCAAGAACATGAACATGAAGGATATACTTTGGTAAATGGTGGTAGATTGTTTCAACAATTTGTTGTAGATGCCTACACATGTATTGAAGAAATTCGGCTTATGTGGGTAAAAGAGAACCAAGACAAATTAAGGATAGAATTGTATAAAGGACTGAAAGATGCAGTTATGAGAGGAGATACCACCCCTACATCTTCAGGCAAGAGATTTGTTCTACCTTCAAGTTTCACTGGAAGTCCAAGGTATATGATTGAAAACTATCAAGATGCAATGGCAATCTGTAGATGGGCAGGTTATTCGGACCTATTTATTACCTTCACTTGCAACACAAAATGGCCAGAAATTGATCTTTTCCTATCTAGGAAACCTGGACAGAAAGTAGAAGATCGGCCTGATGTGATTGCAAGAGTGTTCAAGATAAAGCTTGATCAACTCTTATATGATTTAAAGCATGGTCAACACTTTCATAAAGTAATTACAGGTATTCTAAACTTTATATTTTAAATATTTTTTTCCTTCTTCTTTACTTGGTTTAATAGTTAATCAAAATAAATGTAACTAACTTACTGTTTTGGTGGCAGTTGTCTACACTGTTGAATATCAAAAGAGAGGGTTACCTCATGCACACATTTTACTTTTTCTACATCATGATGACAAGCATCCTACAGCAGTAAAAATTGATAGAATAATTTCAGCAGAAATTCTAGATTTAATGAAGAACCTTTAGTTTATGAAGCTGTCAAACAATATATGGTTCATGGTCCTTGCAGCTCTATTAATTCAAAGGCAAGTTGTATGATTGAAAACAAATGTACAAAGCACTTCTCTAAAAAAATTTGTTCGCAAACCACTGTTGATGAAGATAGTTTCACAATATATAGAAGAAGGAATAATGGAAGATTTGTTGAAAGAAATGAAGTCAAACTTGATAATCGATTCATAGTTCAATACAATATTGAGTTATTGGTGAAATTTCAAGCACACATAAACGTTGAGTGGTGTAATCGTTCAAGATCTATCAAGTACTTATTTAAATACATAACAAAAGGGCCTGATCGTGCAACTTTGATTCTAGAAGAAAATTTACATATTGATTCTTCTACTGGAATGCAGCATATGACAGATACTGATGAAGTTAAGACATATTTAAATTGTAGATATGTATTTGCCATAGAGGCATGTTGGAGGATATTCGAATTTCCTATTCACCATCGACAGCCTGTTGTTCAGAGTCTGAATTTTCATAATGAGGATGAACAACCAGTTGTTTTTGAAGATACTGATTATTTAAGTAGTGTTGTGAACAAGCCAGATATCGGAAAAAGCAAATTTACAGAGTGGATGAAAGCGAATGCAATGTATGAAGAAGCAAGGGAATTGACTTATTCTGAATTTCCTACTAAATGGTTTGGCATAATAGAGACAAAGAATGGAAATTAAGAAAATCTGGAAGACGTATTGGGCGTAGATATTATGCTCATCCTACAAGTGGAGAACGATTTTATTTGCGGATGCGACTCAATGTTATTGAAGGACCTAGATCATTTGAGGAAATACCAACTATAAATAATGTTGTGTGTCCAACTTTCAGATCAACATGTTATGCACTTGGTTTGCTTGATGATGATAAAGAGTGGCACGAAGCTTTGAATCATGCATCTGACTGGGCTTCAGGAAAACAACTGCAAGAACTTTTTGTTACAATGTTGATTTTTTGTGACGTTGCAGACCCATATAAATTATGGATTTCAAATTGGCAGTTGTTATCTAAGGACATTCTGCATCATCAAAGAACAGTTCTACGATATGACAACCTACATCTTGATGACTTTCAATTACAAAACTATGCACTATGTGAAATTGAACAGATTTTGATAAAGAGTGGCAGGTCTTTACACGAATTTGAGACAATACCATATCCAAATACATTACTTCTCAAACAAAGTAACAATAAAGTATTACAAGAAGAATTGGATTATGATAGAAACTCTTTGGCAGCAAAACATATTAAACTTCTTGCTGGTCTTAATATTGATCAAAGAAATATATATGATGAAGTAATTGATTCTGTTTCAAAGAATAAAGGTGGTTTCTTTTTTGTTTATGGGCATGGAGGAACTAGAAAGACTTATCTCTGGAAGATTATTATATGCCGATTGCGCTCAGAAGGTAAAATTGTCATTGTAATTGCATCATCTAGCATTGCTGCATTATTGTTGCTTGGAGGGAGAACAACTCATTCAAGATTTCAAATACCAATAAATGTAACAGACAGTTCAACTTGCGGTATTAAACAAGGTTCACAAATTGCAGAACTTATGACAAAAGCAAGTCTTATAGTTTGGGATGAAGCTCCTATGGCACATCGAAATTGTTTTGAAGCTGTTGACAGGTCATTAAGAGATATATTGCGTTTTTCGAACTCAAATAGTGGGGAGACACCTTTTGGAGGAAAAACTATTGTTCTTGGTGATGATTTTAGACAAATATTACCAGTGATATCTAAAGGACGAAGAGAACAAATAGTTGAAGCATCAATTAACAAGTCATCATTATGGAATAGTTGCAAAGTTTTCATTCTGACAATAAATATGAGGTTGACACAAAACCCAGGTGATATTGCAGCAAGGGAATTTGCTGAATGGATATTGAAAATTGGTGATGGTGAACTTAGTAATAGTGAAGATGAAACATTGATTGAAATACCACATGATTTACTAATTCAGCCTAGTGCTCATCCTTTCAACGATATTGTAAAAGCTGCCTATCCTAACTTTGATACAAAATTCAATGACTCCAAGTATTTAGAGGAGAGAGCAATTTTAGCTCCAACAAATGAAGTAGTTGAAGACATAAATGGTTACATGATTGATCTTATTAATGCTGATGAAGAGACATATCTTAGTGCAGATTCATTATGTAAAGCTTCAAGCAACATTCTAGACCAAGATGTCATGTATCCAATAGAATTTCTCAATTCGTTGAAGTTCCCTGGTATTCCAAATCATAAATTCAGATTGAAAGTAGGTCTGCCAATAATGTTACTTCGAAATTTAAACCAAAGTAATGGACTTTGTAATGGTACTAGACTTTTGGTCACTCAATTATCAAAATGGGTTTTAGAGGCTCAAATAATATCAGTAACTCATATTGGAGAAAAAGTGTTTATTCCAAGAATAGTCTTATCCCCTTCTGATTCAAAATGGCCTTTTGTACTAAAAAGAAGGCAGTTTCCAATATCTGTTTGCTTTGCTATGACAATTAATAAGAGCCAAGGTCAATCTCTGCAACGTGTTGGGCTTTATTTAGATAGACCAGTTTTCAGTCATGGACAGTTATTTGTTGCCGTATCCAGAGTTACAAGTAAAGATGGTCTCAAGATACTCATTGTAGAAAATGATAATACTGATTGTTTTCATACAAAAAATATTGTCTACAAAGAAATATTTGATAATTTGCCTAAAGGTAACATATACTGCTTATTAAAATTATTTCAAATTGTTGATAATGTAAACTAGATTATCACTTATATTGTAAACAGTAGGTTTTTCTCCATTATTATATATAAATTTTACTAATGTTTAAAATGTTCTAATATTACAGTTTCATATCGTAATGAAGTAGAAAATTGTGAAGCAGATATCAGTGAATGTGAGATGGAGTTAACGTAGCAAACAACCATGATCTAACCAATATTGTTATGATCTCGGTTGATTAATAGGTAAGTTTTAACTTTTTTTAAACAAAAGAAAATAACTTATACATGTTGATTTATCTTAGTCCTATAGATTGTCTTTGAATTCTAAGCTGTTCTGAACCATATATATGAGCTGCTTTATGGAAAATCGATTGGTTTCTATTGAGAGGATAAAAGAGTTTACATATATTACATCAGAAACAAATTTGGAACTTAAAGACTGCATTGCTCCTACAAATTGGCCTACCCATGACAATATTGACCTTAGAGACTTACAATTAACTGGTCTTCAACTAATTATGTTTAATTTTTCTGACAAATTAAATCAAAATTAGCTATGAGCTTTACGGCTTGGTGATACTGTCCTGTCTTCCCATCGGGTGAACCTGAATACATATCTCTCACCTCCCTCACTTGAAAAAAAAAAAAAACCAAACTTCATGTCTTCAACTTCCTAAACTATTAAACTATGGCTAGAGTTTGGGCTGTCATTTACTTCTTATCAATTATTATATTACTATTTGAACATAACAGAATCTGTATTGCTTTTTATATTTATTTGGTTTGATTGGTCAAAATATTTTAGTACCATTTGATTTTGTAATTATGATACTGAAATATGCTATCATGATCTGTAAGCCTGATTGATTTCCTGTTTAAAAAGTATCTACCAGTGGGTTGTAGGATGAGTTGATGGAGTTTTATGAGTTCATCCATCAGTATTTTAAAGAAGTATATTGATGCATCTATATCAGAATTGAGATTTCCTTGAACTATTCATACATGGATGAGAAGAGATATTTCATTGTCAAAGGGGAGAGCTACTGTTTTGTTTTTGATATAATTTGTAGTGTATTTTTTTGTCCTTTTAGAATCTGAAAGTTACTAAATACTTAAAAATGAGGAGTTCGTTATTGTGATCTTATGATTATTACACTTCATTTTTTTTTTTTTTTTGCATCCTATTGATCTTATGGTTCATTTTCTTTAATAAGGGACTCTATTTTTATTGCTTTTCAGAACTACATTATAATTTTTGACATGTTATTTTCTGAATTCTTAACTAGATTTTATGGGGTGTGTATGGTTGTGGTGCAGTGGGTATTCTGTGCTTAATGATCCCCAGTCCAACAAAGTACTTACCAATGCATTCGTTGTTCAGTTGGCTCCTTGCTGCCAGTCTATAGCTGTTGTCATGCTAGCAAAAACAGGAGTTTCAGCCCATTTTACTTATTATTGGATTTGAACGAATGACTTACTGCTTACTATTCAAAAGAAGGCAGAGCGCTAAAAAAGAGAAAGCATTATCACTATTCGAAACTGTTTTCCATCCTATCTGATCTATTGTTCTTGAAGAGCGATTGTGGGTCATGACTTTGTATATTAAGCCATTCTTTCCGTTGTGTATGTGTTTGAACAACTCTCAATGAGTTCATTTGGGTGTTATGAACACATATTCCTATCTCTCTTTTTCGTCATTTCTATAAATATTAGTTTGTGTTTAATAGAAGTTATGAAATTAAGTCATCTAGCATAAAGGTGGAAAAAAATCTGTGGTTGAAATCCATTTTTCATTCCCTGTGTTTAAAGAGTGTTTTTGATAATAAGTAAGATATATGATTTGTTGCAGTGTGTATTTTCACTCTGAAAAAGTTTTTCAATATTAATAAGGCATAGTTACACTTAAATACATGGACTTTGGCAACCAGATTTGTAACTACATTCAAATAATTTTTTTTTGTAATAACAATTGTATCCTTCCAAGGTCCAATCCTAACCACAATTCTTTATGAAATCAAGATAACTATCTGAAGTAATATAATAGTATGTCTGCACAAAACATTTATTCAATCAAGAACACAATTAGAAAAGTTACTATATGGAACAGATAATTTTTTTAAAAAAAATGACTGCATCAGAAGTACAATTTTGGAGCTAATAGATAATATGGAACAAAATTCACCTAAAATATGAAACTATACTGGAAAACATTTTCTATTATCAAATATTTTTCAACTTATTTTTCATGTAAACAATAAATTATTGAAGCCGATCTTCTTGCCAACAACAAAATCAATCGGATTTTCAGAATGAGAACAAATAACAAACTTGATTCGTATCGTCTGTTAGTACCGTCACATCATCAATTAAGAAAATATTGGGCAAGTCAGTAAGATTTGCAATATATGTGAGTGAAGTTGGAACAAAAGACTGAACAAAACGAGGTTGCTTTAGCCATTCTTTTGACATATATAAAAGTGCCCACAATTTCCCACATCAGCACAATATTAAAAAAATAATAATAATAAATAAATTTTTTTTAAAACCCGAAGTTCTCCAACCCAATAAACACTAGCTAAGTTAAGAAAATTGAAATAGCTTTTAACTTTCAACTTTAAGCTTTTTAACTATTTTAATTTATAATTATTAACTAAGACTTTTAATTTTAAAATATTCACTTCAAATATTTACCTTTAATTATTTGAATATATTTATTTTCTCATATACTAATTATTTTTTATGTGTAGACATTGTATTTTACATTTAACAACCTTTATTCTGGAGTATGCAACCTTGCCCTATGGTCAATAAGATAGAAGTTAAAAGCCGGTTGTCCAAATACACATAAATCTCAGAATTAAAGTTCCAAATAAATTCTTATTGTGGGTTTATTACATTGTTCAATTTCTCACGTGGGTAGGCCCATACCTTAAGCTAAAAATGCCCAATACATTTCATCTAATAACCATGAAACCTATGGAGTTATGTGAGAACATCATATACAATTAGAGCCAATCCCAAGCCCAGCCTCACTCATGAGAAAAAAATGTCATTGATTGCATGATACGCTTTCTCTTATTGAAGTAAATTAATGGGCCGGCCTGTTGGGATAATTGATCAAGTCCAAAATTGATGAATCACTCTTTCATGTAGTGCACTTATTCAAGTGATGAATCACAACATAAAATCTTCAAACAGTACATTGATTCGGCCAAACACACACACACACACACACACAAATAGAGAACCTCTTCCTCAATTGTTTCAACCGCCATTCCTTCACTGCAACAGCAAACTATTCAGAACACTTCCCTGCAGCAACAGACTATTAAGAAGGTGAACATGCTTTTTTTCTATTAAATTACCCTCCCAATTGTTTATAACTGTTCACAATTCATTTTCCCTCTTTTGAGTTTAATTTTCTAGGATTCTTCTTTTATATCTATTGAAAAACATATGAGTTCTAATTTTCTCCTTTTTTTTTTTCCATTTAAAAGATTTTTGTTAGGATTTCACTTTTCTTTTCCAATTGTCTTTATGTTTTGTCGAATACTGAATAGTATAGATTTGTTAATGGTTTTCCTTAAACTAAAATTATGGTTTCCCTAGAATTATTTACTGTTTATTAAATTCTATTTTGCTGCATTACTCAATAAGTATTAGGTTTGGATACCTTTTTCTCTATTTTTCCAGTTAGTTTTTCAAATTCTTAAAATCTTTTTGTTTTACAGATTTTTATTGCATAAAACAAAGTGAAACATTGAAATAGCTTAATTTTTTATTTAGGATTAAATTGACGTGTATGTCATTGCTATAAGAACATAAATGAAGAATAAAAAACATAATTTAGATTGTCACTTATATTGCAAATGATGGAGTTTACTCCATAATTATATACAAATTTAATTGATGTTTAAATTGTGCAGATAATACAAATTAAGATGAGTATGGAGTATACAACTTTGAAACAGATATTAAGGGACAAAGATAATTCAAAACTGAAAGTTAGAGTTTTACGAATGTGGGATGCAATTAATATAGCAAACAACCATGATCTGATCAGCCTCGATATGATATTGGTTGACAAAGAGGTAAATTCATAATTGATTCCCTTTTAGAATAAATTGTGCTAATATTATTTTATTAAAACTTGAAATTAGATAATGTAAATTGATTGTAATTTACTGCTCCTATTGATTAAAGAATAATATTACTTTATTAAAACTTGCAACCAGTCAATGTAAAATGGTTGTTATATACTGCTCCTATTGATTAAGGAATAATTCATTTGAAATGTTAGTAGGGAACATTGATACATGCAAGCATCAAAAAGAATCTTGCTCAAAGTTTTCGTCCACAACTAAATGAAGGCAACATATATACAATCAAATTTCTTAGTTGAAGAAAATAAAGGGAACTATTGTCCAGTACATAACCAACTCAAAATACTTTTCAATTCTACAAATTCGGTCTCAAAATTCAATGGATTTGATCATTCAATTACTCAATCCCAATTTGAATTTGCTGATTATGGAACAATAGCTTCCCGTTGCTATGACACTACTTACTTGATTGGTAATTTTAATTGTTTTACAAGCCAAGCATCTACTTTTACAGAACTAAAAAATAATGCAATTCATATGTTAATACTAATTCTTACTTTAAAAAAAAAAATGTGTTCTTACCAGACGTGATTGGCATATTGGACTACATTGGAGCCTTGAGGAGATCAAAACAAGAGGGTGTCCAACAAAGATGAGAAACATTCAACTGTTGTTAGAAGAGTAAGATATATAAACATTTTTTCAAACTCATATGTTATAATTTTTAAATAACTCAAATTTACATATATACAAATTCAGGAACAAATCAATTCGAACAACTTTTTGGGGAAATACTACACAACAAATAGATGATGATTTCTACAAAACAAATAAAGGGCCATTCATTCTAATAGTCACTTCAACTATTGTGAAAGCTTTCAGAGGAAACAATTGATTAACTCATTTATCAAATACATAATATTTATGTATCTATAATGCTTATAAATTTTACAACTTTTTTGTAGGTGACTTTTAGCTATCATCCACTTTTGCAGCAAAGCTGTATGTCAATTTAGACATTCCAGAAGTTGCAGAAATTAGAAACAAGTAACTATTATTACACTTTCTCTTTTCAAGAGTGTACCTACTTAGCAATATTCCTTAAATGATATTAGCATAAAATTGTATAAAATAGATGCTATACAAGCTATAAAAAAAAAAAAAAAAAAAAAAAAAAAAAAAAAAAAAAAACAGCAGGTATCTTTAAGAAAGAAATGTTTATTTCAGTTTGTTTTCATATATATACATGTAGAAACTGTTCTATTATTTTTTTTAATGAATTATACCTAATTTTTTGTTACATACACCACAATCGACATAATCGTAAAAGATATACTACCAAAGCAACTACCTAAAGCACAAGATGGAGAACTTGCCTTACATAATAAAAAAAACAGTGGCTAAAATAAAGGACTTGAAATGGAACTCAAAGACAAAGGTATCAACTATACTCTCACATTATAAATTTATCATAATTAGTAACTGTTTATATGTTTTATAATAAGATATAATTTTATAAACTGACTCAACTTTGTCTTATAGGACTTACTGGTAACATGCAATGCCAAAATCATTAATATCAACAACAAATATGGATGGTATTATGTTGCATGTCTTATATGCAAAACAAAAGTGAAACAAGTCAAAGGAGTTCTATGCTGTGAACGTTGTAAAAATCAGCCAAAATTTGCAGTCCCAAGGTAATTATTCTACTAACAACTTTGTAAATTCTCAAACACACATAATATATATATATATATATATATATATATATATATATAATATTCTACTAATAACTTTGTATTTAAAACAGCTATATAATCCAAGTCCAAGGACAAGATGAGACCGGTTCAACCATTCATATTGTTTGACAAAGGAGCTGAAAATATTTTATCTAAAACTGCAAAAGAACTTGCAGAGATGCAAGAAGAGGTAATTGCATATATAAATGTCAGCCCCATATCTTTATTATCTTAAAACTGAAGTTTTAATATTTTTTTACCAATGTTGTACACACACGTAGACACACACATATATCCGCGCACCATTTAATATACTACACTGACACACACACACACACACACACACACACACACACACATATCCACGCACCATACACATATTGCTAATTGTATGAAACTTTTTTCAAATAGATTTTCAAATTAGATGGGAATACAATACCAAAAGAAATTCAAAAAATAATTGGCAATGAATATTTGTTCCAATTGCATCTTGATGAATATAATTTGAAGTATGGAAAAGAAAATTACACAGTTTCGAAGATTTTGGAGATGAAAATTTCACATAAGCAAAATGACTCACGTAAAGTTGAAGAACATTAGGTAATTAAAGCATATTTACTTCACCTTACTTACTACATGATTCAAACATTAGTCTACTCATAATTTACTATATAAATCTAACTGATACATAAAAATACAAATTATTGCAGGACACAATGGAGGAAATTGTAAAAAAATCAAGGAAGGACAAGTACATAGCCAGTCCAAAAACAGAAATAGGAGAAACATCTGTTGAAAGACCTGAAAGAATGCTGCTTCAAATGCTTCAAAAACGTCAAAAAGATGCTAAGCAAAATGCATCAAAAAAGAAAAAAACTGAACTCTAATGTATATACTACCTTACTGTACGAGTCTTTATGTATTTCATTGTATTGTTATTTTTTTTTTCTTTAGAAGAGTAAACTGAATGTACTACTAAATTATTGCAACTATAATATTTCCTTTATAAATTATCATATTAGAATAGTAACATTCACCAGGTATGATGTGAAATATTAATATGATAAGAGTTTTTAACATAGTGTTGTGTGCGATAGTGTTGAGTTTTATTGTGATGATGATGTGAAATATTGATCTCCAATCTTACCCGTTATAGTCTTAATGTCCTCTATTTTATTTTTCTCCACTTTATAGTGGACCTCTGAGGGCTTACATTGAAGGTTTGCATTTAATTTTCATCTTTTCTCATCAGGTCCTTTTCTGTTTTTGCGTGTGTGGCCCATACTTGCATGCAAATTTGAGTAATAAAATTGCTCAACATAATTTCATCATGTGGTTGTCTTAGTTTTAAAACATATTCACCAAATTGCAAGTTATAGGAAATTAGAAATATTTCTAAGAGTTATTTGGGAGAGCAAAGAGTATTTGATTTCAATCGATTTTGATTGTGGTTGTTAAATGAATGGTCCAAATTGATAACTAACGTATCTTACACACTTTGCAACAAAATTTTTCTTTAAAAACTAATTATATTAACCAAATTTCTCTTCTACTTATGAGATTTCAAATGACCCCGCGCATTGCGCAGGTTAAACACTAGTAGTTTTAATATAGCAAATAGTATAACCAACTTAGCATTATTCATTCCATCACATGATATAAAAATAAAGCTTATAACTCTTCTGCATTCAAATTCAAGTTGAAAAGCTGAAAAGAAAGAAAGAAAGAAAAAATCATGCAAGGTGCATCAAAATGTGTAGACCTCTCCCCCCAACTAAAATATTGCATTGTCCTCAATGTATCAAAGCCAAAATAAATTCAAGTATAAAGGAAAGAAGTTACCTTAAGCATTTAAATTTTTTTTTTAATTTCTTTCACACCTACAAATGTTAGCTCACAAAAAAATAATAATAAAAAAAAAACAAAAACAATAGGCAAAAAGAAAATGGAAACAAAGAAAAAGAAATTGTACAATTTCATAAGGCTCTTTCAGATTTCACATAGCATCCCAATAGGCAGGGATCTCAAGTGACATAGTCTCCTCCTCTGGTATAACTCTCCCTAAGTATGGTTTTAACCTTTGTCCAATTACTTTCAAAATTCTACCATTCCTAGGGTCCTCAACTACTACAGCTCCATGGTTAAACACTTCCCTTACAATGAAAGGGCCATCCCACCTAGTTTTTAGTTTACCTAGAAATTTATGAAGCCTCAAATCATAGAGAAGGACTTGCTGATTTTTCTCAAAATTTTTCCTCACAATGGCTTTATCATGAAAAAATTTCATCCTTACTTTATAATTGGGAGTGCTCACATTAGCCTCATTCCTAAGCTCTTCTAGCTCATTCAATTGGAATTTCCTCAATTTTTCAGCCCCTTGTAGATCAAAGTTAAAGGCTTTCATAGCCCAATAAGCTTTATGTTCCATCTCTACGGGCAAATGACAAGGTTTCCCATAAACAAGACGGTAGGGAGACATTCCTAAGGGTCCTTTATAGGCTGTTTGGTAAGCCCATAATGCATCAACTAGCCTTAAAGACCAATCTTTATGGTTTGGATTGACCGTTTTCTCTAAAATTTGCTTAATCTCCCTATTGGCAAGCTCAACTTGCCCATAAGTTTGAGGGTGGTACGGGGTAGACAACCGGTGCACCACTCCATACTTTTTCAACAATGCTTGAGAATAACGGTTACAAAAATGGCTACCATTATCACTAATTATAGCCTTTGGCATTCTAAATCGTGAGAGAATGTGTTCTCTCAAAAATGTGAAAACTGTTTTATGGTCATTAACCTTGCATGCTATGGCCTCAACCCATCTAGATACATAATCTACTGCCAAAAGAATACATAGATTACCAAAAGAATGGGGAAAAGGTCCCATGAAGTCGATTTCCCAACAATCAAAAACTTCTATCTCAAGGATAGTGGACATCGGCATCATGTTCCTACCTGTGATACGCCCTAACTTTTGGCACTCTATACACCTTTTACGGAAGTTGTAAGTGTCCTTAAACATAGTAGGCCAATAAAATCCACACTGCAAGATTTTTGCAACGATTTTTCTCATAGAAAAGTGGCCACCACAAGTTTCTGAATGGCAAAATTTTATAACATTATAGGTCTCATTATTAGGAATGCATCTTCTCAAGATTTGATTAGGGCAATATTCAAATAAGGATCATCCCAGTAAAAGTTTCTTACCTCAACAAAGAATTTTTGCCTATGTTGCGCAGTCCAGTGCTCAGGAATGGCACTCATGACTAGGTAACTATATGTGAATACCATGGCAGCTCAATAATAGCATAAAGTTGCTCACTTGGGAATGAGTCCCGAATAGGCATTTCTTTTAGACCCTCATCAAAAGTAAGTTAGGATAAATGATTTGCCACTACATTCTCCACTCCTTTCTGATCTTTAATCTCAATTTTGAATTCTTGCAAGAGTAAAATCCAAAGTATTAATCGTGACTTAGCATCCTTCTTAGAAAGAAAGTATTTAAGGATGACATGATCTGTAAAAACAACAATGGGAGCACCAATCAAATATGAGTGAAATTTATCTAGAGCAAATACTACAGCTAGGAACTCCTTTTCTGTGGTGGTGTAGTTCATTTGTGCACTATTTAGAGTTCGACTAGCATAGTATATCACATAAGGCTTTTTATCTTTTCTCTATCCAAGGACTGCCCCTATTGCATAATCACTAGCATCACACTTGATTTCAAATGGTAGAGACCAATCTGGGGCTTGCATTATAGGGGCAAACATAAGCATGTGGACTAGCTTTTTGAAGGCTACTTCACACTCTTTCGTCCACTCAAAATTGGACTCCTTAAGTAGGAGATTACAAAGAGGTCTAGATATAGAACTAAAATTCTTTATAAATCTCCTATAGAAGCCAGCATGCCCTAAAAGGGATCTAACATCTTTTACTATCTTAGGGGTTGGTAGATTAAGAATTAAGTCTATTTTAGCTTTGTCCACCTCTATGCCTCTAGAAGACACTACATGTCCAAGAACAATTCCTGAAGTAACCATAAAGTGACACTTTTCCCAATTAAGAACTAAGCCTTTTTCTTCACTATAGGCTAAAACCAATTTTAAGTTATTAAGACAGTCATCAAAAGAGTCACCAAAGACAGACAAGTCATCCATAAACACTTCCAAAAATTTCCCAACCATGTCACTAAAAATACTAACCATGCATCTTTGAAAAGTGGCTGGTGCATTACATAGTCCAAATTCTTCAAAAGGCAAAGGTACCAAAAGGGCAAGTGAAAGTGGTATTTCCCTAATCTTCTAAGGCAACCTCTATCTGGTAATAGCCTGAATAGCCATCTTGGAAGCAATAGAACATATGGCCAACTACCCTTTCCAATATTTGGTCAATGAAAGGTAAAGGGAAATGGTCTTTCCTAGTTACAACATTAAGCTTCCTATAGTCTACACACATTCTCCAAACTATAACTAATTGGGGTTGGGATCATCTCATTGTTTTCATTTTTTACCATAGTCATTCCAGACTTCTCCTGAACCACCTGCGTCGGGCTTACCCATTTACTATCAGAAATAGGGTATATGATACCTACATCCAACAATTTAATTACCTCATTATTGTAAGGTTGAAATTTATCAACCATTTTGTTGGCTTTATTCCGTGCCAATTTGCTTGTAATTCAGCACTTAGAAACCCTGTATTTAGGTGGGATTCATGTAAGGGTAGTGTGTGAGAGAGTGTGAAGAAATACTCAAGATTGTGTAGCGAAACAGGGACTCGCGGTTGGATCTCGCAAGTGGCTCGCGGCTTGCAAGCCGCTAGATGATGCACATGAGAGAAGCGTGTAGAGAAGTTGAACAGTCACGCCAGCTGGAATACTGCAGGACAAAAATTCCATTCTAGCCATTCTGTTTACTCACGGCTTAAACTTGCAACTCAGTCAAGTTGCGACGCCAAGTCACCAGCCAGCCCTGTTTGGGAAAATATGACTCTTTGCATTCAATTCTCACTCCAATATAAATACCTCTTATACCCACGAAATGGAGAGAGCTTCTAGAGAGAATTTTAAAAGAGAAACCCTAGAGAAAAACAAGATTAACTTATCCACAATCTTCACTTAGAGACTCTTCAAATTCTTCTACCCTCTTCCTCTCCATTGTTACATCCTTGAGAGCTCCATTACTAAAACCTTTTCTCACCATACCCATATCTGTGAGAAGACTGTTTAGTGCTTTGGGAAGCAGTTAGGAAGGGACCAATTTTATATTGGTTGATGCTATGGGCTATAGCGTAATCCGGTAAGCTAAAGAAAAAATAGGTTCGACGCAACCTTGTTGGAGTAGGAGCTTGGAGGGCTTAGGTACATTGGGTAGATTAGGTTTGGAGGGTCTTCTATTGTCCATGTATCTTAACTACATTCTTTAGTGGATTATTGATTGCTTGGAGGGCGGCGGAGAGGTTTTAAGCCGAGAGCTTCGGTTTCCTCTTCGATAACACATCGTTGTGTTGTCCTTGTGTTTGCATCTCTATTCTCTTAATCTTTCTATTTAATTTTTGCTGTGGATGTGGTTTTATTTGGTTTAGATTACTTTATCAATTCTATGTTAGCTTATTTACATTTTCCGCACGTACATTGTTTGTCTATAAGCTTGAATTGGTAATTTGTTATTTGGAGGTCTAACCATTCAAAGGTATTTTACACGCTTTTTGAACCTTCAATTTTTAACAACATTCTTCATTGTTGGGTTAAGCCGACATTGGGGTTCTCTAGAAGTCTTACAATCATCCTCTAGGTAAATTTTATGTGTGCAAATCAATGGGCTAATGCCCTTGAAATCAACTATGGTCCATCCTAGGGCTGATTTGTGGTCTCTTAAAACATTCAACAACATACCTTCCAGTTCCTCATTTAATGCAGAAGAAATAGCTACAGGAAAAGTTTCACCTGGACCTAAATATGCATACTTAAGATCATTGGGCAGTGGCTTAAGTTCTAGTTGTGGTGCCTTTTCACTTGAAGGCACAAGCTTTTTGTCACTCTTTGGTAGCACCTCAAAGTGAGGTCTCCATCCTTCATTAATTTCCATCGCTTGTTGTCCTTCCAAAACCTATGAGAAATCCAACAAATTACAAATTTCAGATAAATGAATATCACTTTTTAAATCATAAGAATCAACATAATTATTAAGAAGAGCTTCAAGAGGATCAGAAAAAAAAAATTCTTACTAAACTCTTCCTGAACCACTGCCTCAATGAGGTTCACACAGGCACAGTCATCATCCTTATATGGTTGTTTAGCCACATGAAATATGTTTAGCTCCAAAGTCATGGAACCAAAAGTGAGTTGCATCCTTCTATTCCTGCAATTAATTAAAGCATTAGTTGTTGCAAGGAAAGGTCTACCCAAAATAATAGGGGTATGAGCACTAGGATGTAAAACAGGTTCGTAATCTAGAACAATAAAATCAACTGGATAATAATAGTGTTCAATTTTTACCAACACATCCTCAACCATTCCCCTAGGCTCCTTTATAGAGCGGTCAGCCAACTGTAAAGTTATTGAAGTAGGTTTTAACTCGCCAAGTCCAAGTTTTTGATATACACTGAATGTGATCAAATTAACACTTGCCCCAAGATCTAGCAATGCATACTCCATGATGTAATCTCCAATAGTACAAGAGATCGTAGGACAACCTGGATCCTTATACTTTGGTGGGGTCTTTTGTTGAATAACTGCACTAACCTGTTCTGTTAGGAATACAGTCTTCTTCACATGATGCTTTCTCTTGATGGTGCATAGGTCCTTAATTACCTTGGCATATGTAGGCACTTGCTTGATAACATGCAATAATGACAAATTTATCTTGACTTGATGCAAATGCTCTAATATCTCAGATGTGGTGTCCATTTTCCTAGGTAATTTTAAGGCTTGTGGAAAGGGTGGAGGGATTAGGCATTGTTCAATGTCATCAAGCCCAAGTGACTTAGTGTCAACCTTCTCTTCTTCAACTGGGGTCTCCTTAGATTTCTTAGTTATTAAAGGAGCACTTTTATTAATCTCTTTACCACTCCTCAAAGTGGTCACAACTTTTACTTCATCATGTTTATCCTTAGAGCCAATTTTTAGATTTTGATTGATGGATTGGGTTGAGTTTGGGAAGGAAACTTCCCTCTCTCTGTCCCACTCAATGAATTTGTAAGCCTAGTTATATGACTCTTGGTCTCTCTCACCTCTTCATCTAGCCTAGTGAACATGGATTCAAACTTTTGATTTTGCTCACACTACCTTTGAATGAAAGTACTAAGTGCATCCTCCAAGGAAGGTCTAGTTGATGATGATACATGTGGTGAATTAAAATTCCTTGGAGTAGGAGGATTCAACACATTGTCACTCTTATAACTCAAATATGGATGGCTTCGCATATTTGGGTTATAATTGTTAGAATATGAAGAATTATTTGGCCAATATGAATTAAATGCATGTACTTGTTCTTCTGGCACATTTAAGAATGATGAAAGTGATGCACATTCATTTGTAGCATGGTTTATCTCATGCCAGATTTTACACTCCTCTATTGGGGCCTCTCCAAAGGTAGCACTAACACTCTTACTTCCTTTCATTTTGAGTGCCTCAATTTCTTTAGTTAACATGTTGATTTTTGCACTCATGTTATCATCTTCTCTCAACTTGAAAACACTTCCACTAGAAGTGGTAGTGTTAGTTCTAGTCCTATCAGTGGAGTCCATAGGGCTAGGTCCAAGTCATGTGTTAGAGTTTTCAGCTATCTCATCAAGATAATCCATTGCATCTTCGGGTTCTTTTTGTAAAAAGCCCCTCCGCATGAGAGTTGAACAAACTATCAGTCCCTAGGTGTAAGTCCTTCATAAAAATAGCTAAACAACCTCTAATCTTCATACCCATGAGTTAGGAAGAAATTGAAAAGATCTTTGTACATTTCCCAAGCTTCATATAAGGTCTCATTTTCTCCTTGGACAAAACTAGTTATCCATCTTTTTACTTGTTGGACTTTGTGGGGAGGAGAATGTTTCTTTAAAAACTCATGGGCCATCTCCCCCCAACTACCTATAGACCTAGGTTTCAAGGTATAAAGCCAACTTCTTGCCTTATTCTTAAGAGAAAAAGGAAAGAAACGTAACTTAGCAGTCTCAATAATATTTTGTGCATAGAAACTACTAATTACCTCCTCAAAAGCTCTAACATGAACATATGGATTTTCATTTTCCTGTCCCCTAAAGTTAGGAAGTATTGCTAATAAACCTTGTTTCAATTCTACATGTGGTGCATTAGGTGGAAACAAGATGCATGAAGGAACATAATTTTGTGTGGGAGGAAACAATTCAAACATAGTTCTTCTATTCTCCTCATGATTATTACGTGTTTCATCACCTATGATTGATGAAGAAGGTGAAGGTGAAGGTGAGTCAAAAAGATTACCAAAGTATGTTTCAAAAATTTCTAATCTGCCTCTCTTGTTCCTAACCCAAATGCTCATGCAACAATGAATACACAATCAAATAAAATAAATTAAAAACAAACAGAAAAATAAAAACAATATAAGGGGAAAAAAATGGAATGAAGTTACCAATAGAAGAATTTCCTCCGGTTGTACTTTGCACCCGAAAATTGCCTCTGAACACGCAACAGCTCCTTGGCAATGACGGCAAAATGGCTTGCTCACTCCCAAGTGCAGGAGATCGTAACAATATAATTCTCAGGGTACCGAGGTCGAACCACAAGGAGCGGGTTGAATTCAATGACAATATAATTGAACAACAATTTGGGTGAAGAAAAAATGTATTTTTGCTTGGTGATTGTTAACAAGAATAATAATAAAAATAGATTTAAATCAATAATGTAAATACCAGGGCATCGAAGTGTTTCTCTATATTGATATGAGATTCTTTGTGATCTAAGAAAATATATATTTCATAATTAATTGTTCTTATACAATTAAAAACTTATGATTCGGTTGAACTGAGACAATTCAAGAACGCATGATAACCTCAATTAATAATGCGGTTAGAAAAGTTTTCAGAAAAACCGATTCACTTTAAAACCTAATTTCTATTTAAAACTATTAGAAATTCATCTAAACAATAAGAAAAACATGATTGAACTTATTAAAAGCATGGAAAAACTAATACATCAAAAGAAATCAAATTGAACAATCAAATATGTCATTGATAAAATCCTAGAAAGAATCACATTGAATATTCATGTCGTACAAAAGAAACATAACCCCTAGCCCTAGCAAAGAGTTTAGGTTACCATTAGAGAAAGGAAAATACAAGGTTTTCTCTGCCCAAAATTCATTCTCATAGCCTCCCTTCAAAACCCTAACATAAAAGTGTCCAAAGAAAATAAACTTGTACTATTTTAATTTCTGTCCAAGTTTACAGCAATAACTTGTGAGTTAATTTTAGCCTTCAAAACTTGAGATTTCAAAAAAATTAGTACTGGAAAGTTGTAGATATTTAAGTCACGGTTCCAGCCCATCCAGCCTTGTGTCAATTGGATTTTTGAGGAGAGAGAAATGCCTAAAATAATAATCGGTGCTCAGATTAATTTTTCCTTTTCAGATTCTGCCTCTTTGATTTCTTTCCTTATTTGAAACTTCCAATCATGGTAGACGATCCAAGCACTCCAACTGCACCTCCTTAGACATTTAAGTATGGTCCTTTAGCTCCACTTTAATTCTAGTTTGGCCTCCATTCTCTCACAAATTCTTGTAAACTCATCTTTCTCACATGATTTCCTGAAAATAAAAAATTACACACAATGAATAGCATCTTATTTAAGAAATTATGTAAAGATAAATAATAGGGACTAATGAAAATCATGGCTTGATTATACAAATTAAGCATAGTAATAAGGAGATAATACCCACATAAATATATAACAAGTATACATTTTAAGGCATTATTAGGTTTTTTTATGTTTATTAAAAAAATGTGGTTCTTTTAGGTTGGCAAGGACTTAAAGTTAACAAGGACCAATGGCGGCTACAAAAATTTTGTTTATGGGAGTCACTAAGAAATTTAAATTAAAATTTTTTTAATAAAAAAAGAACTTGAATATATTGAGTTATAGACCAAAAAAAAAAAAATGAAGTTTTACAATTTTCTTCTACCAATTTTCAAATTTTGAATTGTTACATGATAGTTTGTTATAAGTAATTTATTTCCAATGTGGATAGCTGTAACCATTTTGTTTTGTTAAGTTTGTCTAGTATTTTTATTTTATGCAGTTGTTATTATCTATTAATTTGTTATTGTTTTTATAAAAATATTTTAAACTAAATGGATAAACTTAACTTATTGGCATTGTATTAATTATTGACACACACAACCACTCTAATTCATACATAAAATAATGCACTACGTGTCAACTTAACTGATCAAATGCTTGAACAATCACTAACTTTACAATTTTTCTTCTTGAATTTTTCTAACTTTATAATAAAAAGTTATTACAACATGATGCCAATACACACATATATAATAAACCCGCTCTATTTCCTAATTATTAAATTATATAAACTCATATTATATTTATGCTGTATACACAAGAATCCACACACATCATTATTCATACAAATAACATTATAACAAAAAGTAATACATACAATTAATATTAAACACAATCACATACATATAATATAAATTTATAATAAAAAGAGACTTACAGTTCACAAACAGTTACTTGTACCCTTAGAATTGGAAATACTTATAGCAAGGGTGTGCAAAAATATTTTTAAGAATAAATTAAAATATTAAACTAACAAAAAAATTATAAATATATATATATATTTTGAAGTCGGGTTCATTTGAAGTTTGAACCCTCTGAACAAAGTGTAGAGCCCCCCCAACAAGGATTTAAAGAAAATTAATTAAAAGTTTGAAATAATGAGTCTTTCATTTTAGGTGAAACTGAGACTGACATGTACGTCACATTTATCGTATATTCATTAGATGGTTTTCCATATCTAACGAATTATTTTATCCGTAAGGGCTATAGCGTTAATTATGATCATTACTGGAGATTTTTATTCTCAGGCAAGCATAAACATCTGATTTTGTAGTAGTTATGGTGTACAAAAACACGTGATGGGCTCGCAGATTGTCAGTGGTTGTGGTTGATCATGTACGTACGCGTCGTGTCTAGGGTCCCCAGTACTCCCACTACATTAACTTCTTCTTCCACCACCACCACCACCACCACCACATTATTCTCACTACTATTCTTCTTCTTTTTCTTAAGCTTCAGTGTTGACGCAACCGTTGACTCCAATTCAAATTGTACGTAGTTAGAAGTTTCAAGCTCACACTTACACACACATGCAAACAAGCTCTCTGGCAATATGATGTCCTGGCACCGGAAGCTCCATCAAGTTCCGGAGTCCTCTCCGGAATATCCACCGCCAGTGGCACAATGCCATCGTATTTTGCGCCATATGGAAGTCCGACAGCACCACTGGCTGAACCACCGACGCTAGAACTACTGGCTGATGCACCGGCTGAACCATCGACGGGACCGCCGACTGATACTTCCTCTTACGGAAATCTGCTGGAAACCACGCCGTCGGTGGGGCTGATAGTGGGGACAGTGATAGGAGGGTTAATTCTTTTGGTTGCTGTGGGCATTTTCGTCATTTGGTATAGAAGGAGAAATCGGAGGAGACCAAATGAAGGACCTACGACAAGTGAGTCTACAAGTGAGTTTATTACCGTTGTTTTGTTTATTTATCGTGAGGTTCTGGCTTTTAAGCTGCTCGCTCCATCCTATTTAAACCACGTTTTAGAAAATTTAACTCAAAAAAGTGTTTAGAAAATTAATCTTTTAAGAAATTATTTAATGTAATGTGCGAATAAATTTTATAAATAATTAAAATAATATTATTTATTTTGTAAATAATATAAAACTAAAGCCTTATGATAATGCTCCATGTTATTTTCGGAGCTTGGTTTGTTTGTTTGCCTCTTCTCTCTCTCTCTCTCTCAACTACTAATTAAAATTAACTATCTTACACCAACATGTACGTAAAATAAGGGATGCTTATCTAACTTGGATCTAAAAAGTAAAAACACAAACATATACCTGGGTAACTTAATGGAAATATCAATTGTCCTTCCTCGTATACAATGCAAACTTTTTTACGAAATATGAAAAAGAAATGGGTTCAAGTTATACTTAGTGTAACTCTTGTAAAGTTACATCTTTTGTATACCGTAGATTTCTAAAAGATTTAACGGTTAAAAAATTATTATTAAATGTTATTACTTTCCACCTTATTCCTAATTAATACCTGCAATTTTTTCTCTCTCCTTATTTAATGTTTTATTATTTTTCACTTGATTAAAGCCACACGCCATTTTCAACAACCTAGAAACCATGCAAATCTACTTCAAAGCCAATGCACAATAGCCAAAGCTTTTTGTTGGGATGATTCTTATTCTTATCTTTGCCAAAGCATTGGCTCTCTATGGTCATTGTTGGCATCATCATTTCTTCCCAAGCTGGTCAATCCAAAGCTGACTGAAACTAAGAGAGCACATTCTTCTGGGTGGTTGCAGTTGTGGTTGTGTGGTTTACTGCTATTAATTTGGAAGTGTTTTTTTACTAGAGATCTTGTGGCTGTGGGTGAGTGCAATTGTTCTCCCATTATATGTTTTAGGAAGTTGCCTTGCTATGGTGATAGGATATATAATTAGAAATAAGTTTCCACTCTTCAATTTTAATAAAGTTTTTTCTCATCTTTGTGATTCGGCGTTGTGAGGATTTAAATTTAAAGTTAAAGTTGTGTAGAATTATTGCATTATCATTTTTGCAAGGATTTGTTTTTGCCTTTGTTATATTTATAAAAATAAATAATAAAAAAAAAAAAAACCATGGCCAAATCAAGTGGGTTGGGTTGGGTGGAGAGAGTTTAATGATTCATTTGAAAAGTGAGTTGTTGAAAATGGCAAGTGTCCTTTAATCAAGTGAAAAACAATTAGTAAGGAGAGAGACAAAAGTAGAAAGCAATAACATTTAATGGTGTCTTTTTTAACCATTAGATCTAGTAAAAATTTACGGTGTAAAAAAAGTGTAACTTTACAAGAGTTACACCAGGTGTAACTTGAACTCATCTCTATGAAAAGAGTTGATTGGTAAGTAATCCTATCTCTATCTTAATGGATATATAACCGCTTTGAAATATATAGAAGACAATTAATAAATGAGATGAAATACAATAAAAATAGGGAAGAAGCAATGAGAGAGATGCCTATTTAGCACCTGCAAAAGTCACTTTATCTACTTTATCTCTTAACTTTACAATATACTCAACATCAATTTATCTATATATTTAGCTATTTGATTAAAATAATACAAAAAGACTCATTAGAATAATACTGAAAACATCCCCACAAACTTCTGGAACCAACCACAACCACCACCACCACTACCACCACCACAACCACCACCACCACAACCACCACCACCACAACCACAGCCCACAACAGCGAAGAAAAAAAATCAACCAAGCCCACACCCACTTGACCCACCAAGCAACACCCACACCCACCACCACAAAACCCACCCGAGCCACCACCACGAACACACCCACAGCCACCCCACGAACCAATGCCGATGAACCTGCATGAACACACCCACCCACCCATGCAGACATCGAACCTAACAACCCACCCACACCGATCTACCCACAAACCCACCTATACAGACACTGTATTGAACTAAGCAACCCACCCACAAACCACACTAACCCATTACCATAGCACAACACACCAACCACACCACAGTCCACAACCCACACCACACCACAGCCGACGAACCAACCACACAACAACCCACTGACGCCGATGAACCCAACCGACGCCGACGATCCAACCACACCACAGCCCACCGACCCACTAACATTGATGAACCCTGCCAGCCAGCCACCCTCAAGACTGATCTACCCTCCACCACGATCCCACCCATAAGAAGGAGACGAGGGAGGTGCTAGAGAGAACAAAAAAATGAGATGGGAAAAAAGAAAAAGAAAGGGGAGAAGCCGAGAGAAAGAGAATGTAAGAAAAAGAGAGTATTATTTTAAGGGGAAGTTTAATATATATATATATATATATATATATATATATTGGTTTTAGCTTCTTGCTACAATGCGCAGTTATAGATGGCTATGCACTATAGATGAGGAGCTAAAATTTTTAAGTTTAGCTCCACTGTTAGTACTAAAAATAGCTATATAGTTATTTAGCACTATCAATGCTAGTGCTCTTATAGAGCTACAATGACTCTTCATGTGTGGAGAGCTACTATAACTCTTCAAAAAAATTTCAACATTTTAGAGCAATTACATCAGTTCCTCTATTTTACACATCCATTTTTACACTAAAAACCTGTTTTTTATATTTTACACATCCACTTTTACAAAACACCCACATTAGTTCATCTATTCTACCACATCTTTTAATAAAATAATCAATTTCCTCATATTTTTTATTATTTCTCTTAACCACTCGAGATATATACGCACGATCTCTCTCTTCTTTCCCATTTCTGATTTGTTTCTCTATTGCTCTCTCTCTCTGTCTCTCTCTCTCTACCTATTTAGATCAACTCTCTCTCTCTCTCGATTAACTCTCCCTAGCTTCGATCCACGATTCACTAGGTCCAAGCTCCGATCCACCAGCTCCGATCCGCTCCAATCCACGATCCACCAGCCACGAGCTCTAATCCGAGCTTCGATCCACAATTTGTGTTTGTGTATCTCTGTTTTTTTTTTTTTTTTTTTTTGAGCAAGTGTATCTCTGTGATGATTTGTTTGTGTGTGGGTGTGTTTGTGTACATCAAAGAAAAAAGAAGAAGATGAGCAGTTAATTGGGTTTGTTGAGCATGGAGAAGAGAGAGAAAAAAAGAAGCGAACGGAAATTAATTTAAAAAAAAAGGATAAACGAGCTACAGTAACCGAGTAAATATACACGGTAACTGTAGCTCGTGGATGGATTTGCACAATTTTGCATATTTTTGCACATACTGATATGGGTGTTTTTTTGCTCAAAATATGTAAAATTTGTAGTTTTTTCTATTTTAGAAAATTTTAGAGAGATTGATGTGGATGCTCTTAACGTGACCGTTGGAGTTGGTACTCTCCCAAATGGAGAGAAACATGATTTTGAAGAATCTCGTGATGATATTGTTAGGCCTAGTGAAGATGATGATCATTAAAAGAGAAAATTTCAACCCAGGGCTTGAGAACTCTAATAGGTTGATAAAAACTATATACTATGAACTAAAGGTCACAATTACTCTTTGAAGATTATGGAAAGAATTAAAAACGAAGTATGCTACAATTTGATCATAACTATTACAGATGTGTATTTTTATTAAACACGAGAATTATAGACAATGTTATGTTTCAACTTTCTATAACAAGATTATTATAATATTTATCCAAAGATAATTGTTTATAAATTTACTATATAAAAATTTTAAGAAACTAAAATTATCAAGTAAAATTTGAACTTACTTTGTCCAATTGCATCATCTATTATAGTTGATAAGTAAAATGTATTGCAATTTTGAATATATGAACTTTTCATTAGAGATTATTATATAATATAATTGAAAAATGAATGATTAATTTTAACTTGGCACACCCTTAAAGCATTCTCATTTGTCTGTGTAAAACTTTCTATCTATTTTAGTATAAAAACCCACTTTTTTTCTATTTTACACATTCACTTGTGAAAAAATCCCCCATCAGAATATCTATTTTACATCAAATTTTAATAAATTATTAATTTTAATTAAATTATAATTATTCTCCCAAAACATTTCTCTCTCTTCCTTAGCCAAAAACCACCCCTTCAAGGGTAAAACAAAGACTTCAACTCTAAATCAACCTCTGTAATAGATAAAGATGCAGCCAATTCTTATCTAAAAATTCATATTGAGGTAAAAATAACTTCAAATGATGTATTTCAAATATTTGATTTCAAATAATTTGTTGCGTATGTTCTCATAGCCCCATCAACCAAAGTTTTCTGCAAAACCTAAAACCCATCTCAAAAATCAAATCTTACACAAAATTTCCAACAAATATTAAATAAATCCTAGCTTCTCAAATATCAAAAACCTAAAACCTAGTTTTCAAGATTCTCAAATATTAAAACCCAGCTTCTGCGTTTTCTGCAAAACCCAAAACACAACAAAATTTCCAAGAAATCATACCCACAACCCTACAATTTTAGGCTATATACTATGAGAAAGAGACAAATTGCAAACTCTAAAAATCACTCATCCACCAAAATTACCGCATCTAAACTTCCACACATACCAAAACTCCATTGATGACCCAGAAAAATTTTGAAGCCCAAGAATGAAGATGATAAAATATTTTAGGGTGATCTCCTACTCCAAGCCCCGAGAAGCATAATCAAGGAGACGATCTTTCAAAGATGGGCATAGATGATTGTTTCTTAGACGAAGAGAGTGTGTGTGAGATTGAGAAAGAAAAGGCTTCGGAGCTAGAGGAAAAGAGAGAGAAGTTGAGAACAGTCTAACTTGGTGAGAGAAAAAATAATAAAAAAGTGAAATACAAAGCTACAGTAATCGTGTAAATATACATGGATTTTTTACACGATTATTATAGCTACAATGGAAATTTACACATATTTAGCTCCACTGATGATGTGGGTCATTTTTGGAGTAAAATGTGTAAAATTGTCTACTTTTTTTTTTTTTTTTTGGAAAGACTGATGCAGTTGCCCTTATGCTTTATGTCTAAACTGAAGAAATCTGTGCTTAAATGTGCTTGAAACTTTTAACTACATTCCTTCATGTATGGATTTGATTTGCAATGCAAGCATTTTATTTTAACTAAGCAGTACAAGATTGACTACTATGGAAAGGTTTAATTATTGCAAGGACAACTGCTATAGCCTACATGTCTCTCCACGAAGAACTTTTTTTTTTTTTTTGGGGTTAATTTCACACACACCACTAAGGAATTGTTGAAAGCCGATAAATTCATTAGTACTTGGAATCAATTGTTCATGTTCTTTTACCATTTTCATCATTATGCTTTTTGGACGAAAGATGTCATTAATCATATTTTATATTTATATATATATATATATATATATATATATTATTATTATTATCAATGTTTTAGTCTTATATGATGCCATTTTATGTTATAACTGAGTAACTTACCAATGCTCTTGTTTTCTTCTCCTCCAGGTGATCCTACTCCAACACCATCAACTGGCTATCCCATAGGTCTTTGTCAAAGTATATTTTCATATATATAAAGAATTAGCCATGGCAACTAATGGTTTCTCCGAGAACAACTTTATTCGTCCAGGTGGTTTTGGTCATGTCCATAAGGGGGTCCTTCCAAATGAGAAAGTGGTTGCAGTTAAACATTTGAAATTGGATGGAAAATAGGGAGAGCGTGAGTTTAGGGCTGAAGTTGAGGTCATTAGCCGTGTCCATCACAAACACCTTGTTTCATTGGTTGGATATTGCATTTCTGGAGAACAACGATTGCTTGTTTATGACTTTGTCCCAAATGGTAACTTGGAATATCATCTGCATGGTAAGCCATTTTCTATAATTTCAATTTTCTTTTGGGCAATTTCCACTAACTTATCTTTGTATTTTAAAATGGTATTTGCTTGGAATAAGGGAAAAAGATGTTTGTTGATTTTAGGAGACAGTTTATCGTTGTTCATATTATTAGAGCGAATAAAAAAATTATTAGGTTTCGTGACATGGGAAGAATGATAAAAGAGAAATCATGTCGCTTGTAAAACTGCATAACAAAACATGTGGCAAGTATTAACGGTAGTAACACTGGTAAACGAAATTAAAAAAGTATTTACATTAGGCATTTTTAGTAATTAAAGTAATTACGGAAATCTGCTGGAAACCACGCCGTCGGTGGGGCTGATAGTGGGGACAATTGTCCCCACTCCCCCATTGTCAAGAGTCACTGTCCCTGATATATCCTGATTGACAGTCATGTTTCTCCTACTATTAACAGGTAATGTCACATTGTCCCTACTTTATTATTTTATACGAGGTCTAACATCACGTAAAGAACAAGCTAGAATTTTTAGGCCGAGTATAATTTTTTCTATTCAAACCAAGTGTGGACACCGCGACATGACACCCCTCAAGCAGGTTTTTTTTTTTTTTTTTTTTAGATTTTTTTGAGAGATTTTATTAGAAATCATGAGTTTTGAAAAATAGGAGAGTTGTCACTTATTTTATTTCTTTTTAAATGGAAAATAAAAGAAGAAATAAAAACCATTTTTATTTAATTGACTTAGATCGTGTTTCACATGAAATTACCAGCTCAAGTTTTTAACTTTTTAGTTTTTTATTTTTATTTTTATGTATAGCTTTTGTAACCTAACTTTTTTTTTTCATTTTTTTAGTACTTTTTCAAAAATTTTAAAGTACACGTATATTTTATACTTTTAGCACACTTTCAGTAAAAAAATTTTAGCAAAATGCTAAATAAGTTATTCTTAACACAAACACTTAGCGGATAAATAAATAATCTACGTCCACCAAGGGCGAGTTTAGAAGTCACATTCCGTCGTGTGAATGTGAGGCACCCACGCATGTTTGGTATATCTACCGGTCTCTACTAAGTAAGGGCTATTTTAGTGTTCAATTAATTATTTAACGGACACAAAATAATTATCGGAATTCTTTCATCAAATCAAGTAAGTAGTTGTTTCTCAACAAAAAAAAAAAAGTAAGTAGTTAATTTTATGGCGTGATGGTCTAAAACTAAATCATGTGACTAGATAAAAAAAACATAGAAATAATACGGTGAAAACAAAATTGAGAACAAGTGCTAATAACTTAACAAAATTGGCACTCTATTTCAATCATTGGCCTATGTTCTCTGTTCATTATGTCAAATTGTCAATCACTCCGCTCCACAGCTCCAATCTAAAACGTCTCCCTTCCCTTCCTTTTTATTTTTCCGAAATCAGTTCCTCTGATTATTTTCTTTAATCAATATTCAACATCAGGTCCTAGCTTACAAGCATTTAGAAGCCAAAATTCATACAACAAATCAAGCACAATTAATGAGAGGTGAGAGATATATATCCAGCCTTTTTCACTAAGCAATAAGCATCTGGCGATGGCTCGAGCGGCATCCATGGATGGTATGGTTTAACCTTTTGCAGCGATAGCAACAACAGCAATGGTGGAACTCTCTAGGTCCAAGGCTGCAGCTTGGAATTTAAATCGATCCGTATTGTGTAATTTGCTGGCTGATATTTTGTGTTTGGAGATATGTGATTTACGGCTTATTATGCAAGAATCAAAGGAGGTTGAGTTTGGGTTTGAATCATTGAATGGGGATTTTGGGTTTGGTTAGTTCGTTCCTGTTAAGAATTTTAAAAAATATAGTATTTAACAACTCAAAAACTTATTTTATTGACTTTAACAACACACTTTACCATTCATTCTATATCAAAGTTTCTATTTTTTTACCATTTTATTTATAATAATATAAAAAACTCATTAAAATAATCAAAACAATACCAACTATCACAATTAACCACCACAAAATCATTAAAAAATAATAGCAACTTGCTACAGTGAGCTCTCATTTATGAGAGTTCACTCTAGCAGGATGTTAATTTTTTTTTAAATATGACATCTTTGATGGAGCAAACGATTAGATCCGTTTGCTCACGTTAAGGTTCACGGCTGTTTCCTAAAGTTATCATTTATTTGTGTTTTTAAAAGAGTAACTAGTGGATTGATGATGTGGCAGCATCTTAAACCATTAATTTTAAATGAAAGTTGAGGATTTAAAGAAATTTACCTGGTAGAGTATCCTAAGAACTGTAGAAAATCTGAATCCTAATTTTTATGGTTTAAGTTGCTAAAAATAGCTTTTAAGTGGGTTTGACACCCTTGAATGCACTTGGCATTTTATTTTGCAGATTTGTTGTCTCTGTTGGGAACTGAGATGAAGTTCGGTTTCTTGGATGGAGCTGGTATTTTTTCAGTGGCTGTGGTGTGATTGGATTTGTCCCCTTCAGGACTGAGCTTGGCTCTCAAAAATATATTGGTGATATGGATAAAGAGTGACTTTTCAAAAGCCTACGTGACAAAATAAGAAAGTGTCACTAAAAAAATGTTTAAAGCTTCTATTTTATCTTATTTTATTTTTTTGTATATATTTTATAGATTAGCCTTTCAAATATAAAATTATTAGTTTCCAAACTATCTTTATAACTTTAAACTAAACTAATAAAGAGGAGAGTGTGGGAGCTCCAGAACTCTCTCTCTCTCTCTCTCCCTCTCTCTCTGAACGCATGCTAGAATTTTTGAAACATTTGAGAGAGGGGATTTTTTTTTCTCTTAGAGCATTCTCATCAGCTCTCTTATAAAATATATTATTTTGACATACCAAAAGCCTACTTTATTATTTTACCACATCATTTTACAATTCCTCATTTATCACATCTTCTATTCTTCAATTTTATACATTAAAATAATATTTACACCACATTAAAATAATATATTAATTCCTCCTCATCATCATCTTCATCATCATCAACAACAACAATGACACAACCACCACTATCGCAACAACGACCACCAATACCACTACAGCAACAACATCGATAGTCACTGCCGACACAAACTCACATCCACCAACACCACCTTATAAATAAATATATATAAAAAAAATCCACAACAACCCAACAACACAAACACCACAACCACCCAATAATCACTACCACAACCTCCAAATTGCTGCCACAACCACAGTACCACTGCCACAACTAACCCACAAGCCACCACATTCACAAACCTCAAAAACCATCCCAAATCAATCAAACAAACCCACAGCTCAAGCGGGGAGATCAGCTTTAGGCGGGATACGTTGGCAGGGAGATCGGCTTCAGGCAGCTTCAGGCGAGATCGGTTTTAGCAGCTTGAGGTGGCTTTTGGCGAGAGAGAAGACGATTATGGCTTGAAGTGGCTTGAGGTGGCTTTAGGCTAGAGGGAGATGTGGAGAACGACTATGGCAAGATCGGCGGGCGACAACTCCAAGCAAGATCAATGGGCGGTGGCTCCAAGCGAGCGTGTACTGATTCTTTTGCGGAGTAGAGCGAGGACAAGAGAAGAAGAGAGTGAGAGAAAAAAAATGAAAGTGAGAAAGAAATAGGGAGCAATGGGAGAGATGGAGACCAGAGAGGAGAGAGAGAGCTATTGCAGATGGAGAGAGAGATGTGTTGGGAGAAGAGAGAAGAAAATAAAATAAGAAAAAGAAATTTTGGCACACCAGTCCGTATCGTCTCATATTTGAGATGGTATTGTAGCGGTGTACCAAAATTTTTGGAATTTGAGATACCTGATGAAAACTGATTTTTGGTGTTTGGTGTGCCAAATGTGTCATATTATAACATTAAATACATTTACAATACCTGCTACGAATGCCCTTATTTTCCTCTTGGACCACGTTATAGCCTTGCTGCTTACGGGCACTCAAAGCTCTTTTCAGGCAGCCATTGCAAGCGTTGCTCTCTGGCTGGTCATTTAAGTAAATTTAATTGTGAATGTGTATTTTTCTCTTTTAAGGATTTATGATCACAAATACTATTAAAGTTTACCTTGGATCAAAATAAAGGGTGGGTTCTATTTGAAAGGATTGTCATAATTGAAGATAATTGCAAGTTTTTAGTTTAAAATACAAAGTATAATTACCCTCAAAATTTGGGGTGGATTTTTACAATCAACCCTTTGCTATTATGTTTCCTATGAAAAAGGAAAAAGAAAATTGTTAAGATGGCATTGGAAAGACCTCTAGTGAGTACAACAGACATACGTGAGTGATTGTGAAAGATATGTTAATGCATTCTTCCAACCAATATTGATTCTGATCCTCTACACCTCTAAAGATACAGTAGACATTACACATTTCATTAGTTAGGTGGCAAATAATGCCATGTCCTGGCAACTTACTACAATATTTCTTTTATTCATTTTCTAAAAGCCACATTTGAAATCCCTCGTACAAATATAATTCTTGAGTGTAGCAACTAGAGTAGTAGAGAACTTTCTATCACTTTCTTTGTAAGACACATATTCAAGTTTCTTTCCAATTATATTTTATGTATATAAGAAATTTGTTGTTGTCGAGGTTTTTGTTTTTGTTTCTGTTTTGTTAGTGTTGTCACTTGTCATGTGTCTCTTTGGACCCAAGTTTGATATGGGGGTTGAGTCGACTACTCTCATCAACACGTATTGTGGTGAAGGCTAGCAGTACTGCCACAGGAACTTCACACAAAAGTGTTAACCTGTAAACAGGGATGGAACCATTCTTTGACCCGGGGGCTCTAACCCCCCACCCACCCCCAAAAATTATTTTGGGGAAAAAATAGTAGTACATGTAGGTCACTAATTTTAGCAATTTAACCCAATAAAATTAGATTGTCCTTGATAAGGATAATTTGGTAGATGAGAGAAAAGTGTCGAGCCTAATGATTCCATTGGGCTTGCCTACCAGGAGAGATTGTATCTCAAAGTCTACAGCTTCATAACAAGCTGACGACCCTAGCCACGAGCTGATGACCCTAACCATAAGCTAACGAATTTGGAAAGGAGACGATGCTATAGGCTGACGGGAGTAAGCCGAAGAGATCAATTAAACCTCTGTCCATAACCTTGCCTAGTCTCCACACATACGTGTATAAGAAGAATTCTTGTGCTACACGCTTGACCCTAATTAAAGAGACTCCTATAAGGAAAAGAACTCTAAGAGATACGCAAAATCCATGAGTGACTCTCCTAGAAGGAAAAAACTTCCTAATCAAGGCATAAATTTCGGTCCTATACTACTATAAATACCTCAAAACCCTCACAAATCAAGGTGCGCATTATTCACCCCAGCTCTTGCATTCTATAGTTGCGAACAAGAGATTTCTCTAATTTGACCGTCGGAGGGTATTTGGTCAATACCACTCTGGTACTCCTCTTAAAGTCTTCAACTTTTATATTGTGCAGGTTCTTTATCGAGAGCACGTGAGGACCTTGTGACTTATTGACAATTTTCGGCATCATCAATCTTGTTGACATCATTAGCCCTTTTAAACATGAAGAAAAAGGCTATAAAAAATTTTCTGATCTAAAATCCCATAATACAAATTAGCAAGGTCAAAAAATTTAGTCTAACAACAAAATCACCCAAAAATATATTAGCCCAACCAACCAATTTTACCAACAAAAAAAAAAAAAAAAAAAAAATCCTGTCCCTTACAATATTTGAAAAAAAAAACTGATCTAAAAAGGTTGGGCTGAGACATTTCATTCCATCAAATTCCAAGAAAAAAAAAAAAAAAAACTAACGGAGAGAGAGTGAGAGGCGCTAGGACTGAGGTGTGCGTCCGAGGCAGAGGTAGTGAAGATTGAGACCAAAACGCAGCAGCACACCAGCCCTGAACTTTGGCTACTACCGCACCGGATCCGCTTCTGAGAGAGACACCAGTATCATCACTACAGACTATAGTAGTAGCACAGTAAACTAGAGGAGAAATCAAATTGATTAATAATTTCTCATTCTGCATTTTTGCTTTCAAATAATTGAATTATTTATCTTTAATTAAACTTGTTGACTGACTTCCATGCTAACATTTTGGTTGTTAAAGCGGGGATGGATGATATGCTCGTGCTACCTATAATATTGGAAACTAACTTTAACCACGAGGGCCACTAGCTTGTTGACATTGAAAAATATGGGCTAGTCTCCAATATTAGAGCATTCACACACACACCACACACAACCCAAAAAAAAAAAAAAAAAACTACTTTTTTTTATTTTCACAACCACTTTTACAATCACTTTTATCTATTAGTAGCCTCTGAGCACGCGCTCACGCACGTGCTTAGAAGCTCTTCTATTTTTTGGCTAAGGGTTAATTTAGAACATTTATTAAAATTTGAGATTATTATATTTTTCAATCACAAAAAAAACTTAGGGGTGTGATGAAAAATTATTTCACCTGCTAACACATAATACTCATCACACTTTTAAGTTTTTTTTTTTTTTTTTTTTTGTGATTGGAATATATAGTAATCATAAATTATAATTTATGCAAATTGTTAACTTTTCCCAAAAAAATAGAAGAGCACATGTGTGGTCAGAGGCTAGTTGTGATTAAAAAATGCATCAATTCTAAACTATGGTGAATAAAAACTTGTCTTAAAAAAAAAAAACCATTTGAGCACACGCAAAGTGAAAGTGCCAGTTTTAAAATAAAATAATACTTGACACAAAATCTAAAATGGACTTTTTGGGGGGCAATCAATCTAAAATGGAAGTCTCTTGATAATGCAATGCAATAAATAAACTTTGGACTCTTCTGTGGGACTGAGATCTCAAATTAATGGGTCTACCAAGTTGCCTTTGTTATTTAGAAGTGCCATTTTATTGAACATGTTCTTGCAACTTTACCAAAGATTGGTTGTAAAACCTTCAAAGTTCAAACCATGAAATATTGATTAATAATCCCCTTCTTCTCAGCATGTTTTAGCCAAATCCATTATCTGCTGTGAGCGAAGCAATTTAACGTGTTTTGACTTGTCCAGATTGCCCTGACCAGTACTGCCCCATAACTCCCCCTCCTCTCTTCATTCCATTGTTAATCATTGGAAAAGGCCAGAGAAATCTTCATATCAGTAAATCATGTCTGTAGTCTTCCTAGATTTCATGCCATTGGACCTTCCCACAACACATGCATCATTGTTTCAGTCCATTCATTCTATGCCCCAAATTCTTTATGGATGAACTTGCACAGAATTGTTTTGTTGGCATTAAATTTAAATCTCCCTCACCACCGTAATGTTGGGGAAAACAAAACATAATAGGGTTACCAAATTAGATATAACGTTACCTGAGGGGAAAAATTGTCAGATATAGCATTGGAGAAATAAATGTTTAAATGAATAAGTTCATTTATTTCCATAAAAAAAAAAAAAAAAAGGTTCATTTATATGCACACCTTAAGTAAGTACATTTCCACAAATCATATATAGCCTATTGGAAGGATCTTTAGGCGACAATTTAACCATGGATTTAGGGTAGTGAATTAATAATTTCATACAAATATACATACCTTATGATGAGAACATGTCTTGACTCGAAGGGGTGTTGTTGGTTTAGTTTGCATTGATTTGGTATTCAAAGAATATGTAATCTCCCTCCTATAATCCAAATAAAAAATGAACAATCATAAAACATAGGATGATAAAACATAGGAGTACCATCTGCACTGAGTAGCCATGGGAAATCATAAAACATAGGCTTGAAGAATTGTGCACTACAGAAGTATCTACGTGTGAACGGATTCTTGAGAAAATGATGATAACTAATAAGGTGGTTACTTATGATTTTTGAATTTGGGTAAGGATGATAACTGATGAGGATGATAAGTCATTTTTAATTTGAGTTTGGAGTGTGGAGGAGTGGGGAGGAAAGTGCAAGACGTTAGGTGAAGAGTTGAGAAAAATGTGGATAAGAATTGATGGGATGAGAAATATTAACTACTCATTTGTCCCTATTATTAAAAATTTTGTGAGATAATTTTAAAAGCACACAAAAATCCGGTGCAATATTTTGTAGTAGTTCAAGATTAAAAAAAATATATAAGAAAAGACATCAATCTATGTTTTTATTTTATATATATAATTTATAAGTGGATAAAACAATTTGAAAATTAACAGGAGAGTGGTTCTATTTTTAAGGCAATTTTTTAGTGGGAGTTAGCATTGTATTTTTACCGGGTTATCCTTTAATTTTGTCTCTACTTAAACATAGGACTGCAAGAGCATTTTTAAACTAAAAAATGTGGAATCCAAACAGGAGAAGCCCCTTAAATAGTAGTATAGATAACTGATGAGAATGATAAGTCATTTTTAATTTGAGTTTGGAGTGTGGAGGAGTGGGGAGGAAAGTGCAAGACGTTAGGTGAAGAGTTGAGAAAAATGTGGATAAGAATTGATGGGATGAGAAATATTAACTACTCATTTGTCCCTATTATTAAAAATTTTGTGAGATAATTTTAAAAGCACACAAAAATCCGGTGCAATATTTTGTAGTAGTTCAAGATTAAAAAATATATATAAGAAAAGACATCAATCTATGTTTTTATTATATATATATAATTTTTATTTTAAGAATATAATTTATAAGTGGATAAAACAATTTGAAAATTAACAGGAGAGTGGTTTTATTTTTTAGGTAATTTTTTAGTGGGAGTTAGCATTGCATTTTTACCGTGTTGTCCTTTAATTTTGTCTCTACTTAAATATAGGATTGCAAGGGCAATTTTAAACAAAAAAATATGGAGTCCAAACAGGAGAAGCCCCTTAAATAGTAGTATAGATACGCATTACTTTATTTTAAATAATCATTTTCTTTTATTATT
The DNA here is from genome assembly GCA_014183005.1 of Castanea mollissima. Taxonomy (NCBI): domain Eukaryota; kingdom Viridiplantae; phylum Streptophyta; class Magnoliopsida; order Fagales; family Fagaceae; genus Castanea; species Castanea mollissima. The sequence goes on along the minus strand of JACAVU010000002.1, from coordinate 16,391,610 downwards.
ATTATTATTATTTTCATTTGGTGTTTCTCTCTCCTTTCTAAGATCTGAAATGTTTCTTCACCACTGTTGATGCGTTGCTTCTTCTGCTTCTCCTTCTTTGCTGCTGCTTGTTCATTGTCACTCTTCTTCTACAAGATTTTTATTCTCACGCAAGTGTTATAAGGGTCTATTTAGAACGTACGTTTAAACAACAGTTTATAAATTTTTTTAAAAATAAGTGTAGATAAAAAAAATATATAATAATAGATGTATTATTGTTTAAAAACTAAAAATATGTATTTAAACTTCCATACTAAACAAGTCCGATATATCTGATTTTGTAGTAATTATGGTGTAAAAGCACATAATGGGCTCACAGATTGTGAATGGTTGTGATTGATTACGTACGCGTCGTGTCTAGCGTCCCCAGTACTCCCACTACATTAACTTCTTCCACCATCACCACCACATTATTCACACTACTATTCTTCTTCTTTTACTTAAGCTTCAGTGTAGACGCAACCGTTGACTCGAATTCAAATTGTACGTAGTTAAAAGTTTCAAGCTCACACTTACACACACATGCAAACAAGCTCTCTGGCGATATGGTGTCCTGGCACCGGAAGCTCCATCAAGTTCCGGAGTCCTCTCCGTATTCTACGCCACAAGCTGATATGAGCAGGGTACTATTGGCTTATTATGTACAGTGACCACCCTAAGAATTTTTTTCAATGTATTTTTAGAGGTGTGAGTTTCTTATCAAATATTTATCTATAATTTTAGTAAAAAAATAAATAATAAACTATAAGTTTATTCAAAAATCATATATAATTTTTAATATTTTTAACAAAATCATTATTTAATTTAAAAATATTTTTCTATGTTAATATAATTTTACATCTAAATATTTCTTTAAAAAATTATATTTTTTATAAAAATATTTTATGCTTTACTTGGATATTGCAATAACCTTACCCGTGTACGATGTGCAAATAATTCAAACTCCTTTTGGTAGAGTAACTTAAACCCACATTTTCAATTTTTAAATAATATTTTACTCATTTTTACATATTTTTTCACTTACATCTATTTAAAAAAAATTCAAACAACACAACTCAAACTTCTCTACTAAAGGTACCTCAAATTTTTTGTCTTTGACTCACCGCTCAAACCCACGAAAAAAAAAAAGTAAGTAGAGTGATGTGATGTAAGGAAAGCCGCGAAGAAGTCACCCGTTCATTGTCACCCAGTTCGTAGGAAACCCCATTTTTACTAACGCTTGTCAAAGAAACCAGAAGTGGTGTGCCTCTCCCACCAAACAATCAACGTGGCCAAAGGATATCCACCCACATTTATACCAAACTTTTTAAAAAGATTGTCTAAAAAGTCTAAACATATTGCTCTTTCTCTCACTCTGAAGAAGAAGCAGCGGGCAAAGGTGCAGTTTCCTCTCTTTCTTTGTTTCCTCCGAAGCCTAGTTAGGCTCCTCCCCCAAATTAAGAGATACTTCTTATTTTATAATCATTTTCTCACATATTCTCTGTTACAAATTTTTTTTTTTTTTTAGATTCTCTCTGTTACATTTTTTTTTTTTTTCAGTTCGGGGTGTTCCTGGGAACACCCTGAACCAAACGTGGCGCCGCCACTGCTATTCTTCTTCTTTTTCTTAAGCTTCAGTGTTGACGCAACCGTTGACTCCAATTGAAATTGTGTTCAGTTAAAAGTTTCAAGCTCACACTTACACACACATGCAAACAAGCTCTCTGGCGATATGATGTCCTGGCACCGGAAGCTCCATCAAGCTCCGGAGTTCTGTCCGTATTCTGCGCCATATGGAAGTCCGCCAGCACCACCGACTGAACCACCGATGGCACCGCCGACGACAGTGCCATCAGTGACCGATGCACCGTCACCACCGCCGGGACCATGGCCGTACCATTGGCCGCCACATTCTCCTCCGCCACCACGGCCTGAACCAACGACGGGACCATCGCCGTCGGTGGGGCCGATTGTGGGGACAGTGATAGGAGGGTTAATTCTGTTGGTTGCTGTGGGCATTTTCGTCATTTGCTATAGAAGGAGAAATCGGAGGAGACCAAATGAAGGACCTACGACAAGTGAGTCTATTATATTTCAGTTAGTTAGTTAATAGTTAATTAATTTCATCTTTAATGATTAGTTTATAATTTAGTTTTTGGTGGCTGTTTGGTGGCCTATATATATATAATATATGCCGTTGTTTTGTTTATTTATCGTGAGGTTTTGGCTTTTTGGCCAGTTGGTTTGCTGTATAAGCTACTCGCTCCATCCTATTTAAACCACGTTTTAGAAAATTTAACTCAAAAAAAGTATTTAGAAAATTAATCTTTTAAGAAATTGTCTAATGAAATGTGCGAATAAATTTTCAAAAAAAAAATTAATAATTAAAATAATATTATTTATTTTGTAATTAATATAAAACTAAAGCCTTATGATAATGCTCCAAGTTATTTTCGGAGCTTGTTTTGTTTGTTTGCGTCTTCTCTCTCTCAACTACTAATTAAAATTAGCTAACTTACACCAACATATAAGTAAAATAAGGGATGCTTATCTAACTTTTTTTTTTTTATGAGAATATGCTTGTCAAACTGGAATCTAAAAAGTAAAAACACAAACATATACCTGGTAACTTAATGGAAATATCAATTTTCCTACCTCGTATATACAATGCAAACTTTTTTACGAAATATGAAAAGAGTTGAGAGATATTTAGAGAGATTCTGCCATATTTTTAACTTATTGGATATATAACAGCTTTGAAATATATAGAAGACAATTAATAAATGAGAATGAAAGACAATAAAAATAGGAAAAAAGCAAAGTAACAGGACAATGGTAATAATATCATTTGTGTGATTTGAACCCACTTTTCCTTTCTTCTTGTTAGAGAGAGAGAGGAGAGAGAGAGAGAGAGATGCTGAAATAGAAAGAGCTAAATATTTTAGTCCCAAAAATTCATTTATAAAGCTACAATGACTCCTCATGTGTGGAGAGCTACTGTAACTCCTCAAAAAAATTTCAACATTTTAAAGAGATTGTTAGAGTTGGTACTCTCCCAAATGGAGAGAAACATGATTTTGAAGAGTCTCGTGATAATATTACTAGGCCTAGCAAAGACGATGATCATTAAAAAGAGGAAATTTCAACCTAGAGCTTGAGAACTCTAACAGGTTGATAAAAATTGTATGCTATGAACTGAAGGTCACAGTTACTCTTTGAAGATTATGGAAAGAATTAAAAACGAAGTATGCTACAATTTGATCATAACTATCACAGATGTGTATTTTTATTAAACACGAGAATTATAGACAATGATATGTTTCAACTTTTTATGACAAGATTATTATAATTTTTATCCAAAAATAATCGTTTATAAATTTACTATATAAAAATTTTAAGAAACTAAAATTATTAAGTAAAATTTGAACTTACTTTGTCCAATTGCATCATCTATTATAGTTGATAAGTAAAATATATTGCAATTTTGAATATATAAGTTTTCCATTAGAGATTGTTATATAATATATTTGAAAAATGTATGCTTCATTTTAACCTGGCACACCCTTAGAGCATTCTCATCAATCTGTGTAAAATTTTCTATCTATTTTAGTATAAAATCCCACTTTTTCTATTTTACATAATTGCTTGTCAAAACATCCCACATTAGATTATCTATTTTACATCACATTTTATTAAAATATTAATTTTTAATTATTCTCCCAAAACAAATTTCTCTCTCCTCAGCCAAGAAACACCCCTTCAATGATAAAACAGAGACTTCAACTCTAAATCAACCTCTATAATAGATAAAGATGTAGCTAGTTCTTATCTAAAATTCATATTGAGGATAAAAATAACTTCAGATGATGTATTTCAAATATTTTTTTTCAAATAATTTGTTGCGGATGTTGTCATAGCCCCATCAACCAAAGTTTCTTGCAAAACCCAAAACCCATCTCAAAAATCAAATCCTAAACAAAATTTCCAACAAATCTTAAATAAAACCTAGCTTCTCAAATATCGAAAACCTAAAACCTAGCTTTTTAAGATTCTCAAATATCAAAACCTAGCTTTTGTGTTTCGAGCAAATCCCAAAACACAACAAAATTTCCAACAAATCATACCCATAACCCTGCAATTGTAGGCTAAATACTATAAGAAAGAGAGAAACTGCAAACTCTCAAAATCACTCATCCACCAAAATTACCGCATCTGAACTTCCACACATACCAAAACTCCATTGATGAACCAGAAAAATTTAGAAGCCCGAGAATGAAGATGATAAAAATATTTTAGTGTGATATCCAACTCCAATCCGAAAGAAGCAGAATCAAGGAGACAATCTTTCAAAGATGGGCATGGATGATTGTTGATTAGACAAAGAGAGTGTGTGTGAGATTGAGAAAGAAAAGGCTTCGGAGCTAGAGGAAAAGAGAGAGAAGTTGAGAACAACCTAACTTGGTGAGAGAAAATATAATAAAAAAGTGAAATGCAAAGTTACAGTAATCAGATAAATATACTCGATTACTATAGCAACAATGAAAATTTGCACAAATTTAGCTCCACTAATGTGGTCCATTTTTGGGATAAAATGTGTAAAGCTGTCTACTTTTTCTATTTTGAAAGGACTGATGCGGTTGCTCTTACACTTTATGCCTAAACTCAAGAGGTTTGTTCTGCATTTTGCGTTTTAGAGCCTGGGTCTCACGACACTGTTCATGGGCCAGCCACCTAGGGAAAAACATAGCAATAAGTGTTATATAGTGTTTTCAGGTTTAAAAATTATTTGGCTACAGTGTTATTAGCAATAAGTTTTCAATTTTCAGTTATCAGCAAAATAAGCAGAATCTAAACAGACCCTAAGTGTGCTTGAAACTTTTAACTACATTGCTTCGTGTATGGATTTGATTTGTAGTGCAAGCATTTTATTTTAACTAAACAGTACAAGATTGACTACTATGGGAAGGTTTGATTATTGCAAAGACAACTGCTACAGTCTACATGTCTCTCCACGAAGAAATTTTTTTTTTTTTTTTTTGGGGTTAATTTCACACACATCACTAAGGAATTGTTGAAAGCTGTTAAATTCGTTAGTACTTGGAATCAATTGTTCATGTTTTTTTTACCATTTTCATCATTATGTTTTTGGACGAAAGATGTCATAATCATCTTATATTATATAAAATTTAAGTACCTTGATTTGTCTAAGTTTTGCTCTATATATATAAATTTAATCTTTAGTCTTTAGATGATGCAACTTTTAATATTATAAACTGAGTAAACTGACCAATGCTCTTGTTTTCTTCTCCTCCAGGTGATCACTCTAAACACCATCAACTGGGTATCACCATAGTCTTCTCAAAGGATATTTTCATAGAAGAAAATAGCCCTGGCAACTAATGGTTTCTCCGAGAAAAAAAAACTTTATGGGCCAAGGGGTTTTGGTCACATGTCCATAAAGGGGTCCTTCCAAATGAGAAAGTGGTTGCATGTAAACCGCTGAGCTTGGACAGTAAACAGGGAGAGCGTGAGTTTAAGGGCAAGGAAGTGAGGTCATTAGTCGTGTCCATTTCACAAACACCTTGTTTCTTGTGGATATTGCATTTTCTGGGGAACAAAGATTGCTTGTTTTATGAGGTTTGTGCCAAATGGAATTGGAATATCATCTCAGATGGTAAGTCATTATCTTTAATTTTGATGCTTCGATCTCTTGGGGGCAATTTTCACCAAACTTATCTTTGTACTTTAAAATTGTATTTGCTTGGAATAAGGGAGAAAGATGTTTGTTGATTTGAGGAGACAGCTTATCATTGTTCATATTATTAGAGCCAATAAAAAATTATAAGGTTACGTGACATAGAAAGAATGATGAAAGAGAAATCACGCGTCTTGTAAAACTGCATAACATAACATGTGGCAATAGTATTAACGGTAGTAGCACTGGTAAACGAAATTAAAAAAGTAGTTAAAGTAGGCACACTTTTAGAAATAGATATAGTATACAAAAAAAAAAAAAAAATTCATTTATTTTCTCATGAGTTCTCAACTTAGTGATACAAGAATACAACAAGAATCCAAAAGAATACAGGCTTAAAAGAATACAGGCTTAAATGTGAAGCCTGTATTCTTTTGTAATTAGTAAGTGTTGGATCACAGCTTATTGTTTGGATTTGTACAATTTGAATTGGTAGTCTAACATGTTTATGTACTGTGAAACTACTATAAAGCATTTTATTGGAGCAAATTGACATTGCAGGATTGAAGAGGCCAACTATGAATTGGCCAACTAGAATAAAAATAGCTATAGGCACTGCAAAAGGATTGGCATATCTGCATGAGGACTGTGAGTTCTCTTTGTTTACCACATTAATTGCGAACCTTATGAATATTTTCTTGTTATAGATTATGTCTCCTTTTGAGCTCAATGTATCTTCAGGTCAGCCCAAGATCATACACCGTGATATCAAAGCAGCTAATATTCTTCTTGATTCTAATTTTGACGCAAAGGTTAGGTTTATTAGTAGTTTCATGTGATTCTTGGTTTAAGTTTCAAATATGTCTGTCTGTGTTGAGATAGTGAAATTTTGATAACAAAATGTAGCAAATAGTAGTGGGCTTTTACATATTAAAAATAGAAAAATAAAATAAACAATAACATAAGGAAAATAAAAATTTACATAGTTGGGTTGTAAGTCTTTGTCCGCAGGTTAAGGGGAACACTTTATGGGGTTTTTTTTTTTTTTTTTTTTTTCAATGTTCATTAAACTAATTTTACAAACATATTAGTTATATGAAAACTTTTGAAACTCAAGCCTTTAAGGGTGTGTTTGGTTGGAGTGAAAACAGGGAAGATGGAAAATAGGGAAAGGAAAATAGGGTGAAAAATAGTATTTTTCACTGTTTAGTTGAGAGAGAGGGGAGGGGAAGAGAAAAGTAGTGGGACCCACAAGTTTTCTCTCCTCTCTCTTCAAAATACAATCTCTCCAAATTGGAGAGAAAATTAGAGTGAAAAATAGATTTTTTTTTTTTTGACAAAACTGCTCTCACTTTTCTGGATTTTTTTTAAAAAAGTTTTTGGGATTTTTTTTTCCTTTATTTTCTATTTTGACTTTTCTACTGTGGCGTTTTATTTATTTTTTTTTCCTATTTTGACTTTTCCACGTAACGTTGGTTTTTTATATTTTGCTTTTTTCTTTTTCTTTCTTTTGTTTGGTCAGGTTCTTCTCTTCTTTCTTTATTTTTTCCTCTTAATTTTTATTTTTATTAGTTTTTTAAGAAAACACTCTTGGATGATTTCTTATACTATTTTTTTGAAATGTCCACTTTCAATCTATACATAACTTTTTTAAAAGTATAATGTATTACTTTTTCTTTTATTAAGAGGAACATGATGGTAAATTTTTATAAATATTATTTTCAACCAAACCAAAAAGTTTTCCATCCTTCTACTTTTTCACCCTCTCAACCAAACACAACTAAGAAAAACTAAAAACGTTTTTTTCTCACTTTTCCATCCTCTCTCTATTTTTTATCATCCCACTTTTCCATCTTCCCAACCAAATAGACCTTAAGATTTGAGTTCCAATGTGAAGAACTTGAATCTCTAAAACTCAAATTCCACTAGAAACTTAAAAAATAAATATCATTTCATGATTTTCTATGACATGATTTTGGGCATTCATTTAGGTTTCAGATTTCGGGCTTGCTAAGTTTTCATTGGATACTGTGAGCCACATCTCAACCCGAGTAATGGGAACTTTTGGGTAAGCTCCATTAATTCTCTGTGTTCTTTAGACAATGCTAAGGTGCTGCCATGAAGTTTAGTTTTGAAGTAGTCTAAATGCTATAAAGCACTACAACAAAAGTGGACTATGGTGACGAAACCTTTTGTCACAATATGTCCTTATTTTGTCACCGAAAACATATGGTGACGAAAAACATTCGTCACCTAAGCTCCGTCACAAAATGTATTGGTGACGAAAATGTTTCGTCACCAATAAAAACATGATAGAATTTCGTCACCAATAAAAAATAATAGGTGACGAAAGGTTTTCGTCACCTAATATTTTCGTCACTAAACCTTATTTTCAGTGACAAAATATTTCGTCACCAAATGTTTTTTTTTTTTTTTTTTTCCAATTTCAATAGATTAGGTGACGAAGTTTTGCGTCACCAATTGTTTTTTTTTTTTTTTTAACTTCAATAGATCAGGTGACAAATTATTTCGTCACCACTTTCTGCTTATAATCAGATATGGCGACGAAAATTATAGTCACCAATTTTATTTTTTTATTAATATTCTTTACATTTACTTGCCATTACATTAACCTATTCATTTCTAAACAAATCCATAAAATTAAAAATTAAATTAAAAAACATCCATTCATTTCTAACCAAATCCATAAAAAAAAAATTCATACAATCTAAAAATGCAATAAAGATGTTCACAAAGTAATTACAACTATTTTATATACAAATGATGTCTTAGCTTCCAAACTTTACAGAAAATTATTTGAGTTCAAGTAGTCCCACAAAAGCTATCTTTTTGCCACCAATCTCATATCTGCACAAGCATATAGGAAAATACATCAATAAAAAACTAGACAGCAAACCTATATCCCTGATAATATGCACTACAACAACAAAAAAATATTATTATTATTAGTAAGGCAATGCAGAAAATGTCCACAAAATACCCAATAACAAACTAGACAAATAATCATAATGCAACATCATATGAAGTCAAACTATCAAAAAAAGAAGACCCACAACATTCTCATCAAATAAAAACCAAACCCACATTACAAACCATGGAGAAATCATAAAGAATGCAGAAAAATTCCAATTTAAAACAAAACAAATAAGTTGAAATCCAAAACAAAAATCCAGCTATCATCATAAACACAAACCCAACCACACAACGATAAAAATCTAACCAACATGAAAAAAAAAAAAAAAAAAAAAAAAAAAAAAAAAAAAAAAAAACCTAGCTACCACCATTAAAGAAAAACCACAACCACCGCTATAAACAAAAAACCCACCACCACCATTAAACAAAAAACATAGTCACCATCATTAACACAAAAATTCAGCTACTACCATAAACAAAAAACTCAGTCATCATAGTAAACAAAAAACTCAGCCACCACCATAAACAAAAAACCTATCACCACTATTAAACAAAAAACCTATCACCACTATTAAACAAAAAACACAGCCACCACCATTAACACAAAAACCCAGTCACTACCATAAAAAAAAAAAAAAAAAACAAAAAAAAAAATCAACCATCACCATTAAACAAAAAACACAACCACCACCATTAATACAAAAACCCAGGCACTACCATAAACAAAAAACCCACCACCACCACCATTGAATAAAAAACATAGCCACCATCATAACAAAAAAAACTCAGCTAATACCATAAACAAAAAACTCAACCATCATAATAAACAAAAAACTCACTACCAACGTTAAACAAAAAACTTAGCCACCACTATAAATAAAAAAACCAACCACCACTATTAAATAAAAAACATAGCCACCACTATTAAACAAAAAACACAGCCACCACCATTAACACAAAAACCCAGCCACTACCATAAACAAAAAAACTCAATCACCACCATTAAACAAAAAGCACAACTACCACCATTAACACAAAAACCCAGTCACTACCATAAACAAAAAATCCATCCATCACAATAAACAAGAAAACTCCCCACCAACATTAAACAAAAAAATCAGCCACTACCATAAACAAAAAATTCACCACCACCATTAAACAAAAAACACAGTCACCACCATTAACACAAAAACACGGTCATTACCATAAACGAAAAAAACCCAATCATCATAATAAACAAATATCCCCACCACCAACATTAAACAAAAAAAAAAAAAAAAACAAAAAAAAAAAAAAAAAAAAAAAAAAAAAAAAAAAAAACCCAAACACCACCATAAACACAAAAACCCAATTACACAATAAACAAAAAATCCAGCCACCATCATTAACACAAAACCCACCACCACTATTAAACAAAAAATTCAACTACTACCACAAACAAAAAACCCACCACCACCATTAAACAAAAAACACAATTATAGCACAATTGTGCTACGGTACCCTCATTCATATAAGAGGTTACTATAGCACAATTGTAAAAAAATTTTACAATTGAGAGATAGGTAATGCTTGTTTTTGTGTTTTTATGCTAAAATATAGCAACATATACCATATACAAGCCCCAATAGTAATGCTCTTAGCCAAGAAAATAAAAAAACTAACTAAGATGTATTCTAGTTTGTAGATGAGCTCCCCCCACATGAGTTACACACTGCCAATTGAACAATGTAACAAACACATGCAAGAAAGCCTCAGTCTTAAAAACACAATGCTAACGAAATTAAAATTAAAAAAACGATTCTATTTCACTTCTTAAAAAAACGATTCTAAGAGAGGCGTGAGATTGGGGATTTAGGGTTAAAGAGGGAAAATAATAATAATAAATAATCCACAAAGTCACCAAGTTTAACAGGGTTAAAGAGAGAGAAAAGAGTGATGAGAGAGAGAGGATCGATGAGAGAGAGAGCTTACCGGTCTTTTTGGGAGGTTGAGAGGTGTGGGTCAGTCTGTGGGAGGAGAAAGAGAAAGTAACAGTGTTTTGTGTACAAAATAAAAAAATAATGAAAAAAATTTAGAACTCGCCGAAAAATTGGGCACCGCCCAAAAAGAAATCTAAAAAAAATTTCAACACGCGCTATTTTTTCTTATTTCTTCAAAAAAAATCAGTAAGCACAGTGAATAACTGAGAACCGACCGGTTTAACCTTAATAACCAAAAATTGGTATGATTGAACCAGTTATTGGCCGGTTTGCTTAAAACACCAAAACACAGTTTTTTTTTTTTTTTAATTAATAGTAAAAACGTAGCAGTTTTAGTAAAGATCTAAAAAATAAAACAATCAACCAGGACTATCCTTTGCCACTGAAGCTAATCAAAACATGAAAACTAAACAAGCAAATATAATTTCAAAAACAAAAAAACCCAAAAAATAAAAAACATCATTGAGTGCTTACAGGGGTTTTGGAAGACTTAATTTGGAGAAGAATGTCCATGAGGCTTTGATCACTGGAAGCACTTTTCAAGTTTCCATGGCGATTCAGTGGAAGATCCAAACTTGTTTCATCCAACCCTTTCTTTGTGCTATCTTCATTTCCATTCGTAGTAGTAGCAGACCCACATTCCATTTTTCCTTTTTTTTTTTTTTTTTCCCTTCAGTATACACTATGAGTGGCTGAGAACTAAGGTCTTGGTTTTGTCCTTCGATTGAGAGTATAGCTAGCTTGTTCTTTTTCCTTTTATTTTGTGTGGTTCTCATAATTTTGCTTTGTGTGTCTGACACCACATAAAGATTGAAGCTGAAGATATTGACATTTGAAATGTGTAAACAAATTCATTTTCCCAAAAACAAATGTGTAAACAAATTTAAAAGAATTATGCTAGTGACATAATTTTTTGCACAATTTTTTGTTATAATTTGCCACATGGCGAGTTATGATTGATAAGAGTGTATTTCCACATAACCCACTGACATACCTTTACCAATCACAACTTATTATATGGTGAATTGTGATACACAATTGTACTAAGGTTGTGTCTCTAGGATAATTCAATTTAAAAGTTCTAGTACACCTCTAAATTTAATTTTAACTACACTTGTCAGTACTTTTTTTTTTAATATTATTCTCATCTATCTTATTATTCTTTTAATAAAAATATTGTTGTTCAATGGGGTAGGTGGGCTTATTAAGGAAATGATATTAGTTTGTGTAGTGGATAGTTTTGGTCCTTTTTTACCTTTGGCACAACTGCACAAGCAAGTTACAACCCACAAGAACGATTTTTTTAAAAAAAATGTTTGTTTGCTTTTCTTTTTTAAGAGGATTATTTTTGTTAATTAAATGAAATAACTAAAAATTTACTAAAATTTTCTTTAAAATAAATTCATAAAAAACCAACTACTATTTTCTTACATTAATAACTTTATAATATACTTTATGAGATCAACAACTACACTTTACCATCAAAAAAAAAAAAACTACACTTTTATGTTTTTTTTTTTAATCAACAATTACAATATATGTCATAAAAAAAATAAAGACTTCTATACAAGCTTTCAAGATGGATAGTTGAATCCAAATTTTTTATAGTGATGGCCGTCTGTGCCACTAATTATTTTAATTTGTTTTAAGGATAATATTGTAATGTTAATACATAATATGTTTAGTTACATTTTATATTTAATATAAAAGGTGAAAACTCACTTAAATTATTTATTAAAAATTTATTATATATTATAACAAGATATATTATTAGTCATAAACTTATTATATATTTTTAAAATTTTAAAATTATTAATTAAATATTTATGACATCACCAATTCGACCACTGATCGAACCACAAAACTAGTAACCACTCCTTTTTTCGATTCTTTGACTGTACTAGTTTTTAAAATTATGGGCACTATTATACTGGAACTGTTCATCATTCCAATTTTCTAAACTTATTATAAAACTAGAAATTATACTTTTGTTGTGAACCTCTCAAACTGCGGTCAAACCACCCAAATTTTCTAAAGCGGAAGCGGGTTTTCCAACTTCTTCTTCCAAGAAAATTTAACAATAAAAAGGAAAAAAGTAGTTTAGGTCTTTGTAAAGAGTAACTACCTGTTCACTAGATTTGTTCTCCAGTTCAGAGAAGAAAGAGTGAGGAGGGGAGAGAAAGAGGTAAGAGTTAGTGAAGGCTAAAGCTATGAAAGAGAGATAATTTGTTGCTTTACTCTGTGTTTGAGAAACTAGGAAAGATGATGAAGATTGAGAAGTATATGTTAGGATGTAATTTACCATTTGATCTAAAAACTCATATTTTATACATTATTTTAAACTACTAAAACTTGAATCTAGACAATTGATTGAAGATATACCTATTAATCTTTGATCACCTTAAAATTTTGTAATCATGAAAAATTTATAAAGATAATGTTATCTAACGGTAGATTTGTCAAAATTCACAATAAATTAAGAAATATAGGGTTGGGTTCAAGTTACACTTGATGTAATTCTACAAAATATCACATCACTCAATAACTTATTATTGAATGCATATTTTGAAACTCCAAACGTTGGATTACATTTTCTATATGTTCTTAACATTCATGCCAATTTTCATGCCAATCGGATGTAATTTGCCATTTGATCTTTAAACTCATCTTTTATGCGTTATTTTCAACTACAAAAACTTAAATTTAGACAATTGATTTATGACATGCCTATTAATATTTGATCACCTTAAAATTTTGTAAGCATAAAAAATATACAAAGATAATGTAATCTAATGATAATTTTGTCAAAATTCATATCGAATTAAGAAATATAGGGTTGGGTTCAAGTTACACTTGATGCAACTTAAAAAAAAATGTTACACCATCCAATAACTTATTATTGAATACATATTTTGAAAATTCAACCATTGAATTACATGTTCTATATGTTATTAACATGCATGCCAATTTTCATACCAATCGGATGCAATGTATCATTTGATCTATAAACTCATATTTTATGCATTATTTTAAACTACTAAAACTTGAATCAAGACAATGAATCGTTGACATGCCTATTAATTTTTGATTACCTTGAAATTTTGTAAGCAAAAACAATATATGAAGATAATGTAATCTAACGGTAGATTTGTTAAAATTCACATTGAATTAAGAAATATAGGGTTGTGTTCAAGTTACACCTAACATAATTCAAAAAATTGTTACACCATCGAATAACTTATTATTGGATGCATATTTGGAAAATCCAACCGTTAGATTACATTTTCTATATGTTCTTAACGTGCATGAAAATTTTCATACCAATCAGATGTAATTTACTATTTGATCTTTTAACTCATCGTTTATGCGTTATTTTAAACTACAAAAACTTGAATTTAAACAATTGATTAATGACATGCCTATTAATTTTTGATCACTTTGAAATTTTGTAATCATGAAAAATATATGAAGATAATGTAATCTAATGATAGATTTGTTAAAATTCACAATGAATTAAGAAATATAAGGTTAGGTTCAAGTTACACCTGATGTAACTCTACAAAATGTTACACCACCCAATAACATATTATTGAATGCATATTTTGAAAATCCAACCGTTGAATTACATGTTCTATATGTTCTTAGCATGCATGCGCATTTTCATGCCAATCGGATGTAATTTACGATTTGATCTATAAACTCATATTTTATGCATTATTTTGAACTACTAAAACTTGAATCTAGAGAATGGATTGGTCACATGCCTATTAATCTTTAATTACCTTGAAATTTTGTAAGCAAGAAAAATGTATAAAGATAATGTAATCTAACGGTAAATTTGTTAAAATTCACATTGAATTAAGAAATATAGGGTTGTATTTAAATTACACCTAACGTAACTCAAAAAATTGTTACACCATCCAATAACTTATTATTGAATACATATTTGGAAAATCCAACCATTGAATTTCATTTTCTATATGTTCTAAACGTGCATGAGAATTTTCATGCCAATCGGATGTAATTTACCACTTGATCTTTTAACTCATCTTTTATGCGTTATTTTAAATTACAAAAACTTGAATCTAGACAATTGATTGATGACATGCCTATTAATCTTCGATCACCTTAAAATTTTGTAATCATGAAAAATATATGAAAATAATGTAATCTAACGGTAGATTTGTCAAAATTGACATCGAATTAAGAAATATAGAGTTGGGTTCAAGTTACGCTTAATATAACTCAAAAAAATGTTACATAACCCAATAACTTATTATTGAATGCATATTTTGAAATTCCAACCGTTTAATTACATGTTCTATATGTTTTTAACATACATGCTAATTGGATGTAATTTATCATTTAATCTATAAATTTATATTTTATGCATTATTTTAAACTACTAAAACTTAAATCTAGACAATTGATTGATGGCATGCCTATTAATCTTTGATCACCTTGAAATTTTGTAAGCATGAAAAATATACGAAAATAATGTAATCTATTGGTAGATTTGTCAAAATTCACATTGAATTAAGAAACACAGGGTGGTTTTAAGTTGCACCTGACGTAACTCTAAAAAATGTTACACCACCCAATAACTTATTTTTGAAATTTTCAACCGTTGAATTACATGTTCTATATGTTCTTAATATGCATGCCAATTTTCATGCCAATCGGATTTAATTTGTCATTTGATCTTTTAACTCATCTTTTATGCGTTATTTTAAACTACCAAAATTTGAATTTAGACAATTAATTAATGACATGCCTATTAATATTTGATCACCTTGAAATTTTTCAAGCAAGAAAAATATATGAAAATAATGTAAGCATGAAAAATACTAATATTTTGATTCCCCCCAAAATATTAGTATTTTTTATGGTTATAACACATAATTACGATAGCTTTTCTTGTTGATCACAAATATTTCACATTTTACCAAGTATTTGTGAGAGCTTTATTTTGCCATAACAAATAAGATTTTTTGAGAGGGTTTTTTGGGTCTGAAAAAATTCTTACCCGTTTACCCATTATTAGGTGCAAACGGTTTGGATATGGTTTGGATACGGTTTCATGATTATTTTGCTTATTTTAGAGATTTTGATAATATATTGATCATTTTAGTGGTTTTTGAGCATATTTGGTGATTTTATAAAAATTGGCTTTGGGTAGGGTATGGATATCTATGGATAAATAGACCGGGTCAGAATTGGTTATGGATACTAATTGGGCAAGGTAATCGGACATCCATGGATAAATTAATTAGGTCAGGTATATATGGGTACCCTGCCCATGGTCATCCTTAATTATTTGTAAACGATAGTTGACGAACACTTATTTTGTCACCAAAAACACTTCCATCTTAATATTGGATGAATGAATTTAGAATTTCGTCACCTCCGATTAGTCTTTGGTTAAATAATAGGTGACGAGAATTTATTTCGTCACCAAAAAGACCTATATCCTAATATTGGATGACGAATTTAGAATTTTGTCACCTCTAATAAGTCTTTGGTGACGTGTATATTTCGTCACCCTAGGTTTGCCTTTTCTTCATAACCTCTAGTGACGAAATAAATATTTCGTCACCAATTGGTACGTCTTTGGTGATGAATTCTTCTTTTCCTCACTAAATGTTATCATTTGGTGACAAAATTGTTTATCCTCACTAGATTTCGTTACCATAGTCCACTTTTGTTGTAGTGAAGCAATGATAGCTTAGTCATCACGCCCCAAACCCAAAAGGGTCCAAAGCGTGAGAGAAGAACCATTAAGAGCAAGAACGTAGGAGATTCTTTTTCCTCAACACATGGTAAGGATAAATAACTATACTAAAATCTCCACAATATAAGTCAGAGTGCTACAAGACATTTACAAACAATACAAATTACGAATCATGTCTCTAAATATACATGAAATTCCAAGGCTCCAAAAGGATCAACGTAAAACCACAATTCTTCTTAGGATAGGCAACCTCAATGATAGAATCTAAGCCTACAATGCCCAAGGCTAACAAACCTTAAGAGCCTAACCTCTGATAGAATTAGTTATGGCCTTATAAATTTAGTAAGTTGAGTCACCAACTAATTATAGCATAACTCTCAATTAGCATGACGCTCCAATCACCACCAATTAAACCAGCTCCATGATCGGGGTATAGCAAATTTATCTGAAAAACTATTGGAGAGTAGGATGAGCTAAAGCCCAATAAGTAGCATAATTAATGGGGGTGTGAGAAATGCAAGTTTCATGATGATAAACAGTTTACAAAGCATGTTTTAATTTGGGAAAATTCTAACTAAATACTGGAAGATCATTTCCATAATAGTATGACAAGAATGATTAAATAATGAAACACAGTTTCTCAAAGTAAATACCTTGAAACTATATACCATAATTTGTGAGCACTAACAATATAGTTTCCAAAGCCATAAAATCTAACATACGGTAATTTATCACAAAGATGCCACACTACTATATAGACCGGTCAGGGGATCCACCTATCCACAACTGGCATGATATTGTCCTCTTTGGTATGCAGACTCTTGGCCCCATGAACAACAGTCTCACCCATACCTCAAGGTTTTTCTCTCTTTCCATGGGCAGTAAAGAGCGCGTCAAATAGGACCTCTCTTGTATGTGGTCTCTTAGCCCCATGAGCAGCAGCCTCGCCCACACACAATCAAGGAACCTCTTCCCCTATGAGCAGTAGGGAAGAACGTGTCATCCAAAGTGAAAGAGTACTAACCTGGATTTGATTCCATTGTCACAAAGACTACAAAAACTAAATCGGGTGATCACCGAAAAATCACACATGGCATGGTGTTAAAAGCACATAAAACTCACAGGTTACATTACTTTCAAATACATAGTTTATATTTAGATAATTTCAGAAAAACTTTAAATAATCTAACTTCCATAAAGTTTGTAAGGTTTTCAATTTCATTCTTGTCATAAGATTTTCTATCAATTTTTCACATAACAAGACAAGATAAGCATCTTTAAATTTTCTAATATACCATAAAATCTATGATTTCCTTATCAAAGATTAAATAAAAGATACTCATTTTTCCATATCAACAATTCATTCATTTCCCCAAATGCAATGCCAAATAGGATGCAGTTTCATATATAATCATGTGTGTGTGTGGTGTGTGTGGTGTGTGTGTTAAGGTTACGACACAATAGTTTTTAGGAAAATATAGTTTCCATAGGTAGTTTCCAAAAGTGTGTCTAACCCAAAAACAATATTTATGCAAGATGGTTATTTTTCAAAAATTCCAATAAAAAGCTACTTACCTCAGAAAGCCAACCGATTTTACCTCAATAGGGCATCATAAAATCAACCAATCCCGTCACTAGGTCCATCACCAAGAATCTCAAAACCTATAAACATAAGGATCAAACCTATTAATAACAAGGCCTATCGCAAAGTTTATCTTACATTTGTCTCCAAAATCAAATAGGATCCTCCAAAACAAATCAAATGCACTGAAGCCTAGCTTGCCTAACCTAAGAGAAGTACCCATTCCCAAACAGGAACTCAAACAAGCATACAAACTCATAGTGCCATAGCACAAAACCAAAGCATTTTAATTCTCCACTGCAAACAGTGTGCACATATAAACATAATATAAAACACATCAATTCATAATAGGGGTAGCATATCTCATGAGTTTCCCAATAGAGCACTAAATGATTAAACCAAACCATTATTAGACTTAACTAAGTAAAACACATGTCGAAGAAAGCACATGAGTTTACAAACCAATCCATTCAACAAAGATTTGAAGTAAATTCCACAAAATCTCAACGTTTTCGTCGCACTTTTAGATTCAATATACAACAGGCTAGCCATTTTGTAAAAATTGTTTGGTCTACGAAAAGTTATCGGTTAACTTGAAATTAAATAAGAATAAGCTCTTATATGTGTAGTATGTACTATCAAAAATTCAGCTCAAAATAATTTTTCTATAATTTATTAAAAATCATGTATTGCAACTGACTAAAATCTGTCCCTAACAGCTTTAGAAAATTATTATAGTATTAAGACTAGCCCAAATCATTTGAGAATCACTCTCATTAAAACCACAAGATTTAAAGCATATTAAAAACAAGGAATCAAACCCAAAATCTTATATAAACAACTTATCAAACACTTGGTATGCAAAAAGCACATGCTCACACTTCACTTGCATAAATACATAGTTATTACTTCATTCACACCCACATTCACCAAAGTCATTTAAAATGCAAAGAACACACTTCCAAAAATCAAAGCACATCAACATATGCAACAACAAGACCCATAGTTGATCTAGCAAACCAACCCTCAAATACCCATTAGGAAACTAACCAACCAAAACCTTTTATCGAAGCAAAAACTCTTC
This sequence comes from Castanea mollissima, assembly GCA_014183005.1. Lineage (NCBI taxonomy): Eukaryota > Viridiplantae > Streptophyta > Magnoliopsida > Fagales > Fagaceae > Castanea > Castanea mollissima. Next base: position 16,372,587 of record JACAVU010000002.1, on the reverse strand, counting down.
AAATGACATTAAATTTTCGGATTTTAATAAAACCATTGCTACCCAAATCATCAAAGTTTCACATGCACACCTCTCCACAACTCCAAGACCTCCAAAACCCATTACCCAAGACAAAATCGTGATTGGGTGCACAATAGAGCCAAATGACTCAAAACCAAACCAAACTTTTCATTTGAAAAAGAATTTCTTACATAAACCCAATAAGCTTGCTCTAGCATAAACTCCATAACTAGATTTTACTTGGTTTTGTTAGGAAAATAGGAATTTTACCTCATATTCCTTGCTTGGCCAAATGGGTCCCTCTCTTGCCGAAATCTTCTCTTCAAAACCGGTGGTGATGGCTTGAAAAGAAACTCATGGCTGAAGTAGTTTTAGTGGAAGACCGTGGGGAGAGAGGGGTGGCAGCTCAAGAGACAGAGAGGGAGACACGTGAATGTAAAAGCGAGGGGGGAGGGGGAGGGGGAGGGGGGGGGGACTTAAGGCGATGAAGCCTATTTCCAAGCTTGTCTCTAAAATATCTTGCAAGTAAAATTACCAATCTGCCCATCAAGCTCCTTCCAAATTACAATTAACAACCGGGGTGTTACATTGGCTACTTCATTTCTAATTAAAAAGTTTTGTATTAGTTGCTTCTGAATGTCTTGAAATGATGTTGTATTCATCAAATGCAGTTACTTGGCTCCGGAGTATGCTAGTAGTGGAAAGCTCACAGATAAGTCAGATGTCTTCTCTTTTGGGGTTGTACTTTTGGAGTTGATTACTGGACTCCGGCCTTCCGATAAAACTCAATCCTTCCCTAATGATAGCATGGTTGAGTGGGTGTGTATACCATTTCAAAGTAGTAGTCCCTAATGTTTCATTATTCTATTTACGGTCCCATTCTGCGTGTTTGTATCTATGTGTGCATGTCTGCATTTGTCTTGCCAATATCAGGTGGTCTTTTCAAAAAACCAAAAAAAAAACTCTTGTATAACGATTTGTGAGAAAATACATTTAAATATGGTTCTTAAAAGAAGTAATGAAAGGAATTTGAGGGTACCTACTACCTACTACAAATAAGTGCATGGTAATTCATTGAGTTGAACTGTTTTTGTACTATATAGTTGGATAATAATTCTAGGTGTATCTTCATTTAGTATAGGCACTTATGATTTAGAACAAGATATGAGATTTATATATATTTTTTAAAAATTTATTAATTTATGATTTTTTTGGTTGTAATTTTGTTATTTTAGCGTCTAGGATTTTATTTTCTTGATTTTAAGTGTTTTAAAGGCTTTCCTAGTCAAATTAGAGTTATATTATGGTAAAGGATCAATTAGAATCAATTTAAGAATATTTTGATTAGTAAAATAAGTTTTTTTGGAGCCTTGAATTGGTCTTTTATATGTAAAACAAAATTTTATATCTTTGAATATCAGTTATATTTTCTAGAGAGGCTTTCTCATTTTTTTTGGTGGGGTCCAGATTTTCTTTGTGGATTTATGGGTTTCATTAAGCTAGAATGAAATCTAGTCCCTATCATGCTTTCTATTTTGAGCCATCTTATAGCTTCCAATTATTTTTCCTCTTGCAAGATGTTGAATTCTTAATAGCAAAGGTTGAGTAACATGGAAAAGTTAACATTTACTGTTATGTAATTTTAGGCAAGGCCTTCGCTCGCGCAAGCTTTAAAACATAGCAACTTTGATGCTGTTGTTGATCCAAGGTTGCGGAATGATTACGAATCTACTGAATTGGCTCGAATGGTTGCTTGTGCTGCTGCTTGCGTCCGTCATTTGGCCCAGTCTAGGCCAAGAATAAGCCAGGTAATTCTACCAATTTTATTATCGAAATATTTAGTTCTCTTTGTCTAATATATTATATATCAAATCCTTTTCTCAAAAAAAAAAAAAAAGTCATATCCAAAATTAGAGATAAACCTCCTTTGCCCAAAGTTTGTGAATTGTAAAGCCTATTGTCTTGTTTGTTGCTAATTTTTATTTGTGATTATTTTGTAACATATATGGTTCCAATATATTGCTCTGTTTTGGCAGGTTATTGAACTTTTAATGTTCGAAAGATTGAGTATATAGGAATTTAGATTTTCCAATTTTACTATTCAAATGCTAAAATGATTTTGAAACTGTTTGAAATCAAGTCTTTTTTCTTTGTGATGGCATGTACCTGTAATCATTTTTCATGATGCAGTATATAACCCTAGTACCATTCTTGCATGATAAGCAGATAGTTAGAGCTTTGGAAGGTAGTCTTTCTCCGGATGATCTAAATGAGGAAATCTCAATTGGGACAGCTGAGCATTTAGTTCCACCAGGAAACATAGATTATGATAATGATCAATATAAGGAGGACTTAAAGAAATTCAGAAAGATGGTACCAATAAGCCACGAGCAAGGCTCTAGTGAATGCAGCGGACCTAGCACCGAGTCAGCTTTGCACCAATCTGTCTCAAGCAGTGAAAGCTAAAAAAATATCCAAGAGATGGAATTGGGGAAAATTAAAAATGATGACTCAGATATTGATGTAATCATCTGCTTAAGATTCCAACTTCCTAGCTTGCACATTCACCTGCTTTCCTGTCCTGCTCCATTGATATTGCCTAGTTTGTAAAAATTAGGAAAATTATCAGCCATGAGAAACAGGAAGAGGAGCCAAAGATTTGACGGAATTTTTAGTTATATTGATGTACAAAAAATGGGTGATAAGTGTCCTAGTGCCATACTTGTTCTTCAAAATATATGTCTTCTTCTAGGGTTTTGTAAATGGTTGAAACCTCTTGTTGGAGTTGGGGCTCGGGACCAATAATAGTACTGTCAAGTTCTGAATATAGAGCTTATCACTAAAAATCCTTGGTGCATGGGGTATAGGTTTCAGTTTAAGGGAAGCAAAATTAAAAATAATACTAAAAACAAAATTAGTCTAAAAATATTAATCGATAATAATAGCAAAATAAATAGACAATTGTAACTACAAGTATATATTTCATATTATTAAAACAAAGAAACAAAAATAATCAATCATAATTACTAACAATCAAAGTGAGAAATTAATTTAAATACATAAAATTTAGACATAATTTGATTGCTTAAAATAAATTTTAAAAAATCAATCTACAAAAGTTAACTATGGAACCTACTAATTGGATTGTCATACAAACACAATTTTTTCGCAATAAATTTTACAATTGTTAAAATAGTGGATTGTGAGTTGTGAAGGAAATAACGTGGTGAGTTCATCAATGTAAGTTGTTCACCCTTCACAGTAAACTATTTTTACAATTGTGAAAAATGTTATGTTTATAACATTATAATTATAATAGAAAAGAAAAGAAGAATTTGAATAGGGAAGAAAGGTACTGTAAATAGTTCAATGGATGGGACAAGATCAAAACTACTTGAAATAAATACTATTTAAGAATAGTAAAATAGGTGAAAGTGTGATTGTGTGAGGGAATTGAAAAGCTTTTTTTTCATTCCTTTCTTCTAGTGTCAGGGCTGTTTCATGATAGTGGGAGTGCTTTTTCTATTTTTTCCACTGGCAGGGAGCAAACTACTTAAATACACATCACATTGTAGGTAATAAGGAATTTTTTTAGAGGAGTCGGGGCAATTGCCCCCTCTCCCCACCCACCCCACGACCCCCCCCCCTAGGTATAGGGCTATGCTGAGTGACTTTTCATGTTATGGTACACGAAAACTGTTAAATACACACAAGGTTTGTAAATAAGATCCACTAATACTTTCCATCCCCATGAAAATGGCTTGGACCTGCACTAGAAAGTAGACATTATAACCCAATATATATACAGTCCTTTCGTTTGCTTTGTGATCTAATCTCTATATCCCATTTTAATGCAATCATGATCTTTTGAGTATATTATCTAGGAAGTATAAGTACCAATATGATATGGGCTACAACATTATGGGTAAGTTTGTTTCAGCTTCTTTATTATATACTTTTAGAAAAAGTGGTGGCTTTAAAAAGTACAGTATAAAATTTGACTTGTTTAAAAGTAGAACATCCGGTAAAAACAATTAAAATAATATTTCTCTTTTTCATAATGAATGCAAAATTATTATCTTAAAAGTTGAAGTCCAATAATTTTGGTAAAATTAATCTCTCCAAAATAAAATTTTATTTAACACTTGTTTTATAAGTTGTTCTAAGATTACAAACAAGGGAGTGTCGTATTGTACCAGCAGATACGGCGGTATTTCTCCTACCAATCACTCAACTGGTACAGAAACATGCTTGTATCGTGCCACTCTAAATACTGGCCAGGACTATACCGGCGAAAATTGGACATTCCGGCAGAAAAATGGAATTCGGACGGTATATACACCCCAAAAAAAAAAAAAATCACCTGCACTGCCATCCTCACAGCTCATTGTCATATCTCCAATCACTACCCAGCGTCGATCACCCACTCCCAGTTGCTGCTGCCGCGGCTTCTTTTTCACCTTGTCCCAGTATAAATGTTCTCTCTTCTCTATATACTTTTCTTGTTTTGTCTGTCTTTGATAGCCTAATCAATGCGAATGAATGATGTTTAAATGGGCTAAAAGTTAAAAAAGAACTGAAGTTAACTTTTCAAATTGTCTTTTTTTTTTTTTTAACATCACACGGCTTGATCCTTTATTATTATTATATTATCATTTTATTGAAAGGATAGAAACATTAATGAGATGTAAACTGAATATATTCTTAGTATAAATAGTGTAATTAATGTAATAGATGAGGCACTAGTTCCCAATAATATATATATATATTATGCAATAACTTAGCTGTACTGGTAAATTATTATTATTATAATTGTAGTAGCAGCAGCAGCAGCAGCAATTAGTTGTAGCATAATTAGATCTTTATACATTTCAAGGTAAACTATATATTTTTTCCCTATATATATATATATGTATGTGTGTTTTTTTTTAAAAAAAAAAAAAACAAAAGGTAAACTATATTTTTGGTTCCTATTCTTTACAATTTAATTTGGTCCTTAACTTTTCAGTGTTGTGTCAATTTAGTTCTCTTGTTATAACTTGAATGAAAATTGAAGACATGTCAAACTGCCAAAATAAAATTTTAGTGTAATGTCACATCAATGAAAGCTTTTTTTTTTTTTTAGCCATTAGACACGTCATCAATTTTCATTCAAAAAATAATATTAAGGACTAAATTGGCTTGGTACTAAAAAGATAGAGACCAAATTGACAAAATTGAAATATTAGGGATCAAATTTAAATGTTGTGTATAAAACCAAAACCAAATACGTAGTTTACTTTACATTTTAAAAACCGTTATGTTTTGTTAATAAATTATATAAAATTTGACTAATAAATATATAAATAATATATAGTGATAACTTCGAAATTGTACAGTAGTATTGATTGGTACTGAAATATATTGTTTCTTTGACTAATTTGAAATGACCTCTGGTGCGAAATTGGCTCCATTGTTACAAACTATTTCACAATTTCTTTGTTACGCCTTTGACATGGCTGAGTATGGGAGGTTAGTTTTCGCTTACACATGTATACACAATATTTTTTTCCACCACATACTCCACAACATCACAGTTGTAAAAAAAAAGTTGTGAAATAATTTGTGTCACTACTTTCTATATTTTCTTCCATGTTGCTTCACCCAAACCCAAAACCTTTTTTTTTTTTTTTTTTCTCATCCACTCGTTCACTTCTTCCTCGTATTCTTATTTTCCTTTTTTTTTTTTTTTTTACTTTCCTCCACATAAAGTTGCATAGGGTCTCATCTTCTTGTATATTTTCCTTTTCTCTTACTTTCCTCCACACAAAGCCACACACGCACACGTCTCTCTCACTCCCTCTATCTACTCCATATTTTCCTTTAATCAAAAACTCTACCGAATTCAAAAAGTTTTCTGAGTTCAGAGATATAAAAGAAAGGACCCAACAGCAGCACAAAGGAGTAGAAAAAACTAAGAAGAAGCACAGAGGAAAGGACCCAGTAGTAGAACAGAGGAGCAAAAACTATGGTAGATTTGTGAGATCTATGATTTGCAACTGCATCGTGTAGTAATTTGTCTTTTAAACAAAGAGGTTAAAATTTGGTTTTTAAGAAAAATAGTGGGCAATTTGGGAAATTAGCTGAACCTTCCAATGATAATATTGCAAATGCGCTGTGGCTTTTTGCAATTGGAGCTCCTCAGCTGCCACGCGATATTGTGCGTCTCCTTTGTATTTGGAAAATGACTTTCTACAAAGCACATTTGCAATGCTTTACCAAACACGCGGTTTGGATTTTCAGTACGAAAAAGTGCTTTTTGGCTCAAGAAAGTAAAACCAAATGTAGAGGGGGGGGGGGGGGGGGGGGGGGGCAGTAACGTTTTGAAAATTTAGAATATAACACGACAGTGATACAACAACTAATTAATTAATATTTATTTTTAGGTATATATTATATATTATTTAGTATACTTTATGTTTATTGCAGGGTTTAAAAATAAGTAACAACAATGGAAATGTTTAAAAATATATCTAAAATTAATTTAAAACTAATAATAGATTGCAAAAAACCAATTTTTTAATGCAAAATTGCAAAATACTTTTTGAATTTAGTAAGCATACTCATATCATTTTCATTTATTTTAAACAGTTCAGTGCTTTAATTGGATTGAATTTCTATTAGCTTAATATTTTTAGACCTTTTTGGGAAGCTGAAAAAAAAAATGAAAATTACATGTATATTTTTCTATTTTAAATAATTCAATTATCATCTTACAATTTTGGATTTTTTTCCCCTTACAATTTTAGGATCCTTGGCTTTATGGATTAAAGAAAAAGTGGGCATTGCACCCTATGCAATTGTTTTAAGAGTTTTGAGAAAAAAAAAATTTCAATCTTAACTCAGCCATCGAATAAAAAAAAGAGTTGAAAGTAAAAAAAAAAAAAAAAAAAAAAAAAAAAAAAAAAAAAAAAGAGCATGGTTTTAAAAACTGGTATAGTCAAAGAACTGGAAAAGAGAGTGGTTTTTGGTTTTCTAGTTCGATCAGAGTCGAATTGATAGTTGAACCGATAACACCATAAATAAAGAAATAATAGTTTTAAAATTATAAATATAGTTAATACAATATATAATAAGATTATTGCTTATAATATTATGCTAAAAATATATATAACATATTTTTTAAAAATTATGTGAGTTTTTACATCTTACATGTAGAAAATAAAAATAACCAAATAAAAATAAACAGTAACCAAAAATTATTTTCAAAACATAACATTTAGTGACACCCTTCTTTTAGGTTTTTTTTTCCCCCTCAAAATGGTCTATATATTATGCATTCATATTTTTTATATAAAAAAAGTGAATTTTAAGGTGGTTCACTTAATTAATTATTAAAACCACTATTTTTTATATCATAATTATCTTAATGAAATAAAAAACCGGGAGGGGGGGGGGAGGGGAGGAGGGGAGGGGGAGGACATTCTCAATAAATAAATAAATAAAAGGGGGAAACCCCAATCCACTTGAGCAACTTTAATTATGAAGAAGAAGAAGAAGAAGAAAGAAAAAAAAATGTGTGGCTCGTATTGTATTATTGACTATTGTGTGCAGTGTGCACACTAAACAAGTAGCAAAGGCAGAGCATGGCACAACACACAGTTTTACAAACTGTGCAAACCGATCTCTCTCTTTACAAACTAAGAAGAAGCTCTCATAAGAAAAATGGGTCAATTTAATTTCATGTGTATTGTGGTCCTCCTTTCTCACATCCAAACAAAGATTTTCAACCATCTTTTCTCTTTATTAGCATATGAAGATCTCTGTTTGAGTGTTTTTCCTTTGCCTTTCTTGTTGTGAAGATGTGTTTTCAAGCAAGGTTAGGAATTTTGGGGCTTGTTTGGTTAGAGATTTCTAGTATCATTATTTAAGTGTTGTGGAAATACATATAGGTTAAAAGGTGTTGTGGAAATACGTGTTTCAGTGTTTAAACACTAAAAACTGTTATTTAAACAACTGTACCAAACACCTCCTTGACCATCTCAAGAGGCTAGCTTTGATGCCATGTACACCAAAGCCTTTAGTCATCATAGGTAGACGCGGATCTAAGGGAAAAAAAAATCTTTGCTGCAAAACGTTTGGTTTCAGATCTGCTTCACCCATTTTGAAGAAACATTGCGAAATCAATTCAACCATTCCGGTTATTGGTTTTTCCAATTGAACCTACAGTTATCGGTGATTTTTATGAATAATCGAATCGAATTGGTGTCCGGTTTCCAATTGAACCAGTTGAACTAGCCGATCTAGTCCGATTTTCAAAACCATTAAAAAAAGTTTAGAAATAAAAAATTGTTGTAAAAGGAATGCAAACATTACAATTGCACATGTATGCAATATCTAGATACCCTAGCCACTCTGATCTCAATAATTGTTTGGAAAAAAAAAGTGGGATTCTTAGCCAACCCTAGTTTATGCGGAAATCATGCATTTTGCTTTGGGTAGACGCGGGTCAATGGACCCATTGTTTGAAATTCAGAATATCAAACCTTGCCTCAAATCTCTACTGAATAAACCAACATTAATTAATGGCATGTTTAATAGTGACCGATTAATACTACCCCAAAGACTCCCCAAGAAAAGTCATGACCTCTAAACAATTTTTCTTCACCTAATTACACTCAAATTCTTTAAAATTTGGAGGAATGAAACTTCATCTCAAACTTGAAGATAAAAAACACTCAACTCTTTTGAGTTTTGAAGAAATTAACACTCCCCCTTTTATTTATAGTAGTAATGAAATATTCTAAATTTTTATAAGCGTCTATTTGCAAAATTTTAATTATGATTAGTAAAAAAATAGCTGATAAATTTAGTATGAAAATGCAAAATTTATCACAAACCAAAACATTTGCAACAACAAATCTCTCCATAAACCTTGAAGGGAAAAACAATAATAAGCAAAATTCACACTTAATATTTTAAAATACACTTTAATTAAAATTTAAAACAATGAATTTTAATTATATATATATATATATATATATATATAAGATAATTTTGGAAACCTACACTTTGGTCTAATAACAAGTTAACAAGTAACATTTTAAATATTAATTTAACAAATTTTGATCAATTGGAAGAAAATGTTTTTTTTTTTTTAACACAAAATAGAAATTCTACTCTAACCTAATCTAAGTGTATATGTGTATAACGCTTCCTCCTCGAGACTTGAACCATGCCCTTGTCCCCCACCCTACAAGAACCTTGTACTTGTGAAATGATCATCACACCAAGGGTGCATGGTGGTACAATTCCCTTCAAATTATTGGGTGCTTTGCACCATGTGGTAAAGAAGTTTGTCTTCTCTTAATGAGAAGTGATGCAAGGCATGTGGGACACGTTGAAAGGAAAAGAAAAGGAGCCAAGGCCATTTAGCCTAGTGAGAGCTGAGGGCAAATAGGGAAAGCCATTTTCGGCTATTGTGTGAGTTCCAGAGATAGCAAGAAACACAAAGAGATAGAGCTTCAGAATATGTGCAGTCCAAACAGAGGGATACACAGTGAAAGATTGAGAGAGTGAAAAAGAAAAATTCTTTGCTTAAGCTACACACACAAGAAAACAAATTGGAGAAGTTCTCTTGGAGCTTTAAGTGCTATAACCAGAGAATGTTAGAGTGTTCAAAGGAAAATCTTTGCTACTGGTTTTTTAGAGTTGTCCCATGATTTCTCCCTACACCAAAAGGTTTTCCAGATAACGATTTGGTGTTCTTGTGTGAATGTGTTTCTATTGGTACTTGCTTAAATTTTTGTTTTCATAAATATTGCTATTACTTAGTAGTCATTTCTTTTAATTCACATATAGACATTGAGGGATTTAGGAGATATGTAATTCTTATCTCCAACTCACCAATTCCACTTTTCTTTTTGATTGGGGCATTTTTTACAAAAGTTAACACACCAAAGAAGCAGACGGTGCCTACGGGTTCCTCGGCTCCACTGAAACTAACGGAGGCCCCAAAACGACGACAATGAAGGCGACGATGCCACCATAAAGCCCAATGGACACCTCTCTCATGAACCGATGGGAGATCCTCAAGTGAAGGAAGACCATGGGCCAACGGGGTGGAAAATTGACGGGCCCTACGAGGGCAAGCGTGATCATCACAAATACCCATGCATGGAAATATACTGCGTATCATGTACAAAACCCCCTACTCACCCATATCTCCCTCATATGGAAAAGCACCCTAAAATCTTAGAAACCCTAAATATTAGATCTTCTCTACAAGGAAAAATCCCTACTTTGAAGGGACCTAGATTCACTACTCACCACTATATAAGCACCAGACCCTTCTCAGGTACACATAAAATATCTTACTCTCTCACTATAGAGTTCTTAGAGATTTCTCATTTACTAACTTGATTTTCAAAGGGTTTTTAGCCGGTACCACACCGGTGCCTTCATTTTGATTTTTGTGTCCTTATTCTGCAGGTGTCTATTAGCACAATTTGGAGCCCACAACTCACTGACAATTTTCGTGCATCATCAGTTGGCATCATCTATTGGAATCGAGTGATTAGCCATATCATCACTTCTAAGACAAGGAATTGTTGCATGGTCTAGACACGTTTAACGACTACCATCAACCAAGAATTAGGGAATCCCTCTAACGCCTTGGAAAGATAGGTGCAAACCCTGGTTGCAACAGTAGAGCGAGTCACCCAGCGCAACCAAAAGTTAGAGCAACAACTAAATCAAAGGAACGAGCAGCATCTAGAGGACTGATGTGATGAGCAGGATAACAACAAGCAGAATGGGAGTCACCTACCAACGGGAGACCAACAAGAGAGGGAAGACTAAGAAGAAAGCAACGTTCCCAATAGACGGGACAGGTTGGTAGACACTAGCTACCCCCCCCTCCCCCCCCCCCCCGGCGAAAATTGAAATTAGTGTGATACCATGGCCCAAGACATGCAAATGATGAAGAAGAAGATGGATGTAATGATGAATTCCATGAGGGGACGGGTATCCACCAATTTGGATTAGTTGGTCCAAAGGATGGACTCCCTATTCACTACCCACTTGACTTCCTTCCCCTTCCCTGTAAAGTTTTGGATGCCATTGGTGGAAACGTATAATGGATCAAAGGACCTGCTCGACCATCTAGAGTCGTTCAAAACCCTCATGCACCAGCAAGGAGTTCCACATGAAATTATGTGTAGGGCCTTCCCAACTACACTCAAGGGACTGGCGAGGGTATAGTTTAGCAAGCTTACCCTAATCACTATCTCCACCTTCAAAGAATTGAGTGGACACTTTGTCACCCACTTTATTGAGCAGTAGAGATATAGAAGATCTTCAGCAACTATATTGAACATTATGTAGCAAGAAGATAAGAGCCTAAGGTCGTACATGACCCGTTTCAACAAAAAGGCCCTCATAATTGGCAAAGCCGATGATAAAGTCCTCATCACTGCGTTCACCAACGGGTTGTAGCCTTGAGAGTTCCTTTTCTCTATCTACAAAAACAACCTAAAGACAATGGCTGAGACATTGTACAAGGCCACAAAATATATGAATGTTGAAGACGTGATCATCGCCCAAGGGGATAGATCGAAGAAGAGAGAGAAAGGTAGGAAAACCCTCATCTAGACAAAGGAAGGAAGTCAGCTCGAACAAGCGACCAAAGGGATGACAAGAGACCAAGGCCTAACCGGGGAGGATGACGAACTTTACTCCTTTGAATACCTTGTTGGATCAAGTTCTCATGCAGATGAGGGATGATGCGACGTTGACTTAGTCGGATAAGTTGAAGGGTAATCCAAACAAAAGGCCTAAGACCAAGTACTGTCGCTTCCACCGGGACCATGGGCATGACACTTCCGAATGTTATGACCTCAAGTAGCAGATCAAAGCCCTTATCAAGTAGGGGATATTATAGCGGTTCGTCATAGGTAGAGAAAACCAGCCAAGGGACACCGAACCCAACTGACGAGTTGAAGAAAGACCTAAAGCCCCACTCGGAGAAATAAGGGTGATCGTAGAAGGGAACACAATGGCCAGATCCTCTAAGAGGCAAGTAAGACGTACTTACGAATGGTACAGAGCGTCCAGATTTCCGAACAACCACCTAAAGCAACCAAGGTGGACAACCCTGCCATCAACTTCATCGAAGAGGATGCTAGATGACTACACCACCCTCATGACGACACCCTGATTATTAGCTTGTTAATTGCAAACTTCAATACTCGACGGGTGTTAATAGACAATGGGAGCTCAGTAGATATCCTCTACTACCCTACATTCCAGCAGATGAGGGTCGACAAAGAGAATTTCCTACCCTCAAACACACCATTAGTTGGATTCGGTGGCACTAAGGTATGGGAACCCTCACCTTGCTAGTAACCATTAAGACATACCCTCAGCAGCTCACTAAGGAGGTCAATTTCCTGGTGATCAATTTCTTCTTTGCCTACAACGCCATCATTGGTCGACCTATGCTTAATGCATGGGGAGCAGCCACGTCTACATACCACCTGTTGGTAAAATTTCCAACAGAGTATGGGATAAGAGAAGCACGAGGATACTAGATGGCCACCCGTGAATGCTACATTGCCATTCTAGAAATGGATGATCACTTGCAAGCTTTAAACATCGAGGATAGAAAGGTCGCAGTAGAGCCAATGGAAGACCTAGAAGAGATCTCCTTAAATGATAATGTCTCAAGCCGAATCACTCATATTAGTACACAGGTTGACTTTTTAGTCTGCAAGGAGCTTGCCCTCTTCCTAAAGAATAATTGAGATGCCTTCGCTTGGAGCCATGAGGACACGTTAAGGATCCAAATGGATATCATGGTCCACAAACTAAACGTATGCCCTTCCTTCCCTCCAGTCCGATAGAAAGAGAGAGTCTTTGCCTAAGAAAGAGACAAAGCCATAGTTGAAAAGGTACGCAAACTATTGGAAGCAGATTTCATGAAGGAATTTTACTACCTTAAATGGTTGGCCAATGTAGTCATGGTCAAAAAAGCAAATGGCAAGTGGAGAATATGTCTAGATTTCACCGACTTGAACAAAGCATGCCCTAAGGATTGTTACCCACTCCCGCCATCGACCTCTTCGTAGACTCTACGATCGATCACCAGCTATTAAGTTTCATAGATGCTTGCTCCAGTTACAATTAGATCAGATTGGTTGAAGCAGACCAAGAGAAGACCTCATTTGTTACGAGCCAAGGACTTTTCTGTTACAAAGTCATGCCATTTGGACTAAAGAACGCGAGGGCGACATACCAAAGACTTGTAAACAAAATTTTCACCCAACAGATTGGGTGGAATGTTGAGATTTACGTAGACAACATGCTTGTAAAAAGCACAAGGGAGACTAGCCAACTAGACAACCTTTGAGAAACATTTGAAACCCTTTGCCTCTACGACATAAAGCTCAACCCCAGTAAATGTGTGTTCGGTGTAGCGTCGAGGAAGTTCCTAGGCTTAATGTTATCACAGTGCGGTGTGGAAGCAACCCCGACAAGGTTCGAGACATATTGGAGATAACGCTTGGAAACAATGTCAAGGAGGTACAAAGCCTGAACAATAGGGTGGTGGCCCTCAACAGGTTTGTCTTTAGGGCAACAAAAAAGTGTGTACCCTTCTTCAAGACAATAAAGAAGGCTTTTGAATTGACTGATGAATGTTAGAAGGCTTTTGAGGAGTTGAAGGCATACCTTGTATCCCCACCATTGCTCAGTCCATCCAAACTCGGTTAAGAACTTTCCCTTTACATGGCCGTGTCACTGACAGCCGTCAATTCCACTCTTATCCAGGAGGAAAATTGCATATAGTTGCCCATCTACTACACTAGTAAAGCACTTCAAAGAGCTAAAAAGGGATATCCCCCAATGAATAAACTGGCATTTGCAGTGGTCACGGCTATCCGAAAGCTCAGGCCACACTTCCAAGTGCACACCATTGTAGTCCAAACGGATAAACCACTACGGAAAGCAATGAATAACCTAGAGGCAGCAGGGTGATTGGTTCTACGGGGGATAGAACTTAGCGAATTCAATGTCTAGTATGGACCCAAAACTGTGATTAAGGCATAGGCTTTAGCTGATTTCATTGCTGAGTTCACAGCGAAAGAGGACGAAGAGGAGTGGTCGGTGACATGGATGATATGGACAGACTGTTTGTCCAAACAATGGGCAGGAAGAGTTGGGGTCCTGCTACTATCACCGAAAGGAAATAAAATAGAGTGTGCAGTCTGTCTCCAGTTCTCAAGAACCAACAATGAACCAGAATATGAAGTCGTCCTCTGGGGCCTTAATCTGGCTAAAGTAGCAAGGGCCACATTAGTAGTCATACACTACGATTCAGAAGTTGTTGTTGGACACATTAATGGTGATTATGAGGCCAAAGGCGAACGGATGAGAGAATATTTGAGCATGACCAAAAGAAAGGTGAACGAAGGGCTCTCAGCCAAGTTTGTGTAGATCTCAAGGGAAAAAACGAACAGGTAGACCGGTTAGCCAAAGTTGCATCTGCAGAGTCTATGACTGTCACTAATTAGGTACTATCCTTTGTCCAATATTCTCCTACCATTGACGAAGTATGTGCCAATTGTATCCTATCTCAAGAGTGGGATGCTTCCAAAAGACCATAATGCTTCTCGTAGGCTGAAGGTACAGTCATCATGTTTCATACTAATCAGCGATGTCCTTTTCAAGAGGGGCTTCTCCCATCCATGTCTAAGGTGCCTAGCCCCTGCGGAAGCAGACTATGTCATGAGAGAAGTCCACGAAGGAGTATGTGGAAACCACTTGGGGGCACGTTAGCTAGTCCACAAGCTGATACGAGCAAGGTACAATTGGCCTACTAAGCAAAAGGACACCTAATCCTACGTAAAAGTGTGTGACAAGTGCCAACACTTTAGTAACATCAAACAGTAGCCATCGAAGGAGCTTACACCAATGAGTGCCCCTTGGTCGTTCGCCTAGTAGATGTTGGACATTATAAGACCCTTCCCAATGGTAATGCGGCAACTCAAGTTCCTTGTCATGAGGATCGACTAATTCACTAAATGGGTCAGGGCAGAACCACTGGCCACTGTCACGAAGAGAAATGTCTGAAACTTAATTTGGTAAAGTATCATTTGTCACTTCGGGTTTCCTAGGGTTTTCATCTCTGACAATGGAAAACAATTCGACAACGACGCGTTTAGAGATTTTTGCCAATAGTTGGGGATCAAGGGGATATGGTCGAATGAACTGCCTAAAGTCTTGTGGGTATATCGAATGACTACTCGCACACCTATATGAGAGACACCCTTCCACCTCACATTTGGAAGTAAAGCCATCATCTTGATAGAAGTAGGGCTAACTAGTTACCAAATAGCCTACCATGATGAGAGAGGGAATGAAGAAGATATGCACTTACAGTTAGACCTTTTGGATGAAGTCAGTGTAACGGCGAAACAACAGACAACTTGCAATCAGGACTTGATGGTAAAACACTACAACACCAAAGTTAGGCCTCATCATTTTCAGATCGGGGACCTGGTCCTAAGAAAAGTGACGATTGCTACTAGAGACCCTACATAAGGAAAATTGGGCCTTAACTAGGAAGGATCTTACAGGATCATCAGCTACCACTGAAAGGGGACCGACTGCCTAGAGACCCTTAACGGACAGAGGCTTCCTCACTCATAAAACATCGAGCACTTAAGGAAGTACTACCAATAATAGACAAGTGCAGCCTATTTTATTGCTTTCTTTTATTATTTACGCCAGATTTGGACATTGAAAGATGTTAAAGTTTTAAGAATTTTGAGTTTTTAAGATTTTTTTTATCATTAATAAGACTTGAAAGGATTATTAGAAACATTTTTCTACTCTACCCTTCAGGGAACCATCCAAATTTTACGAAGTCCTACCTACGGGGTGGACAAACGACTGAGGATACCGACGGGTGCTTAGTCTTGACCAAAGGCACTACAATAGTAACAAACAATGAGTTTAGGTCCACTAGGCTTTTTAGGGAGGTATCTAGCAACATGGTTTTGTTTTCTCTTTAACATGGAACATTGAGGTCTTATGTGACCGATCACACCACAATGGTGGCAAGTAGGAATAAACTCAAATCCACTTAAATCCCTAGGATGAGACCTAAACGAAGGCTTAGGCTTAAGAGCCTTTCTCTCCACTTTTTGGTTTCTTTTGTATGGAAGAATGTGCACCAATTTGTCTTTAGAGGTGGAACTCACATTAGGAAGAAAATTGAGCAACACAACATAATTGTAACAAAGATTTTCTTCCTTTTCAGCAATAGGTTTAGCAATCAAACACTTGGCATGCATATTAAAAGATTCATTTTCACATTTAATATCATCAACAAGTTTGTTAGATAAAACAAGTCTAGCATCCAAGTCCACATTCAACCATTCAAACTCCTTTAGTTTTTCAAGAGAATGTTCAACAAGTTTCTTATACTTTTCAAACAATTTGTTCGATTCATTGAGCTTAGCAATCAAATCATCATTTTCACAAATAAACTTGCTCAAATTCTCATGAAACTTCTTAGACTTTTTCTTCAAGATTTTGACATTTGGAATTTTAACAACACCCATAGATTCATGTAACATGTCATCAAAATCATAAGGATTAACACTCTTAGAGGAATTTTCATAAACACATTGCATGTTACACTCAACAACATCCAAAACATTCATAGAAGCATACAAAGCACTATCCATGACAATAAACACAAGGGGTCAAGGATCGTACTTAGTTAATGAACACAAAACAAGTGTACCTGCTATAATACCAATTGAAAGCTTGGATTTGGTGTGAAAACACACGAGCTTGTTTAGACCCTAGTTTTAAAAATTACAATTTAATTTCTTTTACTCTAACTTATAACTAAGTGCAAAATAAGAGTAAATGAAGTGCAATCATCGGGTCTACTATCTAATCCATAAGCAAGCAAGCAACAATATATATAAAGCTTAGAGAGTAAAGGAAAAGAAATACAAACACAAGATAGCACCAAGATGTGTTATCGAAGAGAAAACCGAAGATTAACTCTTCCTCAAAAAGGTGGGTGTGTTGTGGTGTAGAAACCCTATCTATGGTTTTTTTTTTTTTTTGAATAGCCCCCTTTACTTTTGTGGGTAACGAGAGTATATACAGTATGAGTGAAGAATAAATAAATTCATACTTAAAATCCTCCAAGTAAAGAGTTTCACGAGTACCTCGCGAGATGGCTTATCTCAGGAAGTACTTGCGAAATATAGCCTAACACTTGACTCTTCAGCTTCCAGCAATTTTTTCTCACGTGCCCTTTTCACAGGAACCTTTTTCGTGAACTTCTTGCGAGCTAGTCACGAAACTGCACTGATCTTCATTTCATATTCAATTCTTCTCCAACTTAATACTAAACCCAATACAATCAAATTCCACAAAATACAAGGAAATAATTTAATGCAATTTGTGAGAGACCTCGAAAAAAAGAGCTATCCCTCGAAAAAGAGATTTGGGTACCTTTTATGACACCTCTCTTTTTGGGTAAGTAATGTGGAGTCACCGCTTATTTTTTTATACAAAAAAATAAGAAAAAATAAGTACCAAATACATGACTGAATTGTTCTTCTCATTGATTGAATAATAAAATACATAATTTAAAACAAATTGAAAATTACATGGCTTTGGTTCCTAGTTACAAACTACCAAATATACATGGCTTTTTGTCCTAATTACAATTTACCAAAATAAATAAATAAAAACAAAACTAGATCTACTTAGCCAAAGACCTAATTCTAGAAGCTAGTTACGGAATGGAAAGATGTTAGACACCCATTCTGCTTAGACAGAATTTGGTCTTCTAGACTCTTGTTACCAATGTACCAATTTATGCATATCACGAATGATATGTTGAACACGTGGAAGATAAACATAAAAAAAAAAAAAAAAAAATCACAAATTCATTTATGAATGAAGTCTCTTCTTTTGAAAAGAATCAAATATGTTTTAGTTGAAAAAAAATGGATTTTTATTTGAAAAATATCAGATCTGTTTAGTAGTATATAAACAAAGTGGTTTTTGGAGATGCAAATTCAAATCTATTTTGTGATGATAAAAAAAATGATATTTTTTTAATGACAAAAAAATCAGATCTATTTTTATATTGTATAAGATGAAAAAGATTTTCTGAAAAGAGAGTTTCACTCATCATTTAAATTTATGCAACAAACACAAACATAATAAGGTTTTATCTTTTTCCTTTATTTCAAAGACCTGTATATATTAAAAATTCAGATTTGTATCTTGAGAAAGATACAAATCATTTTTGATTTAAAAAAATTTTAAATCTGCATCTAAGGAAGATGCAGATGCCTTTTTATTTTGAAAAAAAAAAAAAATTCAAATCTACATCTAAGAAAGATGCAGATCTGTTTTATTTTAAGAAAAATTCAGATCTGCATCTAAGAAAAATGCGTATCAGTTTTATTTTAAGAAAAAAGAAGGTTGACTACATGCAGATCTTTAAAATTAAGAAACAGATTATATCAACAATAAAGAAATCAAGAACATATTTTTCATGAACTAAATTGATCATGGTAAAATATGAATATCTAAAACAATTAAACATGCATCATCTTGATAAAGAAAAGCATAAAAGCAAAAGGGTTAGAGAACAACCTCTTGCATGAGCACACTTTGTTCTTAAAAGGATGTTTTAGGGTTTAAAGAAATTTGTTCAATTCTCTTTAAAACCTAAAAACCCTAATTTAAGTAGCAACACTCAGAGAAGGGATCAAAAAATATGAGTGATTTGAAAGCCTAAAATGTATGTCTCTCAGAGCGTATCAAAAATGTGTTGAATTATGAGGTTCAGCCTCTATTCATAGAGGTCTGATGACTCTGAAAAATAGGTACAGACGATTAGGGTTTGAATCCGGATGCATCTTTTTGCAAAAAGGTGTGCTTTATCGTCACCCCAAGGCCGTTGGGCCAAAGCACACAAGGAGAAAATTTAACCCTTTTAGAGTGCCGTTCAGCACTCCAAAAGTGCTGAATTGCCCTTTGGACTTTGAACACTCTTTCATGTTCGGGTGCCATTTGGACTCCTCTTCTAGGGTTTTTTTGGTTGGCCCTTGTTCCTAGACACTTTCATCCCTTGTCTATGATTTTTCATCTCTTTTTGGATAATTCAGGCTATTTAAGAGTAATTATCATGTAGATATATACCCTAAAATAAATCTTGATAAGGTTCAAATTATCCACAATTTTATTGTTATCCAATCACTCTTTTTATTCCTATGCATGCAATTCTATTTTAAACACTAATTATAACCAATCACAAAATTATTTAATTTATGTTAATTACTTAATTAATCATAATTAATTTAAACTAATCATGTGTGGTCGACTTTACCTAGACACCATGCATGCTGACCGTGTAAACTTGATCATGCAAAAACTTTCGATCTGATGGTCTGATTTGAAAACCGGAAACATCATTGCGATTGTTAGAATCTAAAGATCATTTTCATGATATGTAATGAATGACATGATGCATGTAATGCAAAGACAAAATGATGTATATAATGCAAGAACAAATTGATGCATGTGATGCAATTATGATTTTTGGGGTACATGGGTGGTCATTCGAGTCATTCTCCTTGATTAAATCATAAGTGCAAAATTGAGTGTCTACACAATTACAACACTTTTTGTCATGGAATAAAGTCAACATAAAACAAAATTGTAAATCACAAATTTACAATATAAGCATAGAGAGGCTTATCTGAAAGAAATGTGTATTTTAATTGATTGTTGGATTGAAAAACTGAATGAGTTGAACCCAAGCTTAGTGCTCTATGAAATCCTGCAACTAATTAGGTTTTGTTGTATTACTTAGACTTTAGCCTTTGTAACAGCATAGTTTTTGTAACTTTAGAAGTGTATCAAGTTCTTTTCCAAGAGTTATTGCAACTCTTTAAAAGTGGATTTAATCATATTTTCTATACGGGTACACTAGAGCCTATGAATAAAAGGTTTTTGACTGTACGAAGAAGTTTGAGTTGATAATGCATATAATGGAGTTACCAGATTTGTTGTCTCATTTGGGCATTTGCCTTCCAAATTGTAAAAGTCAATTTGAACTAAGCAAGGAATATTATTGCATAAATTGGCCTAAGTTTGTTTTCCTTTGTATGAAAGCTTTCTCAATAATAAGAGTAGGACTCAATTCAAGAGTGGCTTAGTTAATTAAACCTTTGCTGCTACACTTGGGCACTCCAGCAAGTTTCTATGCATTGTAAGTCCTGTGATTATTCAATCAAGCTTCGCTTTTGATGTATGTTTAATGTGTAATGGAAATGGGAACTGATGGTTCTATTTATTTTGATGTTGAATCATCATGTTAAACAACCATTTAATGAATAACAATTTACTTGAAAAAAATAAAATAAAAGTAAAAATGAGGGGAAGAATAATATGAGTCCCTTAACATATGTGAATGTAAGTCTTCATACTTATGCAATCGGTACAATTGTAAGTCTTTGTTCAATATGTGATGTGCTTATTTTTGAGACATTAGAATGAATCTCAATACCTGAAAAGAAAAGGTTTTTATTATTATTAGCAACTGTGAACATGTTTTCTATCCTTTGGAAGAATATAGTTATGTATCTTGGATATCTTATGGATCCACCAACTTATTCAAATTCTTTGGAGGTAATTTAGATGCCATGGACACACATTGCACCTCTTGACTGCTTGCATATCTTTCAAAATAATTAATTGGTCAATTATGGTGTGAACTCTTCTTATAAATTGATGGTCAATTACTGTATTTGGTTGAACATTATTATTAACAAACCTATATTTTGTTTAGATGGTTAAGAACAAGGAGACTTCAAATCCCAAAACTAAACAATCCCAAAATAGCTCAAATGTTAGAGTTTAATGGCCATCGAGAGTAACATTTATCTTTTTTGAAGCTTGTGTGGATGAGGTATTTAAGGGTAATTGCCCTAATACCCACTTTAGTAAAAAGGGTTGGACATATATTATAGCAGCTTTTGAAAAGAAAACTGGAAAGGAATATCTTAGGGTGGAATATAAGCATAAGTGGGATGGATTGAAGAAAGATTGGGTACTTTAGAATAAGTTGAAAGGAAGTGAAATTGGATTGGGATGGGATGCAGCCAAAAGAATAATAGCTGCAACTGATGAGTGGTGGGAGAGGAAACTAATGGTATGTTTTGTAAAACCCATAGTATGTATTTTGTATTAGTAGATAAGCCATGCTAATTTGAGTTATTAATGAAAATATTCAAAATTGTAGGAGGTTCCTGAAGTTGCAAAATATCGAGAGAAAGGTTTGGAGAATATTGACTTATTAGACATTATGTTTAAGGACATTGTAGCTACGGAAGATTTAGCATGAGCCCCCACTTTAGTGTGTTACTTGATGATCTTGAGACACCTAAAGAGGGGTTAGGTGATACTTCTATTGACTCATCTTCTCTAAATGATGATGGTGACGTTCATGAAGATGCGACTCCTAACCTCACACAACCACTTAACCCAATACAAAACTAAGGAAAAAAGTGAGCTTTACCATCATCCACATAGAGCAAAGGGAAGAAAGGAGGAACAAGATTATAGTTGACACAATAGCTTAGTTGTATCGGTGATGTTGAGTTAAGGAACTCAGCTTGTTCAATGGAGCCAAGTATTACTATTCGTAATGTCATGGAATGTGTGTGCACCTTAGATGGCATTAAGAAGGGTTCTGAATTCTACCTCATAGCTTGTTTAGTGAAGCCAAGAAGTACTATTCGTACTGATATAAATGGTTCTCTTATTAGAAATTTCAGCACCCTCTATCTTTATAGGATTCCCAAGGATCCATAGAACGGTAGAAGTGGGATAGCAAAATCACTATTAATGTGTACTATTCTAGTATTAGTAAATGCTTTTGGATCAGTATCAGAATTGAAACCTACGATGTTAACCTCACATGTTTGCCAGTCATATTCATACTGCATTGTCATATCTACAAGAATGCATTATCATGTTTGCCAATCAAGTTGTCTTTGAGTCTACCAAAGGGATTTTTGTCATAGACTAACTATGGGTAGTTATGACCATTAAGCAGATTCTTTTATGGGTTTTCGTTGTTCGATAGATACTTATTGTGATTTATCTAGTTATCATTTTTTAAATTTTTAATAATTTTCTTTATTGTGATTTATCTAATTTATTGTTATCATATTTTAAGTTTTTTTTCCTATAAATTGCAATGATTATATTTATAAAAGTGATGATGATCATTCTTATGATGTAAAAAATGATGAACATGAGGAGAAGGAATTATATGATCTTCTTGTTGCTGGATGTCATGTTGCAGTGACTTACTATATGAAATATATAGATGAACAACCTTGTAGAGATTTTGAACAAAGTGGCTATATGTGGTTGATCGATTGTTTGACGAGTAATGAAATGAAATGTCACCAAATGTTTAGAATAGAGCCACATGTTTTCCTTCAATTGTGTAATGTTTTACAACATACATATAAACTTCAGCATATAAGGCATATTAGGCTTGAAGAATTAGTAGATATATGTTTGATGATACTTGGACAAGGAGCATGTAACAAGTTGGTTCAAGAAATATTCCAACATTTTGGTGAGACTATACATAGACATTTTCATAGAGTTTTGAAATGCCTTAACATAATGTCAATGGATATCCTCAAGCCTTCTGACCCTACATTTAGTATAGTTCCAAGACATATACAAAAGAATCCATTATACATACCACACTTTCACGTATTCATTTCATATATTCTAATTTGGTTCTAATATTTGTTAGGATTATCTCCTAAGCAACTAAAATTTATATTCTATTTTAGAACTATATTGGTGCCATTGATGGTACACATATCCAAGATGTTGTGGGGGACAACAAGAAAGATTCATATTATAATAGAAAGGGTGTGCCATTTTTAATGTGATGGTAGCATACGATTTTGATTTACTTTTCACATTTGTTATGGCTGGATGGGAAGGCGTAACACATGATACTCGTATTTTCTTAAAAGCTATCCGTCGATAATCTGTAAACTTTCCAAAAACCACCACCAGGTATATAATATTTTTATATATTATATATGTACGAAGATATTATTTATGTACATCTTGCATTTTTGGTTCTTTCTCTAAGAAAATATTATTAAGTTGATGCTGGATACCCCTTAAGGAAAGGATATTTGCCACCTTATAAGGGATAGAGGTACCATCTTTCAAATTTTCGACGAGCTAGTCGAGGGAATCACATAGAAGAGAGGTTTAACTATGTTCACTCATCACTTAGAAGTGCGATTGAGTGAACTTTTGGAGTGTGGAAGAATAGATGGAAAATTTTGAAGCAAATGCCATCTTTTGACATTAAGGACCAAAGAAACATTATAGTTGCTACTTGTGTTTTGCACAATTTTATTAGAAACATGATAGGGAGGATGAGGGATTCAATTGGAGCGAGCATGACTTGAATAGACCAAGAAGCAATAGTGGTGGAGAAGGTAGTAGCCAACACGCAAACGTTGAGAATGTACAAGATGAGCAGATGGAATTTGTACGTGACAAAATAGCTTGGTCCATTTGTGGGTTGTGAAAAATATTTTTACTATTCCTATTTTGGTTTTTAATGCTTTGGATAAGAATTTTTTATTATTATAATGGATTTTCTAGTATTAATATTGTTGGCAATGAACGTTTTAATATAATTATTTTCCTAATCATTTTAACATCTTCCTCTTGATAAGCTTTTTTTAATATTTTAAATTTGGTAAACTTTTTCCCTAAATTTCAATAATGACAACATCATTATTGTTGTTATTATTAATTTTATTGTTAAGCTTAATTACATATTCTCAATTAAAAAAAAACACTGATTACAGGGAAAATGACAATATAACCTTAACAATATAGTTAAGTCATTTTTTGGAATTTACATCCAAAACAACTTATTCAAATGCTTAATATGGCTTTAAAAATAGAAAGTGCATATTTTTTACATTTTCACCAAATGCTTATCTGTTGTTTTTAAAATGGTGTTTTTAAAATGCACATTTTAAAGATGCTAGTTTTCAAAATGCAATGCACCTTTTGAAATTGTTTATCCAAGTAGGCCCCTTGTAGAAGACTTCTTCGCATGCACAGATTCCTATACGTGGCTAACTCCAAGCAACTGAATGATTGTTGTTGGCTACAAAGTTCTTCACTTCAAAGCACGTTGAAGATCAAGAAACACTTGATTATAAAACCCTAAGACACACAAACATAATAGCTTCTCACAAAGTGTATGAGTTCTCTAATTGAGTTTTTGTGTCTTTGATGACTTTAAATTATTTCTTTTATATGGTCTAGGGTTGTAGAGGACGAAACTTTAGCAATCCAAGTCATCACTGGCCGAAATTCAGATCTAAGAAATTTGAAATCCTAGATCTCGATAGATCGAACTTGTGTTGAGCATCATCTTTAAATCTCGATAAATGCTAGTGTCGAGAAATACTAAAACTGTTTTTCTTCACTTGTTTCTTAGATCGATTTTCATGTTTTTAATGATACCACTTAGGATGTAAACTTTACATACTTCTTGATACATTAAACCCAATTTAGATTTACCCAATTACAAGTAAAATACGTTTTGTCAAAAGATAAGCCAATACATAGAAAATATGACCCTAACAAAATACAAAGCTATAGTAACTGTGTATAAATACGCAGTTACTGTAGCAAAAATGAATATGAACAGTGATATACAAAGATTGATGTAGTTATTTTTTTTAGCAAAATTGTGTAAAACTTGCCACTTTTTCTATTTTGCATCTACTAATGCAATTGCTCTTACCAAATAAAATTATGTTTCTCTTGTGTGTAGTGACTCATTTTAGGGGCCATTTACAGGGGGAATAGGAACTCTACCTTACTCTTTTGCATTTGTTCGTGAGAAGTACTACATTTATAGTATTTGTATAACAAATTTTAAGTGATAAGTTGTTATTAATGAATAATAAAGCAAAATGAGTAAATTTATATAATAATTAATAATAATTTATTATTTAAATTTTTTGTAAAAATATTGTGAATGTATCATTACTCATGCTTATGTCAAGATAATTTGTGGAGTACTGTATATAGGGATGGCCGTTGGCTGGCTTTAGCGGATCCTCTGAAAAAAGATAAATCTTATATGAATTATGTGGCTCTATTATGTTATATGTATTACGTGGTTCTTTTATGTTTATTAGCAAAAAAATGTGGTTCTTTTAGGTTGGCAAGGACTTTAAGAAAATTAATTAAAAGTTTGAAATAATGAGTCTTTCATTTTAAGTGGAACTGAGACAGACATGTACGTCACATTTATCATATATTCATCAGATGGTTTTCCATATCTAACGAATTATTTTATCCGTAAGGGCTATAGCGTTAATTATGACCATTTTTGAAGATTATTTTTTTTGAAGGGACCATTACTGGAGATTTTTAAAAGGTATATAATAAAGAAGTTTGAAATAAGGTTTTTGTAATTTTTTAAAATTTATGTAAGTAAAAAAATTGTATGAAAAATGTATAAAATTGTTTAAAATGTAAGTTTGAGATGATGTAATAAAGGAGCACTTACTCTCACGCAAGCATAAGCATCTGATTTTGCAGTAGTCATGGGGTATAAAAACACATGTGATTCCCATTAAAAAAAAAAAAAAAAAAAAAAAAAACCACACCACTACATTCTTATGCGTCCTGTCTAGGGTCCCCAGTACTCCCACTACATCAACTTTCTTCGACCATCACCATCACCATCGCATTATTCTCACTACTATTCTTCTTCTTTTTCTTAAGCTTCAGTGTTGACGCAACCGTTGACTCCAATTCAAATTGTACGTAGTTAAAAGTTTCAAGCTCACACTTACACACATGCAAATAAGCTCTCTGGCGATATGATGTCCTGGCACCGGAAGCTCCATCAAGTTCCGGAGTCCTCTCCGGAATATCCACCAACAGTGCCATCGTATTCTGCGTCAGCATCACCGACGACGTATCCTTTGGCTATATGGTGGAAGTCCGCCAGCAACGCCTGATCATTCATTCAACGGAAATCCGCTGGAAACCACGCCGTCGGTGGGGCTGATAGTGGGGACAGTGATAGGAGGGTTAATTCTGTTGGTTGCTGTGGGCATTTTCGTCATTTGGTATAGAAGGAGAAATCGGAGGAGACCAAATGAAGGGCCTACGACAAGTGAGTCTATTATATTTCAGTTAGTTAATAGTTAGTTAATTTCATCTTTAATGATTAGTTTATAATTTAGTTTTCGGTTGTTGTTTAGTGGTCTATATATAATATGCCGTGGTTTTGTTTATTTATCGTGAGGTTTTGGCTTTTTGGGCTGTTGGTTTGCTGCATAAGCTACTCGCTCCTAGGGGTGTCCAGCGGGTATAAGACCCAACCAAACCGACCGATTCCGGCCGACTCGAGGTCCAGTGGGTGGACCCAAAGTCCATAGTCGGTTGGATTCGGGTCCCTCTAATAAAAACCTAATAATCGATTTGGGTAGCGGGTTAATGGGTTAAAAACCCGTAGTACCTAACCCGTAGTACCTAATATATATATCTTCAGTTCTGTTTAGGTGAAAATATGAAGAGTCTGAGACTAACAAGACTAAGAAGGTATTTGGATTCAGCTTAAACTTGCTGCGTTTACGTTTTGCTGTTTTTTTTTTTTTTTTTTTTTTTTGTGCTGCTGGGATAAGCGCGCAGTGCGCGCACTGTTCATGTATTTTTTTAGTAATTTTTTATTAGAAATGGGTCTCGCAGTACTATTTACACATTTAAAAAATTATTTCCTTACAGTGTTTTTAATTTTTAATTTTCAGCAATAAATTCTATCCAAACAGAGCCTAAGAGCATCCACAGTAGTGAAGCTAAAATTTTAGCAATTTAGCTCCACAAAAAATTACTTTATTTATTTTACCTATTCACTTTACCAAACATGCTACAGCAGTGGATCTATTTTAGCTTTCAACACAATAAAATAACATAAATATCACAATAAAATAATATTTTTACTATAATAAAATATTTTTTAAAGGATAGAGAGAGAGAAATTTAATAAAATAATATATTTATTTTTACCTTTGAGCTACAGTACACATCTTAGATGTGTACTGTAGCTGGAAGCAAAATTTTTTTTTCTATAACTCCACTGCTGGAGCACACTTTTTGATGATTGAGAAGCTAAAATATAGCAATATAGCAATATGCCACCACTGCTATGAGTGCTCGTGACTTTTTAACTGTTACACGCTATCTAAAGATTCTAAACCTTACACGCAAAAGCCAAAATCAAGAAAAATCAAATCTCTGAAGATTTAGAACGGCCAAGTTTCAAATCAAACTCAGAGACTCTCACAGTCTTCCACTTCCCCATGAGTCCTTCGAAAGTTAGACTTAAGCCAATTGCCTCAGCCCTCATCTCACTCTCTCATAAATCAATCTCCGTTTTTCTCTACTCTCTAGTCTCAAGTCTCTATAGTCTCAACTCTTCACTCCACACTCCGCAGTCACACTCTCCCCACTCCTCTACAAATGGACCAAACCCTAGCTGCCGCCGCTGCTGCCGCCTCACGCCACACCTGACACCGCCACCATGGGTTAAGTCTTCTCAACCTCTTTGTCTCTCTACTCTCTAGTCTCAGGTCAGGTATATTTTTTTCCTTTTTCATCTCTCTTTTTCTCCATTTTGTGACATGGGTTTATCATCTTGTTCAAATTATTTAAAACTTAAAAGATCATAGTTTTGAGAAATTGCTTAGCCGAGTATCCTATGTAGTCACTCTCTCTATACTTTTCTGTTTGATTCAAAGATTAAGGGACCAAAACTGACCAAGCAATTGGATTCAAAGATGAAACCCTAGTTGTTTTGATATGATTTGTTGGGCCAAAGATGAACACCTAATTTGTTTTTGCACAAATGTGTTCTTTTTCTTCTTTTTTACTCCATGTTCTATTTTTTTTTAATGAGCAATATACTTCTATCTTCACTGTAAATTTTGTTGTGTGGGTGTGTTTGGAGCCTATGATATATTTCATTTCTTGTTACTACAATTTCTCTAGATATTTTGCATTCATCCCATTATGCATCTTATAAATTTGTCATCCGTAGGGTTTTCTAATGTTTGATAGCGGATATTGTAATTTTTTATTTATTATAATGGTAATTGTTTATTCTATTTGTAATCTGTAGCATAGGGTATTTGCAATATTGTTCTTGATGATGAAAAATACAAAGGGTTGTTTCTCAAACATTGGCAGTGGCCGCCTATGAGCTTTTGCCTTTTCCAGGCTTGAGAGCTAATGCTGCTCTATATTTCCTTGGATGTCTGAAAGTTGTTACTTTGACATCCAGAATTAGCTGGCAGTGAGTGTTGTCTTTTTAGTGAATTCCTAGTTATTCTGGTCGTTTGCTTTTATTATTTTTTGTTAGAATGGAATCCTCATTGCCATATTTCCTAGTTGTTCCCACTAAACATTTTTCTGACTGAATTTTATTCTCCAAATTTCTAAATGTCAGTCTGTCTTGAAAAGTTTTGGTGGTACTGTCTTTGTTTGTTAAAATTAAATGGTTAGTTTTTTTTTATATCCACTGATGATAAATTAGATGTCTTGTTTCTCAAAACAATTGCAACGGCTGCCTCAGTGCTCTTCTTTCTTTGGTTGCAAGTGCTATTGCTGCTTTATTCTCTCCTTGAATGCTTGAGGTGTTCATTCCTTTAGAATATATAAGTTTAAACTCCTCTAAATTGTTTTATTTCTTCACATTTTGTTACAAATAAATTTGTGATTCAAAGAATTTTCTAATGTTTGGAAATGAGCACAGTAATTTCTTACTGTAAGATCGGATGTTGATGCATTTACAATATTATTGTTGATGATGACAAATCCAAAAGGCTTGTTTCTCAAAACATTCGCAGTGACTGCCTAAGAGCGTTTGCCTTTGCAGGGCTTGAGAGCTAGTGCTGTTCAATCCTTCCTTGGATGTCTAAAACACATTTCTCTTTTATAAACTACATTGATGTTATGAATCTTTTCAGACTAATCTTACAATTATCATACATATTGTTTTGTCTCATTTAACTTCAAAACTTCTTGTCTGTTAAGTGTTATTAAAGGTGTCATATACTCAAGTTTCTGCCCCTGCTTGTAATTTCTGTTGATAATGGTTACTTCCCTTTTTGTTATTTTGTAGCTTTTGTTCTGTCTTTATATATTGCTGATAAATACCTTTTTGCCCTTTGTATTGGAGGAAGGAAGGTCACTTTTTATTTTTATTTTTATAGAAGGCAGTCTTTTGGATATATTTTGGAAGCTCTTTTGGACAAATGTATTTTGGAAAGCTTACTGTCTATGTTGGCTTTATTTTCTATAAGATATGGACTTGTTGACTATAGAGAATAGAGTAGCTCTTCAGTGCTTTAGAAAAGATATTTTTTTGAAATACTTATGGTGTTTCATTATTGTGACTAATTATATACTGAAACTAATCATATACTTATTGTAACTAATTATATATACTGTTGTGAATACTGTAATTAGCCTACTGGGAAATATTAATCTGGAGTGATATTGCATTTTGTAGAGCTTGGAGATCCAATTTAAAATGAATGAAGTAAAAAAATAGAGCTTGATGGCCATTTTAAAATAAATGAAGTAAAAAAGAGGCCCAATCTTAATATGAATACAAGAAAAATAAAATCCTTGTTATTTTAAAAGCCCATTAATTTTCGCACAAAAGGCCTAAAAAAATCTATGAAAATCCACAAATTGGCCCAATCTGTGGTTCTGATCTGCTAAATTGACAAATCCGACTTGCCAAACCGTTGACCCGAACCATTGGGTTTGACATGTAGGACTGGTCGAGTATGGGTCTAATTTTTAATTACCCGACCCAATCGGGTCGAGTGCGGGTCAAGCCCAAACCCCAGCCGACCCGACTCGTGGATAGCCCTACTTGCTCCATCCTATTTAAACCACGTTTTAGAAAATTTAACTCAAAAAGGTTTTTAGAAAATTAATCTTTTAAGAAATTAGTTTAATGTAATGTGCGAATAATTTTTCAAATTAATTCTCCTAAATTTAGCCTCAAATTAATATTAATTATTTTGTGAATAATATAAAACTAAAGCCTTATGATAATGCTCCTTGTTATTTTCGGAGCATGGTTTGTTTGGTTGCTTATCTAATTGGGATCTAGAAAGTAAAAACACAAACATATACCTGGAAACTTAATGGAAATATTAAATGTCCTACCTCGTATACAGTGCAAACTTTTTGACGAAATATGAAATAGTTGATTGGTAAGCAACCCTATCTCTAACTTAATGGATGTATAACCGCTTTGAAATATATATAAGACAATTGATAAATGAGATGAAAGACAATAAAAATAGGAAAGAAGCAAGTGACAGGACAATGTAATAATATCATTTGTGTGATGTGAACCCACTTTTCCTTTCTTATTATTCACACAGAGAGAGGGAGAGATGCTAAATATATTTTAGTCCCGAAAATTTATTTATAGAGCTGCAATGACTCTACATGTGTGGAGAGCTATTGTAACGCTTCAAAAAAATTTCAACATTTTGAAGAGACTGTTGGAGTTTGTACTCTCCCAAATGGAGAGAAACATGATTTTGTAGAGTCTCGTGATGATATTAATAGGCCTAGTAGAGATTATGATCATTCAAAAGAGAAAATTTTAACCTAGAGCTTGAGAACTCTAATAGGTTGATAAAAAATGTATACTATGAACTGAAGCTCACAATTACTCTTTGAAAATTGTGGAAAGAATTAAAAACGAAGTATGCTACAATTTGATCATAACTATCACAGATGTGTATTTTTATTAAACACAGGAATTATAGACAATATTATGTTTCAACTTTCTATGACAAGATTATTATAATTTTTATTAAAAAATAATTGTTTATAAATTCACTATATAAAAATTTTAAGAGACTAAAATTATTAAGTAAAATATATTGCAATTTTGAATATATGAACTTTTCATTAGAGATTATTATATAATATATTTAAAAAATGTATGCTTCATTTTAACCTGGCACACCCTTAAAGCATTGTCATCCGTTTGTGTGAAATTTTGTCTATTTTAGTATTAAAAACAAGGAAGTTAATACCGTACCGGAGGCTGTACCGGTTTAGCCAGCGGTACGATATATTTTGGGTACCGGTCAATACTAGTGTACCGTTTCGAGTTTACCGCTATTTTATATAATTATTATGTTTTTTTTTTGACACACACACACATACACATACACACACATAAACACATAACACAACCTTGGAAATGCACCTCATTTAAATTTATATTATATTTTAAATTGTCTCACTTTTTTTAAATTGTGCCCCATCTTAATGTAAGCTAATTGCATTCGGTGTATTATGACCTACCTCTGTAGGATCTTCTTTTGGTATTACTGTTTGGTTTTAATGGCAATATATTTTTCTTTCAAAAAAAAAAAAAAAATTCACATCGCCTTGGATACCGTCCCACTTTTTCAGTTTTGTCTCAATCCTACCCATCTACTCAGCTGCAGACCTGCCTCCTCTTCTTTAATTGAAAGGATAGAATGCAGCTAGCACAAGTTATTATCAAATATACATTCCAGATCTAGCCTTTTTTGCTCTTCATTCTCACGCCTTCTTCTTCTTCTTCATTGTGTCTCTCTGAACTTCTTGCTCCATCTGTTTTTTTAGCCTTTTTTGCTCTTCATTCACACGCCTTCGTCTTCTTCTTCTTCATTGTGTTTCTCTGAACTTCTTGCTCCATCTATTTTTTTATTTCAAAAAATCCTTACTCATTCTACATCAAACAGTCTTAACTCATCAAGAAAACCATTCTCTTTCCTTACTAGGAATGAAGAAGATGATGGGTAAGTTCACAAATCTTTGGATTTTTTAGTTTTAGTGTTCTTTTGGGTATTAGCTTTGTTTTGGAAACCAATCCCCTTGTGATTGTGAACCCAAAAAATGACAGAATCGTGTTTTGGCCCGGTATCCATTTACCGGCCGAAACAGCCGGATTTCGTCGGTACGACCGGTAAGTAGTCGGTATGGCCGGTATTTTTTCCGGTACGAAACAGGAGTTTACATGTGCCGGTGCACTCGCCAGTACGGTATATATTGGCCGTACCGGCCGGTACGGTACGAGATTAACCACATTGATTAAAAACCCACTTTTTCTTTTCTACACAATCACTTGTGAAAACATCTCATATCAGATTATCTATTTTATATTACATTTTATGAAAATATTAATTTTTAATTATCCTACCAAAAACCACCCCCAATTTGCACACATACCACCCCTTCAAGGATAAAATAGAGACTTCAATTCTAAATCAACCTCTATAATAGATAAAGATGCAGCCAGTTCTAATCTAAAATTCATATTGAGAATAAAAGTAACTTCAAATGTTGTATTTCAAATAATTTATTGCGTGTGTTCACATAGCCTCATCAACCAAAGTTTCCTCCAAAACCCAAAACCCATCTCAAAAATTAAATCTTTCACAAAATTTTCAACAAATCTTAAATAAAACCTAGCTTCTCAAATATCAAAAACCGAAAACCTAGCTTTTTAAGATTTTCAAATATCAAAACCTAGCTTCTACGTTTCCAGCAAAACCCAAAACACAACAAAACTTCCAACAAATCATACCCATAACCTTGCAATTTCAAGCTATATACTATTAGAAAGAAAGAAACTGCAAACTCTAAAAATCACTCATCCACCAAAATTACCGCATCTGAACTTCCAAAGATACCAAAACTCCATTGATGAACCAGAAAAATTTAGAAGCCCAAGAACGAAGATGACAAAATATTTTAGTGTGATCTCCAACTCCAGCCCAGAGAAGCAAAATCAAGGAGATGATCTTTCAAAGATGGGCATAGATGATTGTTGCTTAGACAAGAGAGTGTGTGTGAGATTGAGAAAGCAAAGGCTTTGGAGCTAGAGGAAAAGAGAGAGAAGTTAAGAACAGCTTGACTTGGTGAGAGAAACATTAATAAAAAGTTAAATGCAAAGCTACAGTAATCGTGTAAATAAACACAGTTACTGTAGTAACAATGAAAATTTGCACAAATTTAACTCCACTGATGTGGGTTATTTTTGAGATAAAATGTGTAAACTTTTCTACTTTTTCTATTTTGGAAGGCCTGATGCAGTTGCTCTTATGCTTTGTGTCTAAACTCAAGAGGTCTGTGCTTAAGTGTGCTTGAAACTTTTAACTACATAGCTCCGTGTATGGATTTGATTTGCAATACAAGCATTTTATTTTTAATTTAAGCAGTACAAGATTGACTACTATGGAAAGGTTTAATTATTGCAAAGACAACTGCTACAGCCTACATGTCTCTCCTCGAAGAACATTTTTTTTTTTGGGGTTAATTTCACACACACCAGTAAGGAATTGTTGAAAGCCGTTAAATTCATTAGTACTTGGAATCAATTGTTCATGTTCTTTTACCATTTTCATCATTATGTTTTTGGACGAAAGATATCATCAATCATATTATATATATTATCATTCAATCTTCTAGTCTTGGATGATGCCACTTTATATTATAACTAACAGACCGATGCTCTTGTTTTCTTCTCCTCCAGGTGATCCTACTCCAACACCATCAACTGGCCATCCTTTAGCTCTTTCTCAAATTATATTTTCATATGAACTATTAGCCATTGCAACTAATGGTTTCTCCGAGAAGAACTTTATTGGTGAAGGTGGTTTTGGTCATGTCCATAAATCCTTCCAAATGAGAAAGTGGTTGCAGTTAAACAGCTGAAATTGGAAAGTAAACAGGGAGAGCGTGAGTTTAGGGCAGAAGTTGAGGTCCTTAGTCGCATCCATCACCAGCACCTTGTTTCATTGGTTGGATATCGCATTTCTGGGGAACAAAGATTTCTTGTTTATGAGTTTCTCCCAAATGGTAACTTGGAATATCATCTGATTGGTAAGTCATTATCTATAATTTGAATCTTCGATCTTTTGGGCAATTTTCACTAACTTATCTTTGTACTTTAAAATTGTATTTGTTTGGAATAAGGGAGAAAGATGTTTGTTTATTTTAGGAGACAGCTTATCGTTGTTCATATTATTAGAGCCAATAAAAAATTATTCAGTTTCGTGACATAGAAAGAATGATAAAAGGGAAATCCTATGGCTTTTAAAACTGCATTACATAACATTAACATGTGGCAATAGTGTTAACGATAGTAGCATTGGTAAACGAAATTAAAAAAGTAATCATTTATTTACTCATGAGTTCTCTACTTGCTGATACAAGACTAAAGCAAGATTTAAAAAGAATACAGGCAAAAATGTTGGATCATAGTTTATTGTTCGGATTTGAACAATTTGAATTGGCAGTCTATCATGTTTATGTACGGTGAAACTACTATAAAGCGTTTTATTGAGGAAAATTGACATTGCAGGATTGGAGAGTCCAACTATGAATTGGCCAACTAGACTAAAAATAGCTATAGGCTCTGCAAAAGGATTGGCATATCTGCATGAGTACTGTGAGTTATCTTTGTTTACCACATTAATTGAGAACCTAATGAATATTTTCTTGTTATAGATTAAGTCTCCTTTTGAGCTCAGTCTATCTTTAGGTCAGCCCAAGATCATACACCGTGACATCAAGGCAGCTAATATTCTTCTTGATTCTAATCTTGACGCAAAGGTATGGTTTATTAGTGGTTTCATGTGATCCTCGGTTTAAGTTTTAAATATGGGTGAGTTTGGTTCAGCTTTTTTAAATTGAGTTTTTTTTTGAAAAGTGGGATTTTCAAAAAGTGCGGTATAAAATTTGGTTTTTTTAAAAAGCGGAGTGTTTGGTCAAAACGGTTAAAAGATGCTTTTTGAAAAAACTGAGTGTTTGACTAATACTTATAAAAGTGGTGGTTTGAGTTGTAAATTATCAAAAAAGATAATGTATATATAGGAGAGTTTATTTCATACTTAAATCAACTACTTAAAAAGACTTACTCAAAAAAAAAAAAAACTACTTAATAATAATAATAATAATAATAATAATTTATTGTTAACTAAAATTTGTTCTAAAAATATTTTTATAATATTTTCATAACAAATCATATGTGATAAGTTGTTACTGTTTTTAATTTAAATACGCCACTTAAATTATTTTTTTCCGCTAGTATTAGCTAATAACAACCCACCACTTAAGATTTATTGTGAAAATATTATAGTAGCATTTTTTAGTTTAATTTTTTTTCTTTTTCTTTATTTCTCTTTATCTCTTTTTCTTTTATCCACACGTTTATTTATATATATTTTTTCCTCTTTTTTTCTCCTCCACACCCGTATTCTTTACCTTCTCCCTATCTTCACATTTGACTTTTCTTTATACTTTTCTTCTTCACCGGACTACCATTTCGTCCACTCCAAGATTTCAGAACATACCAAAAGCTCTCACTCTTTCTTTTTTCTTTTTCTCTACTTTCCTCCACACATTCAGCCACACAACCGACACCCACGCACTTCTTCACCTTGATCTTCTTTATTCCTTTCTTTTTCTCTAAATTCAACCACACACAGCTCACACCCACGTACTTCTTCATCTTGATCTTCACAGGTAATTTCTCTTAATTTCACAAAAAATCTTCAATACCTCTCCCTCTTTGTAACCCCAAAACCAAATGGGAATTGAAGTTAGATTCATGCATCAAAGCTCCTCCTCATTAGTCAACCTTAGCCATGTCGGAAGATTTAGATTGGGTTGTTGAGAGTGAGATTAGTAGTGGAGGTTCTGGCATATTGTAGCTATTATTTTTTGTGTTTTTCTTTTCAGTTTTCAGTGTATTTTGTGGTTAGTGAGATGAGGGTAATTTGGGTCATTTCTTGCATTTTCAACGGTAATATTGATCAAAAGCGCTTTTGCGTTTGCAAAAACTCCTCAAACCTACTTGCACATTTTGGCTCAATTCTTTGCATTTCAAAACATAGTTTTTTTGAGAAAGCACGTTTTGAAACATTACCAAATGCCTAGCTTTCATTTTTGCTCTCAAAAAGTGCGTTTTGGCTTCTAAAAGCCGAAACAAATGGGTACTATATCTGTCTGTGTTGAGATAGTGAAATTTGGATAACAATTACAAATGTCACAAATAGTAGTGGGGTTTTACAAATTAAAAATAGAAAAAAAAAAAAAAAAACAATAAGGAGCACAAAAATTTACGTGGTTTGAGTATAAGTCTATGTACTATGTCCACAGGTTAAGGCTAATACTTTACGGGCCTTTTGTTTTCAGTTAAACTAATTTTGCAAACATATTAGTTATATAATCAAAATTGAAATATATTAATTAGTTATGCGAATGCTTTTGGAACTCGAGCCTCTGAGACTCGAGTTCCAAAGTTAAGAGGTGGATTTCCACTAGAAACTAAAAAAAAAAAAAAAATGTTATCTCATGATTTTCTCCATAGACTTGAGTTCCAAAAGTGGCAACATAAGTAATATGTTCAATGTTGGGAAATTTAGATTCCAGTTGATAAAATTAACAAGTTTTAAATCCAAGTTGTTAATTAGATTTATTATGCATAAAACTTGTTAAAACAAATAAACATCAATATCATGTCAAATATAAGTGCAGCGGAAAAATAAATAAGACAAGATATGATGACCTAGGAAAATCAATGAAACCAACCAGTTTCACAGTAAAAAACCTGGGGGGAAATCTTCTCAAAAAGCAATCTACTATAGTAAAGAGAAGTTTCAAATCTAATATAAAACCTTTGTCTCTAGACTCTACAATCCCCGTAGATGAACTCATAATAGAAACCTTCTACCGCTTCAGAACCTCTGAACTCTTCAATATATGAACGCCACCTTTTGATGCACGGATCCCAGTACGTGATTAACTCCTTTGCACGAATCCCAGTACGTGACTCACTCATCAACTTGAGGAAGAAGAATGTTGGCTGTAAAGTTTTTCACTTCATCAACAATGAAGATCAAGAAGCACTTGGTTACAAAATTCGAAGACGTAAAGACGCAGTAGCTTCTTTTAGAGAGAATAAGGCTTTGGTCACCTTTGGCATATGTTCTCCTTGTATTCTCCTCTGTGACGGCCTCTAAAATAAGCCTTATATATGTCTAGGGTTGTGAGAAAATAATCCCTACACAAATACAAAAGCTTGACCCAAAAATCAAATCTGAAAATTTTGATTTCCGTAACCTTGACAGATACCTTGATAGATAGCAGGTGTCGAGCCTCATTAAACCTTGATAGATAGTTATCTGTTGAGCAGGTGTCGAGCAGGTGTCAGCAGGTGTCCAGTAGGTGTCCAGCTTTAGTAAACACATTTTCTTCACTTGTTTCTTGATCCAATCTTCATGGCTTTAATACTAGACTTGAACAATATGTTATTTGAAGTATTAAACACATTCTAGATCTACCCAAATACAAGTAAAGTGCGTTTTGTCAAAGGATTAACCATCTACATAAAATATGTCCTTAACATTTACTTTTGATCACATAACTAATTTGTTTGCAAAATCAGCTAGAGAGCAAAATAGGCCACACTTTACTAAGAAAATAGGGAGATTACAATTGTAGTACAAAGTCACAAAACTAAAAAGATCGTACTCAATGCACAAAAATCCCACTTTTATGATGTTTGAGAGATGTTATGTTAGGCAACCTCAACCTTAATTTATTGTAGAACTGATATTTGAACTTAAACCTACAACTTGTCATTTTTAGTGAAAGACACTTGCATTGTACCAAGAGGCCTAACCTCTCTCTCACCATAACTAGCACACTACAAGAAATCATAATTCTTTAAGTCTAGCATACAAAAGACCAAAAGTAATGTGTATAATGTGACACCCATATTTGATTTTGATATTATCTAAGTGTATGTTGTGTGAGTGTGTGGTAAGTCCTACATTGGGCATTTACCAAGTAAATATATTTTCTAATAGACTTTCTATCATTTTTCTATCACCATTTAAATATTATTTCTTCATTCTATTTTTTTTCCCAAAATTGAATACATTTTATCAACCAACAAATACCCAAAACTCTTCTCCATTTTCATCAATTTACAACATTCAAATCTCTTTTGCTCTGATTTTTACCAACCAGCAGGATCCATTAAATTTGTTTAAAGATACGACAATGCTCTCCGCACCGAGAGAGTGACTGCAACTACTCTAATTATTTTATTTTATTGTTATTTTTATTTTTATATTTGTATTTTGGAGAAGTTGTTGGAGCTAGTTTTTATGAGTTTTGGAGAGAAAATGGGTTTAAAGGGTTGTTGGAGATGCTCTAATTGACTTGGCGACTTGTGGCAATTCAAGCCATGCCCTGCCACGCAACATTCTATTATACCATAAATCAATAATATACTTGGATCTTTTGTTTAGGTTGCTGATTTTGGGCTCGCTAAGTTTTCATCAGATACTAAAAGTTATGTTTCCACTTGGGGGTAAGTCCATTTCTCTGCGTTCTTTAGATAAACCTGAGTTGTGGCCCTAATTAAAGTCTAGTTTTGAAGCAGTATAACAAATGCTATAAAATGTAATGACGGCTTGGCTACTGCGTTTCCTTTTAAACTATTGTATTAGTTTATTAAACATCTTGTAATAATGCAGTTACCTGGATCCAGCATATATCAGAAGTCCAAAGCTCACTAATAAAGCAAATATCTTCTCCTTTGGAGTTGTACTTTTGGAATTGATTACTGGACGAGTACCTAAGTGTGAAACTGAACTCTTGTATCAGTGGGTGTGTATACCAATTTTAAGCAATAGGCCTTAATATATAGTTTCACACTCACACACACACACACACACACATATATATATATATAGGCTAAAAATGTATTGACCCCTTATGATGGATTAAGTTGATTAATTAGCCAAGTTTAATTAATTAACTAATTTAACATGCAAACGCGTGGTAGCACAAAAAAATCACCAATAAACTAAAGTGCAGTGGAAAAATAAATTGACACGGTGATTTGTTTACAAATAGGGAAAACTTTCAAGGTAAAAACCTCATCGGGTAATTTTAAGGTCACCATTCCCGAGAATCCACTATTATCACAAGTAAAAGAATCTCAGTACTTTATATTAACTTACAGTTGAACCTTTACCTCAATACCCAATTGAACTTATTCTATAGTGACAATCTCTCATTTTCAATGCACGGCTCTCAGTATGTAACTAACCAATTGCGCGGATCCTAGTACGCGACTTTAGTCATCAACTTGAGAAAGATGTTGGTTACAAAACCTTATGGTGCAATGATACAGCAACTTCTTCACAAAGAGATGAACTACGGCAAACTTGGTCTTCGGTCACAAATTGCTTGAATAGACTTTTCTTAATACTTGTTCAACCTGTGCTTACTTTGACGGTCCTTAAAATAATCCTTTTATATGTTTAGGGTTATGAGAAAAGAAGGCCCAAAGACATGTCCATGGATTAGAATCAAAATAGTACTGAAAAACTGTTTTTCTTAAATCTCAATAGCTAGAGGTGTCGAGGTACTGTCGAGCCACGGGGCTGAAACAACTTCTTAAAGCTTGATAGATGCAGCTGTCGAGCTAACTGTCGAGCTTTAATGAAGAGCACTTCTTAGCTTGTTTCTTGGATAGACTTGCATGGTTTTAACACTTGATTTGGAAACCTTATTTCTTGAAGCATAAAAAATATCATAGATCTACCCAATTACAAGTAAAACACGTTTTGTCAAAGGATTAGTCAATTACATAAAAGAATGACATATGTTCTTATCAAGTGAACCACATATGTCCTAACAATCTCTCCCTTTGACAATCCGTGACTATCACAACAAACAAATGAACATACGAGAGAAGTTATAAATCACTCAACTTATACTCATTTTTTAAATACAATAAAATCTATTATAACATAAACTCTTGAAAAATTTTGCAAGAAAAGAGTTCATGACAAGTAGACTTTGATAACCTGTATTTCTGAAACACTTTTAACAAAATACTTCAAGGCATCTTTTTGTGAAACAGAAATAAGAGATCGCATACATAAAAAGGAAACATGTGTATAAAGAAAGAAAATAAACAACACATGTAGAGGTAGGTGAATAAAACATACATCATCATAGATATACCAATTAAGAAACATCATGTATGTAAAAAAATGATGGTCACAAGACCTAGGTACCAGAATAATGTATCTCTAACAAGAAAGAAAAGAAAAGATACATGTAATCCTTACTACATCCCTAAAAAACAAACTCTCCCCCTAACAAAAATCACCTAACTCTCCTCTTAAGAGTGACTACTCTCATATCCAAAACTACTCTCCCTTTTTGTCATGAGTGACAAAGGGTAAGAGTGTCAAGTAGATATCTCATTAGAACTAGAAGAGCTAGTATCTCCATCCTCATCATCATCATCGTCAGAACCATCAGCAGGTGTCTCGGATGCCTCAGGAAGAGGAGAGGGAGACTCCACAAAACCACCAAGGTGAGCCTTCCGTCTAGCAATGAGGCCAACATGGGTGTTCACTTGATACAACTTCATAGAAAGTGTATCAAGACGAGCATCCATGTGCTGAAGTTGCGCTATGATCGCATCTAAAGTCACACCTCCCACTGAAGAAGAGGGAGCAGAGGTAGAAGGAGCTGAAGAAGTGGGAGGAGCTATTGAACTTAGCCGCCTCACACGAAACTCCGCCTCGCTCCGTTTAACAATAGCATAGTCAATGGCACATATAAAGGAGAAGTGGTCGGTTGAGGGAAAAGGAATAGAAAAATGGCATAAGATCCTCATGATAGCAAAAAGAAAGATGAGCTTATCACGGGTAGCCGTATCCCTATAAACATCTATGATAGAAAGGATAAAATGTGAAGGAAAATCAATGGAAAGATCCTTAAGAAGGGACAATAGAAAACGAGAACGAGACTCTGTAATGGAGTTATAGTGAGAGAGAGGATACTATACAAAAGTCATCACCATGTTCAAGAATCTAAGACCTTTAGCAAAAGGTCGACATAATGTAAACTAATGCTCACCCCAATCAGCTGGACGCTCACTAAAAGCAGAAATCATCTCGTCTTTGGACACAGTCTGCAGACGCTCACAATCGGGGTAGTCAGGATGCGCAACCCTCGAAACACGAAGCATATCGGATACCAACTCCGGTGTGACGATAATGCACGTACCTCGAACACGAGTATGAAAGAGAGGTACTGAAGGATCAGTTCCATGCATATTGGAGTAAAACTCCTGAATTAGCACGGAAGGACATGTGACCAGAATGTCACACATTAACTCCCATTCCCGTTTGTGAATGACATTGGGAAGGTCAGTGTTGACAAAATCCTACAAGACAACTTGGCGTTCCAAATGAACACCTCTTTTAGAGAAGTTCTCCGAGAAGTCCTTTTGGGCTTTCTCATCACGGAACCGAACAACGGAGGGAGTAGGATCAAAAGATGAAGAGGCCTTAGAACGCAAAGGGTTCTGGATAGGAGCAGACTTACGTTTTGGTGCCATTGATGCACTAACGTAAACGAGAGAGAAAGGGGGAAGAAAGAAACACTTAGAAAAGTTCCAACACAATTCAAATATAGCAAGTATATTGAAAGGAAAGAACGTATATATGAAAAATGCATGAACATGTGACATGCCATATAAAAGGCATCATGGGCTCCGCCCAATCCAATCATACTAGCACAAAATAAAAATTGCACACATCTAAATGCATGATAATATAGTTATTATGCTTATGAGATGCAATGTATGAGATTTGAAACTCATTTAGGCAAAAACCCATCCCAAATTTTCACAAAAACTCAACAATTTTTAAAAACCCCAAAAATTTTCAAAACTCAAAATCCTAGGTTCAAAACATGAAATGCATGAATAATGAAAGATAAGAGGCTTACCAAGAGAGGAAAATATTGAAAAAGCTTGAAGAAACCTTGAGGAGAGTGTATGAGTGAGAGAAGGTGAAAAAGGGATGTGAGAAAATGAAGCTATCGAGAGAGAGATTGAGAGAAATGAAGTCTAGATTGCACAAAACTTATTTATAGAACCTCAGTAAGTCTCGACAGATAGAGGTGTCGAGATAGGTGTTAAGGTATGTGTTGAGAAAAAGACGTCGACAGATTCAGCTATCGAGGAGGTGTTGAGGAAAAAAATATCAGACACGAGTAAGAAGCTCGATCAATCCACTAGCTGTCGGGAATCTATCGAGATGTCAGCAGGTTTCTCGATCAATCCAGAAGCTATCGAGATTGTGATAAGATGCAACTGAAAAGCTCGACAGATAAGCCAAGTATCGAGAGGTGTCGAGAAGGTATCGAAATGGCTTAAAAACAGTTTTTCAAAGAGGAGAAAAACACAGATATGAATGCAATCAAACATGCAACTCAGCAAATAATCCAACCAACATTTTAACCTTTGAAAACATCTCTCAACCAACAAAGAGTTAAGCATTTAGTTCCCACACACACACACACACACAACAAGTCTAGCCAATTTTATATTTCAAAAACAAGTTAAGACAGTTTAATGAGCATACATCAACACATGTAAACCTTGTGATGGCTAGATTACATTGTATTTGCACATGTATCAAGAGTAGAAAAGAATATTACTTGTTATGTGTGAAAAACATCGCAAGATTCACTACAACAAAATGTATTTTTAGTGACGAAAATTAGTGAGGAAATATTTTTCATCGCTAAAAATACAGCTTTAGTGACGAAATTTGAATTTCGTCACTAAAAATGGAAAAAATTATAACATCTAGCAATGAAAAATAATTTTCGTTGCTATTGTGATCTGAAAAATGGGTGCCATCGGAGGAAAACATTGGTGTGAGCTTAATTAATCTATAGCGACGAAATATTTCATCACTAAAAGTTGAAATTTTTAGTGACGAAATATTTCGTTACTGTAGGTAGTGCTGTGAATAGTATTAGTGACGAAAATCCTTTCGTCGCTATATGGGAGAATTAGTGACGAAAAATAGTCGTCACTAAAAATAATAAGAGTTTTGCACTTCCATGTTTTTAGCAACGAAATAATAATTCGTCACTAAAAGTATGATACAGTGACAAAATGTGAATTTTGTCTTTAAAAATCCTTACAAAAAATGGGTTCTTTAGCGACGAAGTTGACATTTGTCACTAAAAACATAAAAGCTAATACCTTTTGCGACGAAGAGGAAGAAATAGCGACAGAAAAAATCGTCGCTAAATCCTTGAGTATAAATATATGTATCCGTTCCCTTATTTTATTTCAACCCAAGGATTTAAGCCTTCAACTCCCAAAAAACCCAGCCGACGCTAATAACTGTGATGAACCCAACCAATGCCGACAACCCTGACGAACCCAACCGTCACTGGTAACCCACTCACCGTGACTGATAAGCCCAGTCACCGTCGTGATAACCCAGTCACCCGTCACGATAACCCACTCATCGTCGCCGATAACCCACTCACCGTTGCGATAACCCACTCACCATCGTGATAAACCCACTCACCGTCACGATAAGCCCAGTCACCGTCGTGATAACCCACTCACCGTTGTCGATA
The DNA here is from genome assembly GCA_014183005.1 of Castanea mollissima. Classification (NCBI taxonomy): domain Eukaryota; kingdom Viridiplantae; phylum Streptophyta; class Magnoliopsida; order Fagales; family Fagaceae; genus Castanea; species Castanea mollissima. Next base: position 16,328,892 of record JACAVU010000002.1, on the reverse strand, counting down.
ACCCATTGACCGTCGCCGATAACCCACTTACCGTTGCGATAAGCCCACTCACCGTCACCGATAAGCCGTCGTTGATAAGCCCATTCACCAAACTATCATCGATTCAAGTATTCCGTCGTCGATTTGAGTATTCCCTTTGCTTTGGGCTTTGGACATCAAAATATTCTTGGGTCAGTTTCTTCTTCATGTGATCGGTGAGTTTGTTTTTTGTTTTTCCTCTAAATATATACTTTTATTTGAATATACCCTTTTGCTTAATTTGCTTCATGGTGTCATCTAAATCTGGTTTAGGATTGTTGGTTTCTGAATTTGTTTGGTTATGAAGTTCAATGGTTGAAGTATAGGCACAAGCCTTTGGTGTAGAGTATTGGGTTTTTTTTTTTATTTTTTTATTTTTTTAATGATTATGGTTGTGGAATTTGGCTGATATGATGGGATTTGGATGTGAATTTTAGGTACATGTCAATTCTGTTTCTGGTTTCAAAACATATTCTTGTAAGTTAGTATACTCTTATGAATTTTTGCTTTTTGGTTATTACTAGTGGCTGGGAAAAATGTAGAAAAGATAGGATAAGAAAAGAGAAGATTGAATTTTTATGACTTTTGTTAGGATTCTTTAAAAAAAAAAAAGTTAACTTCAATTTAATTGACTTTTATAGTTGAAATAGACCCAGATTGATTTTTTTTTTTTTTCATTTACATGCATTTTATGAGCAGTCAAACAGAGACTATCCGAATGGCTATGGTTATCTTTATTTGTTTGTAGATAAGAATGCATTAGCAAATCGTGTTTGGCACTTGCTTTGGCGATATGCATGTTGAAATTTTTTTAATGTTTGAGCTGTACTAACTGCTTTCTTCTTCTTCTTCTTTTTTCTTTTTTTGTTTTTTCATTTTATAGGAAATGCTTTTCTGATAGAAACTTTTGTAAGTCAAATTAATGCTTAATACTTTAGGAATGGACATGGTGACATGATTGAATTGTTTTTGGAGTTTATCTCTCTTTGCACTTTGTTGAGATTATTAGTATTGTTGGCATACTCTGAGGGTTTTTTTTTTTTTTTTTTTTTTTTTTTTTTTTTTTTAGTATTGGTTACAAGGTTTTTGGTTGAATGTGATGACAAGGTTAGTGATTTTTTAGGTTGCTGTAAGGGAATAGAAAGAGGCTTAGATATGTGAAAGTCAAAGACCAAAGCTTAGCCAACAAATTAGACTTGTACGCTTAGCTTAATCATAGTAAGTAAACTCTGTTTAAATACCTATAAAACGCCATACTTGTGATGTTTGTGATTGGTTTTGTGGTGGGTTGTTGTGTTGGAGCAAGTAGGTGGCTTGCATGGTGTTATAAGGTGGTTTAAATTCATATTGCGAGTGTTTTTAATTTCTTGCAAATTTGAACGAACCTTGTTGATTAAATGTGATGAATAGTACTTTAATTGATTTCAATACTTGTAAACACTCCATACTTGTGATGTTTATGATTGGTTTTGTGGTGGGTTGTTGCTTGCATGGTGTTATAAGGTGGTTTAAATTTATATTGGCAGTGTTTTTAATTTCTTGCAAACTTGAATGAACCTTGTTGATTAAATGTGATGAATAGTACTTTAATTGATTTCAATACTTGTAAACACTCTATACTTTTGATGTTTGTGATTGGTTTTGTGGTGGGTTGTTATATTGGAGCAAGCAGGTGGTTTGCATGGTGTTAGAAGGTGGTCTAAATTCATATTGGGAGTGTTTAAGTGTGCAGTGTATATTTGTTTAAGTACTAATATAAACTTGTGCATTCATGAATGAGATAACACTTTATCTAAGTAGCTCAAAGAGGCAAGAGCTAGGGACCAAGAGGAGCAAGCTAGGAACCAAGAGGAGCGAGTTAGGGAACAAGAGACACGAGCTAAGCAAAAAGAGATCCAAAATAATATTCTTAACTCTTTGAGGAGCAAGGGTTATGGTGACGCTCTTACCTATGGGGGTGGTTCATCTTCAAGTTAAAACACTTATTGGTTAGTACTTTATTTTAGTAATTGACTCGCACTACATGGTGTGACTACTTTTTTTTTTATGCATTATTTGAAACTAATTGTATTATATTACACTTGAAAATATATATTTTCTTTCTACAACTTATACATTAGGAGTTGTGATTTTAATTAATTGGTATGGCTACTCTTAATGCATTATTAGAAATGTTTCTTATAACATAGTTAATGTTTTTACTTTACGATTTTAATGTAGTATTGTTTTTATATTTGTGCAGATTTCTTATTGGTGGCTTTTAGGAGATTTACTTTTGGTATTACTTGAAGATATGAGGACATCTTCCGTTAGTTCTAATTATATTACACTACACTTTTTGTATTGTTATAAAACATCTTGAGTTATTGTATGTGTTGCAAACAATTATTGTATGGAAGGAGTTTGAATTGGATATCTTTTTTTTTACTTGTGGAATGTACAGATCTTTTTTTTTATAAATGTGTTGTTAAAATAAATGTGTTATTCAAATTTGAGGTTTTAACAATGTAATAACAGGTTATAGGTTAATATTAAAGCTATCAAAAAAATAAAAATAGAAAATAAGTTTTAGTGACAAATTTTTTTGTCACATATAGAGCAACAAAAAATTGTTTTAGTGATGAAATATTTCGTTGCTAAATGTAGCAAAATTTTGTAAGAAATGGTTTTAGTTATGAAAATTTTCGTCACTATATGTGCTTCGATTTTCTTAAAACTAGTTTTAGTAGCGATTTTTTTCGTCACTATATGTATCCAAAAATAGTTTTAGTAACGAAATTGTTTGTCACTAAATATGATTTAATAAAATGAAGTGTTTTTAGTGAAGAAACATTTTCATCACTAAATAGTGTTTTTAGAGTGGGAAACATTTAGCGACGAAACGTTTTCGTCGCTAAAAGTTTTTTCTTTTTAAAACAAATCGGACTTTTAATGACGAAATTTTTCGTCGTTAGGACTTTTAGCGACGGGGTTTCAGCGATGAAATGAGTTTCGTTACTAAAAGTCCAATTTCGTCGCTAAAGGTTCTTAGTGACAAAAAACTGGACTTTTAGTGACGAATTTTTTCCTCACTGAAAATACATTTTGTTGTAGTGATTGCATGAGTGTCTCAAGGTTACGATGATTTGATATGAGAAATTCACTTTAACTCACACACAATCATAACTGTTTGATGGGACCTATCACCTTTGAGGTACATCCTATAATTCTCACATCTCGTAAAAAAACACGCTTGCAATCATTTTTAGAGCATTTTTTTTTTGTATATTTTCTTTTTATTAAGCAAACTATACATGAGTATACAAAGGAGAGAAAAGAAATATCCAATTATGTTAAGTTTTTGACATTACACTTTTGACATTGCACTTTTAGTATGCCGAAGCATACAGATGTCATTGACATTGCACTTTTGCTATGCCGAAGCATACAGATGTCATATTATGATTGGCGGGTAACAGTGGTGAGATGGTTATTTATGACTTTCTTTTAGGATTTCCTAGTCCTTCCCGTCAAAAAGAATGATATGTGTGTTAAGTACAAGAGCTCACTTAACCTTACTCATCACGAACAAAGAGTAACAAAACTCACTTGCTTAGTTGTGCATAAGAATACTCATCTAAGCTACAAGAGATACAAAGTTTAGACAACTCTGTTTCAAAGGCCATTTTAAGGTTCACAAGAACCGATGTACACATACATACACTATTTTTGTATTTTTCTGAAATTTTCAAAATTATTTTATTTTTGAATTAAAACAAAAACAACTAACAACTGAAAAACTAATTACCAAAAACATGCAAGACAAAACAAAGCAAAGCATAAAAACTAGGCTGACTCAGAATATTAAAGCAAAACACACAAGTCATGCAAAAACAAAAGCAGAAGAAGAGAGAGAAAAAATGATTAGATCACTTGGAACCTTTTTCCTTCCACACATTGGAAGAACTTTTCCTCTTCGCAAACCCTTGAACCATTGGTGAGGGGGGAAAAATTGATATCGTTCAAGTTTGAAAGGAACATGAGGGCTTTGAGAAGATCTCCAAAAGGAGCAAATGAAGACGGAAACTGATTATGGTTTCCCAATGCTAACATGCTGTTGCTATTTTGAGTGGCTAACCACTTATAGCAATTTGGTCGAGTATGACCAGCTACTTCACAGTGATGACAAAAACACAGTGATGACAAAAATGCTGCTTCTTTTGTTTAGGCTTTTGAGAGATAGCCTTCTTAGCCCTAGGGTTTTTAACTTTCTTCTTATCCTGCTTAGGGGGTGCTCCTTAGATAGATTTACCCTTATCTATGTTCTCACTAGCTAATTCAGTTTTAACATTAGTGTTCTCAATTTTAACATTATTGCTAGGGGGAACAAAAACAGTAGTACTAGTAGAAGCAATATTAGAGGAAGTGAAATCATACCCTAAACCTGTTCAATCTGAAGCAGATTTTTGAAAGTCAAGCATCTCATCGAGCTTAGCACTTGAAGTCCTTTCCAGCTGAGCTCTGACTTGGAATAGTTTTGCCTCAACCTTCTTAGTCTTCTAAGCCAAGAAGTTATTTTCGAACCTCAGTGCTCCAATAGTTTGATTTTCTTCATCAAACTTTTTGGAAAGCTCTTTATGTTCAAGCTCTACATCACTAAGCTTCTTGGTTGTCAACCTATACAGCTTCTCGTGCTTTTCTGAGACCTTATATAATTTTGCATAGGCTTTGTGAATGTCATCTTGATCATCCATCTTCTCAAACTTGGCCTTCACCAATTCCTTTTCTTCATCCATATCTTCAACAATCCCTTCAATAGGACTAACTGTGGCAGTGAAGGTATTCAATATTCTGTCATCCTTATTATCGGAATCGTCTTCAGTCTCGGTGTCGCTTAGTGTAACAACAAGTGTCTTACTTTTCCCAATCGTCTTAAGATTCGTTGGGCATTCCTGTTTCTTGTGTCTAAAGCCTTGACACCCAAAGCACTTAGGTCCTGTAGGAACAGTGTACTGATTGTCATCCCTTGCATTTTTCTTCCCTTTGTCTTGACCCTTGAATTGAGAAGAACCTGATTGTCTACAGCCCTTGTTGAAGCCTTTCCCATTGGCATTCTTCATGAACTTGAATTGCCGGTGATGTAGGACTTCATCTTAGAATCTTCGTTGTCTGAAGACTCTTCTGTCTCACTGCTCTTGGCCTTCAGTGCCATATTCTTGCTCTTTCTCATCTTTCCAATTCTAGACAAACCCAACTCATAGGTTTGTAGATTTCCAACCAGCTCTGTCAAAGGAATTTTATCAATATCCTTTAATTTCTCAATCGCAGTGATTTTGGCATAAAATCTTTTGGGCAGAGATCTGAGCACTTTTCTCACAATCTTGGGTTCTAGGATAGTTTCTCCAAGATTAAAGGCAGAGTTCACTATGTCTTTGAGTTTTGCATAGAACTCATCAAATGACTTATCCTCCTCCATCTTTATCTCTTCAAAGTTTGTAGTGAGTCTCTGTAGCTTCGAATCCTTGACAGCCTTTGTTCCTTCATAGGTTGTCTGGAGGATGATCCATGCTTCCTTTGCAATTTCAGTGGAGGATATCTTCTTGAATTCCTTATTTGTGACTGCACTGAACAACGCATTCAATGCCCTGTTATTGAAGTTTGCCGCCTTGATCTTTGCCTCATCCCAATCGGTCGACGCTTCCTTTGGCTTGGTCCAGCCAATTTCTACAGCTTGTCACACCTTCTCATCTAGAGATTGCAAAAAAGTTCTTATGCGTACTTTTCAGTATGCATAGTTAGTTTCATCAAATAAAGGAAGGATAATAAGAGATTGTCCTCTATCCACGACAACAGGGGTCAATGGATCACACATAAGGATTAAACCCTAATCAGAGTGTGCCCGCTCTGATTCCACTTGATAGGCCAAAAACATATTGACCCTTTATGATGGATTAAGTTGATTAATTAGCCAAGTTTAATTAATTAACCAATTTAACATACAAACGCGTGGTAGCAGAAACAAATCACCAATAAACTATAGTGCAACGGAAAAATAAATTGACATGGTGATTTGTTTACGAAGAGGGAAAACCTCCAAGACAAAAATCCCATCGGGTGATTTTAAGGTCACCACTTCCGAGAATCCATTATTATCACAACAAACGGTTACAAGTAAAGGAATCCCAGTACCTTATACCAACTTACAGTTGAACCCTTACCCCAATACCCAATTGGACTTGTTCTGTAGTGACAATCTCTCATTTTCAATGCACAGCTCCCAATACGTGACTAACTAATTGCGCAAATCCCAGTACGCAACTTCAATCACCAACTTGAGAAAGATGTTGGCTGCAAAGTTCTTCAGTTCATCCTCACAATGAAGAATGAGAAGATGCTTGGTTACAAAATCCTATGGTGCAAAGACACAGTAGCTTCTTTACAAAGAGATGAACTAGGGCAAACTTGGTCTTCGGTCACAAATTGCTTGAACAGACTTTTCTCAATGCTTACTTTGACGGCCCTTAAAATAATCCTTTTATATGTCTAGGGATATGAGAAAAGAAGGCCGAAAGACATGTCCACGGATTAGAATCAAAATAGTACTAAAAAACTGTTTTTCTTAAATCTCGACAGCTAGAGGTGTCGAGGTGCTATCGAGCAGCTGTCGAGCCATGGGGCTGGAACAACTTCTTAATGCTCGATAGATGCAACTGTTGAGCTTTAATAAAGAGCACTTCTCAGCTTGTTTCTTGGGTAGACTTGCATGGTTTTAACACTTGATCTGGAAACCTTGTTTCTTGAAGTATCAAAAACATCCTAGATCTACCCAATTACAAGTAAAGTGCGTTTTGTCAAAAGATTAGTCAATTACATAAAAGAATGACATATGTTCTTATTAAGTGAACCACATATGTCCTAACATATATAATACTAAAAAATATTGAAGAAATTTATTTATTATATTTTTGATTTAGCACATATTATTTATTACTATGTTAATTTGTAAAGTTTTTGTAGTAAAATTTATACTATTTTTAACATTTTAAATCATTTTATTTGGAATTCAGAAATATTTGATGATGGATGGGGGTTATTATTCTTTCATGCATCCATGAGTGCATTTTTCTTGCTTGCCTGTTTGAGGGTTTCCTTACTCCCCACTTGTATATCTCTTTGTGAAAAAAATTCATTGGCTCATAATTAAACAACAAATATTGGCATGTTTGTATGTATGCGTGCATGTGTGCATTTGTATCGTGGATCTTTTATTGGCCCATAATTTAACAGCAAATATGGCTCTTCAAAGAACTAATCATGGAAAGAATATAGGTTACCAACTACAAATAGTTGTAAAGTAATTTATTGGGTGGAAATGTTATATATATATATATATATATATATGATAGTTGATATATATCCATCCATATATGCGTCTTAGATTTTTTTTTTTTTTTGGTAAACAAAAATAGGAGTTAGCTAGGTTACACCAACCCTCGAGCAGGGCACTCGGGTTAAATCCCATCCTTTTTGGATGCAGCGAACCCTTATGGATGCCCACCAACGAACTACGTTTGAGATGTTATTTACACATGTTATTTGTTCTTTGTTGTAAACTAAGAATTTTCCTTTTTAATAAAGTGTTCTAAATTTAAACCACTACAACAAAATGTATTTTCAGTGACGAAAAAATTCGTCACTAAAATTTCAGTATTTCGTCACTAAAAACTTTTAGTGACGAAATTGGACTTTTAGTGACGAAATTCATTTCGTCGCTGAAACCCCGTCACTAAAAGTCCTGGTGACGAAAAATTTCGTCACTAAAAGTCCGATTTGATTTTTTTTTTTTTTTAACTTTTAGAGACGAAAACGTTTCGTCACTAAATGTTTTCCTCACTAAAAACACCATTCAGTGACGAAAATATTTCGTCCCTAAAAACACTTTAGTTTATTAAATCATATTTAGTGACGAATAATTTCGTCACTAAAACTATTTATCGGGTACATATAGTGACGAAAAAGTTCGTCACTAAAACTATTTTTAAGAAAATCCATGTACATATAGTGATGAAAATTTTCGTCACTAAAACCATTTCTTACAAAATTTTGTTACATTTAGTGACGAAATATTTCGTCACTAAAACTTATTTTATGTTTTTATTATTTTCGTGGTTTTGATATTAACCTGTAACCTGTTTTTACATTACTAAAACCTCACATTTGAATAATACATTTATTTCAACAACGCATTTATAAAAAAAAGATCCATACATTCCACAAGTAAAAAAATAAAACAAGTATCTAATTCAAACTCCTTCCATACAATAATTGTTTTCAACATATAAAATAACTCAAGATGTTTTATAACAATACAAAAAGTGTAGCATAATATAATTAGAACTAACGGAAGATGTCCTCATATGTCTTCAAGTAATGCCAAAAGTAAATCTTCTTAAAACCACCAATAAGAAATCTGCACAAATGTAAAACCAATACTACATTAAAATCATAAAGTAAAAACATTAATTATGTTAGAAGAAACATTTCTAACAATACATTAAGAGTAGTCACACCATGTAATATGGGTCAATTGCTAAAAGAAAATACTAACCAAAACATGTTTTAACTTGAAGTTGAACCACCCCCATAGGTAAGAGTGTCATCATAACCATTCCTCATTAAAAAGTTAAGAATATTCTTTTGGACCTTTTCTTGCTTAGCTCGTGCCTCTTGGTCTCTAGCTCGTGCCTCTTGGTCCCTAGCTCGCTCCTCTCTAGCTCTTGCCTCTTTGAGCTCAATGATCTCATTTTCTAACCGTTGAATATACTCCACCGAGGAATTAGATGAGGCGGTGGTCACTAGAGAAGAAGAAGGTCTCATGCCAAGTCCTTTTACAACACCGGACTTCTTCTTAAAAACCAAGTTTGAGATCTCCTCTTGTGTAAGGGGAATTGCATTAGGATCTTGACAATGATCCTCTTGCACTTTGAGAATATTTTCCTATCATTTGAAAAAGAGAAAGAAACAAACAATCACAACATTAATAATACATATGTTATAGCTTTACAAACATGATAGAGATGGAATTATAAGGATGGAATGATATACATACATATGTAGCTTCATCCTCATGGTGTATCCACATATTTGTATTTGGATTGAAATGAACATCTTTGAAGATTTTTGCCAATTCAGAAACTTGACCGTCATTACTATTTGTCTGATTAATTAACATTCAAGTGTTAGATAGTTATACTTATTAATCACAACATGTAATATACTAAAGTTTAAGAAAAATGAAAAAAATAGCACCTCCTCATCAACCCTAACAGCAAGTGCCTTTGTCCCGCATCTATGTTTGCCTGAAGTTTTCTTCCTATTTTCAGAGTTCTTTATTGATTTTTCCTAATAAACAACATTCAAGATATGTATTAGATCATGAATAAAACAGTTTACATTTACTTTATTTAAGTATTAATCTAATTAGTTTACAACATAATATAGTAAACATTGGATAATAATAATATATGCATAAATAATTTACCAGCCAATCCTTATTGGTCCATCTCTCATCAATGAGTTCAGTCCACAGCTCAAGTTTGGCATTCTTTGGCGGGTGGCTTCTTGCATAGTCAGCACCATGAGATTGTACGAGCTTTTTATAAGCTTGATGCAACTTGTAGGAGTTGGAACTCAATAATCTTCCACATTTTGTATTTAATGTTTTCGTTACCAAGTTGGAATCCCTTGTAGCTCAAATTGATCCTGTAAAATGAAGTTTATATATATTATAAAAATACTATTATATGAATTTAATATGCTTAGTGACAACAAAGACAAGTTAGACGTTATCAATGTAAATTTACCGCGATATTTTGAAGCACCACATCTCTAGTAGCAGCATCAACATTTTTCCAATTTTTCACGTTGTAACTAAACAAATTACTTCGCACTTGTACGCCAATTTGATTGACAAGCTTGCACGCATTCTTCCCAACAGGAGCATCATATTCTACAACTATACGTACTAGTAACTTACCATTTTTTTCAACAAGTGCCCGTACTGCTATACCACGTGTTGTTCCACGGGTATTTCTGCTAGCAGATCCTATTTAAACATTATTAATGTTAAGAAATGATACATTCCATGTATATTATAACTAAATTAAGTGAAGTATAATCTCAATAGTAAAAACATGGTGCAGTTGTAATTAAGTATGTTCTATGTAATTACCAGTCGTGCTAGTTAATGCCCCAGTAGTCTGCGCCTTCAACGATGAAGAACTTTGGATTGGAGGATTTACTTCAGGAGGTGTTTCCGTAGATTGGACCGTAGATTGAACAACCGGGATAGATGCCTCACCTCGTGAGCGTGTAAGTCGTCCTGGTGCCATCTGTAACTAACAAACATACATATAATGGAACAACAAAGTTATTACAAGTAATGGAACAATAAAATTATTATCATCTATTGTATCCTATAGAACATCTATTGTACCTTATGGATTACAGAATTAGATGACTCATCATCATTGTCATCGTCACCAATAGGTGGTACATAATCATCATCTACCACAACACTAGCTCTACTTCTTTTCCCTTTTGCACAATTGGACTGAGCAGTATCCTTTAGAGAAGTTGAGATGTGCTTCAATCCCAAAGCATTAATTCTCTCTTGGTTTTGCCTCATTTTATCCAATCTTGCCATCTCATACCTCGGTATGTTATGAGTGTATTTGGCCTTTTTGGGCATTTTTTGAAACTATGTATTGATGTCATCAAGTTCAAAATAAGTACAAAACATCTCAATAACAATTACTACTAACTTTACATATCATAGTCTACGCCATTATCCATATCAAGCAATTCACAAGTGCAAAATTTGAACAAAATTACTACTAACTCAACACAACAAATGACCACATCAATATCCATATCAAGTTCAAGATAAATATAAAAAAATTGCTACTTAGACAAGCATAAAACTTTAAGATAAGCACACAACATTTAAGACAATTTTTATGAACTCTACATATCATAATCCATATCAAGATCAACATCAGGTATGTCATGCTCTTCATTTTGATTAGCATCTCTTGAAGTTCCACCTTCAAGAACAACCTCAGTTTCAACATCACCCATATAATAGTCAATAATATTGTCCTCAAGATTGATAGAGACAACATCAACAATGGCTTCTTGTTGAAATGCGTCACTATCTTCTGTATTATCATTGGATTCTCCACCCCCTGACTTCCGGGACATCAAACACTCCTCTATGTTAGATGGATTGTACAATTTTCCAAGGTTCACCCAATTTGGTATCTTGAAGGTAAAAAACTTGTCTCGCTTGACTAGGAAGTATAAAAGGGTCATTTTCATACCACCGACTTGTAACATCAATGCTTGTGCAATATGCATCAGTTCTTATTGTTCTCCTTCGACCATTGGTACCAGTATTGTACCATTCACACTAGAATAAAACAACTTTATGGCGAAACACATACTCTAATTCCCAAATTTTGCACACATGACCATAGAAGTCGTGCATTTCTCCCCCATGGTCCCCTTCCGTACATACACCACTGTTTTGGGTTACACGACGATTGTCTAGGTCCCTTGTATAAAACTTTACACCATTGACCATACAAACTGTGTACTCCTTCACATGCGGCTTAGGACCATTTGCTAATGACCATAACTCTGTAGTAGCTTCTGGTGACTTATTAACTTTCAATCTATTCATCTATAATGACATATAACAAGTGATATTAATTAGTAATAAGTAATGACGAAACTATTTAAATGTTTAATTTTTATTAGTGTGTGATTAAATTTCAAATGTCTTACACGTTCTTTGAACCACTTGGGAAACTCTTGTCGTTGGATTTGAGTTATGGCTTCTCCAGTAAGATTATGCAATGTACTTTTGTGTTCACTGTTAAAAATAAGGTGATTTATTTTCAGCTAAGCATTGCAGATAATATTCAAAGCTTGATCAAACAATACATGCATATGAAATCACATACTTTAAATAAGGCTCTAGTTTAGGACTATTGTACAATAAGTACCAATGAGCAGTATCAAGCAATGCACGAGACAAGTTGCCATCATTTCGCCTACCACCTGTAGGTCGGGCAGTCTGTGAAAAAACTATCAATCCTTCACTAGATTCACCAAAATCTTCATTTCTTTCTCTTCGATTTTGCACAGTTTCGATTCCATCAATATACAAAGACCAGTTGTTAATACATTCTTTGAGAATGTAAGCCTCTGCAATCGAACCTTCTGGTCGAGCTCGATTCGAAACGTATCTTTTCAATTTTCCAAGGTACCTACGAGGAAAAAATACACATATTATGTGATTTTATACCACGTGGGAAAGATACAATTGATGGATGCATTAAAGGGTCTAATTACCTTTCAATTGGGTACATCCACCGATATTGTACCGGGCCTCCTAGAATTGCTTCTCGAGGCAAGTGAACAGCAAGGTGGACCATAACATCAAAGAATGCTGGAGGAAAGAACCTCTCAAGCTTGCATAGTATAAGAACTATACGTTCTTCTAGTTTCTCCAATTCACTCCGCTTTAGGGTCCTTGAGCATAAGTCTTGAAAAAAGCTGCCTAACTCAAACAAAACAATACTAATATCTTTATGTGCAAACCCTCGCAACCCAATTGGAAGAATTCGTTGTAGTAGCACATGACAATCGTGACTTTTCAAACCAGATAATCTACCATTTTTTGCATTCACTGACCTTGATATGTTGGCTGCATAGCCATCCGGATACTTGACTGATTTCAAAAAATCATAGAAACCATCCCTTTCATTTGGGCTTAATGAAAAAAAAGCACGAGGCTTGTCATATGATCCATCAGGATGTTGTTTCAAATGCAACGTGTGCCTAAAGTTCATATTTTACAAGTCTATCCGTGCCTTGTCAGTATCCTTGTTTCTCCCCTCAATGCCCAACAAAGTACCGTAAGTATTCTCACTAATATTCTTCTCCACATGCATGACATCAATGTTGTGCTTAAGCTTCTTATTCTTCCCATATGGAAGCTTATACAAAATACTTACTTTTGACCAATTTGGCTCCCCAATGTGTTGTCTCTTCTTATTACTTGGATGCTTTCCTAAAATTATATTTGGCATTCTATCTAACTGCTCTTATATCTTTCCCACTTGTAACTCTAAAGATCTCTTCCGTTTCTCCGATAAACCATTATGCAACCGACTATGTCTCCAACAATGTTCCATAGGCAAATAAGCTTGATGGTTAATAAATCTAATTTTACTTTCTAAAGCTTCTGAATATGGTTCATCGTTGCAAGTGTAACAAGAATGATAACCCTTTGTCCTCCACCTAGACACGTTACCAAATCCAGGATAGTCATGTATTGTCCACAACAAAGTTGCACGCATCTGAAAATGCTCTTTACTATAAGCATCATAAGTTTCTACACCTTCTTCCCACAACTCCTTCAACTCGTCAACCAATGGTTTCAAGTAAGTATCAATCTCATTTCCTGGTTGATGGGGACCAGGAATAAGTAAGGACAACATAAAATATGGCTCCTTCATAACCAGCCAAGGCGGTAGGTTATAGGGGATAAGTATGACAGGCCACATACTATAATTGTTGTTCATATTCCCAAAAGGGTTAAATCCATTAGTAGCCAACCCTAACCTTACATTGCGAGGTTCGAGGGCAAAATCAGGATGTTGTAAATCAAACTCCTTCCACTCCTCACTATCAGCCGGATGCCTCATTATCCCATCATCCACTCATTTGTCTATATACCATCTCATGTCCTTAGCTCTTTGGCCTAACATGTACAATCTCCTCAATCTCGGTGTCAACAGGAAGTAACGCAATACCTTATGAGGAATCTTTTTACCTTAGGCACGTGTATCCTTGTACCTAGGCGTCTCACACACCGGACATTTATCAAGATTTTCATTTTCCTTCCAAAATAGTGCACAATCATTTTTGCAAGCATCTATATGCTTATATGACATGCCCAAGTCACGTAATATCTTCTTTGCTTCATAAGTTGACCTTGGAACCAAGTTATCTTTTGGTAAAACCTTTGTTAGCAATTCTAGCATCATATCAAGTCCCTTATTACTCAAGTTGGTCATTACCTTTACATTCAACATCTCAATAACAAACTTCAAGATACTATAATCAGTGCAACCCGGATACAACTCACGTTTTGCATCTTCCTCAAGTTTGTCAAAATGACGCACCTCCTCATCTTCGGTTGCATTTCTTGGTTCCCCTCTAATTCGGTCACCTACCAAGGCATCAATTCTATCCATATGATCACCATCCGACATTTCATTATAATGAATGTTCTCGCTCAATACATGAGGTTCTCCATGATTATACCAATTAACGTAAGATTGCATAATACCACGATGAAGCAAATGGATACACACAATTTGAAGAGATTGTCGATAGCAATTCACACAGTGAATACACGGGCACGGAATATTGCCACTCAAGTCCACAACCGATCTTGCAAAATTAATAAATGTATTGACCCCTTCAATATATGGACGACTTAATCTGCCATCAGGTGTCTTAGCCATTGGCATCCAACTTTTATCCATGTTTGACTACAATAAGGTAAATGCTACTTTAGTAAAATAAGAATAACTCATGCATAATGTATTCTAACATCTAAGTCTATAAGCTACTTAGATAAAGTTCTATCTCATTCATGAATGCACAAGTTTTGAAATCAAATAAAATCATGTAATAAATGAAAAATACTCCCAATATTAGTTTAACCCACCTTATAACATCATGCAAGCCACCCGCTTGCTCCAACACAACATACCACCACAAAACCAATCACAAATATCACAAGTATAGAGTTTTACAAGTATTTAAATCAAATAAAATACTATTCATCACACCTAATCAACAATACTCATTAACATTTAGAAGAAATGAAAAACACTCCCAATATTATTTTAACCCACCTTATAACACCATGCAAGTCACCCGCTTGCTCCAACACAACATACCACCACGAATCCAATTTCCAACATCACACGTATAGAGTTTTATAAGGTTTTCTACTAAAATTTACTTACTTTGCTCAAGCTAAGCTTACAACTTTCAGAAAAAATCCAAAGTTATTGCAAACAATGTGTATTTAACCTGCAAAAGAAAAGTTAAATTTATAAATACTTCAATCTTGAAAATGATCCTCATAATAAAAAGAAGCAAATGCACTAGGCCAGAAGTGATCAATCACTAGTTTTTGCCAAAGGTACACTTACTGTCAAAATGCTTTCCTGTAGAAAGAGAAACAAAATTGAAAATTGAGGAACACAAAAAATAATTTAAAATAACTAACTAAACCATAAAACAATAATCTAGCTTTATCAAAGTGAAGACCCAAAACTGAGACCCAAAAACATTTCACAACAATTTCAGGTAACCCAAAAAGGGTACCATCAAAGTCACCAAAATGTTAAACCAATCACCATTCCACAACCACAACCACCATTCCAGTTCACAAACAACAACAACACAGCCCTCATCCAAAACAATCTATACAAAATGAGAACGGTCTCTATTCAAACTTAGACAAACCGTCCCACCACAGAGAACAAATCTCAAACAGAAAATATTAACTAAATTTATTCAGTGTTTTAGCCATCAAACAGAATCATCCACTCAACTAAGTCTAGTTCTTTCAATTTATCAGCTTAGTTAACACAGCTCCACCTTTTTAAAAACATAATTTCTTACCCAAACAAAAAGACAAATGAGAGTCCTTTAACTATCTAATTAACAATCTAACATCATAGTCATACATCTAAATTTCCCATGTTCACTCAAGAACCAAAGAGAGATTGGATTAAAAGTGATCCTAACTCCATAAGAATTTTTCCCACACTCTATTAAAAACAAAGTTCTTAAACCTCCCTCTATCAACAACACCATTCTTGACTTCCAATTTACTAGATTACATAATACCTTCTTCAAGGCTGATCAAACCTCCATAAATGTTCTATTTCTCTGCAATAAAAGATTATATATATATAATGAAAAAGAAAAAACAAAAACAAAACCCATTAGAGGAAACAAACAAAAACAAAACCCATTCAAACCCAACAAATCCCAACACTTCACGTGCTAATGTCACCTCCAGTGCAAAATTCCAATTCCCCCCCCCCCCCCCAAACAAAAACAAAATCCCACAAAGGGCAAAAATTCCAAGCTTTCAATTAAAAACTTATCACACAATAAGTTGCTTAAAAATTATATCCAATTACAATAAGCAGAATTCATTAACAAAACCAGCCAAGATCATGATTCAAATTCAAACATAACCCATATCTCTCTTCCCTCACAAAAAATAAGCTAACCATCATTTCCTATGATGTTAATACTGATCATCTTTTAGCTATCAAGTCAGTTCTTTTATATTTTAAATTAGATATGGGGTTAAAGAACTTAAAAAAATAAAAAATTAGGTCTGGAGTCCTTGTTTTGCTACAGAAAATTAGAGCTTCTTTCTCTACTGAAAAGGGTTATTTTGTTGCAACCTTTAAGCTATCTTTGTGTGTCTTATCTACTGAAATATACAGCCTAACATTCGTTTTTTCCCTTTTCATATGAAACTCCCTATCAAGCATCATTTTATAGTTCAATGTCTTTGTCTTCAAGCACTTAAACTAGCAAATTGATAACAATTAAGCAACCAAACCCAAGTGTAGTCTTTAAGAAATGGGAGTCCATATATAGAGAAATCAATCAATACAACTATACAAGTGGCACAGTGCAGTACAATAGTATAAGAGAGTACCAAGGAATTTGTAGCAGTACAATAGTATAAGAATGAGCTTGGGGCTGATACTTCTCAATGTCAAGGTGGAAGATGAGAGACCAACTTCAGTCTTGGGTGAGCATTGAATTTGAAAAGTCCATCAAAATCAAGTGTTGCCAAATAGAACTTAAAGAATCAAGCAAAAAAAAAAAAAAAACTGTAAAAAGCAACAAAAGAGAAAAGCGTACAGATTGGGAGAGAAGCGTCGCCGGAGAATCGTCGCGATTGGGAGAGAAGCTTCGCTGGAGAGTTGAATTGTCGCGATTGGGGTTGAATTGGCGACGGCGAGCTGAAGAGTCACGACTGGGAGGAAGCATCGCCGGAGAATCGTTGCGAATGAGGTTGAATCGGCGACGGCGAGCTGAAGAGTCGCGACTGGGAGGAAGCGTCGCCGGAGAATCGTTGCGAATGGGGTTGAATCGACGACGGCGAGCTGAATCGTCTCGTCGCGAATGGGGTTGAATCGGCGACGGCGAGCTGAATCGTCTCTTCACGAATGGGGTTGAATCGGCGACGGCGAGCTGAAGAGAATCGTTCCAATTGGGGTTGAATCAGCGACGGCGAGCTAAAGAGAATCGTCGCGATTGGGGTTGAATTAGCGACGGCGAGCTGAAGAGAATCGTCGCGATTGGAAGCGTGCCGTCGCCAAATGGAAGCGCCGCCGTCGCCAAATGGAAGCGTCGCCGTCGCCGCAGGAAGCGTCACCGTCGTCAACAGGAACCGTCGCCGATTGTATTTGTATTTGGTATTTGATCTGAAGGTTTTGGTATTTGGTCTGAAGGTTTGTGTGGGAGGCTTTTGGGAGCTGAAATGAAATGACAATGAGGAAAGGGTTAAGGTACCTTGTACACTTAGGCCTTTAGCGACGAACCTTTTTTGTCGCTAATGCCTATTTTGTCGTCGCTAAAAATATCAGGTTTTTATGTTTTTAGTGGCGAATGTCAATTTCGTCACTATAGAACCAAGGCTTTGTTAAGGTTTTTAGAGACGAAATTCATATTTCGTCACTAAAGCATACTTTTTGTGACGAATTGTGATTTCGTCACTAAAAACATGTAGGTGCAAAACCTATAGTGACGAAATATTTCGTCACTATAGATTAATTAAATTCACGCCAAATTTTCCCTCCCCTAGCGCCCATTTTTCAGATCACAACAGTGAAAAAATTTATTTTTCGTCACTAAATGTTATAATTTTTTTCACCATTAGTGACGAAATGAATATTTCGTCACTAAAGCTGTATTTTTAGCGACGAAAAATATTTCCTCACTAATTTTCGTCATTAAAAATACATTTTGTTGTAGTGAACACAAGAAAATTCTACGGGTATCCTTATGTAGTTTAGGCTGTCATAACTTCTATATTTTTCTTACCTTATTAAAGGTTGGAGAATTCTTAATAACAAGGCTTTAGCGACACGGGAAAAATAACATTTGCTGTAATGCAATTTTAGGCAAAGCCTTTGGTCAAGCAAGCTTTGGAAAATGGAAACTTTCATGCTCCTATTGATCCAAGGTTGCAGAATGAATACAATCCTAGTGAAATGCGTTGAATAATTGCCTGTGCTGCTGCTTGAGTGTGTAATTCGGCCTCGAATAGGCCAAAAATGAGTCAGGTTATTCTACCAATTTCTAATGCTGAAACAATTTTGGTTCTCTTTATCTAATCAATAAAATAAAAAAATTATAGATAAGCCTCTTTGATATTTTCAGTGTCTATGAACTATAAAGCCCATCATCATGTTTAGAAATTTATATCCATGTTTTTTTTAAAGGTATTTTATTAGAATTTATATAAAGAGAAAGAGGAAGCAAAAGTATGTAAAACTGAATGTGATTTGACCTAATAATAGTGGAAACTGGAAAGACTTAAGTAGCTTATTTTTATTGCTTAAATTGTGCTTGGAAATTTAAATCCCCATTGATAGAATTAAAAAGTTTTAAACTCAAATTGTTAATTAGATATATTATGAATAATCCTTGGTTAAACAAACAAACATCAATATCATGTCAAAAGCATGCACAGAGAAATAGTAAATAAAACAAGATATGATAATCTAAGAAAACTAATAAAACAAACTAGTTTCATAGAAAAGAATCTAGGGACAAATCTTCCCAAAAAGCAATCCACTATAATAAAGAGAAGTTTCAAATTTAGCATAAAACCTTTGTCTCTACACTCCACAATCCCAGTAGATGAACTTACAGTAGAAACTTCTACCACTTCAGAACCTCTAAACTCTTCAATATATGAACTCTCCACCCACAATCACACTTGGAACCTCCAACTAACTTCAAGAACCTCTTGAAGGTTTTCCTCACAGTAGCAAGTCTGTGGTGGTTGCTATGACTTCAGCTTCTTCATCAATGGAATCTTCAAATCTACTTTGAAACTCTTTGGTTTGGTGAAATAGAGAAAACTTGGTTACAAAACCCTAACTTCATAAATGGAGTGTTTCTCTCTCTCTTAAAAACCCTCTAATAGATGGCTTATGATGTCCTTTAAATACCGGTTCAAACAGATCTCAATTTGGGCTTTAAACGAATAAGTTATGGGCTTTTTTGCGTTGCTGATTTTTGTTGATTTGCAAAGCTTGATCTATCGAGAGGTATCGAGACTTCTATCAAGAACAAAATCTTGATCTATCGAGCTGCTATCTAGGAGAAAGTAAGTTTCAGCTTCTATCATGAGGTATGAAGTTGCTATTGAGGTACATGCTGAAAAAGTGTTTTTCTTGAGCTTTTCTTGAGCAAACTTTGTGTCTTCAACTTAGTTTTCAATTACAACTTTAAGACACATCAAAACTCAATAAAAGACACATAATTTGGCATAGTTAACAATATCAAAACACATGACCTTAACAATCTTCCCTTTATCAATTCATGACAAAACCTCAAGTACAAAAGTAAGCCCAATACAATAATAACCTGAATACAATGAATGAAACCATATTGAAATACACTTGCCTATCTAAAAACAACTAATCCTTAGAAACTATAGCACGAACTAGGATTGACTGTTTTGATTGGTGTCATACCTATCTTTCTTGAAAGCACTTAACAAACATGTTATATGCACCATATGAAAAACAAGGACAGATAATAAACAAGTAAATTGCGTTTTGTCATAGGATATACCAATTACAAAGAAAAATGAACTTAACAAATTGTTCATTATAATGAACCCATTTGGTATATATACATACATACACGCACACATGGTTGCTTTCCTTGCATTTCAAATAATTTTACTATAAGTATGATTTAGATTATTCTATCGTATGTATAAAAAATAATTTAAAAAAAAAGATTATTTTACTTGCAACACAAGTAGGTCCTAGTACATCGAATCCATATTAATTACGATGGATTTGAGCTTTCTGCCTCAACATCACTGGTATTCACTCTCAAACTTAAGGTGGAACCTTGAAAACTCCGAAATATGTAATTGTGAACAAAAACGTGACTATGAACGATTAGATAGGGAGCACTATGTATAGTGGAACGATGACAATTAACAACAGATGGAGGTCAAAAGACAACTACTATGAGCAAGGGACAGCAATGATGGCCGATGGCTACGCCAATAGTTTGTGGGGACACCAATAGAGGAAGTAGCTGGAGAATGGCAGATAGCCACAGGTGATTCCAGCTATTAGTAACGAACAATGTTCGGAGGACGACAACCAGAGGAGAGTGACAATGTTTGCTGGAAAAGATTGATGGAGGATATCATGGAGGGAATTGGAAGACATTGGCTAAAGAGTGTCTAGGTGAGGTGTGTAAATGAGAGGAGATTCAAAGAAAAAACAAAAGCAAATCAAAATTAATATGGTTCAGCATAACGACCTCCGTCCATAGCAGAAAGACCATGAATGTCAACATCTATACCATCTTGAAGTATTTGTTACAATGAGCCCATTGGGGGTATTTATAGAGAGATTACTTCTAAACTAATCGTAAACTAAACCAAAGGTTAGTTTCCTCCATCGCGTTACAAGTAGGTCCAAGAACATTGAATCTAAACCAACTACAACGGAACCAGACCTTGAGCCTTGATATTTATAACAATATTTAATCTTATTAAGTTTATTTTCAATATAGATCATATATACATAGCTTTGGCAGGTTTATTGAGTTGCCATTTAATCTTCAGAATCTCCAGTACATAAAATGAATTTTGATGCTCCAATTTGACTTTCAAAACCTATATTGATTTTGAAACTGATATCATTCTTTATGATGGTAAAACACAGATAGTTCCAGCTTTGGAAGGAAATCTTTCTCTAGAAGATCTAAATGGGGGAATCAAACCTGGGGACAGTGGAGAATTTGGTGCCTATGGGAGCAACAGTTATGATACCAACCAACGTAATGAGGACTTGAAGAAATACTATAAATTGTTACAGGAAGACCACAAGGAAGACACTAATGAGCAAAGCGAACCTAGTACAATTTATGTGTCTGCTCTGCAGACTGCACGTTGAAGGGAAATACTCGGGATAGGGCCATGCAGAGTGAAATTTTTTTCTTGAGATGGAAAATGAAAACTGTCAAATCCACACAAAGTTTTAAATAAGTGATTTTTATAATGACCAAGATGGACTATTCATTCAGTTATAATTTGGTTAGAGTTGCACTTTTAATTGAGCATCCATGATAGTTAGCAGATATTGTATGTGTCCACGTTCTCCTCTTTTTGTTTTTGGATATAGTTAATGTATGAATAAAATCTATACGTTTTTAGACTTTTTAAAACAATCAGATTAACCTAGTTATTTAGCCAAGTTATTAATTTAGGTAAATTATGCAAATCTAGGTTAACACAAATATATCATATCATGCAAAGCAGCGGAAAAATAAATAACACAACGATATGATGACCCAGGAAAATCAAACCGGTAAAAAACCTGGGGAGGATTTAACCTAGCTATCCTCAAGGTAAAACTGAATTCACTAAAAAAGAATTGAAGTTTGTAAAATAACGACTTAGACCACTAACATCCTATTGCTACCCACCAGTAGAAAACTTACTGACATGACCACGTGCAAGCTGCTAGACCACGGACTTCTTCTTTCTTAGATTCTCCAGTAAGTACAAGCACTCCAGCTTGTGTATCTTTAAGCTCTTGACATAATCTCCTTCTTGACAATCCCAAGCTTATGTGAAGGTATGCACCTCTCAGATCTCACAAGAGATTCACATAAATAACAATATGAGCAGCATAAAAAACGTGGCTAGGGTTTGCCTTTTATACATAGGGTAAAACATAAAACCTTACACGTCATATGAGCTTAGGACTGAGTTGGAAATTCTACAAAAAAAATAAAATAAAAAAATAATCTGCACGACTTTCGATCGGTCGAGTCTAATTCTCGATCGATTGAGTCAGACAGATTTACATAATAACTTCTACAGTTAACTCAATTTAAACTTTACATAAATGACATACTTTGAGCAAGTCTAAAACAAGACTAAACACTTGTTTTTATCATGGTTTGCCAATGATGCAAATTAGAGTTCTAATAAATTAGTTCCTAAGTACTTAGAAACTAACAAACTCCCTATTTGGAAATCCGTGACAAAACAAAAACATATCATAATGCTCAAAGTTTACATATAAACAGCCCATTACAAATACAAAGCCCAACATAACAAATTCAACCTAACTACTATCCATCAGTTGCAAGTGTAGAAAGCAGCACGACTGAATCAACCTGTATATTCATGTAATCACTTAACAAACACATAAACGCATGTGTGGAAAATACAAGTAACAACATTTCTTCTTGATTTAAACATTAACTACAAGACATATATCATGAATAAACTCATCAATATAAATAAAAAAACAATGTAGCACAATGTGTGTCACGTCCCCGAACCCAACTATGAAAATAGGCACGTGACAACCGCCACACACTTATAAAGTAAGCACCGTACAAGTGTGCAAGGCCTTCTTAACAACTAAAATTTATCCTAAAAAATTAAATAAAATAAATCCAAAATACCTCAACAATTTCTTTATGAATAGTTCTCCAATAATTTAATAGGAATAAAATCCAAAACTCATGTATATAATGCCAATTGACCAATAAATACAAAACTTAGAAGACCATCCAATTCCAAAATCTCTAAGCTTCCTTTCCTGCTCACAACACAATATCAAAACTCTCTAAACTTGTTATTCTTCCCAATCTAAAACTAGAGGGGAAAAAGGGGGATAAGTTGACAACTCAATAAGTAACCAAAATCCTAATAAGTTCTATCAAGCAATAGATTTGTAAAGTATAAGATGTAATATGTGTTTTCAAAAGCTATAATATACTATGTGTTTTCAAGATACCTGAAGAAGTTTCACAGTTTTAGAATAATAAATTGCACATAGATTACATACTTTAATCTTACAAATATATCATATATGGTTTAGAAAATAGTCAGTTTTCCATTTACCAAAAGCTATAATTTACAATAGGTTCCAAAAACACAACCAATTTTAATGACTCAAAATAGTTCAAATACTTAAACATTTTCAAAATCACATATGTAGTTTTAAGGACTCAAAATAGTCAAATATTTAAACATAATTCATATTTTTAACAATCTTATGATTATTGTCACGCTATATTCCCGTGACTGGGCATCAGAGTACCAATGAATGACTCCCATTGGTTTGGGTATCAGACTACTAATGAATAACCCCCATTGGTACATACGTACACACACACACACATACACACACACACACACACACACACACACACACACACACACATAATCATATATTCAATATTCAAATATATTTGTGATATTTCTATATTCTTTACTTTAAATCAATATAGCTAAAAAAACAATTAAATAAAATAAATCTTATATTCAATGCTCATACATATTTGTGAAAATTCTTTATTCTTTACTTTGAATTAGTATGGCTAAAAAAAATTGAATAAAATACATCATATATTCAGAAATCAGATATATTTGTGATAATTCTTTACTTGAAATCAATAATACAATAGAAATAAAATTGTAACAACTGTAAACAATTTTCGTAGTTAAAATATGCAAAATAAAACTAATTAGGATAAAGTTACTTACCTTACACGCTTACAAGAACTGAGAACTTCCCTCTAAAATTTTATCTCCAATTGTACAATATTTCCACCCACACCTTAAAGTGGTAAAGCTTGACCAATCCGGTTTCTTCTTCTTAAACAAATAGAAAATCAAGCTTTTTATTTTTATAAACCCACGCAGCCTTCTCCCTAGCCTTTTCTAATCTATATGACTTCCCCTTCTAATCTATAAGACCACAATGTGCTTTGTTATTGTTCAACGGTGGCTAGGGTTTTTTTTTTGACATAAGGTATATATATATATATAGCTAACCTTAATATCAAAATTACTAAGCTGCCCCTAAAAAAAAAAAAAACTTTTTTTTTCCGGGTATTACAACGTGAAACAAGAAATATCTCCCCCTATCATGGACAACCCAACACAAACAACATGAGCCAAAAAGATATATACAAAGTGAAGCACCTAGATACTATCTAAAAACTTCACTGCTCCAAACAACTCAAAAATCTCCCCCTAACAACAAAAACTCCTCTCTACACCATATATGCACTCCCCCTTTTTATGAAGACTTGCCAAATGGCACTCACTCATTATCAAAAGGAGGTGGCGGTCTCAAACTCTCCAAATCTGCTCGCAAGGCACGAATCTCATCAAGCATGTCCACCAAAAGCTGACCATGAGCCGCCTGAACGGTCATGACAGTCTCCAATATATGTCGAATGTTTGAATCATCCGAAGTAGATGGCGGAGGAACATCAGCAGCAACAGCAGCAGGAGGATCATCAAATGCCTCAGCAAAAGTATCACCTATAGAGGAGGGAAGAGGAGGTACAACACCCGAAGACTCAACCCTAGGACGTTTAGAGCTTGCTCTCAACTGAGCAACCCTCTGCCTAAGAAAGGTTGCACCTATAGGAGCAATAATATGAACAGACTCAGATGCTGAACAAGAGGCACTCCAAGAGCAGCAGCCATTACTGAAGGGGTAATGGTGTACTCATCACCACGAATCTAACTCCTCACAAGAGTGCCGGAATCATAGGAGTGAACAGAGAGGTTCGAGTAGAACTCTCTGATCAAGGTAGCAGGAGGGGAGTGAGAAAAAACTAACAAAGGCAACCAACCCCTACGCTCAAAGTTTCTCCTAATCTTGGGATCTAGCTCATCTAAAAGAAGCCTTCTCTCAGCCCAAATGTTCCTCTTAAGATTAAGAGTCGCAAACATTTCTTGATGTTTCGCACTCAAGAATCTGTCACTCAAGAATCTGTCACTCTCAAAGGATGGGGAAGAAGAAGAGGAGGATGTCCTATTGGCTCTAGTTTTCCTAGGCAAGTAGAAAAGAACCAAAAGACAAAATAAGAAAAACCAAGGGCAGACTGCAAGTTAGCACAAAATAATATAGAAAATAACAATCTATATGATGTATGAACAGTGTAAACATATGATGCATGTTCTAAATGCAGTGAGAATAAGTTCAAAGTAACTTTAAAATCACAAAATTTGCTTGAGTATAGAGTTTATGTCAAAAACCCCAAAATTTGAAAAACCACTTGTACCATTTTGCAAGATATTGACAAATTGATCATTACACAAGATAGATAACATATTAAAATGATCAAATTAATCAATCCAACAAGCCAATTTTATCAAATTAAATTAAATTGAACAAAATCCCGAATTTAGGTAGTTTCAAGCCCTAGATTTTCAAATTTTTCACAAAACTCCAAATTGATCAAAACAAATCATCAAGAACAGTTGTAAATCAGCCCACAACAAAAACCCATTGATCAATTTTGGAAGAAAAAATCTAAAACATCAAAAACCCGAAAAATTCTTAGGTTCGAAATACCCCTTTAAATGCATGATTTAATGCATGAAACATAAAAAGAAATGAAAAAGGAAGGGTAGAATTGACATACCGGCCTTAGAAAACAAAATCCTTGCAAAGAATTAAGAGGAAAATGACAAAAATAGACTTTGACTCTTGGACCAGTTGAAAAAGAGAGAGAAAAGTTTGAAAAAGTTTTTGAAAAATGAAGAACATGCGAAATTCAAACATTTTAAAAAACTTCCTGTGCGATTTTCGATCGGTCAAAAATTAGGTTCGATCGATCGAAAATACCTTTGATTGATCCAATAGCGATCGAGTACTGATCGAAACAGACAGAAGTTGACCAATATTTTAATCGCAATTTCGATTGGTTGAGAGACAGTTTCGATCGATCGAAATTCTAGAAAACACAGTTTTTTGAAAAACACAGCATTTTTATGCAGAAACTCTTCAAAGCAAAGTATTTTATGAATAAAATGCATGAGTATGAGATGAAATGCTTTTCAAAACACATGATTGAATCCCAGATTTCCCGAAATTTAAGATTTTCACTTAGTTCACCTTAAAATCTCAAACATCAAAACACATTTTCCATTTAAACTCAAGGAAGTTTCAATCTTGGATGGCCAAACCAAAATCACACACAATAACATGTACAAAGTTTAGCAAAGAGTAACTTGTGTAGTATGTGCAACTAGCAAAAGCTTGAGAGACATGTGAGGTGATATGTGAATAATAATTAAGCACAATTTCTATAAAATCCTTCATATACACTTAAAAGAAACTATCCCTCAAAGAGTTACATCATATAACTCTCACATCTCCTAGGATAAAAGCCTGCAATCATATAAGTTTCTTGATTTGCCTCATAATGTACACACCAATTTTAGCCGGGATAATGTACACGTCAATTTTAATTGATTGAAATTATTATAGTCCAATAATGTACACACCAATTTTAGCATTTAAACCGAGGCTACACTTTATGTTCTTTTTGTGCATGTGCTATACTTTCTCGAGCACAAAATCATATGATATGCACTAAGGTGTTCATGATTGGCTAATAAACAGTGGTGAGATGATTATTTATGTCTTTCTCATGTAGATATGCCCATCCTTTTGCAGAGCCTATAGCTATTTTTAGTCGGCCAATTCATAGTTGGACTCTCCAATCCTGCAATGTCAATTTTCCTCAATAAAATGCTTTATAGTATTTTCACCATACATAAACAGGATTTCTCTTTTATCATTCTTTCTATGTCACGAAACCGTATAATTTTTTATTGGCTTTAATGATATGAACAGCGATAAGCTGTCTCCTAAAATAAACAAACATCTTTCTCCCTTATTCCAAGAAAATACAATTTTAAAGTACAAAAATAAGTTAGTGAAAATTTCCCTAAAGATCGAAGATTCAAATTATAGATAATGACTTACCAGGCGGATGATATTCCAAGTTACCATTTGGGACAGACTCATAAACAAGCAATATTTGTTCCCCAAAAATGCAATATCCAACCAATGAAACAAGGTGTTTGTGATGGATACGACTAAGGACCTCAAGTTCTGCCCTAAACTCACGCTCTCCCTATTTACTGTCCAATTTCAGCTGTTTAACTGCAACCACTTTCTCATTTGAAAGGATCCCTTTATGGACATGACCAAAACCACCTTGACCAATTAATAAAGTTGTTTTCGGAGAAATCATTAGTTGCCATGGCTAAATCTTCATATGAAAATATCCTTTGAGAAAGACCTATAGGATGGCCAGTTGATGGTGTTGGAGTAGGATCACCTGGACGAGAAGAAAACAAGACCATTGGTCAGATACTCAGTTATAATATAAAGTGGCATGATCTAAGACTAGAAAATTGAATGATAATATATATAATATGATTGATGACATCTTTCGTCCGAAAACATAATGACGAAAATGGTAAAAGAACATGAACAATTGATTCCAAGTTCTATGAATTTAACGGTTTTCAACAATTCGTTAGTGGTGTGTGAAAATTAACCCCCAAAAAAAAAAATGTTCTTCTTGGAGAGACATGTAGGCTGTAGCAGCTGTCTTTTCAATAATTAAACCTTTCCATAGTAGTCAATCTTGTACTGCTTAATTAGTTAAAATAAAATGCTTGTACTGCAAATCAAATCCATACACGAAGCTATGTAGTTAAAAGTTTCAAGCACACCTAAGCACAGATCTCTTGAGTTTAGACACAAAGCATAAAAGCAACCACATCAATCTTTCTAGAATAGAAAAAAGTAAACAAATTTACATATTTTACCCCAAAAATAACCCACATCAGTGGAGCTAAATTTGTGCAAATTTCCATTGTTGCTACAGTAACCATGTATATTTGCATGATTACTGTAGCTTTGCATTTCACTTTTTTACTAATTTTTCTCTCACCGAGCCAGACTGTTCTCAACTTCTCTCTCTTTTCCTCTAGCTCCAGAGCCTTTTCTTTCTCAATCTCACACACGTTCTCTTCGTCTAAGAAACAATCATCTATGCCCATCTTTGAAAGATCATCTCCTTGATTTTGCTTCTCTGGGCTTGGATTTGGAGATCACACTAAAATATTTTATCATCTTCATTCTTGCTTCTAAATTTTTCTAGTTCATCAATGGATTTTTGGTATGTGTGGAAGTTCAGATGCGGTAAATTTGGTGGATGAGTGATTTTTGGAGTTTGTAGTTTCTCTCCTTCTCATAGTATATAACCTGAAATTGCAAGGTTATGGGTATGATTTGTTGGAAATTTTATGGTGTTTTGGGTTTTGCTGGAAACGCATAAGCTGGGTTTTGATATTTGAAAATATTAAAAAGCTTGGTTTTAGGTTTTTGATATTTGAGAAGCCGGGTTTTATTTAAGATTTGCTAGAAATTTTGTGTAAGATAGATTTGATTTTTGAGATGGGTTTTGCAGGAAACTTTGGTTGATGGGGCTATGAGAACATATGCAACAAATTATTTCAAAAAAAAAATTATTTGAAATACGTCAACTAAAGTTATCTTTATCCTCAATATGAATATTAGATAAGAACTGGCTGCATCTTTATCAAATACAAAGGTTGATTTAGAGTTGAAGTCTCTGTTTTATCCTTGTAGGGGTGGTATGTGTGCAAATTAGGGGTGGTTTTTGGCTAAGGAGGAGAGGGAAATGATTTAGGAGAATAATTAAAAATTAATATTTTAATAAAATGTGATATAAAGTAGATAATCTGATGTGGGATGTTTTAATAAGTGATTGTGTAAAATAGAAAAAGTGAGTTTTTGTACTAAAATAGACAAAAAAAAATTTACACAAACGGATGACAATGCTCTAAGGGTGTACCAAGTTAAAATGAAGCATACATTTTTCAAATATATTATATAACAATCTCTAACGAAAAGTTCATATATTCAAAATTGCAATATATTTTACTTATTAACTGTAATAGATGATGCAATTGGACAAAGTAAGTTAATATTTTACTTAATAATTTTAGTTTCTTAAAAGTTTTATATAGTAAATTTATAAACAATTATTTTTGGATAAAAATTATAATAATCTTGTTATAGAAAGTTGAAACATAATATTGTCTATAATTCTTGTGTTTAATAAAAATACACATCTGTGATAGTTATGCTCAAATTCTAGCATACTTCGTTTCTAATTTTTTCTATAATCTTCAAAGAGTAATTGTGACCATCAGTTCATAGTATACATTTTTTATCAACCTATTCAAGTTCTCAAGCTCTAGGTTGAAATTTTCTCTTTTTAATGATCACCATCTCCACTAGGCCTAATAAAATCATCATGAGACTCTTCAAAATCATGTTTCTCTCCATTTGGGAGAGTACCAACTCCAACAATCTCTTCAAAATGTTGATTTTTTTTTTTTGAAGAGTTACAGTAGCTCTCCACACATGAAGAGTCATTGTAGCTCTATAAATGAATTTTTGAGACTAAAATATTTATTCCTTTCTATTTCCCCGAACCAAAATATTCAGTATTTGTGTGTGTGTGTGTGTGTGTGTAATAAGTAAGGAAAAGTGGGTTCAAATCACACAAATGATATTATTTTGTGCAAAATTTAATATTGATGTCTTGATATGGATTATTTCTATGAGCCTCAGCCACGACAAAAAGCTCAAAACATGAAAACTTCACATCATTATCAAGTGGAGCTTTTTTATACTATTATAGATATGCAACTTCAGGAACTTAATAGTCATTTTAAAGATTATGAATTATTACTTTGTGTTGTGTGTTTGAACCTAGATAACTTATTTGCAGCATTCAACAATGACAAATTGATTTGGCTTGCTCAGTTTTATCCAAGTGATTTTTCAACAGTTCAAGATTCTTTCTTGGATAACTAACTTAAGACATACATCCATGACATGCGGTCAACTAAAGAGTTTTCAGCACTTAAGGGAATTGGATAACTTGCTGAAAAGATGGTAGAAATGAAAGAGGGTGTTTCATATCCATTGGTTTACTCATTAGTGACCTTGGCATTGATTTTATCAGTTGCAACAGCTAATGTTGAAAGAACTTCTCAGCAATGAACATAATTAAAAATCGATTACACAATCGAATAGAAGATCAGTGAATGAATGATTGCTTAGTCACATATATTGAAAAAGATATATGCAAAACTATATAGTGTGAAGAAACCGTGTAGTGGTTTCAAAGTATGAAAAATCGTCAAGGGCAATTGAGTAAATTAAGCTAGATGTAAAAAAAAATAAATTAAAGTTTACATTTTATGTTATATTTTGTATGACAATTACATTTGCATATAGTAGTTCATTTATTTTGTTATTAATATTGATTAATTTTTCTAGATAAATTTTTTAGTTTCAATCTTGTCTTTTAATCTTGCCCCACCTAACTTAAATTTTTGGCTTGGTCACTGCTTTTGTCTGATGGGTAAAGAAGAGCAAGGAACCAAAAATCCCCATAGTCCACAGCAAAAGCCGCGAGTGTTAACAATGCCTTCGCATGCCATGAATGCTTTAAAAGTTTTTCAAGTATTGACATTGATGTTTTCTCTGCAGTTTCCTCACCCAGAGGCTTGCATGCCATCTGACATTTACGTAATTGTTATTATGAAGAATGCTGAAGTAGCTATATAGCCAAATGATCACATCATCTTAAGCCCTTATTCATGCACACCAAAACAAAAATGATATCTTCATTTTTTATTTTTTATTTTATAAATACCCTTCCCAAGGGGCGTCATGTGGCGGTGTCCACACTAGGTTTGAATAGAACAAATTATACTTGACCTAAAAATTCTAGCGCGTTCTTTAGGTGATGTTAGACCACATAAAATAATCACGTAGGGACAGTGTGACACTACCAGTTAAAAGAGTAACACAATGGAGGGCAATGCCCTATATATATATATATAGAGAGAGAGAGAGAGAGAGAGAGAGAGAGAGAGAGAGAGAGAGAGAGGTATTAATTTTAGTGTTATAAAAAAAAAGTATTATTTTAGTAATTTTTTCTATAAAAATTACATCTTTTGCCCCATAACATTATCTTTAATTATTTTGAGAATAATGCTACAATCACAAAATTTTCTACAATAATATTTTATAAATTGTTGAGGTAGCAAATTCTTATTAGTTTTCATTTGGATGTATCGCATACATTACTTTTTTATATAACAATAACAATAACTACTAATCATATCAGCAATTTATAAAAACGTTTGTAACTCTAACATTTTCCTCATTTTAAAGGCTATAAAAAAATAATAAATCTAAAATCTATAACAAAATATACAAGCCCAAAAAAATTAGCCGATCAACAAAAATTACCAATAGCTAAAATATAATAATAATAATAATAATAAAGTTAAGCTAAATCAACCAAATTTATCCAAAACAAACAGCCCAACCTTTTAAAAAAAAAATTTTAATTTTTTTTTGTCATTATCCAACAATTCACGCTAAAATAAA
Organism: Castanea mollissima; assembly: GCA_014183005.1. Taxonomy (NCBI): domain Eukaryota; kingdom Viridiplantae; phylum Streptophyta; class Magnoliopsida; order Fagales; family Fagaceae; genus Castanea; species Castanea mollissima. The sequence continues at coordinate 16,297,168 of JACAVU010000002.1, read as the reverse complement.
ATTCTAAGTGGCTAAACAGCAAAGTTAAAGGCCAAAACCATCATATGATGCCAACAAGAAAACCTCCCCTAATTCTAAGTCCTAGTTTCATCCCTGATCCAGATCATAATGCACATAACATAAGGATTTCATCCCTAGCTTCAACTTTGCATGCAGTAATTCTTTTTCTTATAAGAGAAATCCAACTATAAAGATTTTGTTAGGTTCTAAGTACTTAGGAACTAATGTATTATAACTCTAATTTGTATTATTGGAAAATCATGATCAAAATATGTGTTTAGTCTTGTTTTAGACTTGCTCAAAGTATGTCATTTATGTAAAGTTGGAATCAAGTTAACTATAGAAGTTATTGTGTAAATCTGCCTGGCTCGATCTATCGAAAATTAGACTCGACCGATCGAAAGTTGTGTAGATTGTTTTTATCTGTAGAATTTTCAACTCAGCCCTAATCTCATATGACGTGTAGGGTTTTATGTTTTGCCCTAAGTATAAAAGGCAAACCCTAGCCATGTTTTTGATATTGCTCATATTGTTGTTTGTATGAATCTCTTGTGAGATCTAAGAGGTGCTTGCCTTCACATAAACTTGGGATTATCAAGAAGGAGATTATGTCAAGAGCTTGATGATCATTCAGTTGCTGAATTAAGAGCTTAAAGACACACAAGCTGGAGTACTTGTACTTGCTGGAGAATCCAAGAAAGAAAGAGTCCGTGGTCTCGAAGCTTGCACTTGGTTGTGTTAGTAAGTTTTCTACTGGTGGGTAGCAATAGGATGTTAGTGGTCTAAGTCGCTATGGTACAAACTTCAATTCTTTCATAGTGGACATTGAGGATAGCTAGGTTAAATCCTCCCCAAATTTTTTATCGGTTTGGTTTTTCTAGGTCATCATATCGTTGTATTATTTATTTTTCCGCTACTTTGCATCATATGATATATTTGTATTAACCTAGATTTGCATAATTTACCTAAGTTAATAACTTGGATAAATAACTAGGTTAATTTAATTGTTTTAAGGGGTCTAAAAACGTACAAGTGGTATCAGAGCGGGTAGCTCTTTTGTTGTAGATATTTTGATCTCTGAGTTGATCCTTGACCCCAGTTGTCATGGAACACGAACACTCTCTTGTTATTCCTCCTCACTTTGATAGGAATAATTATGCTTACTAGAAAGTCAGGATGAAAGCATTCCTAAAATCTAATGATGAGAGAGTTTGGAACTCTATTGAATACGGATGGGAGAAGCTCACTACTCGTGTGAGTGAGTGGCAAACTTTTCAGAAAGAAGCAGCTGCCTTCAATAGCAAAGCTATGAATGCTATCTTTAATGTTTTTCTATGGAGGAATTTAAGAGAATCTCTAATGTTGAGGTTGCTCACACTGCTTGGAATATCCTCTAAACTATGCATAAAGGTACAAAGGTAGTTAAGATCAATAAGTTGCAACAATTAACAACTAGATTTGAAAGCATTAGGATGTCTAATGATGAATCTTTTGATGAATTCTACGCTAAACTTAATGACATTGTTAATTCTGCATACAACTTGGGTGAAATCTGTGATCAACCTAAAATTGTTAGGAAGATTCTTAGATCTTTAATTGAAGATTTTAGACCCAAAGTGACTGCCATCACTGAAAGCAAGGATGTAGACTCCATCCTTGTTGATGAACTTGTAGGATTTCTTTAGTCCTATGAGTTGGACTTACCTAAAACTATCAAATCCAAATCAATGACTCTTAAGTTTGTTGATGATGTTGATGTTGGTGGATTTGGTGATGAGCTCTCTGCTGCAGAGATTGCTTACCTTGCCAAGAACTTTAGGAATTTCCTTAGAAATAGCAACAGAAGGGCAAGAGGTAAAAACACTGATGAACCTAGAAACTTTAGGAAGAATGATACCACTAAGGTTAACAAAATTAAAAACCCTAGAGAAAAAGTAGATCAATCTTCTAATAATTCCATGGGTCCTCAATGTTTTGGATGTCAAGGGTATGGTTAAATGAAATCTGAGTGTCCAACTCTCTTGAGATCTAAGGGTAAGGCTATGGCTGTAAACCTTAGTGATGATGAAGTATCTGATGATGAGTCTGGTTGTGACGAGGACAGAAATTTTGTTGCTTTCACTACTACTGCTGTAGTCAATAAAAGTGTGACTATTGAAGAGAACCCTTCTGATGGAGAACTTTCTAAGGATGCAGATCTTCAAGAAGCCTATAATAAACTTTGCAAAGTTGCTGCAAAGGATGCTATGAATGTTGATTTAGGCTTAAAGAAAATTGCATCTCTTGAGCTTAAAAAGAAAAATTTGCTTGTGAAATTGTTTGATGCTAATGAATTGTTGAATGATGTGAAGACTGAGAACATGCTTTTGCTTGGTAAAGTTAAGAATTTGGAACATGATTTATCTGTTGCTAGAGAACAAACTAATAAATCTGCTAGTTCCAAACTTGATCAGATGTTGAGTGTTCAGAAGTCTCCGTTTGACAAAACTAGGTTAGGTTTTGTAGAAAGCATCTCTATTTCTGAAACACATTCCACAAACTTTGTTCCTTTTTCTGAGCCCCCTGTGTGTGAGGTTGTCAAACCTATAGAAGTCATACCCCCAAGAAAAATTAGGGTTGATCTTCAAAAGTCTAAACCTAAGACTTCTAATCCTTCTAAGGGCATATTGCATGATAGAGCAACATGGGTATGTTATTTTTATGAAAAGTCTAGGCACATTCGTCCAAACTGTTTCAAGCTGCAAACTGCTAAGCGAGCAAATAAACCAAAAGTACCTGTGCCTCAAGCACAAGATCCTATGGTACTCATTGGTGAGTTGGTAAAGGCTCTAAATATTTATTCCAATTCTAGAGTTGGAAATCATTCTAATATGAATAAGAACTCCAATGCTCAAGGTGCATCTAAAAAGCTTTGGATGCAAAAGGCTCAATCTAAGTGAGTTTTTCTGACATGGTCCTTGTGCTTCAGTGCTCTACTTTTTGTGACCATTTTCTTTGGTATTTTTTTTTTGTTTTATTTTCTTTGTTTTTATAGGATTTGCATTGCATAACATTCATGCATTTCATCCTAAGCTATTTTTGTTTTTTTTGTTTCTTTTGTTTCATAAAAAAAAAATTAAAAAAAAATGGGTAAAACAAAATGTGTTTTGAATTGTTCTCTTAGTTTTTAAAATCAAGGTTGGTCATATTATCTTTACATAACATGTTTATGTACCTTGTTTAGCTTGGATGAACTTATTTTATTGCACTTTGCTAGTTTGAGGTTTGTAGTACATATTGTGTGGGAAGATGTTTATAGTTTTTGATCACATGATCTTGATCTTAAAATCACATGTTTTTTATTGTCGGACTTGAACTAAATGAGAAATGTATAAATAACCATTTCACCACTATTTATTAGCCAATCATGAACACCTTAGTGCATATCATATGATTTTTTGCTCAAGAATGTGTAGCACATGCACAAAAAGAATATAAGATGTAGCCTCAGTTTAAATGCTAAAATTGGTATGTATATTATTGGACTATAATAATTTGAATTAATTAAAATTGGTGTGTACATTATCCCGGCTAATTCTTAATAAGTTTCTGATCAAATAAAATTGGTATGTATATTATGAGGCAAATCAAGAAACTTACATGATTGCAAGCTTTTATTCTAGGAGATGTGAGAGTTATATGATGTAACTCTTTGAGGGATAGCATTCATAGCTTTGCTATTGAAGGCGGCTGCTTCTTTCTGAAAAGTTTGCCACTCAATCACATAAGTAGTGGGCTTCTCACATCCGTATTCAACGGCGTTCCAGACTCTCTCATCAATAGATTTCAAGAATGCTTTCATCCTGACTTTCCAGTAAGCATAATTATTCCCATCAAAGTGAGGAGGAATAACAAGAGAGTATCCATGTTCCATGACAACTGATTTTAATTAATTAGAATATGAAAAAATATGATGTATGTTAATTTAAGTAGACAGTTATCATTATACCTTACAATATTTTTATTGGAATAATGGAAAGAACCATGTTTCGCACAAAACTAAGTTTCACAATTTATTAAGGTGATAAACTGTGATTTACATAATATCACTATAACCATGGAACCAGAGTTCACTTTTATTATACACTAATCTCCTTGATAGTAGTAATTAAAAAAAAAAAAATGTTAGGCGATTGAGGAGACAGCTTATTATTGCTCCTTTTTTAGCTACTTTTTATTATAAGGTTTCATGAAATAGAAGGAATGACAAAAGAGAAATCCTGTACATTGTAAATTGCATAACATGTGGCAATTGCATTGGTAAGTTGTTTGTGAATATTGTAAACTATAAGCATAGAAGTCTATATATATACACACACTAACCTCATCACATGCTTTTCACGTGTGCAATGAGGCCTTTTTTAAAACAAATTTATAGTGTCATAATTTTTCATTCATTCTAATTTGAGGTTTACACGTTTTCTCATTAATATATTATGCATTTAGAACTACTAATACAACTAGAAGTGTCATGAGACTAGTTTCAAAAAATGAACAATTATTATACATTTATTTTGTAGTAAAAAAAAAAAACCTGTGTTTTTATTTTATATATATAATTTTAATTTTGAAAATTTAATTTATAATTAGATAAAGTAATTTGAAAATCAACAGGAGAGTGCCCCTATTTTTTAAGCAATGTTTTAGTGGAAGTTAGAGTTGTATTTTTATTGAATTGTTATTTAGTTTTGTCTCTACTCAAACATAAGAGTGTAGGGGCATTTTTGAAAAAACAAAATGATGATCCCAAATAGGAGAAGCCTCTTAAATAATAGTGTGTGTGTGTGTGTATATATATATATTTATAAAATTGAGAAAAAGCTAAGTTATCGAAGAATTGAATGTTAAAAATCTAATGCAGTATCAAATATAATTTGTTCATTTATTTTCTCAAGAGTTATATACGAAACAAGACTGCAAGATTCCAAAAGAATATATGCATTTTTTTTAGAAACAAAAGAATGGTGCTTAAATGTGAAGTTTTGGTACAGAGGAGTAGAAGAGAGAATAGAAGAGAGAAGATGGGGATGATTGGATGGAGGGGGAATAGAAGAGAGAAGATGGGGATAATTAATTATATTTTTTTTTTCTTATTTAAATTTAGTGAGGGAGAGGGGTTTGAGAATTAGAAAGGATTTGAAAGGGCCAGATGTCCCTCCATGTTGCAACAATGGAGTCAGGAGATTTGAATCACTAAGTTAAAAAATTTTTGGCTGAACTTCTCCTTTAAAAATAAAAAAAAAATGTAATTCCCCAGATTCTAGAAATTTGAAAGGGAAGGGGAGGAGAGAGGTTCACACACACACACACACACAGAGATATATATATATATATATATATATATATATATATATATAGGGGTGTCAATGTTCAACCCAATCCATGAATAAAACACGAACCCGACACGGTTATTTGGGGGTTAGGGTTGGGCTTTAGCGGGTTTGGGTCATAAACGGCCCAATCTGGTAGCGACATGATAAAAAACGCATCATAAGCAGGTCAACCCACTATAAACACATTCGACACACTAGTTTATTTGTGTCAACCTGAAATAACTTATTTAACACAACCTATTTAACTCGTATAAAAAATAAATATTCATTTTTATTTTAGATTTTTCAAATACCTTCTTTATGCAACATATATTTTAAATTTAAAAAGAAAAATGAACAATTACAAAACCTTACAAGGGATATAATTAGAAAATGAAACTTTACAAACCCTAGATCTCTAAACCCTACAAACCCTAAATCTCTAAACATTCTTGTTGGTTGGCACAAGAGATTTGTTGTATGGAGAAAAAGGTAATCTTATTTGTTTCATTAGTTATTATTACTTTTACATTAATATTATTTAGTTCTTGTAAAACTGTTAAGGTATGATATTTTGTAACTACTAATACTTATATATATTTATGGCATAGAAATTGCATAAATGAAATTGGATGAGCTTGTGGGAGATGTTATGAATTTGGATATCAACAAAAAATCTATGGATGATAATCATAGTCATAGTTAGGATTAGTCTATTGTTTGCTCCAACTCTTTCAATATCGATAATTAGCATTTGGCTAGTTTTGAGGATATTATATTTTTGTTGAACTATGTTATTTTATTTTTATTGAACTATGTTATTTTGATTTTGGGTTGAGGTGCATGCACTTCTTTAAGAGTGTAAAGACCTTATTTTTAGATGGATGTTATATTTTTGTTGAACTATATTATTTTGAATGTGAGTTGAAGACTTGAAATGTATGCACTACTTTTGAGGTGTAAAAAAAAATTATTTCTAGATAGATGTTATATTTAATATTATATAGGTTGAAATGGGTTGTGTTACATTCATGTCAAACCAACATGACCCGTTTATTAAGCGTGCTAAGTATGTTGGATTAGGTCAACTTGCCTTATTAACAAGTCAGGTTAGGCTTAAAGGATCATGACATGATTATTAAATGGGTCAAGTTCGAGTTGAGCTATTTAGTCAAATATCTCTATCTCGACATGACACAAACCCAGTACACTAACCCAAATTATCACCCCTAATTAATATATATACATATATATTTAAAAAGATCAAATTTTCACTTAAAATCAATTTATAACTTTAAAAAAAATAAATTGAACAAAAGATGGGCATGATCGTCAAATTTTATGATATTTTATCATTTAATCTCCTTCCACTTTTAATTTTCAAAATATCCAAATAAATGGTAGCCATTTCCTTAGTTAATTTTTAATACATTCAAAAAAGGGAATGGGTAAAATAGTGAAATTGGGTGATTCAACGTCACAAGATGTACTGATGTATCAGTGGCTTAAAATTTCAAGTAACATTGAGATAAAGCTTTACCATACTGAGAGTTTATGGTAATTGGTAAGTCGTACCACAGTTTATTGTATCTGCTCTATTTGAATTGGGAGTCTAACTCCTTTTGTACTTTGAAACTACCCTACAATATTTTATTGGAGAAAATTGGCATTGCAGGAAAGGATAGACCAACTATGAACTGGCCAACCAGACTTAAAATAGCTGTAGGCTCTGCAAAAGGATTGGCATATCTGAATGAAGACTGAGTTTTCTTTATTTACTACATAAGCAATGTGAAGGATATAAAAAATTTCATAATTTTTACCGCAATTCGTAACAACTCGTCATGTGGTGAATTACGAGTAGTGGAGGTGTGGATCTACCATTTGACCTCCACTATTTACAATTTGCCATGTAATAAGTTGTAACAATAGTTATAAAATTTTTGATGTCCTTAGTATTTTCCTTACACATCGCAAACCTGAAAGAATATTTTCTTTTCTTAAACTCTCCTTTTTATGCTAAATGTATCTTCAGGTCAGCTCAAGATCATACACCATGACGTCAAGGAAGCTAATATTCTTCTTAATGATAACTTTGAAGCAAAGGTTGGTTTTCATATGATTCTTGGTTTGAGTTTCAAAGATATCTATGTTTGATTGAGATAGTGAAATTTTAAAACCAATTTGTTGTGTATGGAGTTAATAATAATGAGGCTTTAAAAAAATAAAAGAAATAGAAAAATAAAATAAAGGAAACAATCGAATAGGAATTCAAAGATTTATGTGGTTTGGTTTATATGCTTACATTCACGAGTGGTGTCAAATAGAATGTTTTATTTATAAGAAGATGATGATGCCGAAAATATCACCAGTGAGTTGCAAGCACCCTCCACCTAGAGCTATACCTGCAAAAAGAAAACAATAGACCTAAAGAGAGCACCGGTGTGGTGTCGGCCAAAAACCCTCCGAAGGTCAAGTTAGAATCTTGTGTCTTTTACCCTAGACTGCCAGAGTAAAGAATATTATGCGTACCTTCGTATCTAGGGTTTCTGGGGTATTTATATTGAGTGGAATTACCTTTCTTTTAGGATACAACTTCCTTCTCAAGTTCCTTTCCATATAGGAGTCTTACCAAACATGTGTCGCAAGAACTCCAAGTATGCACGTTTGCGTGGGGACAAAGAAAAAGCCCATTCGAAACATACCAAATGACATGCAACCCGGAATCTGCAATTAACTCATACATGACGGATACTCAGCAAAATTTAACCGTCATAGTCGTGTCACCTACGGTGTCAATCCGTCTTCATTATCTCCGTCATTTCATTCAAGTTTTATGGGAATACCCGTCTCCTATTTTTATCCCCTTCAGTTGCCCCCTTCAGTCCTTGGATCCGTCTTTGAAATCTGACGGATTCATGGAATGACTATAGCAATGCATTGAGAGGGGACGGTCTTAGTATATCATAACGGATGACACGTGGCCTGAACTTCTGACGATGAACACGTGGTCCCCGTGGATTGGCTATTTCCCAAAATCGAGGCGTCGCTTCGTATCCCGCGCCTTTTGTTCTATAAAAACCCAGACATTTCACCCTTCATTTTCTCTTCTTATCAAAAAATTAGCGAGCAGAGCGCAACCGTCACATCTATCGTGTCTTCCGGTTGTTCAGCAGATCCGTCCATCGTTCCTCGTCAGAAACCATCTCGACCCGGTATGTATTCCAAACCTATCTCCGTCTTTCCTTTAATTTTATTGTTTCAAATATATGCGCTTTCTTTAGATCCGTCAGTGTCTTAGGTTATACCGTCATAAATGTAGGTAATGTCTAGTGCGTCAAGTAACCAGTCGTTTGTCCGCGAGGGGGCGGGCTACGATGAAAAGTTTCCGTCAGGTCCAAGAGGTCCTGACACTTCAAGTGAAGAGAGGAATCCGTCAAGTACCTCTTCTTCCCTTGATGGTGGTCTAGAGATGGAGAGTTCAGAGTCGTCCAGTAGTAGCTTGGACGGTGTGGATTCCCCCGTCCAGTCAGTAATAGGCCCAGATGGCCTTAGGGAGTTCATCATGCTACCTCTTTGGACGGTAAATGATTTTAGGTCGTCCATGACTGAATCTCAACTCAACACACTTAGGACCAAGTACTAATACCAGACAACATCCGTCTACATCTCCCCGAGAAATCCGAGAAATGCTACTACAAAAGGGTAGACGGTGTTGGGATCTATGAGCAAGCTTTAAAGGCGGGGCTCAGATTTCCATTAAGTTCTCTTCACCGTCGACTTCTTCAATACCTTGGTCTGTCCGTCACCCAAATCTCCCCAAACGCCTGGAGAGTGTTCATTGGGGTTGAGGTTTTGTATGGGGCAATGTCTGACGGTTCCAGAAGGTTGACGGTGGAAGAATTTTTCCATTGTTACCGTCCAACAGAGATTGTTAAATCCAAGGGGATGTATAGCTTTGTAGCCAGAAGCCCATTATTGAGGCTCGTCAGTGACACTCCAGACTCGAACAGAGACTGGAAGAGTCGTTACTTCTTTTTGGAAGGGGACGAATGGATGTGTCGTCCAGGAGACGTAACTAACATGCTCGTCGACACAACATGGGGCATAATGCCTCCGTCGGGTATGTGTATCCCTTTTGCTTCCGTCCAGTCTTTGAAGTTAATTTTTTTAAATTTTTTTTAATTAATTTTTTTTTTTTAAGGTCTAATCGTCCTTTATTGCAGCTCGGGACTGTCCTCAGGTTGACTTGGAGCAGTGGAGTTTTTTGGAGAGAATTTTTAACAAGACGAAACTGCAGGAAAGAACTTGGGCTCAGCTCGTCACCCTTGATACTCTGAATTGGTATTGTGACGGACCCGAACCTTCATCTGTTGCCCGTCGATACGATAACAAAATTCGAAAACGTAAGTTTGTTAAAAATATGTTCGTCTTTTTCCTTACCGTTGCTTTCTCAACCGTCTTTGATTTGCAGAAATGGATGCCGCCAAGAGGAGAGCCCTCATTAAACAACAGGCAGCGAAGAAAAAACAGGAGGGGGGTCAAACAAAGGGGACGGTCCCGCCGGCACCGTCAAAACGAACTCAACAAGAAAAGACGGATCGTCCTCAAAAGAAGAAAAAGACCACACTCGAACCCGTCGTGGCCTTGCAAGCTGAGAAAACGCCCGTCAAACATGGAAAAGGCAAAGGCTTAATGAAGGGTCCAGCACCTTCAGGGGAGAAACCACCCGTTCTCTTCCGGGAGGATTCCAGCTATGCCCTCGAGAAGATGTCGTCTATGCTGACAGCTGACGACTACGCAGACCTTGGCAACCATTCGACGGAGGCGATGGGTGAGACGGGCCTCTTCACCCTTGCACAGGTAATTTTGAATCCGTCTACGTCATGGTTGCTAAGTTCCGTTACACCCGTCATTATCATGACATTGTGTTTCGCTTCCAGGCCATGGTGATGATGAAGGGGCTTTTTGGCCGTTGCCTCAATCACGAGACATCCATGGACCGTCTGAGACAGAAAAACAAGACGATGGAGGATGAGCTTCACGAGCTGAAAACTTATAAGATCAATGTAGACAGAAAGCTCAAGTGCTCTTAAAGGACAAGGAGAAGCAGCTGACGGAGACCACGTCCAAGCTTGACAACACAAAGGAGATAGCCGTCCAGGAGTACCGCGATTCTGATTTCCTTCTGGCGGAGCTTGGGAACTCCTTTGCGGACGGGTTCGATGACGCTATCCGTCAGGTGAAGTCATCGTATCCCGACTTGGACGTATCTCATATTAACATTGATGCTCAAGGGCAAACTCTCGCTCAATCCGTCCGTTCAGAAAGCACAGAAGAGGTGTTTGCCGTCACTGCTCCAGCCGATGAAGGTGAAGCTTTTCCTCCTAGCCAGCCAAATGACGGTCCATTGGTCGGGAACTCTTCTCCGAAGAATGAGTAGGATACTTCCTTTTTTGTAAAGAATTTTTACCGTTGTAAAGGATCTTCGTTGAACCGTCGTTTTTAATCATTAATTTTGACTTATCAAATCTTTTATTGCTTGTTGCTTGCTTATTATCCGTCGTATATTCAGATAACCCGTCCACTTTGTGAATGGACTTTCAAATGTATTTTTGCTAACCGTCCACTTTATGAACTAGGTTTTCTAATCTTTTTGTATAGTCTGTCTACTTTATGGAGTTGTAAAACTTTTCGTCCTTCAGATGATCCGTCCACCATGTAGACTTTCATCCATGGGATGATCCGTCCACTTTGTGGACTTGGTAGGTTTTTCACCCTTTGGGTGATCCGTCCACTTTGTGGACTTGTAGGTTTCTCACCCTTTGGGTGATCCGTCCACTTTGTGGACTTATACGTTTTTCACCCTTTGGGTGATCCGTCCACTTTGTGGACTTGTAGGTTTCTCACCCTTTGGGTGATCCGTCCACTTTGTGGACTCGTAGGTTTTTTACCCTTTGGGTGATCAGTCCACTTTGTGGACTTGTAGGTTTTTCACCCTTTGGGTGATCCGTCCACTTTGTGGACTTGTAGATTTCATCGGTTTGGAATGATCTGTCCACTTTTGGACGTGTAGATTTTCATCAACATGCATTTTAAAAATTCCTCTCATAAGTTCAACCAACCAAATTGTCAATGGAATAGAAAAACTGAGCTCTAAAAAGTAAAAGCTATAACTGTCTAAAATTAAACTGAAAAGTAAGGCAGTAGGTATTGTGACTGCTGCACTATTGGTAGTACTTCTTCAGGTGCTCCGTGTTCCAGGGATGGCCCAATTTCTTTCCGTCTATTGTCTCCAAATAGTACGTTCCTTTCCTGCGCCATGAGATGATTCTGTACGGGCCTTCCCAATTGGGACCCAGCTTTCCTAGGGATGCATCCTTCGTAGCGCCAAGCGCTTTTCGTAACACTAGATCTCCAACCTTGAAGTCCCGGTGTCGAACCTTAGAGTTGTAATATTTGGCCATCATGTCCCGGTATCGCGCCAGTCTTTGGCCCGCTGTTGCCCTGACTTCGTCTACAAGGTCAAGCTCTAGACGTAATGCTTCAACATTCTTGCTCTCGTCATAGCTTTCCACACGGTAGCTCGTCAACCCCACTTCTGTCGGTATGAGGGCTTCGGCACCAAACGCCAATCAAAACGGTGTCTCTCCCGTTGGCGTTCTTGCCGTTGTTCTGTACGCCCATAAGACACTTGGTAGTTCGTCCGGCCATATGCCCTTTGCCCCCTCGAGCCGGGTCTTGATGATCTTTAACAAGGACCAGTTCGTGACTTCAACTTGTCCGTTGGCCTGTGGATGAGCGGGCGACGAGTAGTGATTCTTGATTCCCAGCTGAGAACAAAAGTCTCGGAACGCATCGTTGTCGAATTGCTTTCCGTTGTCCGACACGAGCACTCTCGAGATCCCATATCGGCAAATAATATTTCTCCATACAAAGTTGCGAATATTTTTCTTCGTGATAGTAGCAAGAGCTTCTGCTTCCACCCACTTGGTGAAGTAGTCGATACCAACTACCAAGAACTTTAGTTGTCTTGCCGCTATTGGAAATGGACCCATGTTGTCTAACCCCCATTGTGCGAACGGCCATGGGGCCGTCATGGGTGTGAGTTCCTCCGTTGGCTGCCTAATAAGATTGTCGAACCGTTGACACTTATCGCAGGCTCTCACGTACATATGGGCATCCTTCTGCATTGTCGGCCAATAATACCTTGCTCGAAGTAGCTTGTGTACCAGAGACTTTGACCCTGAGTGGTTTCCACAAATCCCTTCATGAACTTCCCTCATTACATAGTCTGCTTCGTCATGGCCCAGGCATCTTAGATATGGTCGGGAGAATCCTCTTTTGTAGAGGATGCCTTTGATCAGTATGAATCGGGCAGCCCTAACCTTCAATTTCCTTGCTTCTTCCTTCCCGTCTGGTAGCTTGCCGTCCTTGAGGTACGCCACAATTGGAACCGTCCAATAGTCTTTAGTGGTTAATTCCTGCACCTGAACGTTATCTAGTAACGACGAATATTGGACGAAGGACAATACCTGCTCTGGGACGACCATAGGTTCGGCCGAAGCAGCCTTTGCGAGTCGATCTGCTTCTTGATTCTCTTCTCTCGGGATCTGAGTTATCGTGAATTGGAGGTCACTCGTTCGACCCTTCACTTCTCCGAGGTACCTTCTCATTTGTTCACCCCTACAATCATAACTCCCATTAACTTGGCTAGCTACAATTTGGGAATCGGAGTAGACCATTGCCTTCCTGGCCCCAGCTGTTATTGCAAGCTCCAATCCCGCCATCAGGGCCTCATACTCCGCTTCATTATTCGTGGTAGGGAACTCCAGACGGATCATACATTCAATCTTATCTCCTTCCGGGGTATGGAGTACAACTCCGACTCCTCCCGCATGCTTATTGGAGGATCCGTCTATGTGAATTCTCCATGTAGGCGTCTCTTTTGCCCCCTGCTCCTCATGTGTAGTGAATTCCGCAATGAAGTCTGCCAATATTTGTCCTTTCACAGCTGTTCATGGCTGGTATTGGATATCGTACTCACTCAGCTCGATAGCCCACAAAGCCATCCGTTCGGTGGTTTCAGGATTGTTCATTGCTCTCCGCAATGGCTGATCCGTCAGGACTATTATTGTGTGTGCTTGAAAATACGGCTTCAGTTTTTGAGCTGCAGTTACAAGTGCGAAGGCGAGTTTCTCCATCCGTGGGTACCTCTCCTCTGCGCCTCGTAGCACCCGGCTTACAAAGTACACGGGCTTCTGTACCTTCCCTTCCTCTCTTATGAGAGCCGCACTTACCGTTGACGATGAGACAGCAAGGTACAGGAATAATTCCTCCCCCGGCGTAGACGGCCTAAGCAATGGCGGGGCAGAGAGATATGCCTTCAACTCTTCAAATGCCCTTTGGCATTCGTCCGTCCACTCAAAAGATCTCCTTAGCGTTCTAAAGAAAGGGAGACACTTGTCTGTTGCTCTTGATACGAACCTATTTAAGGCTGCTATCTTCCCTGTCAGGCTTTGCACTTCCTTCACTGTCCTCGGAGGAGATAGATCCATAATTGCTTTCACTTTCTCGGAATTGACCTCAATGCCACGCTGGGACACCATGAACCCTAAGAACTTTCCAGCAGTTACTCTGAATGCGCATTTGCTTGGGTTCAGCTTCATTTTGTACGTTCGAAGAGTGTCGAAAGTCTCCTGGAGGTCCCTCAGATGATCCGACACCTTTACGCTTTTTACCAACATGTCATCTACGTAGACTTGGACGTTCCGGCCAATCTGGTGCTCGAACATTTTGTTCATTAATCATTGGTATATGGCTCCTGCATTCTTGAGTCCGAATGGCATCACCTTGTAGCAAAAAAGCCCTTGGCTCATCACAAATGATGTCTTCTCTTGATCTGTCTTCTCCAACTTAATCTGGTTGTACCTCGAGAAGGCGTCCATGAAGCTCAACAACTCATGTTTTGCGGTAGAGTCCACTAAGGCGTCAATCCGTGGGAGCGGGTAACTGTCTTTAGGGCACGCTTTATTTAGATCCGTGAAGTCAACGCACATTCTCCACTTCCCATTTGACTTTCTGACCATTACCACATTTGCCAGCCAGTCTGGGTAGTATACCTCTCGTATGAAGTTCGCTTCTCGTAGCTTCTGCACTTCCTCTACTGCGGCTCAATCCCGCTCAGGGGCAAACACGCGCTTCTTTTGTCAAACCGGGGGGAAGGAAGGTGATACATTCAATTTATGAACTATGACTGCTGGATCTATTCCCGGCATGTCGTCATGGCTCCATGCAAACACGTCTTGGTTTTCTTTAAGGAACAGTAGGAGGGCATGTCGAACCGTTTGGTCGACCGAGGTTCCTATCCTGGTGGTTTGATGGGGCCTTGAATCATCTAGTTGTACTTCTTCCAATGTCTCCACGGGTTCTGCCACTGTTCTCTGTTCTTCGATGCTCATTGTCTGTACATGGTCATCCATCTCCATCATGGCCACGTAACATTCCCGTGCAGTCACCTGATTTCCGCGCAGTTCTCCAACTCCATGTTCAGTGGGAAACTTGATCATCAGATGGTAGGTTGAAGTGATGGCCTTCCATGCGTTGAGAGTAGGACGTCCGAGTATGGCGTTGTATGCTGAGGAGCAATCAACCACTAGAAAGGAGACATTTTTAGTTATCTATTGTGGGTAGTCTCCTACCGTCACTGTCAATGTGACGGATCCTAAAGGATGGACCCGGATTCCCCTAAAGCCGACGAGGGGCGCGCATACCGGGATCAGGCGCTCCTTTGCAATCCCCATCTGCTGGAACGCAGGATAGTAAAGGATGTCTGCTGAGCTCCCGTTGTCTACTAGAACTCGGTGGACGTTGAAGTCTCCTACCTGTATGCTAACCACAAGCGCGTCGTCATGGAGGTGGTGAAGGCGCCGGGCCTCGTCTTCAAAAAACTCGATACTGGAGTCGTTCCGTCGTATTCTTTCCAGTGAAGGTCCCGTCGACTGGACACTTTGTACCGTTCGTAAATAGGTCTTTCTGGCCTTTTTGGACGATTCTGCTGAAGCGTTGCCCCCATTATCATCCGTATGTCTGCTACCGGTGGTCTGGGACGCTCGTTTTCCCTCCTAGGATTCTGCTCCTGGGGTTGATCAGTTCTTTCCTTCCTTACAAACCTCTGCAACCTTCCCTGCCTTATAAGTGCTTCGATCTGTTGCTTCAAGTCATAACAGTCCGTCGTATCATGACCGTGGTCACGGTGAAAACGGCAATATCTATCTCTTGGTCTCTTGTTCGAATCTCCCTTCAACTTGCCTGGGAATGTCAGGCTTCCTTCATCTTTGATTTGCATTAGCACTTGGTCAATTGGGGCTGTGAGGGGGGTGAAGCTTGTAAACTTCCCCGAAGGTGGTTTGGGTCTCCGGTCTTCTCGTCGATCTCTGGTTCTGGCCATTTTTCGTTCGTTATCTGGTTTCGCATCTTCCTGTCTTTCCCTTTTCTTTGGTTTATAGTCGTCTCTGGCCAGCAAGGCATCCTCCGCGTTCATATACTTCGTCGCCCTGTAATATACATTGGACATAGTCTTTGGGTCATTTTTGCATAGAGAGAACAAGAACTTACCCTCTCGCAGTCCGTTCGTGAACGCTGCCACAAGTATCTTGTCATCTGCCTCATCTATCGAGAGTGATTCTTTGTTAAAACGGGCTATATAAGACCTCAATGTCTCGTCTTCTCGTTGCTTAATACCTAGTATACATGTAATAGATCTCTTGTGCCGATGACTTCCAATGAAGTGCGATACAAACTGCGCGCCTAATTCCTTAAAAGTGTCGATGGAATTGGGCGTCAGCCTACTGTACCAATCCCTTGCAGGCCCTTTCAAGGTGGTGAGGAAAGCCCTGCACATGATTTCGTCCGGTACACCCTGAAGATGCATTAGGGTTCTAAAAGACTCCAGGTGATCCAACGGGTCCTTGGATCCGTCATAGTTTTCCACATGGGGCATGCGAAATTTTGCAGGAACGGGGCATGAATTTACCAACGCTGTAAATGGTGAATCCGTTCTGTGGACTAGGTCGTCCAAGTTGCTGGATACCCGTCCTTTAAGGGCGTTCATCATCGCATCCATTCGTTCCCTCATCTCCTGCATTTCGGTGGCTATGTGAGTCGGCACAGCATCTAAGGCGAGTGGTTGATTGGTTTCTTGTCGCTCGGGTCTAGTCGGAGCATTGCTGCCCTCAGGTCTTTCCGCGTTCCTTCCTTCAGGACTAGCGCCCTTCTGATCTTCCTGTGGTGCACTCTGGTGTGCGGTCATCTGCCGCAACTGCTCTTCCAAATCATGATTCTGCTTAGTGAGGCGCTCAACCGCCGCCGCAAGCGTTTGGACCTGCCTCTCCAGAGCGATAGCGCGTGGTTCGTCGCCTTGATTGTTATTCGTGGGCATCGATCGGGTGAGTGCCATGCAACTCTTTGTCTCAGGGGTAGAGCGAGGCTAAAATAGTCAGAAGATTTTCTTCTTCTGTTCTGTTATTCCCACAGACGGCGCCAACTGATGATGTCGAAAATATCACCAGTGAGTTGCAAGCACCCTCCACCTAGAGCTATACCTGCAAAAAGAAAACAATAGACCTAAAGAGAGCACCGGTGTGGTGTCGGCCAAAAACCCTCCGAAGGTCAAGATAGAATCTTGTGTCTTTTACCCTAGAGTGCTAGAGTAAAGAATATTATGCGTACCTTCGTATCTAGGGTTTCTAGGGTATTTATATTGAGTGGAATTACCTTTCTTTTAGGATACAACTTCCTTCTCAAGTTCCTTTCATATAGGAGTCTTACCAAACGTGTGTCGCAAGAAGTCCAAGTATGCACGTTTGCGTGGGGACAAAGAAAAATCCCATTCGAAACATACCAAATGACATGCAACCCGGAATCTGCAATTAACTCATACATGACGGATACTCAGCAAAATTTAACCGTCATAGTCGTGTCGCCTACAGTGTCGATCCGTCTTCATTATCTCCGTCCTTTCATTCAAGTTTTATGGGAATACCCGTCTCCTATTTTTATCCCCTTAAGAAGATAAAGAGAATAAAAAATGGTTCACTCTGGCAAAACTTAAACTCCAAATACACAAAAAGAAACTCCAAATACACTAAAGGAACTTCTCTTACCGTAACTAACACAACTCAAGAAATCATAATTTTTAATACAAATTATGCAAAAGACCAAAGTTTCCTTTTGACAAAGGGAGACTTGGACCTTGGGGGCACTCCCCTCCCCCCTAATTGATATATATATATATATATAGCACCATGCATTTTGCCCCACTTAACAATATTATTGATTGTTTTAAGAGTAATGCTATAGTCATAAACTTTTTTACAAATTGCTATGGTAGTAAATTTTTATTGGTACGCATTTGACTCTATCATTTACATTACTTTTTTACTTACTAATAATTAACCACTCACCGCATCAACAATTTATAAAAAAAAGTTGGTAACTTTAGTATTTTCCTCCGTTTAAAAGCCATAAAAAATTATAGATCTAAAATTTAAAACAAAATATACAAGCCCAAAAAAATTAGCCCAGAAAAAAAAAATTCCAATATTAAAGCTAAAAAAAATTAAGTTCATTCAACCAATTTTACCTATAACAAACAATACGAACCTTCAAAATTTTTTAAATATAAAAATTTGTCAATACCCAACAGCAGCAGCACAAAAAAAATAAAAATAAAAAAATAAATAATGATAAAAACCCTTTAGCGGTTAAGCAGCAGAGTTGGAGGCTATGTTTCTGATGTCGACCATAAAATGTCTTTTATACGTTTTGGAATACTAGTTCACAAAATCCGAAGATGAGCCAAGTCATCTTGGGTTGAAATAGAAAATTACTGCTTAGTTTTTCAGAAACTCAATAGATCGGGAGGTGTGGAGTTGGGAATTAAGATTCATTTACTCTTGATAGATCGACATATATTGAAACCTATAGTGTCAACTTTTTATGAGTGGTTTCTTGAGCAATTTTGTGTGGCCATAGACCATGCCTCTATTTTAGAGCACACAACTGTTAATTGTAACGTCACCTTACACTTGATGGCATAACTAGAATCTCAGATAGTGAAAGGACATGACTTACTAGATATTTTCTCTGATCCAAATTACTAGCATTTAATGATATGGAATTTTAGGGAAGGCCTTTGCTCAGGCAGGCTTTGAAACAGGCAACTTTGACGAAATTGTTGATCCGAGGTTGCGAAATAATTATATCTGTACGAATGGTTGCTTGTGCTGCTGCTTGCATCGGTCATTTGGCCCATTCTAGACCAAGAATGAGCCAGGTATTTCTGTCAATTTTATTATTGAAGTAACTGGTTCTCTTTGTCTAATCTATCAAATCCAAAATTACAGATAAACCTCCTTTGCCCTTTCTGTGTTCGTGAATTGTAAAGCCTACTGTCTTGTTTGTTACAAAAATTTTTTATGTCTGTGATTGTTTGGTAAAATATATGGAATCTAGGTTTGGTTGTAATATAGTACAAAGTTTTAATAGGTTATTAACCTTTTAAGATTCAAAATCCCCAATTTATTTATGGAATTTAAATTTTCCATTTTGATTACTCAAAAGCTAAAAACTAAGAGCGAGAGATATAAATTATTTTACAAAAAATTTTACAAATTGTTGATGTGATGAACGGTTATTAGTAAATAAAAAAATTATATTAATAGTAGGCCTAGATAAAAACTAATAAAAAGTTGAATACATCAATAATTTGTAAAAATATTGTAAACTAATTTGTAATTGTAGCATTACTTAGAATCCAATGTCTTGCTCACGAGCTGCATTGTAAACTGTTAGCTGTGTAAAATGGGGTGCAAACACCGTGGCTCACACTCTTATCTCAATATGCTAGAAATATTCTTGGTGAGATTTTTTGGATGAAAGATTCACCTCTGCCAACTTTGAAAGCTTTGTACTATGATTCTTTATCATTTCAATGAATGATAGTATATTCTGGTTTGAAAAAAAATATATAAAAAGCTAAAATGATTTTGAAACTGTTAGAAATTAAGACTATTCTTTGTGATTGCATATACCCCTCCAATCATTTTTATGCTAGTATATAACCCTACTACCATTCTTGGTAAGCAGATAGCTCAAGCTTTGGAAGGTAATCTTTCTCTAGATGATCCAAATGAGGAAGTCTTACTTGATACAACTGAGCATTTGGCTCCACCGGGGAACATAGATTACAGTAACCGCCAATATAAGGAGATTTTGAAGAAATTCAGAAAGATGGCACTAGAAAGCTCCGAGCAAGGCTCTAGTGAATGCAGCGGATCTAGCAGCGAGTCCGCTGCTTTGCACCAATCTGTCTCAAGAAGTGAATATTGTAGCATTTTCAAATCAAATAATTGAAATGAATAAATATTAGTAACTTAAAAGTATAGATGTGGGTTTCTCAACAAAAAAAAAAAAAAAGTATAGACGTGGGAGTTAAATTAACTCAGTTAATATATAAAATAATCAGCTAGTCAAATGTGTAATTCCACATTAATGAAGTGAGAAAGAGACTCAATTACTATTATTTATAAGTGTGGTGATTAATAGGTTGAAATATGAAATAGATATTAGGTCAAATACATATACAAGTGAGGATAATTTATGTCAATTTTTGTACTCACATAGAGC
This sequence comes from Castanea mollissima, assembly GCA_014183005.1. NCBI lineage: Eukaryota > Viridiplantae > Streptophyta > Magnoliopsida > Fagales > Fagaceae > Castanea > Castanea mollissima. The sequence continues at coordinate 16,277,129 of JACAVU010000002.1, read as the reverse complement.
AATAAAAATCTATGATATGATACAAGAGCTGATTTTTTGACATCATTTATGTCTTTTTTTTTTTTTTTTTTGCTAAGAAAACATGAGACTATACATTAAGAGATGAAATGTTCAGCTGAATCCAAACACTTACGAGGAGCCTCTTACCTTGGTATAAAATGGACTCAATATTATTAATAACTCAATCTTTCTTCTACTAATATTTTACAAATCAGCCTTTCATTTAGGTAATAACTCATTAATTATTAGCTTACGAGCACTGAATTTTCACTTGTATTTGAATAATTTCCTGCGTACAATGAAGCAAAGCAGTCAAAATTTTCACACTATGAAATAAGAAAAACGCTCCCCTAGTCAAGACGGCCCTACAACTTAATGTTAATATAGTAGACTGATCTTTTTTTGTTTAATATAGTAGTGTCTTGGTTTTAAAGCTGTGGCTTTTGTTGTAGTACTAGTAGTATTAATTAGTTTTTAGAGTCTTGTTGTAGTTTCTTTATAAGGTTTAGTTAACGGGTGCGTAACTGCGTATAAAGTATCTACTAATAAATCTTTTAATGATTTTTTTAAACTACTTTTATGAAATACAAAAAATTGTCAAAAAAATTAGTTGTTTTTTATTCATTTCCAACAAAATTTTCCAAAAGTGTTTCCTAAAGGAATGTCCCACAGCATACATGAACAAAATCCTTTTTTTATTATTGGTTTTTCTTTGTAATGTATAGCAATTCATTTTCTATTTAATTGAGAGGCCCCAGGACCACAAATAAAAAATTAATAAATGTTCATCTATAAGTTGGTGATACAAAATTTTTTATAAAGGAACATCTTCTTGTTAATGATTAATTAACTTATTGTTTATAAATTTATTGTAGTTATATGTGTTATTTTAGATAGATTTTACTAATTAGGGCATACGTTAAGAAACCATTTAAGGAAACTTGTTTTGAAAAAATGAAAAGTAATTAACTTTTTTTTTATAGTTTTTTCAAATCCCCGTAAACAGTTTTCAAAAATGGATAGTTAATGTATACCTTATATATTAGGTAATTATTAAGTACTCTCGAAATATCATAAATGTATATTCCTTCCTTTTACATAATTCTAAGTTTCACTAATTAAATTTATGATGAAATTTATAATTCATGTGAGAACAAAGAGTACAAATTTATGGTACTCCCGAAATATTAAAAAATTTCCTTAGATATATGAGTAAAATTTGACTTTATTTTTAAAAATGTAAAAAATATTTTTTAATGTCGTATTAAATGCAGGTAAATTCATTGCAGTTATATATTTATATTTATATAGATGTGACAATTTAACTTTATTTTAAAAATAAATAAATAATGCTAATGAATGCCTGAGATGACCTTCAACCATTGTGCATTCTATCCTTTGACAAAAGCCATTTTCTATCCATATCACTGGAACGGAACAGAAAATGACTTCTGATTTACATATTTTCCCATATCTCATAAAAAAAAAATAGAAAATTTTATTCTCTTATTACGTTGTGGCAATTGCCTACCACAAAACTTTTCTTGGTCTAGATTCTAGAAGCCTACCACTTCAGGGCTCTTTCAATCAACCACTAGCACGTGGTACGTGTTCTCAAATGGCAACCCGCAAGATTCTTTTTTTCCTCGTGAACACCGAAGCATGAAAAGAACTTGCTGTAACCATTCAAAAATATAATAAATACACTTAAAAATAGTAAGCGTGTAAGACCACCACAACACTACAGAGGGCTCTTGCCGAAGCCTTTATCTGAATGTATGAATTAATAAAAATATTTTCTTATAATGGGACCCTCTGGATGAAAAATTTCCATTCCATTTTAACGGTGAAGCAGTCCTACGACAACAACCAAGAAGAGAGGAAGGATCTCAGGTATTTTTTGTCAATAATGGTAGAAGGCGTCACGGCAGTGTTGGTGAAGTTACCAATAATGTGTGATATTCAGATTAGGGATCGGATGAATTTAAAATTTTCATTTGACTATTGAGTATTGACTAAGATATTCATAATGTTAAAGAATATCTATGTCATTAAGCAAAATGGAAAAAGAATAAGGATGAATCATTTTTAGCACAATGTTAAAGAATATATCTTTGTCAATTCCACCAGGAATATGAGGATTAGCCCACCTTTTTAAGTGTTGGTTCTTAAATCATTCTTTATCTCATTCTCTCCAAAAGCACAAAAAAAAATGTCCATTCCAATAAGATAAAGGGTAAGCAACAATAAGAATACCTTCTGAGTTTTGTGTTCACATATACTTTTTGGCCTACGTGCAAGTGGGTGGGGCCACCTGTTAAAAATCAAGGAGTCAAATTACTCAAAATATTACATATGAGACAAAAAAGAAAATAAGGCAACATGTACACAGTCAAGGCAATAAAATAAAATAAAAGAAATAAGAATACCTTCTGAGTTTTGTGTTCACACTTCACGTATACTTTTTGGCCTACGTGCAAGTGGGTGGGGCCACCTGTTAAAAATCAAGGAGTCATATTACTCAAAATATTACATATGATAAAAAAAGAAAAATAAGGCAACATGTACACAGTCAAAGCAATAAAATAAAATAAAAGAAATGCTAAAATGCAAAATTTAACTTCTAATTTTTTTTTAGATTTCATTTCAGTTTGTTAACTTTTACTTTCCTTCATTTTAATTATCTTAATTTTAGATTTATTCAATTAAGGTCTTTCTATTAACTTTTGTTAAAAAAAATTTGAAAAAAAAAATTAGGAAAATATTTTTCAATCATTAATTGAATTTTTTTAATTTAAAAAATTTGAAAAAAAATTATAAAATTGAAAAATTAACCACAACATATTACAAAAGTGATTGGAAAAGCCTTAATTGAATAAATTTGAAAATTAGAGGATTGAAATGAACAAAAGCAAAATTAGAGGATTAAAATGAAATTTGAAAAAATTTAGAAGATCAGTTTTGCATTTTACCTAATAAAAAATGAATGACAATAAAACATGATATTAAAAGAAAATAAATCAAAAAGGGATGAAATATATAGTTTCTGCCTAGATTGGCTTACGCCACAACAAGAGTTCATACGCCCTCTTCTATCTTGGTGTACGCATCTGGGTTTCAAACCAGATTCTCAAATAAGACAACATGTACGCAGCCATAATGTTCACACTATAGAATAAGAAAAATGATCCCCTAGTCAAGTCGGCCTTACTAATATATGTTAGTAAAGTTGACTGATCTCTTTTGTGTAATATGGAATTAATAGTCTCAGTTTTGGCAAAAATTGTGACTTTTGTTGTTGTATTAACATTATTAGTTGGTTTTAAGAGTTTTTCTGTAGTTTTTTTTTTTTTTTTTGGAGCCCTATTAACGGGTATGTTTAGGGCATTTATTAATAAATGTTTTGTATATTTTCTGTACCAATTTTATAGAAATACAAAAAAGCTGTAAAAAAAAAAAATCATTTGTTTTTTCATTTCTCATAAAAAAATTTTAAAAGTATTTTTTAAAGGACAAAATTTAGCAACAAAATTGATTGTAACCTAAGGCTTAAAAATTATTCAACAAAATAAATATTACTGCATATTTTGAAATCTAACCGTTAAATTGCATGTTCTTTATGTTTTTAATACATATGTCAAATTTTGTGTCAATCAGATATTATTTACTACATAATCTATAAGCTTATATTTTATGCATAATTTTAAATTACAAAAACTTACAATTTAAACAATTCATGACATAGCTATTGATCTTTAGTTTTTTATCAATTTTGCAAGCATGAATGATATAAGAAGAAGATGTAATTCAATGGTAGATTTTTTTAAAATTCACTTCTAGTAAAAAAATTATTAATTAAGGTTGTAATCTAAGGCTACAACTAATTTTGTAACTAAATTTTATCATTTTCAAAATGTATTTCCCAAGGCATCTGTTAAGAAAATCATTATTTTAATTTATCACTGGTTTTTTTTTTTTTTTTTCTTGTATAACAATTAGTTTTATGAGGGTTTTTATGGCACAAATTAAGAATTAATAAATGTTCAATTATGAAGTATAATACACATTTTTCAAAAAAGAACATACACTTGTTAACGATTAATTGGTCTATTGTTTATAAATTTATTGTGGTTATATGTGTTTTTTTAAATTTTTTATGAACAGTTAAATGTGCTTTTCAGATATATATATATATATATATATATATATATATATATATATATATATATATGTATGTATGTATGTATGTATGTATGTATATGTGTGTGGGTGTAATTTGAATTTATCTGAAAAATAGATAGAAATATTATATAATGTAGCATTAAATGCATGCAAATTCATTGCAGTTATGTCTAGTTTTTTAGATAGATGTGTACGGTTTAACTTTATTTAAAAAAAAAAAATTAATGCAACATTATATGAACTTCAACCATTGTGTATTCTTTGACAAAAGTCATCTTATATCCACTAGTTTGAGAGACGTGCAAGTCATGTGTTGCCTTTGAGTGAGAAAATTAAGAAAGTGTTTTTTTTTTTTTTAAGAAGATATATAATGGTTCAAGAAGCCCAAAGTTTTCCTCAAGGTTCCCTTAATTAAGATAGAACTTTCATTAGAAGAAGTAAAACTTGGAGTAACTATTTTATATATAGATATCTATTTGGCATGATAGTTTCTTAGAACCTATTTGCTGAAGGCAATATACACTCACTAAAAACTTCTAACAATGATAATAAATATCATCGTCCTCCAACAATAAGCAATTGAATTTTTCTAAAACATTGTGATAATATTTAAATTTTCACAAGAAATTATGACATATGCAGATATGTTAGAATTGAAGGTCTTCAAAAAAAAGCCTACAATTATCCAAAATGAAGATTTTGTCGTTCAACGAGGGAATGAAACTACCCAAACATAAAGGGGCCAAATATATATATATATTGGTGCCAAGATATGTATTTTTTTATTTTACTTTAAACCTTGCGTAAAGAATTAAAAAAATAAAAACAAAAGGCCAACCCAACAAATCTATGCATGAAACAGTGAATTTTGGGTTCTCAAATTTGATTAAACCAAAAAAGAAGTCTAGTAATACAACAAAATGCCACAATATTTTTACAATACCTTTATTTTTAACTATGATAGATCCCATCTGATATTTTATTATTTTATTTTATTTTGACATATAAGGAATTTACACCTTAGTAGTTGTGAAAATATTAAATATTTAGACCCCTTAGAATTCAAATTGTTTAACCTAATTTAAAGCCAAGTTATTACTTAGTTCAATTAAACAAATCTAGGCTAAACAAATATCAATCATATCACATAAAGCGGAAAAGTAAATAACATAAGCAATATGGTGATCTAGAAAAACCAATAAATCTGTTCAGTTTCAAGATTAAAAAAAAAATCTAGGAGGATTTAACCTAAACGAATCAGTTTCAATATCTAGGTTTACAATAAATTCAACCCTAATGTGGTGTTTGGTAGGGAAAATCTACATTACTCTTGACATCCAGATTCCTAGGAATCACATTCCTAAGAATATAGCTATTCCTATGTTTGGTTTCATTGGGAATATCTTAAGATTCCTAGGAATGTGAGATGATAATATTTGGTTTATTCTCAGGAATCTTAAATGAATTATTTATTTTTCTTACTCTATTGTTAGATTTTTTTTTTCTTTTTGATAATTTTATCCTTAGATTTGAATGTGAACTATCAAGTCCTTAAAAAAAATCTTGCTCTAAATAAATAATGAAAAACCAAATATAAACTATTAATTATGAAAAATTCATTAAAATTATAATCTAACATTTCAAAATGACAGGTACAATACAAAAATAACTATTTAAATTGTCAAATGCTTTTATTCTTAATATTAATTTTAAAAGGGTTTAATCCATATTAATTTGTTTTATATTTTATCTTAATTACTTAAATGATAATGTAAAATGGTTAAAATTGTCAATTTATAAAAAATACAATTTCCTTTAAACTTGGGAATCTAGATTCCCACCTATTTTAAATGGAATTCACATTCTTATTGAAAGGGGAATCCACATTCCCCTAGCATCTGATTCCTTACCGAGATTTGCAACCAAACATAGAAATCTTTTAACATTCTTGAGAATCCTAAAGCATTATCCCGTATCAAACGCCACATAAATTTAATCCTACCTCTTATAATACTTACTGACGTGACCACACATAACTCTGAATCCATAGACTCTTCTATTCTGAATTTGTTGCACACTAATGCTCTTGTTTGTGACTTTGAGATCTCACTCAAAGGTTTAGATCATCAACAATAGTTGATCTTACTGCAGCAACTTATCTCCACCAGTACTTGTGTTTGGATCCTCTTTTCGGTAGATGCTTATTGAGTTAGAAGGGTACGGAACCTTACAGATATCACAGGAGTAACCCACAAGACTTGAAAAACATGTATTAGGGTTTTTCTTTTATACCTAGTAATGTTAGACTCGAACCCTAAATGTTTCGCAAGCTTTCCTGATTTAAAATCTGCAAAAATCGCAATTCGATCGATCAAGCTTAGCAGTTCTAAAATTCTTCTTTTTGCAGCTTGTATATTCTTGAATCTTGAATTATATCAACTTGAGAATGTCTAAAACTGTTTTAAGACATAAATATCTTATACTAGACATGTTATTGTACTCGATTTTCCAACATACATAAAATTAGAACCTAAACATTTAATCCTAAATATTTAGAATCTAACAAAATATTGTGATAGCAACAAAACTTCAACACATCTTTCACAATAAAATACATTTGTTTTCAGTTGTGGTTGATCCTAGTCTGATATTGTATTATTTTATTTTATTTTGATCTATAAGGAACCAACACCTATGTCAAAACATTTTCACAATATCTTTATTTTTAATTGTGGTTAGTCTCGGCCTCTTTTTTTTTTTTTTTTTTTTTGACATATAAGGAACTGTCACCTCAAAAATTATGAAAATATAATGACAATTTGTTGTATTAATATAACAACTCTTAAACCATAATATGTATATAAATATTAAAATAAAAAAAGAAATAAAAACAAAAACATGTAGCTCAAACAAAACTGGTGTACTGATAAAAATAAAATAAAAAAAATTCCCAGCTCACCAAATTGAAGAAGCTAGTGCTGCGTTTTTCTATTGACCAAACTAAAGCCACCATAAAAGGTATTAAAAATGGTTCGTTTTTAGTAGAAATTGTCCAAAACTTGACTAAACTAATCAATATTCCCTAGCCTCTTGGCTCTTTTTATATTATTACTAGTAAAGGTTGCATGTGCTATTGCCTTGAGTGAGAAATTTTAAGATAGATTTTTTTTTGAAGTAGTATTAAACCAAGTATTTAAATTTATAATAGATATTTAATATATGACTATCTATTTAGTATGATAATTTCTTAGGAAAAGGACTTTGGTACCATGTCAGCGGTTTCAAAATTCAATAAGTGTGAGACGTACATGTCAGCAAAAAATAACTAACCCACTAACAATTGAAAGATATGTGTTAATGAGTAGTTATTTTTGCATACATGTCTCTCATTTATTTGATTTTGATACGAATAACGTAGTATCATTCGATACAAAATACTTTTTCATTTCTTAGAATTTATTTACTAAATACTGTATCTACTCACAATATATATATATATATTTTTTATTTTTTTCCATTTTCCAACAATTTTGTCACAATATTTAAATTTTTACAATAAATGATGACATATGTTACAATTAAAACTCTTCATCAAATTAAATAACTACAAACATTTGCAATGAATATTTTGTTATTCATACTTCCTTTTTTATCATTTTATTTTATGAGTCTAACTACGATGTTTAGCTTACTTAATTTTTAATGAACAACTTTTTAAGAAAGAAAACAAATAGCAAAAATAACAAAAGACATATGTCATTGAAGTTTCTATTAGATAAAATTATAAATTTCGGAGACTTAAACCACTAATAAATTATTGTTCTCTAGGTAACAAATAAAATACCATATATCGCCATTTTTACTTTCTAAGTATGACTAACACATAAAACTCAAAATATACGAAGAAAACTTTTTGGGACATTAAAATTTAATGAGGTATTTTAAATATTGCATAATGAAATATTCTAAGAATCATAAGATATTTATAGGGTTTAATTAAGAGAGTAATAGTATAAACTATATACTGGTCTACAAAATATAAAGGAGGAAATTATACAACTTTAAAGTTGGGAGATGAAACTACACCAAACATAAAGGGGGAAAATACTTTTTTCCATAATTCTTTTTTGTTGGTAAAACTATGTGTTTTTTTACTTTAAACAATGTGTTAAATAAATAAAAAGTCTGCCCAAGAAAACTATTCGTAAAATTATGAATTTTGGCTCAACAAATTGGCTAAAAAAATTCAGAAACACAATAAATGTCATAATATTTTTTCAATACCTTTATTTTAGTTATAGTGAGCCCTGGTATGATATTTTATAATTTTATTTTAGAGTTACGCTACATCCACATCATTTTCACAACAAATCATTAGTGGTAAATTGTTATTTGTTTTTAATTGGGACAATCATTTTAAAATATGCATTAAAAAAAAACAAACAAAAAACCAACAAAAGAAAATTGTGTATAAAACAGTGAATTTTTGCTCACCAAATGTGACTAAACTAAAACAAAGTCTAGAAACACAACAAAATGTCACAATATTTTTACGATACCTTTATTTTCAGCTGTGGTAAGTTCTGCTCTAATATATTATTATTTATTTTATAGAAATGCTATCTCTATAATACTTTCATAATAAATTCTAATTGGCAAGTTGTTATTGATTTTAAATGAACCTACAACTAATAATACTTTTTTATCCATCAATAATAGCTTACTTATGTTTTGTTATGAAACTAATGTGAAGATGTTGTTGACTTAGCATTTTTTTTATTTGATCTATAAGAAGCTAAGATCTCAATAATTGTGAAAATTTTGTGATAACAACAAGTGTTACAACATTTTCACAAGATAGTTGTTTTCAATTGTGGTTGGTCACAGTCTCATATTTTATTATTTTATTTTGACCTATAAAAATTGACACCTCAATAATTATGAAATCTGTTGTGTCAGTATAACAATATATATACAAGCTTATATAAATATTTTTTTTTAAAGGAAAAAGAGGATAAACCAATGACCGAAAAAAAAAAAAGGGGCCAATGAAGTGATGAACCGTACATATTGAACAAACCAAAAGGTACTGTAGCTTTTATACATTCACCCAACAAGTGTTATAATATTTTCACAAAACAGTTATTTTTAGTTGTGGTTAATCACAGTCTCATATTTTATTATTTTATTTCGACTTATAAAAAATTGACAACTCAATAATTGTGAAAATATTGTGAAATTTGTTGTCTCAGTATAAAAACATATATGTCAGCTCATATAAATATTTAAAAGATAAAAAAAGCACAAACCAATGATTGAAGAAAAAAAAATGTTTAATTTTGGTCACTTATTTGCATAAAATTGATGTGAGACAAAAAGTTAATAGTTAGCAGCTTTTAATTGGTTGCCAAATGCTCACTAAATTCCTAGAGTTTTATAATTTATTAATATTATTTAACCTCATTTATGAGAAGAATTAAGAATTTAATTCCTCAGCCTTATTATCCTTGTCCTTCTATTGTAAGTTGTAACAAATGATATTTCATATATAAAAATCTTGGGTTTTATTCATATTTTACAACCACACTTATGAATATGAATAATTATTTCATTACAACATTTTCTATTCTCACTAATAAAAATTATCATTCCTATCGTAATCAAGATTTAATGTACCAAAAATGTCCTTATAATCTTTGCATTCCCAAGGCCAAAGATCATTCTCCCTAGTCTACTTATGAGGATCCTTCATGAGAATGGTGTGGAGACTCCACAAGAAATAAGCGTAATGAGTGTGCCTCCTTCCATCAACTCTCAAACAATTGCAAGGAGCAGAGTTCATATTTTGGGTGATGAAGAAGCTGAACAACCTGAAAAAGCACCTCCTGCAAACATAGAAGCTAAAGCGGAAGGACAACAACCTCCTCCACGAAGAGGTGGTGGTCGAGGTAGAAGCGGGGCTTCATCGTATCTATTAGTTCCTCCAAACACTTTTCAAATCACTCTTAAGAGGATCGATGGTTTAAGAGATATCCAAACTAAGCACTTCAACAAACTTGTAGTCATTCAAGACCAAATCAATTTACTCACAGCCAAGTTTGATAGCTTCTCAAACCAGTCATAGTCCTTTGGCCATTACGGTTAAAAAGGGGGGAGTAGTATGAAGTAGCTCTTATGGAGTAGCTCTTGAGGGGAAGCCTATCTAGAGGGGGAGATCATTTATAAGTTTTTATAGCTTTTATAAGTTTTTTTTGGCTATTATGGTTTTCATAGCACTTACTCTAGTACTCTATGATTTTAGTTCTTTGGTTTTAAAATACTTGGATATTGTGTGCTATGGATGCTTGAATGTGTTAGTTATTTATACTATACCTTATTTTGTATCTTTACTTATATAACCTAGTACTTTTAGTTAATGTTATGCATTTTCTTCAGTACTCCACTCTTGTGCCCTTGTTGGATCTTGTATCCTTGATGCAATTGCTTTAGTGGTATTGCATTGGTTGAGTGTTGGACATCTAAATGATAGTTTGCATTGAGCTTATTAGCTTGCATGTCTAGATGTTCATTCATCGTATGAATGTTCATTGTGGTCACTATTTATAGTGATTGTTCTTGTATGATCAGGTTATGCTTTATTGCACTGTGCATGCTCTATATGTATTCTAAGATTTCTGCTTACAATGAACTTTTGTCATATTTTTTTCAGGAAAACTTGTCTGTATAGTTCAAGAGCTTCTCAAAATCTAGAGTTAAGTGTGAGTGAGTTTTGGCAACTGTTCCCAACTCACATTTTAATTCTAGAGTCTGTTTTAGGGTTTTGTCACAAAATAGCCAAATGGGGAGATTGTAAGATTGAATTTATTCAGCCATTTGTCAGCTTTATTCCGTGTCAAATTTGCTTCAATTTCAGCAATTAAATACCCTGTATATAAGTGGGAATCATGTAAGGGTAGTGTGTAAGAGAGTGTAAATAAGTCAAGTGTGTGTGCATTCAAAATGCATTTTCGTAACTGGATCTCGTGAGTGACTCACGACTGGTGACTCGCTAGAAATGTCACAAGTGTGAAGCATGCAAAAAGGTGAATGGTCAGGACAGCTAGAGCACTACAAGATAAAAAGTACAGTCTGACTAGATAGTTATTTCGCGTTTGAAACTCGTGACTAGTCCCAATCGCGAGTCAGTTACCAGAACCCCTTGTTATGCAGAACAATGTCTTTTCACATTTCTTCTTGTACGTTTTTAGACCCCTTAAACACACGTTGTTTAACCTAGTTATTTAACTATGTGATTACTTAGATAAATTATTCATTCTAGGTTAACACATTTAATTCATATTATGTAAATAATGCGGAAATATAAAGAACAAAGCGATATGATAACCCAAGAAAACCTAACCAGTAAAAAACTTGGGGGGTATTTAATCTGGCTATTCTCAAGGTAAAAACTGACCTATTATGAAAGAATTGAAATTTGTATAATAAAACTTAGATCACTAACATCCCATTACTACCTCGAGTAAACATACTACCATGACCACATAACAGCTCCAAGTTCACAGACTACCTCTTTACTTGATCTGCTGCAACCACAAGTTCTCCTACTTGGGACTTTGAGACTCCACTCAAAGATTTCAGATCTTCTTTAAATTCTTTAAGCATCAACTAAAGCAACCATCAAGTTCTTGATGTAAATTTTGATCTTGATAGCTCTATGTGTGTATAAAGGTAAACACTTATAGATCTCATAAAAGATTCAACACACAACACTCCAAAAAGCCTTCTAAACCGTAGTCAGGGATTTTCTTTTTATACTTGGAGTAAAACATAAAACCCTGCACATCAAACGGGCTTGGGTTGAATTGGAAATTATGCAAAAAAATAAATTGGCATGTGGTTCGATCAATCGAGCCTAATTTTCGATTGATCGAGCCTTGCAGATTTGGTACAATAAATCTTGCAATGACTTGATTCCAATTTTACAATCAAACACACTTTGAGCAAGCCTAAACCTAGATTCTATGTTTTTTATCATGGTTTGCCAACATAATATATATTGAAGTTCTAATACATTAGTCCCTAAGGTTTTAAAACTTAATACTTCTCATACCTTACTATAAATACCCTTATACCCACGAAATGGAGAGAGCTTTCATAAATAATTTTAAGAGAGAAACCCTAGAGAAAAACAAGATTGACTCATCCACAATCTTACACCTTTGATTCCTCTACTCTCACCCTTTCCATATACATACCCTTGAAAGGTTCATTAGCCAAATCCTTATCTCACCATACCCATATCTGTGAAGAAGTTATTTGGTGCTTGGGAAGCAGTTTAGAGAGGACCAATTCATTTGATTGATGCAATGAGCTTATTGCAGGATTCGGAAAGCTAAAGAAGACATTGTTAGGCTCAACCTTGTTGGAGCAAGAAGTTTGGAGGGCTTAGGTGCATTGGGTAGATTAGGTTTGGATGGTCTATTGTTATTCGTCAATCCCAACTTTATTCTTTAATGGATCATTTCACCGCTTGGAGGGTGGCGAAGATGTTTTTTGCCAAGTTCTTCAGTTTCCTCTTCGATAACATGTGCCGGTGTTATCTTTGTGTTTACATCTCTCTAACCCTTACTATTGCATTTTAATTGCTGCTGTGTTGTGATTAATTATGATTTAGAGTTGTTTATTTATTTGGGTATTGCTTGTACTTATCATTCCGCACATCTATTGTTTGAGTATAAACTTGTGTTGGTTAATTTGAAATTGGGAGTCTAAATATTCACTAGTGTTTTGCACACTAAGTGAGCTTTTAATTTCAATACTGGATTCAAATTATAACCAATAACAACTTATTATCTAAAATTTGTTGTGAAAGTGTGTTTTAATTGTCAACATTTGAATTTATATAAGACAAACTTCCAAATAGATAAAGATAATTACCAGTAACTTCTTATAATCTATCATTAAAACTAATCCTAATCCAAACTAATCTTAATCCAAATATTTTTTTGAATAAGTAAAACATGTGTTTAACATATTTATCCAATAATAACAAAATAAATCAGTCACATAATCCTCCTTTTGCCACAAAGTGTTTTCCTTTGGTGTCTTAAATATCATTTGTTGTGAATTCATTCTTGACACTTATTTTTTTGGCAAAGACATACATCCTAGGTGAATTATGTAGAGTTACAGAGCTTTGAGCTTTTTAATTTTAATTTTTTCGTGTTCATACTCGTCCAATCTTCATCGTTAGCCCTTGCATGAGTTTGCATGTTCTCTTCTTCTCTATATCGAGCTTGTATCATTTTTTCCATGATCTATTGCATCTGCTGCTAACGATAGAGGAGGGAATTAACTTTTTGTTCCAGGTTCCAACTGCTTCCTTGGCTGATCTATAACCTGATCTGATACGAATTCTTGAGGACGCAATTTTGTTATTGGTTGCTTTGACTAATCCAAAATATTCTAACTAATTCTAATCCAAAATCATTTATTTGAATGTATAAAAGTAGACCCAAAATGACGTTAGTACTTACTAGGTCCTATGACTCCTATATGTGGATAGTGATAGCAGTGTATATACCATATTGCAGTCAACTAATCTGTTCTCTAGGCTGCAGAGAAATTCCAATGAAAGTAATATTCAAATAATGAGATATTGAAATCTATCTATTAGTCTATTGATTTTTCTTTGCAGTCCATATCAAATCCAAAGTCTTCAAAATGTGGCTGCCATTTTTTTCTATACAGTAATTGACTAATTAATTATGGGAAAATTTTTAAGTAGTCCCGAGGTATAATGAAATGGTAATCCTTCCTCTCACATTCATGGTAGACTCCACTATAAATTTAATAAGCGGACCCTACCATAAATGTGAGAAGAGGAAGCACAATTTTCCATGTTTCAGGAGTACCTAAAAATTACTCTTAATTATGTTACTTCAATTACATCATTCAAATTCAGAAACAAGGACTTGACTATATTCAGAGTATAGTCTCTCCTTGTTAATTTCAAGCCATTTAACATTATTTTTTATGTGATAGGAAAAAAAGAAACACTCCTGCCTATTTGTCAATCTATATATGATGTCATACACTTTGCCTATATAAAGAGCCACTAATTCTCTCCATAAGAACCAATCCTAAGCTCCCCCTATACTACTGGCATCTACTACTCCTTGCTACTAGCTAAAGATGTGGTCAGTTTGGCTCTCGGTCGCTAGCTTACTTATAGTGATTGCCACACATTGGCTTTATAGGTGGAGGAACCCCAAATGCAGTGGAAAATTACCTCCTGGCTCTATGGGCTTTCCACTTATTGGGGAGACCCTTGGTCTTCTTGTGTCAAGCAAGTCGATAGACACACCACCTTTTATCAAGAATAGGATGAAGAAGTAAGCCCACAATAACCCACATGCAATGTTTTTTGCATCTCATCTAATTTGTTTTTCACATTTCTGTTGCATTTTTTTGGTTTGCTTTTTGCCTATATTTACTTAATCTACATAAATATGACATCTTCGATTAACCAACTTACTTTCCTTCTTATTTTTTTGGGGTCATTTTAGATATGGTCCAATATTTCGAACAAGCTTGGCAGGACGGCCAGTTGTGGTATCATCTGATCCAGAATTCAATTATTATGTTTTTCAACAAGAAGGAAAATTGGTTGAAAGATGGTATATGGACTCCTTTGCAAAAATTCTCCACCAAGATGCATCAAGAACTAATGCTCATAAAAATGTTCATAAGTACCTTCGGAATGTAATCTTGGGTCATTTTGGTCCTGAGGCCCTCAAGGACAAGATGCTGCCACAATTAGAGGATGCAATAAATAAAAGGTTACATGGTTGGTCTAAACTACCAAGTTTGGAAGTGAAAGGCAGCACATCAGCGGTAAGCTTTTAATAACTAATTTCCATCATGATGATGCCTCAATATTTTTATTTATTTATTTATAATTGATCCTAGTAATTATTTTAGATGGAACTTATATTTTAAACTTCCAAGTCATAACCATTTCAAGAGGTACAAAATAAATGAGAAAAACAAGGAGATAAAATTGAATATACGGACCTATGATCTGTATATAAATAATCTTAAAATTTTAGTTATTTTCATGAAACAATGGTAGTAAATATTAAAACATTTGAAAATACATTATTATGTATCAGTATGGGTTCCATACTCTCCAAAAACTTGATGCCACATACAAACACACATTAAAATGGCGTCTCACCCATTTTTAATTGCTAAAATGCTAATGAAGCTTGGAAACATTGTTTAAGGATCATTAGATGTTCCTTTCTTAGCATTTTGAGTACTTGACGGGAAGTTGAAGTTGCTACTACAAAATACACATTTTTCTTTCTTTAACTACTTATTTGTTGATCATTTGCAGATGATCTTTGATTTTACAGGAAAGCAGTTGTTCAGTTTTCAGGCAGACAAATCAAATGAAGATATTTGTGGATCTTTTACTAACTTCTTGCAGGGACTTATGACATTCCCTATTAATATCCCCGGTACTGCTTATCATAGGTGTCTACAGGCAATTTCCTCAAACTTGATCCTTATAAATTTCAAAATCTAAAACATCCTTCTCATATTATATGTATGTAATCTAATATGTTTATTCAATCGTCATACAGAACCAGAAGAAAGCCATAAGCATAATAACTAGCGAACTAGAAGAGAGAAAGAGTAATCCAGAAATTCGCAAAGGAGATTTTCTTGATCAGATTCTGGCTGACATGAAAACAGAGTCGTTCTTGACAGATAAATTCGTCATCTACATGATGTTTGGGCTTCTCTTAGCTAGCTTTGAGACCATATCGTCAACTCTTACTTTAGCCATTATGTTAATTAATGAAAACCCAAAAGTGATACAAGAATTAACGGTTAGTGACACAAAGAAGTTCCAAAATTTTACATAACATAGATTTAGAAGAAGCTTTTTTGGTGTTTAAATGTTAATATTACTTTAAAAAAAAAAAATATTATTCTTAGGAGGAACATGAAGCAATTCTTAAAAACAGAGACGATGTCAATTCTGGACTTACATGGAAGGAATACAAATCCATGACTTTTACTCATAATGTGAGCATATAGATACTCCCTCTTTCTTTTTAATTTTAACAAAGAACTTCAAGCTATTGGCTACGATTCTTATAATCCAATGAATTGGAACATATAGGTTATCAATGAATCGCTTAGACTTGCTAGTGTTGCTCCTGGGATTTTGAGAAGAACCCTCCAAGACATTCAAGTAAACGGTAAGTTGAAAAAATCAAATTGGTTGACTTGTCAACATATTTTGTCCTTTTTATTTCCTCTCTTTTTTGAAGGGTGGGGGTGTTGGGGGATAGATAAACCAAATAAAAAGTGAATCATTTAATACAAAAACTATTTCTTCCGCATGACTTTTTGAGTTTATGTTATATTAATTTTTTTCTGTGCCCAGTTAATAGAGATTTTTAGAATATTTGCTAATAAAAAATTTTAGAAAATTTTTATGTCATTTTCATAAGAAATATAAAAAACTGTAAAAAAAAAAAAAAAAAAAAGCCTATTTTTCTTTCCTTTTTCGTAAAAAGTTTTTTAGAACATGTTTTATTTAAAGCATCCCTTACTTTTTCCCTTTTAAAAAGACTAATTTTTATCCTTGCAAATTAACAAGTTTGTTGTACTTCAAAAATACTTAATAACTATTCTTATAGGTGAGAGCTAATATCATTGTAACTCGTGCTTGTTGTCTTAATCATAATATAAGTCAAAGAATAGTATAAGAGACGTTCATTATGAAATAAGTTGAGAATAATATGAGGCACGTTGACTGTAGGATATACAATTCCAAAAGGTTGGGCACTTATGGTGGTTCCAGCCGCCCTTCAACTAAACCCAAGCACTTACGAGGATCCTCTTACCTTCAATCCATGGAGATGGCAGGTGGGTTTGGTTTTTGTTTTTGTTTTTTTTTTTTTTTCCACGTTAAAATCTTGATATATACTCATCATGGACTAATTTGTTTTGGTGAGAATCCTTAATCTTTGTTCCTATATTTGACTAATCTTTCATTTCATTATGGGATTAAAGAACATCTCAGCAAGAGTGTCAGCAAAGAATTTCATACCATTTGGGGCAGGCATGACATCGTGTGCAGGAGCCGAGTTCAGCAAGGTTCTAATGGCTGTTTTCTTTCATATCTTGGTCACCAAGTACAGGTACTTTATTTCTTATTCTTACATGCACATATGCAGCACTTAGACAAGTTGAACAAAAAACTGATTTTTATTTTGTTAATTTATTGTATTTGAATTATGGCTGATCAAGGATGACTGCAATCAAAGAAGGAGAGGTGATTCGATCCCCTGCTTTAGGATTTGGAGATGGTTTTCATATTCAGTTTTCAGCAAAGCATGGATGATTTATAGAGCTTAATACCGGATCTTGACATTTACTATAAAATAAAGAAAGATCCCAAGTCAAAAAAAAAAAAATCATCGTTTCCATGTAGTATTAAAAGTTAATAAAGTTGACGATGCTGGTCACACTTTGTCTTTAGCTATGAATATAAACGTTTAAAGTCACTGCTGCTTTGGCTGTAGCTACGTTATATTACAACCAGGTGGTTTTGTTTTTGTTTTTGTTTTTTTTTTTCTTTTGGAATCAGATGATTGTGTTTTCTGGTTTTTCATTATTGCTTTATGGAATAATGAAAGTTATTGTGACTTTTACTTACATTAAATAAAAAGAATTGCTTTTAGTATTTTTAATTAAGCTCTCGGACTCCATATGCTTACACGAATGAATGTGTGCCTGACCGTATATTTCAGTAAATGAAATTATTATTATTATTATTTTTTCTATTTTCACCTACTAAATCCTCTCACAATGTGAAGGTGGTAGTCTTTGGTCAGAAAAATACAATTTCTGCAGTTTTAAATAAGAAAATACTGCAGTCATACGTGTGACACACAAGTAATGCCATACCAAAACAAACAAACAAAAAAAAAAAATTGTTATACCCTTTCCAGACCAACAAAATAAATGCTCTATGGAATGTTGAATATGATTTTTTTTTTTTTTTGATAAATTCAATAATTACAAATGGGGAAAGGAAAATTTGAACCCTGATTGTCTTTATTAAAAACAATAGAAAAGCAATTTAGCTACAAGGCTCTTAAGCATTCATTATGATCATTAATTGTATGTTTTTTGTGAGTTTCCATCCAAATAAAATAGTAATTTCTTTCTATAAGTTGTAGCAAAACTTCACCTCAAACTTTTTGACCAAGGCTTTGTAAAATGGGGGAAATTTAGTGAAAACCACTTATATATTCACATATATAGTGAATACATAAGTGATTTTAATTGCACTCTTAAAAAAAATTGTTACGAGTCATTAAGCTTTCCCATATTTGAAATAAAACTACAATCTATGGAGGCCTTTAGTAATTAGGGATGCAAGATGTTACAAAGTAGTAATAAGTTATAAATAAATTATGGAGAAAATGGGCTTTTGCCCCCTTTTTAAAATTTTTTTTAAAAAAAAAAAAATTAACTTTCTAGCATTTTGCCCAATTGCTCAAACCATTTAGGGAAATATCCCTATTTTGAAACTTGATTTTCTAAAAATTGAGTTCCAATTTAAAACTCGATTTTTGGACAGTCGAGCTCCAGAACTTGAAAAAAAAAAATTTCTAGAACTCGAGTTCTTTCTATGGAACTCGAGTTCAAAAAAAAATTTCTAAAACCACGTTCGCTATAACTTGGTTGTCCAAAAATCGAGTTTTATATTTGGAACTTGACTTTTAGGAAATTGAGTTTCAAAATAGAGATATTTCCCTAAATAGTTTAAGAAATGAGGCAAAATGCTTGAAAGTTTTTTTTTTTATAATTTTTAAAAGGGGGGTAAAAGTCCATTTTGGCCATAACTTAGTGATTCCTATTAGTCTATTACCATAAAATGTTGTAGCACGCAAGGAGAAGAAAGATAGTTTACTATATCTATGCTAGAAACGTGGTCGTCATTCAAACATTCAAAACAATGTCATTCAAATATTTTATTTGTAACCACCGCCCATCTAGGCGAGTTGGTACCCGGGTTCAGTAGTGACTTGTTGCACGGAGGTTCAATCCCCCGCACTTACCAAGCAAAAAAAAAAAAATATATATATATATATATATATATTATAACTTTCACATATGATCATATTTGTAGCTTAGGCATGTCATATGTGAAAGTAACAAATAAAATATTTCAGGAAAAAAAAAAAAGCTACAAATAAAATATGAAGACCTCTTCCTTTCTTCCATTAATAAATTGGAATTAAGAAAGAAGAATGTCTCTAATGTATATGTTCAAGAACTATTCTTGTCACTTATGGATCAATAACGGAATAATGAGTTATATCTTCAAGCTAGAATCACTGCTATTATTTTTTTTTTCACAACTATCTTATGTGACAGACTATAACTTTTGTCGCAATAGAGTTGTAGCAAAATTGTGTTACAAAATATTGTGATTTTAGATTTTCTTGTACAAAAATATAATTATTATACCCCACTTTTTGAGTTACACTTGATGTTCCACCAATTATGACATGTCATATATTTGATTCTTTTATAAAACTTTAGTTATTTTATAAGACAAGTGAAAGTAATATGTAATGGTTGAAAATTTGTAATTGGTGGAATATAAAAAGTGAAATACAAATGGTAAGACATAAATTTGTATTCTTGGATTGAGATGGCGCAATGTAATAACTTTAAAAGAAATGTTACGTCCACAATATTTTCACAACAAATTATATGTAGTAAGAAGTTATTGGTTCTAATTTAAACACACTATTAAAATTATTTTTTTTACCCACTAATAACAACTAATAACAACTTTCCACTTAAAATTTGTCATAAAAGTATTGTGAACACTTTTCTCTAACTTTAATGTCACCGTTCAATAACCATTGCCCCGCCTTGTCTGGTCATATAAAATCCTTAAAATCTAGTCTTCTACCAACAGCAGCTGTTGGTCTTCGCCAAAGTCAGATTGTGCTTAGACTACGAGGTATATGGATTTCAACTTTGGAGACAGCCTTTGACAAAGGTGGTGAAAAAATAACACGAGAAATTGTTCGTGTGAGGCACAACGCGATGCTTTAATTTGTTGGTATTCCCGGAATTCCGCACCATTAATTTGCAATATGGACATGACGGAAAATGATTATAAAGTGATAATTAAAATAATTTTATGGATTTATTGTGCATACTTTCTTTTTCTTTTTCTTTTTTTTCTTTTTTTGAAAGGTTACTGTGCATACTTAAATAGGTTGATGGTGTCACATGCATTAGATTGTTTTCGTACTTGGGGTCTATTTAAAATTCGCTTATTTTACTGAAATTGAAAACTTGTTACTGAAAGTACTGTAGATAAATGCAAAAGTTAGCTGAAAAAGTACAGTAAAACCATAAATAGTACCAAAAAATGTTGCGGAGCCCATAAATAGTAACAAAAATAAGTTAAACTGTAAAATAAGTTGGCTTTTTTAATTTTTTTCATACACACACTTGAGGTTTCATATAAATGTTTTTTTATAAACGAAAAGAGGCAATTTTTGTTAGGATATTTATATTTATTATAGAAATTAATCCTTGAATCTTTGACAAAGTAAAATTGAATCATATATATTGAATAAATGAAAGAATAGTGAAAGAATTGAATTTATATAAAAATTATAATATTATATATTTTTTTTAATATTATGATTTTTTTTCTTTAATAAAAATACTAATTGTAAGGACACAGTTCAAATTTCCAATCTACAACTGAAAGGAAACGGGCTTGAAAGGTCTTTTTACAATAAATTTATAGAGAGTAGGCTTGTAATCTAGATTTCAAGGATGGTTTAAATAACAAAGAAAAGAAACGGGCTCCGGGCCCAATGGCTCGAAATAAAGAATTATTGTAAGAGTATCAATGAAAACTCTTCCTCGGACACAATCCGATGATAGTTTATAATATTGCTGCCTAAGGCTGATTACAATTATAGATCGTTGGATTATCATATACTATTGTCTTTCTTCTCAAAAGAAAGAGCCTCTCCTCTTTCGAAGGTCTTTTCCCTTATTTATACTTCCTCTTCTTCTCTTTATTATCTTCCACCTAATGGTTGTAACGCTGGTTTTGAATACTTGTCCTATCAATTTCTCCCGAAATCCGCTGGGGTTAGGGACCAAGTTCCGAACCTCATGCTCAGGTCCAACATTTCCATTAATGCAGCCAATATATCAATTACAAAGCCTTTAATGGGTGGGCGGTGGTAGCAACTTTACCTTAGATATTCCACTGTTCTTTCTATTGTCCTCCACGTGTGCCGTGTCTTCCTGTGGTCATAGAATTTCTTATAACATAGCCCAGGGACTTTAAACCTCTCTTCCTATGACCTCGGCTTAATTATCCGAGGACAAATATATTCCTCGGACATAATTGGTCAATCGTTTATCACCTCTTGCCTGGCATTTTCTTTGTAAGGTACATTCACGCACTCCTAGATCATTTGATGTCCTCGAATTTGGGTTTTTAGCCCAAAAGACTTTGTTGGGCCATCTTTTGTAAACTACTGGGCCCAATGCCCCTACAATAGCCCCTCGAGATTCTTTATTCCTTCACCTCGGGAGGAAAAGAGGATCTCGACTTAAATCTCCTTTTATCTTGCGGATTTTTGGTAACATTGCTGACGGGGACAATAACTTTTGAACAACCCGACGCATGTTCCCGATGCTTCGGCATGTGAAGCACCCCTGAATTAAATTCTGGCATCTCTATGTCCCCCATGTTTCAATGATGCGATACATATCCAACGGTTGAAAGCTGTTCCTGGGTTAATGCGGGAATTCTCCCGCTTCATAACTTCTATTGATATATAAATACCAATTTCCTTCAAATCTTTCACATTACAAATAATCTTATAACGTACCTACCACATTTGCTACCTTCACGTGCCTTCTTCTTTTACCCAATACCCTGTCCGAGGTGACCGTGCCTTCTTCTTTTTTAAAGTAAGTTCTCCCATACTCTCTCCTTCTTATCAACTTCTTTGTTTCTTTTGTTTTTCTCTCCCTTTCTTTTTCTTTTACTCTGTATCCTTCGTCCTCGGCATAGTCTTTTTAGTTTCTTCACACCCCCTTTTTCAAAGATGGGTAGATTTGCATCCCTAGTAGATTCAAACGAAAAGATAGAGCAGTTCAAGGCTAAGTACCGAATCCCTTCGAACGTATCTATTAGGTATTGTAATGAGGAGGAGTATTTTGTAAAAAGAAAAACAAGGGAGGTAGTAATCCCGATGATTGCATTTATCAAAGGGGGAATGAAAATCTCAATGGGAACCTTGACTAGGGATTACCTTAGGGCTTTTAGATTAACTCTCACCCTGTGTGCCCCAAATGTCTTTAGGATCTTAGGTTCCATAGATGCTTTAAACGAGAGGATGAGCCTAAGGCTCACTCATCACGATGTGAACTGGGTTTATAACTGATGATGCGATTCAATCAGTAGGCTGGATGATTTGGATTTGAAAGGACAACTCGCTCTCCAATGGCCTGAAAAACAAAGTAAAACAATTAAAGGTGACCGAAACCGCCGGCCAAGAACCCTCCGATGGCAAAGTCAGTTTTCTCTATATTCTTGGAATTCCAATCTTTTGGGAAAAACTGTTCAACGTACCTTTGTTTTGTCCGAATCAGTGTTTATATAGTGTTCCCATAGAAGGTTATCGAATGCTGGAACCTCCCCTGGATTCAAGGAGGTACAAGTATTAAACGTAAATGCCATAAACATTTAGGAGTTACATTTCTATTTCACAACGGATACATGACAGTTATGCCTGAGATAATGGATTATCACATTATATTCGGAGATTTTCCTAAGTATGATATCCTCGTCCTGGAATTCCTTCGTCGAGTGTGCCTGATAATTCCAAGTGTAGCATCCTCGTCCACGAATCTTTATGTGGACGAGTCCTCTCGGGACAGGCCGTGACCATCCCATGGACGAGGAATGTAGCTTCACTATCATCCTCAAGACGGCCTTGTCCGTTACCCTCGTACTGAGGATACGGCTGCCGAGGTGATGACCGTCCAGGGATGGTCTGAGTATCTTCATCCCACATCAATAACCTCCATTACTTGACAAAGAAAGATGAATATTACCTAAAATCTAGATACCCAGAAGTTAGGCTAGTTCAGTGTCTACCCGAATCTAATAAAGGTCTAAAAACCGACTTCCTAATCATATCAGGAAATTGGCACGATGGCTTACCCTGTCCGACAAGGGAGGGGACCCCAGGTGAAGTTTTTGGATTTTATCTAGAACCCTCAAAACCTTTTTTTTTTTTTTTTTTTACTCTTACCCCTTTTCTTTTTGGATAATTTCTACAGATCCACATGCAGCAGATCGTCATCCTCACCTTGTTGATTTTGGACGGTTGGACAGGATCCTACAAGCCGAAGTTTTTGTGCATACTGACGGCCAACTCCGAGCGGCTCATCTCATCCTCGGCTACGATCCCATTTCCAAAGCTTTTCAGGCTCCGAAGTGTGTGATTAAATCCAAGGACCCTCGCCTTCCCCGGATTAGTGTTGCCGTTGAAGGTTTCCTGCTACCCGAGGGGGCTCCTATTCCTCAGGGTACTTTGCTCACTCAACCTATACAACCCCCACAGCCCTTTCCAGTTGGGATTCCCCTAGTACCTATCCATACATAAAACCTACTTGGTGAAACCACATCTTCCCATCCCATTGTAAAGGAGGAAGAAGACATCATCAAGGTATCTAATTCCGAGGACGAGTTCGAGATTTTCAACCAACCCCACCCTCTCAAAGACTTATTTTCTATCCTCGGCACCTCTTCGCAAGTCTCACAATCTATTGTTCAACAGTCCGATAACATGGGCATTCAGCGTAAGGTCAAGCCCAGCTTAAAAGACGTACTTGAGGGTCACGCAGGTTCTCAAGAGCCTCCTAAAGAACTGCGCCCTAGGGCCCAAGAAAAGGGTGCTGACAAAGGCCCTGAGTCTAGGCTCCCTCCTCCTCCTCCTCCTTCCCAAACTCAACGTTCCAATCCGGCTGACCTTAAAAGGAAAAGGGATTTGCAGAAGGGAAAGGAAGTAATGGAGGTAGGAAAGGGCTCTCTTCCTAAAGAGCCCGAGATTGAAAAGGGTGGTAAGGAGGCATGCACTGTTGAGACCAGGTCAGACAAAAGGACTGAATCGCAGGTGGCCGTGCACGCTCCTCTATGGCTCCCTGACATGACCATGGACGACCGAGCTATTACCGTGAATCTCCTTCTGCATGGCCTTGGTATTCCTCTCGTGAGGAACTCTGCTTCCTCCTTGTGAATGACTCGTACTTCTGATAATGTGCGTAGTATGTACACTACCTTCCCGGTTCTCTTTGTGATCAGGATGCAAGGGGTGATCCTCATGCTGGGAGCCTACGGACTCCGCGTTGTGGTCCTGAGCCCACCATGATGTTCTAAACTTCCTCAAAGACTAAATCCCCACAGACAGCGCCAATTGTAAGGACACAGTTGAAAGACCTTTTTACAATAAATTTGTAGAGAGTGAGCCTATAATCTAGATTTCAAGGATGGTTTAAATAACAAAGAAAAGAAACGGGCTCCGGGCCTAATGGCTCGAAATAAAGAATTATTGTAAGAGTATCAATGAAAACTCTTCCTCGGACACAATCCGAGGATAGTTTATAATATTACTGCCTAAGGCTGATTACAATTATAGATCGTTGGATTATCATATACTATTGTCTTTCTTCTCAAAAGAAAAAGCCTCCCCTCTTTCGAAGGTCCTTTCCCTTATTTATATTTTCTCTTCTTCTCTTTATCATCTTCCACCTCATGGTTGTAACGCTGGTTTTGGATACTTGTCCCATCAATTTCTCCCCGAAATCCGCTGGGGTCAGGGACACAGTTCCGAACCTCATGCTCAGGTCCAACCTTTCCATTAATGCAGCCAGTATATCAATTACAGAGCCTTTAATGGGTGGGCGGTGGTAGCAGCTTTACCTTAGATATTCTACTGTTTTTTCTATTGTCCTCTATGTGTGCCGTGTCTTCTCGTGGTCATAGGATTTCTTATAACATAGCCTGGGGACTTTAAACCTCTCTTCCGATGACCTCGGCTTAACTATCCGAGGACAAATATATTCCTCGGACATAATTGGTCAATCGTTTATCACCTCTTGCTTGGCATTTTCTTTATGAGGTACATTCACACACTCCTAGATCATTTGATGTCCTCAGATTTGGGTTTTTAGCCCAAAAGACTTTGTTGGGCCATCCTTTGTAAACTACTGGGCCCAATGCCCCTACACTAATAATTTGCAAGAAAATTATTTTGATATTGATTGCCTTTGGATTGTAAGAATATAATGTAGTGAGTAATTACATATTATAAATGTAAATAATCCTCACTCGACTCTCCTCACCCATTTCTCTTTCCTTTATGTGTATATATGTGTTTGTTTTTCAAAAATAATTATAAGTTATATAAATGAAAATCCCGTGCAATAAGGGAAAAAAAAACTACAAAAAAAATCAAGTACATAAATAAATTCATGCCAAGTTTAAACGTCACATATTTATATCAATAAGGAAAAAAAAAATAGTTGCGATACACTTGTGATTTTTATTTTTCCCCATCTTCTTTATATAAATTAATAAACCTCTCTTGTCTCTCCTCACCTCCCGTTTCTCACATCATTGACCATTGTATACTTGTAATTTTTATATTTTCCATTTTTTTTATTGGTTATCACATTCACATCAAAGGAGTCTTGAAACCACAACCTCATCTCCATTCTTGCACTTTACAAGGGGAGAAGGTTTTATTTGAGCTAGAGCTTACAACCAGGGGAAAGTTTATATGATACATTCTAAAAATTTGCTATGTTAAGGATTTGATGGTTTTATGACACTAACTACAAGTTTCAAAGATAAAATATAAGTTTCTAACCTTTCCTTAAAATATATATATATATATATATATATATATATATATAATATCATAATTTTAAAATATGAGTCGGACTGGCCGGTTCAATTGAGAATCAAACCTCAATCCAGTTCGGATAATCACAAAAATTGGAAATTAACAAAAAAACCGTTAATCGCTAGTTTAACCATGAAACTCGAGAACTGGTCTGGTTGAATCGGTTTTGCAAATGTTTGAAGAGGGACTAAAACAGTGGATATTTTTCTAGTAAAATGCTATTTTTTTTCTTAAATCTGAATTGGGAGGAGCACAACCACAATGACAATGTACACAAGAAAGCAAGAGATTATGTTTTTGAAACCATATCAACATAAAATTAATCTCATTCATTCTCTTTCCTCCATAGTGCAGAGAGAGAGAGAGAGAGAGAGAGAGAGAGGAGAGATATACCCTATAAGCATAATTAGTCTCTGAAATTTTAAGTGAGTGCTATTGGTCCCTCAAGAATTTTTAAAATGAGTGATATTGGTCCTTCATTTGGTTTTCTTATCCGCGTCTAACAAAACAATGAGATGTCAATTTTTCAAGTGCTATGACATTTTTTTTAATTAAAAATTTCACATAAGCATCAACTTACTTATCCCATATCCCAAACAACCCAAATCTCTTTAACCAAAACCTCCAAAGTAGCCTACGCATCAATTCCAAATATCAAGCCACTACGGCAACAGACTTCATTGCAAAATCCAAATCCCATTTCCAAATGTCATGTGTTGTGACATTTTTTTAATATTAAAAATTCCACATAAGAATCAACTTACAATTTGTTTTACAGATTATACTTATCCCCAAACAGACCAAATCTCTTTAACCAAAACCTCCAAAGAAGCCTACACATCAATTCCAAATATCAAGCCACAACGGCCACAGACTTCACTTCATTGCAAAATCCAAATCCCATTTCCAAATGCCACAACTCCTAACAAAAGCCATGTCAACATCATGATGATCCTCTACAAGCAACATAAAAGATCCATATCTATATAAATGAATGGATTGGTTTCAAAAATCTTGATATTACATAAAAGATCCAAATCTATATAAAAGAAACCATTTTCTTTTTCAATTTTAAAATTTGATTTGAACCCAGGGTATATAATAGAAAACACACTTCAAGATTCCATAGGCATGCATAATCAAAGAGTCTAACACTTGGGTCTCTACAAATATCTAGTAAGAATAAAAAATAATAATAATAATAATAATAATAATAGTAATAATCAAATCGATTTTCTTCTGGACACGTTTGAGTTTTGGATTCAACATCAACATAGAATTTTCTTCTTGAACTAATTGATTTGTCAATATGTGTTCTCCTTATCGATACCAGCGTGAGGTTTTGATTTCGTGATGAGGTCTATGGCAGTTGTGACTTGGTTGTTGGTATTGCAATGGAGGCCGACATTGAGGTTATGGTGAAAGGGATTTGGGTTGTTTGGGAATTGAGATAAAGTCTAATTTGCTAAAACTTTTTTGACAACTTATTAGTATTGGGTGCACTGCACCATGGTCCGGCCCATAATAGACATGCTCATGTAATGAACTTGTCTTTCATGTCTCTTAACTTTTCCTTGTCGTGTACAAAACTCAGCATGAGTTTTGAGGAGTTACTTAAGGATATCGATGGGGAGCTCTCTGACACGCAGCCGATTTTAAATCCCACAGTGGCGGATATTGTCCACGAAATCAAAGAGAGCAAACTAAAGAACGTGGGATGTGGGACTTCCACGGATATTTCGAAGGGGTCAGAAGGTAACTCTAAGGAGCAGGTTTCGCTGGGTTTGGAGGGCTACAAAGGGGTGCAGAGTTGATAGGTTTCTCGATGGGACGGCATGGTACTTTGGAAAACAAGTTGGGCGCGAAAGGTGGAAAAGGAAAACTATTAAAGGGGGCGGGTGAAATAGGCAAAAGGTCTGGCGGGCTTGTATGTAAAGGGGAAACAAAAAAAGGCCAGTGGACTAGACTAAATTGGCCCAGTAAGGATTTGATGGAGATAGGCCAAGCTGGGATGGAAGGCACAAAACGAAAAGTTAATAAGACTATCTGCCAAAGGGAATTGAGCACAGACAAGGATAAAAGACAAAAGGTGGAAGAGGAAACTAAGAAGCTTAGTGTGTGTAGGCGACTAAATTTCTTAATTCGAAATAAATCAAACAAGTAAAATAGTTTCACAAATACGAATTTGTATTGATAAATGTGTGGTACAATTCTCTGTAATTATAAAAGAGTGATCCTCTGATTCGATCTCCTTAAAAGATTTGTTGATTTGAATTGTGGTAATGTGATTTTGATTTGAACATAAGATATTCTTCAATTTAGCTGAGGAATGGATCGAAGATCTTTGAAACAGAATTACAATGAATCTCTGGCTATGAGCTTGTTAGAAATTCTTTGTTCTTCGTGTTCTTCGTGTGTTCTTCGTGTGTTCTTCGTGTGTTCTTCGCGTTTGAAGGTTTGTGGTGGAAATTCTTCGGTGCTTTAGAGGCTTGAATCCGTAGAACTTCACCGATTTGTGGTTTATTGAGGTTTTTGGAGGCTTTTGAGCTTGATTCCAGTGAACTTTGAGATTTGAACGAGTAGTTTGGATGATTTTGCTTCGAATGTTGTTTGTGTTTGAGGTTGAAGTTCTTGAAATTCTTGAAGGCTTTGGAGTTTGAATCCGGCAGAGCTTCTGGGTTTCTGAACTCAAGATATCTTCTTCTTTCTCTCTGTTCTGTGTGTTCTCCTCAATGTCTTAGGAAGGCTTCTATTTATAGGAGTTTAGGGGTAGGTGAGCGACACGTGGCGGAGTCTGATTGGTGACACTTGTCATAGCTTGATTGGTCCGCTTATGTCATCGCTTACACGTGCTGAGTGCTTGTGTCACTGCTTACACGTGCGAGGCTGCTTGTGTCATCGCTTACACTTACTGATGCAGCTTCATGCCTTCATTTCAATGACACTTGGCGAATTTCTACTGGTTTCTGAATAGTGATGGCAAAACCTAGCAGTAGTACGTGGCGCTTTGTGATTGGTTGTATTTTGTGGACTTTGGTAGTATGATGTGTCAGCTTGTGATAGGTCGGGAATTTTCCCTCTCTACAAATGCCCCCTCGAGACTCGTTCGCGTACACAGTTTTGGAGTGTGGTGAGCAAATGAGTCTTGAAAATGGATTTTTATGCTTGACTCTTCTAGTGAAATAACTGATGGTGGTGGAGCTTTTACCAGGATGAAGTAATTGCAGAAGAGTAGACCCACCCATGTGAAAGGCTTTGTTGAGACCGAGAAGGGGTCTGCCAGCATTTGAATGTGCTCGTGTGACCGAGCTTTCTGAGCAAAGGTTAAGTCAAAGTAATTTCAGAAGAGTATTTTGGATCGTTGGTGGCGATCACAGGGTGTTGAAGATGGAGAAGAGGTGAGGATGTTGGCTGGGTACAGCATGCAGAGCCCTGGAGCTAGCCTCTTGTTTTTAAGGACTTCTGGTGAAGCTATATCTGAAGGGTATACTTCGGGTCACAGAGAGAACATGTGGGAGTGTGGTTGAATGCGCTTGTGTTATCGCATCACTCTGGTTAAGTTGAGGTAATTTCAGAAGGGATTTTGGGTTTGTTGGTGTTGATGGTGAAAGAAGATGGTGATGAAGCCAAGTGAATGGGTGAGACCTATGACATCATGGCTCTGACCCTGCATGCTGAATGAGGTCCGTCAGCAAGTCGTTGAATGTGCCTGTGTAACAGGACCATACTGACGGACATTAAGTTGAAGTAATTTCAGAAGTATATTTTCTGAAATTCTTCAAGCTGATCTTAAGTTGGAGTAATTCCAGAAAGTGTGTTTTGTGGTACCAGCAATGATGACCTTTGGACCCCATGATGGCGGAAACATGGGATGAGGCTTTGGGGGACCCTTCACCGACACCAAAGGCTAAATTCTGATGAGCTGGTACCTTGGAGGTCATCACAAGTGTTGGATGGGAGACAATTTGTAGGATGCCCCAACACTTCTTACCATCTTCACTTGATGCATCTTTATTGGGAAAGCATAACAAATGAAAGATGGAGCTAACTTGTGATCCTGGTTTTAGAAACCAGCCAAGTTGCTGTTTGTTCCGAACCGCTGCTTCTGATGGGAGACCAAACAGTTGAAGAGAGACTACGGAAGCCCTGGTCTTAGGAACGGGTGTCTCTGCTGGACTTGGATTTCTTGGTGAACCAAATCCAAGAAAGCATGGAACAACTATGCAGACCTTGTTATGAATAACTCTATGAACAAACGTGGTCATTATGTGAGGAAACAAAATTTGTTTGAATCCTAAAATAGTGATGATGTTGTGAGAAGGGTTACTATTGAACCATGAAGGGGTTGATTTCAAACTGATCATGAAGCGATCTTGGTTGCTAGGTATTGAGAATGACGAGGTCGTAGTGAGAACTGGCTGTGAGAAGGAGGATTTGAAAATTTGAAAGAAGCAAATCTTCATTTCATGACTCGGTGTATGTGTTTTTTTTTTTGATGGATTTAACGGATCCGGCCCTCCTATTTATAGCAAGGAGATGAAGAATGGTAGCTGGATGGTTTAAGAATGGCGGACGGGATTTTTTGGTGAGAACGGTGGATGAGAATGGTAGGCGCCGAATGGGAACGTTAGGTTGAAGACTGGCAGGCACCGACGGGAATAATTGGCTGAAATAGTGACCCAGTGTAATTTCAATTTCGAGACATACTTGTGAGAGTTTGCCTGTTTTTGAAAGGAGAGCCTTGATCAAGTCTGGAGGATAATTTTGAGGGAATCTAGACCAAATGGACGGATCTCAAATTCTAATCTTGAGAGCTTAAATTTTGGACACCGCTAGTACTTTGGAGAAGCGGGTGTAGTTTTTAAGTCCAAAACAAATACCTGGATTTCAAAATCAAAATCTTTGCGAAAACCTGATAGGACAAGTTTTGCTTGCATATCTTGATCTTCGGTCAAAGTTTACATCAAAGCCAATAGTTATAGACTCACACTATTTGAGCAATTTTGGATTCTCAAATGAATAAACAGACCCAAAAATTGGAAAGTACACGAAAAATTGAACAAGACAGGTCAATCTTAAAAATTTTGGCTTTTGGTCAAAATTTGTGCAAAATTTCATTTTTTTAGAAATTGGACTGTTGTGCAATTTTCGAGCCTCAGTTGAAGAAACAGACCCCAAAATTGGAAAGTACGCGAAAAATTGAGCAAGACAGGTCAATCTTAAAAATTTTGACTTTTGGTCAAAATTTGTGCAAAAGTCAATTTTTTTAGAAATTGGATTGTCGTACAATTTTCGAGTCTCGGTTGAAGAAACAGACCCCAAAATTGGAAAGTACGCGAAAAATTGAGTGAGACAGGTCTGTTTTGAAAATTTTCACTTTTTGGTCAAAGTCCAAGTTAAATACTTAATTTGCCATTTTTTTCTTTTTTTTTTTTTCTTTTTCAGGCGGTCCGGATCCGGGCTTCCGGGTTGGACCGGGTCGAAGCGGTTTAAACCGGGTCGGGCATGATGACGTCATCCGTGACGTCAGCGACCTGCGGTGCGTTTCACGCGTGGCGCGTGCACGCGCGTGAGACATCGCCGGCGCGTGGGAGCGCGTGCAACTGCAGCTAGGACTGCCGGACCTTATGGCGGCGCGTGGCGGCGCGTGGACCATCGTCTGGGCTTGAAATTTTCACATCTTGTAATCATTAGGCCGTAGAAGACTGCTATGTGGTCCGTTTTGTGAAATTGTGCACAGATTTGCACAGTTTTGATGGGTTAAACCGGCGGTCATCGCGAGCTTGTGGCGGCGCGTGGAGGCGCGTGTCTTGGTCTCTGAACCTAAAATTTTTAGGTTTTGTAGATCGAAGGCCGATAGCTCTAATGGTGGTATTAGTTTTGTGAAATAAGGTCTGGATTTTCACAAATTTGAACGAGAAAGTCGTGGGTCTTTGTTGGACTTATGGCTTTTTCTTTGTTCTAATTTCGTGGTGGCCGCCCTGACAAGATGCAGAAATTCTGGTGGCCGCCCTGACAGGATGAAGAAATTGAGGCCGCTGAATGTTGATTCTTTGGATCATCTTTGTCAGAGAACTTTGAAAGTTTGGAAGATAAGCAAGCCTTGTTGGACTCCTCTATATTTGTTTGAAGTCCTCCGGAGAATTGTTGGACTTCTCTGATTTTAAGTGCATTTGAGTTTGCAAAATTTGACTTTGAGTTCCAATTGTTTTCACATCTCTGAAATGTGAATGTAAAATTTTTTATTGGTCAGTTGGTAGAACCATTTTTGCTGACTTTCTTCATTTTTTTTTTTGTCTGCTAGTTTGGCAGAAATTCTCTATATAAGAGGTGAGATTGGTTTTGTTCATTTGGGCATTCTGAGTCTTCAGCCTTCTTTTCCAGCTTTTAAGATTTTTTTTTTCTTTTTCTTTTTCTTTTGTCCTTTGTTTAGACATGCAATGGGATTTTTTTTTTCTTCTGACATTTCTTTTTTTGTTGCTTGTTTTTGTTTTGCAGCTCAGTTTCCTTGATCTTTGGGTTTTGACATCAAACTTCACGCTGACGTTCTCATAGAAACGTTTGCTTTCATTTGGCGACTTTGTATTTCATTGATAGCAACGTTGCAAGAATGTATGCCTTCATGTTGTTACGTTCTTTTCTTGCATCAACAATCTTTTAGTGATATTCGTCTTTGCAACGACGTTTCTATAAGGATATTCAGCTAGGCAATAATGCTATCGCCCATGAAGCTACGTCAATACTTCATTTGCACAGAAGCCATGCCAACATTCATCTTTGCTATAAAGCTATGTCAACACTTCATTTGCACAGAAGCCATGCTAATATTCATTTTTGCCATGAAGTAACGTCAACACTTCCTTCGCATCAAAGCCGTGCCAACATGAAGTCGTGTCAACATTCCATTTGCACAGAAGCCATGTCAACGTTCATTTTTGCCTTGAAGCTATGCCAACATTTCATTTTTGTCGTGAAGTCGTGTCAACACTCCATTTGCACAGAAGCCATGTCAACGTTCATCCTTGCCATGAAGCTACGCCAATACTTCATTTGCACCGAAGCCATGCCGACATCCATTTTTACCATGAAGCAACGTCAACACTTCCTTCGCATCAAAGCCGTGCCAACATTTATTTTTGTCATGAAGTAACGTCAACACTTCCTTCGCATCAAAGCCGTGCCAACATTCATTTTTGTCATGAAGTCGTGTCAACACTCCATTTGCATAGAAGCCATGTCAACGTTCATCCTTGCCATGAAGCTACGCCAATACTTCATTTGCACCGAAGCCATGCCGACATCCATTTTTACCATGAAGCAACGTCAACACTTCCTTCGCATCAAAGCCGTGCCAACGTTCATCTTCACCATGAAGTAACGTCAACACTTCCTTCGCATCAAAGCCGTGCCAACATTCATTTTTGTCATGAAGCAACGTCAACACTTCATTCGCATCGAAGTTGCATTAATATCGGCTTTTGTAACGAAATTTGAAGTTTCAAGAAGCTCCCATTAAGACTTTGAGAATGCAAAGCGATTTCAACAAAACCTCGAAGATATGAGAAGAATGCCGTCATGATTTTGACATTGCACAAACATGCCTTTAGAGGAGAGATGATGTAGTACCAACTTCAGATGTTTGGAGGACGGTGACGTTGTCTAGATTTTAGAGACATAATGTGAAACAACACCACTCAGAAGGGAGACGATGTGGTTCAAATTTCAGAGTTGTGAAGTGGCACAACCTAGAAGAGAGATGATGTAGCTTAGACTTGCAAGGTACAAGAAGATGCCCCCAGGAGATAAGTGATGCAAAGTATACTTCAGAGACATGGGAATATGTCCACAAAAGATGAGCAATGCCATGCAGACTCCATTCCTTGCAACAGAGGTTGAAGATTTTATTTTACTCCACAACCGAGAATCAAGTTATCATCATTTCAAGGAAAGCTACGTAACACCAATTCTTTGCAGCTATCACTTTCTACCACAATGATCTTTGAACATCATATAGTGAGCAATTAATTGATCTTAAGCGACGCCTTGCCAATCAAAGGGTTCTTGAAAGCATGTTGACGACCTTTGGACAAACTCTTCAAGCTAGACTGACGGTCCTTTTTTTTTCTGAACTTAGTGAGAAGTACTAAGCTGCCTACTGGAGAGGGATCAAGTCATTACGTAGTTCAGAAGTACTAAGCTGCCTACTTACCCCGGAGAGGGATCAAGTCATTACGTAGTTCAACCAAACAATTTTTTTTTTTTTTGCTTTGTTTTGATTTTTTTTTTTTTTTCTTTGTTTTTTTTTTTTTTTTTTTTTTTTTTTTTTTTTTTTTTTTTTTTTGTTTTTTTTTTTTTTTTTTTTTTTTTTTTTTTTTTTTTTTTTTTTTTTTTTACAAAAAGGGAGGGCTCACGTGTGTAATCCTCGCCCTACACCCCACGGCATTTCATGGGTACCAATTATGCAATAGTGGGTATCATCTCTAATCGAACCCGAGACCTTGGCCTCAAGGGTGACATGGACATCCAACCACTACGCCACACTCACAATTGGTGACATAAAGTGGGATTAATTTCTCCTTATTTGTGCACTTTCAAAGGTAATGGGAAAACATCATGTATCCTTGTAGTGCTGCAGTGGGTAGTTTAAACTCTTACCGAGGAGCAGTTCTTGATTTTCAAGCATAGAAGCGTTTGAGGAACTTCCCATTGATGGGGCCGATCCTTACACCCTCCTGGTCAATCAATTTGTAAGCTCCATTAGTGTAGACTTCTTGTACAACATAAGGTCCATCCCATTTTGAGGTGAACTTACCGCCTGTTCGATGAGTCATGATGATAGGTCTTCGGACAGCGAGGACTAAGTCACCAACTTGGAATGATCGTGGTTTAACTTTTTTATTGAATGCGCTTGACAAACGAGCTTGATAGCACTCAAGGCGTTGTTGGGCCTCGAGCCTTTTCTCATCTAGTGCCTCCAACTCTTGTAACCTAAGATTGGCATTTTCCTCTTCAGTTAACCCTTCTTGAATGGCGATCCGTAGTGATGGGATCTGG